>JADANP010000002.1:0-1200000 GCA_017165645.1 Fusarium sacchari
TTAATATTTAAATTAAGTAATTTAATATAATTAACTTATTAACTTTTATATTAAGTTTACTTATCAGCCTTATTAAAGAATTTAAATATAAAATAGAAACTATTTTTAATAAACTTACTTTTTCTTTTTATCTTTAAGTTATTATATATAATATACTTTTATTAATAAGCTCTTAATAAAAAGAAATAAAAATAAGAAAAAAATTATTAAATATATAAATATCTTAGTATTAAACACGAAAGCTAAATTTAAAGTAAAGTAAAGCTAAAATTAATATAATACATCAACATTAGCTTTATTATAATTAGTATTTTTTGTAAGAAATATATTCTTATATATATAAATAAGTAAATATCTGTTAATATAATAATAAAAGGGCTTTCATTTATCATATCTATCTATAATATCTTTTTTTTTAAAGTTATATTTACAAAATATAGTTTTATTATTAAAATATATATTAATTATTTTAATTATTTAATAATATCAATAAAGCT
Organism: Fusarium sacchari; assembly: GCA_017165645.1. Lineage (NCBI taxonomy): Eukaryota > Fungi > Ascomycota > Sordariomycetes > Hypocreales > Nectriaceae > Fusarium > Fusarium sacchari. The sequence continues at coordinate 498 of JADANP010000002.1, forward strand.
ATATAATTATTATTATTAAGACTATATTTTTGAATAATTACTATATATTAATTAAAAATTACTTTTTAAGTTAATAAAATTATAATTATATTATAAATAAAAATAAAAGTATATATTTATTATTAATTATAAGCTCTATAAGGTAAATAAAAATTATATATATTTTAAGTTTAATATATAAGTTTTTTAAAGAAAAAGATAGTTTTTATTTATATTAATATAAAATATAAAAAACTAAATATTTCTAGAAAGTAGTTTTAGACTTTTAATTATATTATTAAATATAAGGTATTAGTTTTTATTTAAAGAATTAATAATAAAATAAGAAGGTTTTATATAAAGTAATAACCTTTACTTTTTATATAAATAGTTTAAATAAAAATAAAGTAAATATTAAACTTATAAAATATATTTATAAAATATAGATTTAAATAAAATATTATTATTTTCCTTAAAAGTATTATTAAAAAATAAATAAATAGCTGCTTATAATATTAATATAATAATAATAAAAAGAGTATTTTTATTATATAACTTTTAAGGATTTTTATATTTTTTTATTATTTTATAGCTTTTATAAAAAGTTAATTATTATATTATTATTATTTATTTTATTATAATACTTACTAGATAGATATACTTATTTCTTATTATATAAAAAGAGATATTTAAAGAAAAGATATTTATATTTAGTAATTATATTATTAAAGCCTTTAATATATTTATTAGCTTAAATATACCTTTTAATATAATAATATTATTAAAAATATTATATTTTAAAAAAAATAAAAGCTAAGAAATATTAAGAAATATAAAGAAAATTAAATGTATTTTTTTTTAATATATAAAAGGCTATTACTTTTATCTTATTAGTAATAATAAAGATAGTATTAATAAAAATAATTAAAATTACTATAAAGACAGTAAATATAATTAATATCTTTTTAAATATTAATCTTACCTTAAAAATTACTATAATAGTAATTAAAGAAATTATTTTTAATTTATAAATAGCTATTTTTTTACTATCTTAAAAGTAAATATATTATTATATTATTATATAAATTTAATATAAAATATAAAATATATAATTTTTTAAGGATATTAAAAAGATAAGCTTATTATATAAGTAATAAAAGAAAAATAAAAAAAATAATTACTACTTAAGGTTAAATAGTTTTTTATCAATCTTAAAAAGCTATAATTATTTTCTTAGTAAACCTTTTTTTTTTTATTAAAAAGATAAAGTTAAAAAAAAAGTAATTTTAAAAGCTTTTAAAGTTTTTATATTAAATATATATATAATAATAATATTATCTTTTTAAAATTATAATTTAAAATAAAATTTATATTTATAAAGTAAATATAAAACCTATATATTAAATATACTACCTTATAAATTAACTTTAACTTATTTTATATACCTAAAAATAAGCTTATAATTATAGTTTTTATAGATAATTAATATAAATAAAAGGTTATTTAAAGGCTATATATTTATAAACTTAAAGATTATAAACTTATTAATTAAATCTTTAATAAACCTTACAATTAAAATTAAATAAAATAAGTTATAAAGCCTATATTTTTATTATTTTTTATCTTTATAGTCTAGAGAATTATTATTAATAAGCCTAAAGATAAAGCTATAATTAATTTAAAAGCTTTAAATAAAATAATAATTTCTAATAGTTATTTATTACCTAAATAAAAAGATATTATTATTATATTAAAAGAGATAATATATATTTTAATAATTAATGCATTATTATTTTTTAATTAAAAGTAATATTAAAGTATTAAATAAGTTTATATTACTAGTTATAAAAGCCTAAAGAGATTAATAGTTATTTTAATAGGCTTTTATAACTTACCTATATATACTTAATATTATATAAATAGGCTTTTATATTTATATTAAAGTTTTTATTATATTTTTATTAATAATATTATAATTTTTTAAAATTTATAATAAAGTATATTTAATATTTAAATATATTATTTAAATTATTTATTTTAAAGAATTTATTTATTTTTTTAATAAAAAGCTAAATTAATTATTTAAATATTTAAATATTAAAATTTTATATTAATATTTTTAATCTTTTTTTAATAATAAAAAGAATTATAATTTTTATTAAATTTGGGTTTTTATAATAATTTATAGCTTTAAATAATATATAAAAATAATTAAATACATTTAATATTTTATTTTATATTATATTAAAATTATTAAATCTTTATTTTTTTTTCCCTTATTATTAGCCTAATAAGGCTATTAAGCTTTTAATTTTTTATATAAATACTTAAATAATAAGGCCCCTATAATAGGCCTATATCTTAAAAGTTAGAATTATATAAGGTTTATCTGCCTTAGTAGTATAATTACTGCCTTAACTAAGTAGTATTAATACCACTTACTCCTTAGCAGCTATATTAGCCTTCTTTCTTTACCCTAGCTAAAAGATCTCTAATTAATATACTAGGCTAAGTTTATTACACTTAGGTATATTCCCTAACCTAACTTTTCCTATTAGTTATAGCTACTAATATTAATTATAGCCACTAATATAATACTATAAAATAGCCTATAGCTATATTATTAGGCCTATTATATAACTAATTATAACCTTAATATAGCTATTAGGCCTGCCTTATAAAAAGCTAATAATAAAAAATTAAAAAAAATCTATATAATAATAATTACTATTAAAAAGAACTTCTTATTAAGGTATTAATTTAATTTAATTAAAATAGCTATCTTTAATTATAACCTAATTAGGTTAATTTATTATATAGGCTATTTTAACTTAATTAATCTAACCTAGGTTAATTATAAGCTATTAGGTCTAAAGGACCTAGAGAGAGTCCTAAGAGAAGGTTATTTCCTTAAATTAGACTAGGCTATATTCCTTGCTGCCTTTATAGGCAAAGAGTGGCTTTTTAATATAACTAAAAGGGTTATTATAGTAAAGGGGATACTGCTCTTAATATAAGGATAAAGGCAGGGTAATAGCAGGGTTCTATAAAGGTTTAAAGGAATTAGGTTAACTTTACTTTATATAAGTTAGTTAGCAAAAGCTAAATTAATATCTACTAATTAATTATATATACCAGGGCATATAATTAATTAACCTTATGTCTAAGAGCTATAAATAAAGTAATATTAGTAAAGAAGTAGTATATTAAACTAGGGTTAAATCTTTATAAAAATATAAAGTTATATTATTAATAAAAAAAAAGTAAAAAAGATACTTAATAATAAAAAAAATAAAAAAAGTTATATATTAAGTTAATATATTATAATTTTATTTTTATAAAAGAAATTATTTTTTAAATAATCTAAAAGTAAATTATTTTTAATTAAAGTATTATAGTTAATAATAAGCTAGGTAGGTATAATAGTATTATATTAACTAAAGCTTAAAGAAGGAAAATTCTTTAAGAGGGATTATTATAAGGGATTTTAAAAGGTCTTAAGGTTATATAATTAATAAATTAATTAGCCCGGCCTAATTATTATAATTTTTTTTTAATTATTTTTAATTAAAGTAATAATAAAATTAAATTATATAGTTATTAATAGGCTTTTATTATTATATATTTATTTATAATAGTTAATTTCTTAATTTAATTAATAAGGTAATAGTAGCTTATACCTTAGCTATATATTAATAAAAATTACTATATAAATATATAGTTTTTAAATAACTTTTTATTTATATTAATTATTTAAAAAAGTATAATTATAAATTTATTTTTAAATATATAAATTAATTTAAAGTTAATTTATAAGGTAATATATTTAATATATAAATCTTTTATTTATTTTATAAAGCTAGACTTATTATTATAAATATAAATTATATTTTAAGTTATAATTCTAAGAAAGTTATATTATTATTATATATATACTTAATATAAAACCTTAAAAGCTTTTAAAATTTATAATAATTAGGCAGTATTCTAATCTATTAAACTAAAAGATAAGGCAATAATAACTAATCTATTAGCTAGTATTATACTATTTATATTATATTATACCTATAACCCCCTATAATTATAATAGCCTTATAGCCTTTAATAATTATCTTCCCTTTTTATATAATATAGCCTTATATTATATTATAAGGTATTTTCCTTATAGCTTAGTTAGTTATATATTAGCCTTTAATTAATTATATTATTATATTTTAGGGGTATCTTAATCTCTATAGGTATAATTAGGTAATAATATAAGTATATGAATCCCTAAGACTTATATAACTATAGATATAGCCTAAAAGGTATTTATTAAAAAAAGTATAAGCTATATAAAGGTCTTATAAGCTAGGTAAAATTTAAACCTTTAATCTTATAGTATTTAACCTATAACTAGTTATTATTTTTATAATAATTAGATAGTATTTTAATTTATTAGACTAAAAGATAAAATAATAATAGCTAATTTATTAGCTAGTATTATATTACTTATATTATATTATGCCTATAACCCCCTATAACTATAGTGGCCTTATAGCTTATAATAAAATTACTTTTTTTTTAACTTTATCTTTTTAATTAAAAAAAAAGCTTATCTAGTAAATAATTATAACTTTTTAAAATTAATAAAAAGCTATTTAACTTTAAATAAGAATTTCTTTTTTTTTACTATTTATATAATAGACTTATTTCTTTAATAACTTTAAAAAAGGCACTTTTTATATCTTATATTAAGTCTATAGTAATATAACATATATTTATTTTTAAAAATAGGAAAAAAATAGCTATTTATAAATAAGGAATTAATCTTTTTAATTACTATAATAGTAATTTTTAAGGTAAGGTTAATATCTAATAGAATATTAATTAAATTTTTTATATTTATAATAGCCTAAATTATTTCTATTAATACTATTTTTACTACTATTAATAAGATAAAAGTAATAGCTTTTTATATATTAAAGAAATATATTTAATATTTTTTTATTTTAACTTTTTTTAAAAAATAATACCTTTATTAAAATTATTAATAATTACTATATTAAGAGCTATATTTAAGCTAATAAGTATAATAAAGGCTTTAATAATAAAACTATTAAATATAAATATTTTTCTTTTAAGTATTTCATTTTATATAGTAAAAACTAGGTATATCTATTTAGTAGGTATTATAGTAAAATAAGTAATAGTAATTTAATAATTAACTCTTTATAAAAACTATAAAGTAATAAATAAAATATAAAAATCTTTAAAAATTATATAATAAAAATACTTTTTTCTTATTATAATATTAATATTATAAAAAGCTATTTATCTATTTATAAGTAATACTTTTAAAAAAGATAATAATATTTTATTTTAAATTTATATTTTATAAGTATATTTTATAAATTTAATATTTATTTTATTTTTATTTTAACTATTAATATAAAAAGTAAAGGTTATTTACTTTATATAAAACCTTCTTATTTTATTATTAATTCTTTAAATAAAAACTAATACTTTATATTTAATAATATAATTAAAAGTCTAAAATTACTTTCTAGAAATATTTAGTTTTTTATAGCTTATATTAATATAACTAAAAACTATTTTTTTTAAAAAGCTTATAATATTAAATTTAAAATATATATAATTTTTATTTATTTTATAGACTTATAGTTAATAATAAATATATATTATTATTCTATATTTATATATAATTATAATTTTATTAACTTAAAAAGTAATCTTTAATTTATATATAATATTTTTTTAAAATATATAATTAGTTTTAAGGTATTAATAAAGCTTATTCTATAACTAAAAGTCTTTATAATAATATATATAATACTTAAATTTAATTAATACTTATTTATTAGATAATTATAATAATTAAATATATATTTTAATAAGGTTATATTTTTAAAGTATTATTTTAAAAAGAAAAAATTACTAATAGATATTATAAATTAATACCTTTTAATTATTATATTAGATATATTATTTATTATATATATAAGATATATCTCTTTAAAAGATATTAATTATAATAAATATTTTTTTTTTTTTCCTTTACTATTAGCCTAATAAGGCTATTAAGCTTCTAACTTTTCATATAAATACTTAAATAATAAGGCCCCTATAGTAAGCCTATATCTTAAAAGTTAGAATTATATAAGGTTTATTTGCCTTAGTGGCATAATTGCTGCCTTAACTAAGCAGTATTAATACCGCTTACTCCTTGGCAGCTATATTAGCCTTCTTCCTTCACCCTAGCCAAAAGACTAAGACATCTCCAATTAACCAGGCCAAGTTTATCACAAAGTACATTCCCTGACCTGACTTTTTATACCTGTTGGTTATAGCTGCTGATATTAATTATAGCCACCGATATAATACCTATATAAAATAGCCTGTAGCTATATAATTAGGCCTACTATATAACTGGCTATAACCTTAATATAGCTATTAGGCCTGCCTTATAGAGAGCTAATAAGAAAGACCTAAAAGAGATTTATATAATAATAGCTACTATCAAGAAAAACTTCTTATTAAGGTATTAATCTAACTTAATTAAGATAGCTATTTTTAATTATAACCTAATTAGGTTAATTTATTATATAGGCTATTTTAGCTTAATTAATCTAAATTAGGTTAATAATAAGCTATTAGGTCTAAAGGACTTAAAGAGGGTCTTAAGGGAAAGTTATTCCTTTAAATTAGACTAGGCTATATTCCTTGCTGCCTTTATAGGCCTAAACTTAAATATATATAAAGAGTGGCTTTTTAATGTAGCTAAAAGGGTTATTATGGTAAAGGGGGTGCTGCTCTTAATACGAGGATAGCATGTCTGCAGATAGAGTTAGATAAAGGCGGGGTAATGGCAGGGTTCTGCGAAGGTTTGAAGGAATTAGGTTAACTTTTATATAAGTTAGTCGGCAAAAGCCAAATTAACCTGAAGTTAATAACGAATCTACCAATTAATTATACATGCCAGGGCACGTGACTAATCGACCTTGCATATAAGGGCTGCAGATAAAGTAATATCAGTAAAGAAGCAGTGTATTAAACTAGGGATTATAATAAATATATACTTTTATTATTACTATTAATCTTGGTTTTATTTACCTTAAATTTATTTATATTTTTAATAATAAAATATTTATATTTTTAATAAGCTTTTTTTTATTTTTTAACTTTTTTTTATTAATAATTATTATCTTATAAGTAAAAGTATTAATTATAACTATTATTATATTATTATTTATTAGATTTATTATTTATTTTTTAATATATAGATATAATTATAATAATATATTATTTTAATATTAGTTATTTTACTTTAATTAATTATAGTTTTTTTATTATTATAAGCTTAAAGCTTTATTATAAAAATATTAATTAAATTAATTTTTTTATTATAATTTAAAAAATAAAAAGATTTATATTAATTTTTATTTTTATTTTTTTATTTATTAAATTAATAAAATTCTTTAATTATTATATAATATTATTTATATTATTTAATAAAGCTTATTAATAATATATTTTTATTAAAATATAAAAAAAAATTATTAAATATTAATATTAATTTTATTAAATAATATTATAATAATAATATTATTTTTAATATATTTAATTTATTTAATAAAACTAGCCTTTTATTAAGTTTTTTAAATAAAAGTAATACTATATATAATCAGTTTAAATATATAATATAAAGAATAAGCTTTATTAAAAATATCTATATTTAAATATTTAAATTATTTTTTAAGTTTATAATTAAATTTAATAATAAATAAATTAAAAAGTTAATTATAATTAAAACTATTTAATTTAAATATTAATTAAATATTTATTTTACTTAAAAGTATTTTAATATAATAATTTATTATAATGCTGGCCTATAAGCCATTGTAATCTAGGTAGTTACAGGGGGGTTACAGCAGGTTATATAGTGTAAGCAGCACAATACTAGCTAACGGATTAGCTATTATTGCCTTATCTTTTGGTCTAACAGATTAGAATACGGCCTAATTATAATATTTATATAGTTAAATTTATTAAAATACTTAAAAATAAAAAAATACTTATAAAATATAAAAATATTAATATAAACTATTTTATTTAATAAAATAATAATAAGTTTTTAATTATTAAAATTATTAAAATTATTAAAATTATTAAAATTATTAAAATTATTAAAATTATTAAAATTATTAAAATTATTAAAATTATTAAAATTATTAAAATTATTAAAATTATTAAAATTATTAAAATTATTAAAATTATTAAAATTATTAAAATTATTAAAATTATTAAAATTATTAAAATTATTAAAATTATTAAAATTATTAAAATTAAAAACTTTAAGAGTCTTTTTATAAATTTTTTTATATAAGTTATTTATTAATTAAATAATATTAGCTATATATTATATTATTATTAAAAATTAATATTATTATTAAATCCTTTTAATAGATTATTTTAATAAATATTTAATTATAATATTAAAGGTAAATGAAATAATAGATTATTTAGGTATTATATAATAATTAACTTTATTTAATTTTATTTAATAAATTTAAATAATTTATATATTTTATATTTTTTTTCTTATTATTAAAGTAAATACTTTAAATAAAAAATATAAATATAAAATAACTTTATTAATTTTATAATAATTAAAAAAAGAAAAACCTATTAATAAAATATTTATATATTATATTTATAATGTTAAAATCTTAAATAATAAAAATATTTACTATTTTTATATAATAATACTTTTTAATTATATATTAAAAATATTTTTTTTATATTAAAACTATTTTATTTTTAATAATTTATTTAATAATATTTTTTTTATTTTATATAAATTATATAAAATTTATTATTATTTAACTTTTTAAAATTAAAAAACTTTAAATAACTTAATTTTATTATTATTAAATTTATTATTAAAATTAAATTAAAGATTTTTTTAAAATAAAATTTTATAAAAAAAAAATAATTAATTATTTTTTTAAACTTTTTAAGGAAATTCTTTTAAAATTATATTTAAAAATTATTAAATATATTATATTTTTTTAATTAAAAAAGCTATTAAGATTATTATTATAATTAAATTAAATTATTATAATAAAAATATGATTATAATAACTTTAAAATAATATATTAATTAAAAATATATAATAATTAAATTTAAAAGTATATAATTTATAATTATATTAATTACTTTAAATAATATAAAAATATAATATATTAAAAGATAATAATTTAATAAAATAATAACTTTTTTTATTTAATAATTATAAAAAATAATTATTTTATATTTACTTTTATATTATTTATTTAAGTTATTTTTATATTTTTTAGCTTTAATTTTATTTTAATATATTATTTAAAAGATTTTATTTATAAATATTAAATAATTAATAAATATATTTTACTTAAAATCTTTAAAAAGTTTTTATATAATTAAGTATTAAATTTAAATAAATATAACTAAAAGGCCTTTTTATTAATAATTTTATTAGCTTAAAATAAAAAAAATAATTATTTTATAAAAAATAAAGTTCTTATATAAGTAAATTAAATTTATAAAAAAATATATTAAGAAAAGTAATTATAAGTTATATATTTTAATAATTAAATAAAGTAAATTATATTATTTTAAGTAAATATTAAAAAAGCTAAAAATTATAAGTTTAAATTTAATAAAAGGTATTAATTTTATAATTTTTATTTTTCTTATAATATAATATAATTATATAAAAATAAAGGTTAAGGGTTATGAATATATATATATATAATAAGAGCTTTTTTAATTAAGGCCTATAAGGTAATTAAATAACTATTATTTTTAAATATAATAAGTATTTTAATAATACTTATAATAATATTTATATAAATAACTATAATTAAAGTTATTAATAAATAAAATAAATAATATTAAAGATATTAAAAATATATTTAATAGACTTAAAGCTTATAAATAATAATTTAAGTGTTAATTATAAATAATTAATTACTAGAGATTTTTTATAATTATTACTATTTAATATAAAATTACCTTATAATAAAGTAATTATATTTAAGGAAATATAAAGTCTTAATTTAAAAGGTAGACCTTAATATTATTAGGTTAATACTAAGGCCTAAAATAATTATAATTTTAATATACCTGCTAATTAGGCATTTTATATATTAATTTCCCTACATATAGTTAACTTAAGCTATTTAATAATAATATAAATCCTAGTTAGGTTTATTTTTATTTTTTTAATAATTAAAATAAATTTTAAAAACTTAATTTAACTTTAATAAGAAATTACTTAAAAGGTTTTATATATAATTTAATAGCCTTTATTTATTTAAAGATCTACTTAAGGTAATTTATATATTTTTTTTTAATTTTAAAAAATACTAAAATATTATTAAAATAAATAATATAAATTATATTTATAAGGCCTTAAAAGGCTTAATAAATATAATATTAAAATATAATAAATATATTAATTAGTTTAAATAATATAACTATATATTTAAAGTAATTATATTTAGTTTAAAATATAGTTTTTTACTTATTTTCCTTTTAAATATAAATCTAATAATATATATTTTTAATATTAATCTTAAAGAAATATTTTACTTTTTAAATTTAATTTATAATTTTTAAAATTAAAAATAAAAGGTATTAATTTTTAATAGTAATTATATTTAATTTTTAGTAATTAATATAAATATAAGATTCTTTATTTTTTTTAATATAAATAAAATAAATAAGCTAATAGGGCTTTTAAAGAGATAAATTTACTTACTTTTTAGGTTTTCTTTTATATATATTTATAAAGCTTTTTTAATTTAGCCTATAATAATAAATAAATAGGTCTATAAAAAGGTTCCTTTTTTTAATTAAATTAATAATATAATTTATTTTTTTAAAATTAAAGACCTTAATTGCCTTATTATAGCTAAAGACCTTAATATATACCTTAAGTTTAAAAGGTATTTTTACTATTTAATTAGGTTTTTTAAGGTTTTTTTTAAAAAAATAATATAGTTTTTTAAAAATAATAATAATAAAGATTTTTATTTTATTTTAAGTTTTTTTTAAAAATTATTAAGATTAAAGAAGCTTTAAGTTATTATAATATCCTTTAAATTATTATTTTTTAATTTTAAAGTTAATTATAATTTAAAAGTCTTTTAAAGTAATTATAAAAAAAAATAGGTTTATTATTTTTTTTTTTCTTTATTATTAGCCTAATAAGGCTATTAAGCTTCTAACTTTTTATATAAATACTTAAATAAAGAGGCCCTTATAGTAGGCCTATATCTTAAAAGTTAAAATTATATAAGGTTTATTTGCCTTAATAATATAATTACTGCCTTAACTAAGTAGTATTAATACTACTTACTTCTTAATAGTTATATTAGCCTTTTTCCTTTACCTTAGCTAAAAGATCTTAGATTAACCTTTTTAATATACCAGGCTAAATCTATTATACTTCTAAAGTATATTCCCTGACCTAACTTTCTATACCTATTAGTTACAGTTACTAATATTAATTATAGCTACTAATATAATGCCTATATATAAGAGCCTAGAACCTAATTAAGGCTATTATATAATTAACTATAACCTTATTATAGTAATTAAATTAATACTAAGGCAGGCTAATAGTAGAGATTACTATAAGATCTATATAATAGCTATAGCTATTATAAAGAACTTCTTATTAAAAAGCCTATTTAGCCTAATTAAAATAGCTATTTTTAACTATATTTTAATTAACTTAATTAATTATATAGACTAGGCTAGCCTAGGTTATTTAGTTTATTTAGTTTAGCTAGCTTAAAAGCTATTAAGGTTAAAAAAGCTAGAAAAGGCTATTAAAAAAGGCTTATACCTTAATATAAAAAAGGTAGCTTTCTTAATTACTTTAATAGGCCTAAACTTAGCCTTATATAAAAAGTGGCTTAGTAATATAATTATTAAGGCTAAATATATATACTATATCCTCCTAGTTATATAAAATTAAGAATAGTATATTTATAGATAAAGTTAGATAAAGGCAAGGTAATGGCAGGGTTAGACTAAAGGTTTAAAGGAATTAGGTTAACTCTATTTATATAAGTTAATTGGCAAAAGCTAAATTAACCTGAAGTTAATAATAACTAGATTTACTAATTAATTGCATATACCAGGGCATATAACTAATTAACCTTGTATATAAGGGCTATAGATAAAGTAATATTAGTAAAGAAGCAGTATATTAAACTAGGGAGGTTTATTATAATTTCTTTTTTTAATATTTATTAGATTTTTAGTTATTTCTTAGGTTTATTTTTAATAATTTATTAAAATAAAAAGTATTTTTTATTTTCTTATTATTTTTAATTAGTTATTATTAACTTTTTATAAAGAGATATTTATATTTTTTAATTATTAAAAGCCTTAAGATTTAATAAAAGTCTTACTAATAGTATTAGTTTTTATATTATAATTTAGATATATTTATATAATAATACTTTTATAGCCTTATATCTTAATAGTAATAGAGATTTTTCTTTTAAATTAAATCTAAAGGTATTCTAGGTAATAATTAATATCTTTTATAGGGTTTTTAATTAAAAATTAATCCTTATTTTTAATTAAAATTAGTTTTTTAATTATTTAATTTAATTAATTTTATAGGATTTAAAGTAATTTTTAAAGTAATATTTTATTTTATAGTAATTATAATATTTAATTATAAAAAAAACTTTTTTTTATTTTTATTTTTATTTTTATTTATTAAATTAAAATATAATTTAGGTTATTATTTTAAAGATATTAAGGTAAATATAGTTTTAAGTTTTCTTTAAATATATAAGGTTTTTTTTTAATTAATTAAGTCTTAGGGAAGTTTTTAATATATTTATTTTTATAATTTAATATATTTTATAATCTTTAAGTAAATTATATTAATTTATTTTTAACTTTAAGTAAATTAATATCTCTTTAAAAGGCTATAATATCCTAAAGAGTTAAAAGTAATTTAATATAATATTAATATATTTATATAGTAATATTAAGTTTATATAAAAAATAGTTTTTAATAGAAATAAAGTATTTATAGAAATCTTAAAGGAATTAATTTAATTATTATTAGGTATTTTTAAGCTAGGCTATAATAAGAATTTAGTAATTTATTTTATTTTTTATAAAAATTAAAAATTATTTTTTAAAAGTTTTTTAGTTTTATTTAAGTATTTTCTTATAGAATTAGGTTTATTTATTTAAGTAATTTAATTATATAAATTATATATTTAAGGTTATATTATTATATATAAAAAGAATCTAGCTTTTATTAATATAATATTATTTATTTATTTATTTTTTTTCCTTACTATTAGCCTAATAAGGCTATTAAGCTATTAACTTTATATATAAGGCTTAAATAATAAGGCCTTTATAATAGGCCTATATCTTAGAAGTTAGAATTATATAAGGTTTATTTGCCTTAATAATATAATTACTGCCTTAATTAAGTAATATTAATACCGCTTACTCCTTAGCAGCTATATTAGCCTTCTTCCTTTACCCTAGCTAAAAGACTAAGATATCCTTAATTAACCTATTTAATATACCAGGCCAAGTTTATTGCACTTCTAAAGTATATTCCCTGACCTAAATACCTATTAGTTATAGCTATTAATATTAATTATAGCTACTAATATAATATCTATATATAATAACCTGCAGTTTAATCTAGCTTATTATATAATTAACTATAACCTTATTAATATAATTAAATTAATACTAGCTAAAGCTATAGGCTATAAATACTATAAACTTTATATAATAGCTATAGCTATTAAAAAGAACTTTTTATTAAGGAATTAATTTAGCCTAATTTAAATAGCTATTTTTAATTATACTTTAATTAATATAATTAGTTATATAAATCTAGATATCCTAGGTTATATAATATCCTTAAATTAGCTAGCTAAAAAGCTATTATAACTAAAAGACTTAAAAAAAGCTATAAAGTAAAATAAGACCTTAATAGATAATTAGGCTACCTTTTTAGCTGCCTTTTTAGTTTTAGCTAGCTATAAAAAATAGCTATAGAATATAATTATTAAGGCTAAATATATACTTAGCTTTTTTTTGCTTATATAGGGGTTAATAGGCCAGTTATAGTTTAAGACTATAAAAGTAAAAATATATCTATAAATAGAGTTTTAAAATAAATATAAGGTAATAGTAAGGTTTTAAGACTAAAGGTTTAAAGGAAATAGGTTAACTTTTATATAAGTTAGTTAGTAAAAGCTAAATTAACCTAAAGTTAATAATAAATCTATTAATTAATTATATATACTAGGGCATATAATTAGTTAATATTATATTTAAGAATTATAAAAAAAGTAATATTAGTAAAGAAATAATAGCTTAAACTAGGGATAATATTATTTATAGGCTTTTTTAAAGCTTTAGTTTATATTATTTTGCTATTTATTTTTTTTTAAAAGGTAATTAGATACTTAAAAGTAATAATATTTTTAACTTTTACTTTTTTATTATTATTAAAAAAAAGCTTTTATAGAATTACTAATAACTTAATAAAGTATTATTATTAATTTAATTAGTTTTTTTATTATTAATATTAATTAAAAAGGTATTTTAAGTATTTCTTATTTAGGTTTTAAAGAAGATTTTTATAAACTTTTTAATTAATTATTTTAACTTTTTTATTTATTATTTTAAATAAGCTTTTTTTTTAGCTATTTAATTTAGACCTTAAGGGTAATAATATAAGTTAATTATATAACTTACCTAATAAAATAAGTTATTATTTAAGATAGTTTTTTTTAATTTATCTAGGTAATATTATTAGTAACTTTTAAGGTTATTACTAATAATTTACTTAATTTTAAGCTAATTATAGTAATTCTTTATAAGTTAATTATTATATTTAAGTAGCTTAAATAAAAGCTTTAAAATTATTATACTTAATAATAAGCTAGGTAGGTATAATAGTATTATATTAATTAAAGCTTAAGAAAAAAAGATTCTTTAAAAGGGATTATTATAAGGGATTTTAAGAGGTTCTAAGGTTATATAATTAATAAACTAGTTAGCCTGGCCTAACTATTATATAATAAGTCTTAAGGTTATATAGTTATTATTATAAACTTTATAATTTAATTAAATAAATAGTCTTAATTTATAAGTATAAAAAAGATATTTTTTTTAACTTTAATAAATTAAATACTTTTTTTATTATTACCTTATTAAGGTAATTATTATTAAGGCTTTAACCTTTAAAAACTAAATTATAATAATTAAAACCCTAAAAAAACTATATAAAATATAATATTATATAATTAATATTAATAATAATTAACCTAGCTATATTTATTTAAATATAATAGCTAATTTTTATATAACTAGCTTTTTAATTAATATTAATAATCTTATCTTTAAAAATATTTTAAATCTATATACTTTCCTTAGGTAATAAAAGATTATAATTAAAAAACTTTTATATATTAATAAATTACTATTAATTTAATAAGTTAATTTTATAATCTTTAAATATTAAATAAGGTATTATAATATAAGTAAAAATATATTTATTATTTCTTATATTAAAAGGTAAATGTATACTTTAAAGAATCTTATTAATTACCTAAAAAATAATTATAATTTATTAATAAAATAATAGGCCTTTATTATTAATATTATATTAGGTAATAATAATAATTAATACTAGGTATAATTTATAAAGTTAAAATATATAATTATAGTAATTAAATTAATAATATAAATATTATATTATAAGAATTAAAGGTTATTATAAAGTAAAGAAAAAAAAAAGTAAAAAGGAAAAAAGAAAAAAGAAAAAAAAAAAAAAAGTAAATTAAAAAATAAAGATTTTAATATTAAGGAAAAAACTATAAATATTAATAAATTAAAGCTAGCTTAGTAAATTAATAATAAATTAAATTAAATTATAAAATAATATAATATAAAATAATATAATATAAAAAATATAAATTAAAAATAAATATAAATAATAAATACTTAAGATAATTAATAATAAATTAAATAAATATAATAATATTATATTAATTAAAACTTAAAAAAAATTAAATTTTTTAAAAAAGATTTTTATAAAATTTTTTAAAAGATTTTAAGTTTATATAATTAATAAATTAATTAATTTAATTAAATTATTATAAATATTTTAAAAACTTAAAAATAATTTAATATAATATTAATATATTTATATAATAATATTAAATTTATATAAAAGATAATTTTTAATAAAAATAAAATATTTATAAAAATCTTAAAAAAATTACTTTAATTATTATTAAGTATTTTTAAATTAAATTATAATAAAAATTTATTAATTTTTTTTTTATTTTTTTATAAAAATTAAAAATTATTTTTTAAAAGCTTTTTAATTTTTTTTAAAGATTTTTTTTTTAAATTTAAATTTATTTATTTAAATAATTTAATTATATAAATTAAATATTTAAAATTATATATTATATATTAAAAAATCTAACTTTTATTAATATAATATTATTTATTTTTCTTTTAAAAAGTAATTAAATATTTAAAAGTAAAAATATTTTTAATTTTTAATTTTTAATTTTTTATTATTATTAAAAAAAGCTTTATAAAGTTTAAAGTAATTTAATAAAATATTATTATTAATTTAATTAGATTTTTTATTATTAATATTAATTAAAAATATATTTTAAGTATTTTTTTTAAAGTTTTAAAAAGAATTTTAATAAACCTTTAATTAATTATTTTAATTTTTTTATTTATTATTTAAAAATAAGCTTTTTTTTAAATTATTTAATTTAAACCTTAAAGGTAATAATATAAGTTAATTATATAATTTATTTAATAAAATAAATTATTATAGTTTTTTATAAATTTATTATTATATTTAGGTAATTTAAGTAAAAGCTTTAAAATTATTATAATTAATAATAAGCTAAATAAGTATAATAATAATAAAATATTATAATTAAAATAATATTAATAAGAAGATAATAATTTAAATTAAAAAATACTTCTTTTAAATTAAAATATAAACAAACTTTAAATTAAAAATAATATTTCACAGCTTCGAAAATACACCCTTGCAAGCACCCTTGCCAAGTTGTACCAGTGTGCTCTTGGTCCTCATATAGGCAGCTATCCCCTCATGACCATTTTCCAGTCCTATTCCGCTCATCTTCCAACCACCTACAGGCATTTCGGCTGGCGACTCACCCCAGGTGTTAATCCAAGTAATCCCAGCGTCAAGCTTTTGCACAACTTCATGTGCCAGTCCCACATCAGATGACACAACACCAGCAGCAAGACCCATGGGAGTATCATTAGCCCTGGCAATGAGCTCTGACACCCATTCTTGTCGAGGGCGCCCTTGGGTGCTATATGGCATGATGCACATGACTGGGCCAAAAATCTCTTCCTTGACAACACGCATGCTGTCAGTGCAATTTGTGAATACAACAGGGTGAACCCAGAAACCATCAGAAGTTGGTTGTGTCATGCTCGGCTCCTCCGAGCCGTCGAAAAGAACCTTTGCCTTATCAACTGTACGTCCATGTTGGATGTACATCTTAACCTTCTCTTGCTGCGCGGCGCTGACCATGGGTCCGAAGTTGGTCTCCCCGTTCTGGGGCAGGCCCATGCGGATTCCCTCGCGACATCGCTGCACAATAGCTTGCTCAACCTGGCTCAACAGAGTGTCAGGGACAAAGACACGGGTGCCATTGGTACACACCTGTCCGGTGGAAAAGAAGTTGGCTACCATGGCAGTGTCGGCTGCTTCGTCGATGTCGGCGTCAGGAAGAATAACAAGCGGACTCTTGCCACCCAGTTCCATAGTGACACCCTTCATGTCTTTGACAGCTTGGCTTGCAACTTTACTGCCTGTGCTAACTTGACCAGTGAAGCTGACTTTGGCAACATCGCCGTGGGCGACAAGAGGAGCTCCAACGGCGATACCGTCACCGTAGACAACATTGAAGACACCAGGAGGGACGCCGGCCTCAATGTAGATCTGAGCAAGTGTCTGTGCATGGAGGGGAGTGACTTCACTTGGCTTGTACACCATACAATTGCCAGCAGCCAAACATGGAGCCGACTTCCAAAGAGCAATCTGAATGGGATAGTTCCATGCACCAATACCAGCACAAACGCCCAAGGGCTCATGGGTAGTGAGAACGAAAGCGTCAGGACGAAGACGAGTGTTTTGACCAGGGAAGCTGCCAGCAGCGATATGTGCGTAATACTCGAGAACGTCAGCTCCAGTTGCAACGTCAACGGTTGATGTTTCCGACCAAGGCTTGCCGGTATCAAGGGTCTCGGTCAGCGCAAGTTCATCATTGCGCTCGCGAAGTATAGCAGCTGCCTTGAGAAGAATGGCAGCTCGGCGAGGGGCAGGGGTTTGTGACCATGTTGGAAAAGCGGCCTTGGCCGCCGCAATGGTCGAATCGAGCTGTTCTGGGGTGGTAGTGTAGATGGTAGCAAGCGGCTTTGCATTGCTTGGATCGACGGACACAAAGGTGTTGGTCTTTGATGAGGACTCAGGCTGTGGGCGACCTGAGTGGAAAGTGTGAATCTCAGATGAGAAAGTCATTGTAACTTGGTTGATATGATGGAAGAAGGAGGAGCATGCAACAGGGTATGTAGAGGGAGATTGAATAAGGCAAAGTACAACACGACAGGCAATAGAGAGATAATAGGCAGGTATTCAGAATGGTCTGATGAGAGAAGATGCTCCGTTGGTTACATGTGGGGAGCTGGCTGTAAGTAAGTTTAAGGTATCCTACCTTAATATGTAAAGCTTGTGAGGATCAATCAGTATGAAGCATGTACTGTCAAGACGGGATGGCCATTGCCCCACAATTGACTGATGCCGGGTACCTTCCTCTTCTAGCAAGATACAATGACATGGGGCCAAGGTATACTGTGCCGTCACAGTGGAATTGGCCATCCAGTTAGAGCCCTGCCGAAGTATCAACCATGCAGCCAACATTCAATGGCGAGCAACACGAGCAAGAACTCATTTTACCAAGCTATGGTCATTCAGAGACAAGTCTCAAACGGAACTGATAGCGATTTTCGGCTGTGAAGCCCTAGTCTGTGACGTGGTGAGATCAGCAGACCTGGGGAAGGATTACACCCATCATGACTCGAGCAGATTTGAAGAGATACAGAGACGAGAGAGTCAGTCAGTCAGTTGCGAGAACAGGTCGGCGGCCGTACATCGTGAGAGTGTGTCTTGGGCGCCTCAGCGTTGCATCAATGCGGAGAGTAGCGGCTCTGCGCTGTTGGAATAAAGCCGCATATTATCAGACCACTTTCACTCAGCGAAAGATAATGAACCTGAGAAAGAAGGGGTAAAACGGTTCCGTTTGCAATTGATAAGTTGTCCAACCAATGGATGCGTGAATCTCCGTGCTGCAGTACATGCGTGCGGGCTGATGAATAACAGAACAGCTCGGAAGGCTTGGAAGACTGGACCCCCCAGCCCCGCCTCACTCCGACAAAAAAAGCTGCTGGCAATTTCTGGTGCAAGTCACTGCAAAAAAGTCCTGTTTTCTCATCATCTACCTACTAGACTATGTACCTAGGCAGCCTTGCATCGTGCCCAGTCCTCAGCCCAGCTACAGAATCCCAGTCTTGACAACGCCGAAGAACGCCAAGCTTGAGTGGCTGGTCGAGGGGAAGCACAAGAGTGGACACGCCAACGTCATTGCTGAGCTTCGAGGTGTCCACCTGCCACCCCCAGAGCTCTACATCCAGCCGCTGTTGAACTACGAAGGCGCTTGAAGGTTCTTTCATAACAATGGATAGTAGATAGGACTATCTGCCCAAGGCGAGCGAATTTTCTTACCAGTCCAGTTCTTACACACACACGATTGTTCTGCCAATATTTCGAGCGGGTTTCAACGGCAGAAAAGTCAAGCATTGAAAAAAATTGGAATCAAGAAAAGCAAAAAAAGAAGGGATTTGCCAACTCGGCGGGGGCGCGCTGTCCAATTACCACATCCCAAAAATCGATCTTGGAGATTATCGATCTGACGGCCAGGTACCCCAACCACGCTTTACCTGATCAGTATGCTAAGCAACATTTCAAACTTGGCATGCTCCGCGGCACATGGCAATGGAGTTGTAGTGGTGCAAGACACTGTCCCTGCAGATTATCCAGTGTGGTCTGGATGAAGCGAGATAGCAAACACAGCGCGCGAATCCCGAACAGGTATTTCCTGTACATCAGGAATCCTATTATCATACACATCAACTCAGCACTCGACACATCCTCTCCGGAGAGCGGCGACCCTGCGCCGTGTTACCGTGTTTCAAGCCTCGTAATCAAACACCGACATGGCCGCTTAACCGGTCCAGCCAGTTCGCGATATCAATGGATATCAGCAGCTTTCGTCTGGCAGTTCATACCCCGACTGCACATTCCAAACATGGAGCTGACTTGGCGAATAATTATTTCATTTCTTATTGAGCATATAGAAACTAATCCGTCATATTACCCAATCAGAACAATATCTTGAGTACAATATTTCCTTCGGAGGCTTCGTGGAACCGGATCCGGCCAGCGGAGTTCCTTGAACTCCATCTTTTCGCCGTCAGACGGCCCCACAACCACCGTTCAACACCGAACAGGTATCAAACAGTCGCCGCGTCAACCAACGTTCTTTGTGCGGTTGCAGCGGCCAGGGGAAACCAAGCAATGGCACACGTCTTTGCATGTGTTAGTAGCATGATAAAGAGTGAGCAGGGACATCGCAGATAGGCCCCCCGGCGACTTGATTGCCCCCAAGAAATCGAGCCTTTTCACAATGGTGAGTTCTGGTCTAACTCTCAGCTACTCCCCTGTCACTTCCATTATCTACAAAGATATCAACCAACTGACTGATAACGAAGCCGTCAACGTCATGCAAGTTTGGAACACTGGCTTAAGATATCCAAACCTTCGGTAACACCGAAAAAAGGATTCCCGTAGTCGGTGAAGAGCTTTTTGCCGTTCAAACCCCCGCCAAGGCCCCGCTCTTGCTAGGTTCGTGGCTTGCTAGATGCTTCAACCAGTTCTCTCCCTGGTTAGCTCTCGCCGCCGCCGCCGCCTGTCTTGGAGTCTTGATCCACCCACCAGCCTTGCTCGATGTTGGCAGCTTTGACCAATCACAACTCCTTACTAACCACTAAAGGGTACTTGGAGCAGTCAGAACACTACATGGAGTCGAGGCTGGAAGCCAGTAGCGAGAATTCATCCGCACTGTACGATGCTTCCAAGGGCCCTTCCATGATCCAAGACCCCACTTCGAGCTGATGTCCATCCATTTCAAAAAGATCTTGACTGTCTCGATGCTCGAGTACAAGAGCTCTCTCTCTCTCTCCTGGACTTCAAGTCGCTTTTCTTCCTCACTTCTCCCTCAATACCATTCATTGATACCCCTGGAGTCAAAACGACTGAGACACGTACAAGACCTTCACCCATCCCTCCATTGAATCTTTTGTTCAACTTTCTCCTCGCTCAACTCCTCCAACATGACTACTGAGTATCTTCCCGCTTCTGCCAGCTCCGCCTACGACTATATCATCGTAGGCGGTGGCACGGCTGGATGTGTTCTGGCTTCGCGCCTGTCCTCCTACCTTCCTGAGCGCAAGGTTCTTATGATTGAAGCTGGCCCTTCAGACTTCGGTCTCAACAATGTCCTGAACCTTCGCGAGTGGCTATCTCTGCTTGGTGGTGACCTCGACTATGATTATCCCACAACTGAGCAGCCCAATGGCAACAGCCACATCCGACACTCACGTGCAAAGGTCCTCGGTGGATGCTCCTCTCACAACACTCTCATCTCCTTCCGCCCCTTCCGCCACGACATGGATCGTTGGGTCGCCAAGGGCTGCAAGGGCTGGGACTTCGAGACCGTTATGCGTAACGTTGACAACTTGCGCAACCAGCTGAACCCCGTTCACCCCCGTCACCGTAACCAGCTCACCAAGGACTGGGTCAAGGCCTGCTCCGAAGCCATGGGCATCCCCATCATCCACGACTTCAATCACGAGATCTCCGAGAAGGGACAATTGACTCAGGGTGCTGGTTTCTTCTCTGTCTCTTACAACCCTGACACCGGCCACCGCAGCAGTGCTTCCGTCGCCTATATCCACCCTATCCTTCGTGGTGATGAGCGACGACCCAACTTGACCGTCCTCACTGAGGCCCATGTTTCAAAGGTCATCGTCGAAAATGACGTTGCCACTGGCATCAATGTCACTCTCAAATCAGGCGAGAAGCATACTCTCAACGCCCGCAAGGAGATCATCTTGTCAGCTGGTGCTGTCGATACCCCTAGGCTTCTCCTTCACTCTGGTATTGGACCTAAGGGGCAGCTTCAGGACCTGAAGATTCCTGTTGTCAAGGACATTCCAGGTGTAGGCGAGAATCTCCTAGACCACCCCGAGACTATTATTATGTGGGAGCTCAACAAGCCCGTTCCTGCTAATCAGACCACCATGGATTCAGATGCTGGTATTTTCCTGCGACGAGAGCCTAAGAACGCTGCTGGTAACGACGGCGATGCCGCTGATGTCATGATGCACTGTTACCAGATTCCCTTCCACCTCAACACAGAGCGTCTAGGGTATCCTATCATCAAGGACGGTTACGCCTTCTGCATGACACCCAACATTCCCCGTCCTCGCTCACGTGGTCGCATCTATTTGACTTCGGCCGACCCCACAGTCAAGCCTGCTCTCGATTTCCGGTACTTCACTGACCCCGAGGGCTACGACGCCGCCACCCTGGTCCACGGCATCAAGGCTGCCCGAAAGATTGCGCAGCAGAGCCCCTTCAAGGACTGGCTCAAGGGAGAAGTTGCCCCTGGTCCTAAGATCCAAACGGATGAGGAGATAAGCGAATATGCTCGCCGAGTTGCCCACACAGTCTACCACCCTGCCGGTACCACCAAGATGGGTGACGTTGAGCGCGATGAGATGGCTGTTGTCGATCCCGAGCTCAAGGTTCGTGGAATCAGCAAGCTCCGCATTGTTGATGCTGGTATTTTCCCCGAGATGCCAACAATCAACCCCATGGTGACTGTGCTCGCTGTTGGTGAGCGAGCTGCCGAGCTCATTGCTCAAGAGGAGGGCTGGAAGCCCAAGCACTCCCGACTGTAAGCACCTTCGGGAAATATTTCAAATATCTGCTCGTGGGGGTAAACAGGGGCGATCACTGTTTTCGGACATCTGTATGATTAAATGATTAGCGTATGATTGCATTATCGCAGCGAGTATGACATATCTTGGGTAGTTTAGGAAAATTTGAAGTTCGTTTACCAAATATGATTCGGGGGCTTGTGGCCCGATTTGCCGTTATTCTTCCAATCGTTTGTGCCCGGTGTCGGGTCGTATTTCCCCGATGAGGCCCTTGGCCCAGCTTCTTGACCAATTCATATTTTGCCGCGACGGGTCAGTGTAACAGGCACAGCGGGCCGGCGACTTTCCACCACTAAAGGCCACCCGGATCGCTCAGTTTAATGTGTCTCGTAAGGTCCGGAATGCTAGATCATATTTCCATGATGAAACGAAAGTTCGATATGCGCCGATGTTCCAGCACCAATCGGGGGATCCGAAGTGCGATGCAGGACATTCAATCTTGGATGTGTTCTCGGCGGCTGAGATAAGGTGATAATAAGCAGTGGCAAGATGCCACAAGATCGATATAGAATTGCGCGTTATTATTATGCATATTGTGTCTTGTTGGGTCTCGGGTGGCCAGCTGTTACCTGACTTTTCTCAGCGGGTGCATCGGTATCCATTTAGACGGGTTATGGCCCGTGGAGCCGTGCATCCATCAGCTGCTCCAAAAGGAAGAGTGTGGGGTATGTCCGGGGTTTCGGGACGGAGCGTTGAGCGTGGAGTGGGTGGTTTGACGGATGACAGGGCCGAAACGTGTCTGTGAGATCCATCCACGTCGGCCGTTGCGCCGTTGTGCAGGGTCCCTCGGTCGAGAACCCTCTACTCCTCCATGGGGATAACATAGATTATCTTCCGGAACGACAGTTGAGATGGTCTTAGCAGAGCCCCGGTCCGGCCAGCCGCCTGCTAAAGAGGTCTCGATCGGTAGGGGCCATACCTTCGTTTTGAGTGAGGTTTATAGAAGAAGCAGTGCAAGCTGAATAGCAGCAACAGGCGCATTTGTTGATTTCGCTCTGTTCTCGAATCTTTGCACTTTGACGCATAAAACCATCTGACGGATTGCTGTGTCCCTATGGCTGAGATATTTAGGTTGCAGAAGGTTTTCATTGTGTTTTTAAAGCATTAACAAGCAGACGCGATAGATAACCGATCCCAAGAGCCTTCAATCGGTTGTCAGAGGCTGCACCCCGAAATCCCCAACTTCAAAGCGCGATTCGAGGTTAGAAAAATGGCTACACCAACAATCGACTTACCACCAACAACGTGCGAAGAAGAAGTCACCACGCCCATATTGGACAACGCTCAAGGATTAGCCTCTGCAATAGGAGCAGCAGCAGCAGTGGCGGCTGTAGCTGTCGGGGACGGTCTTACACACGGACTTGGAGGAGTCGCATATGGAAAACCATACGATGGTCACATCTCAGAAGAAGATGGCCAGTTCCACGATGTAGATCACAAAGGCGCACGTGAGGCGAAACAACAGAAAAGCCTTAGGGAGGCCCAAGAGAAGTGGGATGCTGCAACCATGGGACCGGTAACAAGGGTCGAAACAGTTATAGCGGCGGAAGGTGGAGGAGGAGATGGAAGAGGAGAGCGGGAGGTATGGGAGGGAGGAGGAAGAGGAGGGCCAGAAGGGGTGCAGTTGCCGCCTAGAAAAGGCGCTGATGTGGCAGGTCAACAGGTCAGAGCTGCTCTTTCCCGCTCCCGCCTTGGTCGTTCAAACCCCTCCAGCTCCAGCTCCAGCTCAGGCTCATTGTCAGGCGCATCCCTTCACAACGCGACCAATACTGATGTCGCTGCTACTGCTACTGCTTCTAACAAGAGCCCCAATAACCTCAACTACATACAAACCGGTCGCATCACCAAGTCCCGCCATCGCTCTTCTCTTTCGGCACCAATTGCAGCGTCGCTTGTGAATGCTGCTGCTACGGAGAGTGCAAGATTATCCTACGAAGCAAAGCTTACCGCGGCACTAGCTGCTAACATCGCCGGCACAATGGCCGGTAGCCAGTCAAGCACGACGACAACGGCTCTCCCCTCGCTAAAATCGAACGGCCTCTCCTCGCTGCCACAAAAGCCCAAAGCAAATGGTACAACACCGACCCTTAGCACCGCTTCTTCTATGGACAAAGATGCTCCAGTGATTTCCTTTTGGGGCCCGGAACCAATTGCTCTGCCCTCGCGCTTCGCCCGCATCAAGCGCAACCTCATCAGTGGCCACGAAGCTGAGCTCGAAGCTAGTTGGGCCCGCCTCATTACTGCACTTCGCAAAGAGGTCAGTCATATAGAGGACCTTGGGGCTCACCTCATCCCTTCAATTGAGTTTGGCGACCTAGATGACTCTGTTCAGACTGCGCGCTTTGGACATGATCTGAGGCGCTACGGTGTCGGCGTCGTCCGCAAGGTCGTCCCAAGAGCAGACACGGATACTGCAGTCCGCGAAACGGTCGACTATCTCGATAGCAAACGCCACATCAAGGCACTCCAGCAGCATGATCCAGCCTGTTTCGACTTCTTCTGGACACCGGCTCAAGTCCGCTCGAGAGCGCACCCCAATGTCCTCAGCGCCCAACGATTTATGATGAGCCTATGGGAGACCAATCCAGATGATCAGCTTGTCACAAGACTCCCTATCACCTATGTCGATCGTATACGCGTACACGGAAATGGAGAGAACCAATCCAACAGTCTAAATGTGCCGCCGCTCGAGCCGCCACAATCCGCCGACGATTGGATTCAGGCATTACAATCATCTGCAGGTATCACAGCACAAGTTGACAACGGGTCCTTGGAGCGCTGGGAGCCCGACGGTTATCAACGTGCCGGTACCTATAACCATATCTTTCATGGCCAATGGGAAGACTACGATCCTTGGAAATGTACCAGTCGCACTTCTGTGACGACTGACCTTTACAATGGCTACGGTGCCTGCACTATCTTCCGCATGTTTCAGGGCATCTTGGCACTTTCCACTGTCGAACCTGGCATGGTTCGCCTCTTGCCTTCCCCGAAGCTCGCAACAGCTTACTACCTCCTCCGACCCTTTTTCACAACCAAGAACCCTCCACCAGAGAATCGCACTGGGCCTGAATGGGAGGCATATCTTGCTCCCGAGAATTGGAAGCTGCAAACTGAGCCTGATTCCATCATTCATGGAGCTGTCCCGGGGCACGCACAACGAATTACTGAAACATGGCACCCCCATCTGCATCTACGAAATAGCATGATTACGTTGCCGACTCTTCAGCCTGGAGACTACATATTCTGGCACCCTGACCTTCCATACTACCTCTCCAGTAACAACTATGGTCTCAAAACACCCAGTGGAAGCAAGAGTGAAGTCAGCATGCTCGTGTATATTCCGGCAGCTCCGCTCACGCAAACAAATGCACTCTATCTTGCGCGTCAAAGGAAGGCATTCCAGAGGGGCCACCCCGGCCCAGACTTTGATTCCACGGGAAGAGGCATTGTTGAAGAGGACGCCGAAACGCGACCTGGTGAAAAGGAAATTGCCGAAGTCGGAGGTCCCTCTTCATTACAGGCCATGGGTCTTGCGCCATGGGAAGTTGCAGGTACTCGCTCCGGATCACCACCCTCGGAAAACTCCAAGTCCAAGGTCGATGAGGATGTTGAGATGGAGGGAAACGGAGACGCGAAGAGCCTTACGAGCACATCATCGATTTCTCGAGCTGAGGCTGAGGTTGTGCGCTTAGCCAATATTATCCTCTTTCCAGATCGCTCAATGCTGGGATACTCGGTTTGAAAGAAGCATAAACTTATTGACCGATCTTTGTCTTTCATCTCCTGGCTAGTTGGACGTCACATCTTATCCCTTTGGATTATTTGTGACATCTCATAACAGTATGTGGTCCAAAGGAATACAGGAGATCGATTAGACGCATCATGAAGGAGTCAGGCGTTTACCTAAGGATTGAAACTAGACAGAAACTTTTATTCTTTATCTGCATGAACGAACGAAGAAATACATCTCTTGTGCCCAAAACATGATGTGTCGCTCTAGATCCAGAAACACCAGTCTAAACAGGATAGATATCCTTTATTTCAACTGTCATGATCATTTGGTGGCATGTCTTAAAATGTCCGCGATACTGGAAGCCATAAGCACAGCCGCTTCTCGAGAGATCTGTTGCTGTGAGCCGAAAATACCAATGGCAAGACGTCCTTTATCGACGGAAGCCTCAACATCAACAGCCAGCTGTGATAATGGTTAGTAGTCACTTTTAGTTTCAAGACCAGTAACTTACCGGAATGCCGTTCACCGCAAAGCTTTCCTGGCGAGCCGCCTGAAATTGAGCTGGTACGTGATGGTGGTACGAGTTGTCAGTCATCTCTTGTGACAAAACTGTGACCGAGTTCTCTACGGAACCTGTATCGTCGGAGAGGCTCAGGAAGTTGACAAATGATTTTACTTGCACACCAGTCCATTGATAAATCTCCCAGAGACCGACGTCTGATCGTCCATCAGATGTAATCTGGTGAATGTCTCTCTGGATATTCTTTGCAACAGATGACAAAGGGAGTTCTACGGGCGAGTCAACCCTTAAAGGAACAAGGTTCAAGGTCGGGTAGACCTGAGGGAGCCTATCGCTGGCAGCAGCTCGGTTGGCAAGATACATGCCAAAAACCACTGGCTCATTGTCCGGTGTGTTATTTTGCGTGGCGAGGACTTTGGCATAAGCTGCAAGGAACCAAGACTGGAGTGAAATGCCAGACTGAGTCGAAAGAGCCTGTATTTGACTGACATCTGCTATTGCTGATTCGTTTAAATAAGAAATCCGGTTCTTTACGTCTGCTGGCGATTCAGAAGCAATCGAACAGGAAGAGGTTCTGTGTAAGTAGGCCTTCCAGAAAGCTCGTCTATCTTTCTGGGCTGCTTCACTGGCCTGACGGACTGCGAAATCCTTCCACCGAGTGAGCCCATTGTTCTCGACAACCACAGAGCCATACAGTAGTTGAGATAATCGTCGCAATATGGCTGGAAGGCTGACTCCATCGTACAGAGCGTGGTGGATCTGAAGTCTGAATGACCAGATGTAGTCTTCCTGGAGCGTGACGCGCGCTCGAACGAGTGGTTGGGCAGCCTGAATTGACAGCTCCTTAGGGGGGTCCTCAGTCAAGGAAAGCTTGTGGGATTTGAGCACAACCTGCAAAACGGGGATGGTTGGAGATCGAGTTGGAATGAAACATGTGCGTAAGAGAGGTACCTCAGACACAAGCTTATCCCATGCAGTCTGAATGCCGTTAAGATCAAGTGGAGTCTTAATTTGGCATGGAAACTCGGGGAAGAATACAGAGCCCTCTGCCATGTGCCATGCACCGAGCATGTAGACTTGCATTGGCAATGCGGGAAGTACTTCAGCATCTTCTTTTGCTATCCCATGAGCGCGCAGTAGAACTTCAAGATTGATGTCGTCGGGCGGGGCCCATTCTTCGGTCAGTTCCAGAGTCTCCGGTGGCATAGCTTGGGCTTGCGTGGCGCGTTGAGCCATTTCTGCAATGCTGGAGGATTTAACAAGATCTTGAGGGCGGAGGTTTATTCCAATCTTACGCAGGAGGGACGACACTCTGATGGCACTAATCGAATCGAGGCCAAGGTGGTAGAGGTTGTCGGATAGCCTGATTGAAGCAACGGGAACACAGGAGATCCGGTGAAGAATGTTTCGGATTTCGGCTTCATTTTGGGACCACTCCCGATCTTCTTCTGACGTTGGATCCGTAGAGTCAACTGGCACGGAAATGCTTCCATCGCCCAGTATGACAGGAGTCATACCGCAGATGGACACGCCATGCTCCTCGAAAGATAGAATCTCTGGGGAACCTGGCTGTATTAGGAAACCCATGACAGTATCTAAAGTCTCCAAAATACATTCAGGTCCTCCGTCCCAGACATACTGGGGCTGAAGAGCGAGTCGCCATAAGAGAGTGTCAGACATAGCTTCAGCTTCCACGCAAAGGGGATACTCGGTGGCCGAAGACGCTTCAATGGACGTTAACAGGGGGCGATCTGATGATTCAGCTACCGGAGACTTTTGAAGGATGAACAAGGTGTTGAACAAATCTTGTCCGTTGAGCTTCGTTGCTGACTGGGCTTTTCGCAGTGGATATTGCTGAGAGTCTCTAATATCGATCATGTTCTCCTCAAGATACCGTAGAAACTCGAACACTGAGCCGTGCAAAATACATCGCAGGGCAACTGTATTCATCGTTGGGAACACGAGATTGTCTGCCCCATCAAAATCACGACCCGATAGGACTGTGCCAAAGAGGACATCGAGCTTCTTGGTTTGACGTGCTAGTGTGATGGCCCAACAAGCTTGGCAGAGTGACTGTAAGCTTACAGAAAGCCTTTTGCAGGCGGTTTCGATTTCGGGGAGGCCAATCTTTGAAACGGACTCCAGCCTTCGCAAGGTGTTCTCAGTTGGGCTGGGCCATGCTTCACTCGTGGGGATGATCGATGGCGAAGCATCTTCCAGATACTGTGTCCAAAAGTCCTTTGCCTTCTGATTCGTGGACCCCAGTACCTTTATGAGGAATGGTTCTACTGGAGAACGAGTTACCAGCCTTCCTTCCAATAGCGTCTGGAGATCCTGGAAGAGCAAACTCAGGGACCATCCATCGTAAAGAGCGTGTGCCATGGAAAGCACCATGTATCTATGAGAGCCCATACTCGCCAGTCTCAACTGAACTAGATGCCTTAATCCTGCTCCTTCCCTCGCTTTTGCAGTTGCTTCTGCGGTGAGTTGACGCAGCTCGTCCAAACTTTGAACTGTCGTAACTTCAATGTCGGCATCGAAAGACTCTGCAATGACCTGGCAATACGTCATATCCAGATCCTGCTGAGCGACTTGTACAAACCCTGTCCGCAGGATAGGTGTACGCTGAATCAATTCCTCCCAAGCGTGGATCAGTCTCGCAGTGTCAACATGATCGGATACTTGGAGGATGTCGTGGTTGAAGTAGGATTCAAAGTCAGATTGGATCATCCCAGCCACCATTGACTCTTGAAGATGGGTTGGTGGAAGAACAGATTCGACGCGGCCCAGGTCCACACCGACATTCTCAAGATATTCCAATAATTTAGCCTTGACCTGCAGCAGCGAAGCATCATCTGTAGAAGTTGGCGGTTTGAGAGAAAGATCACTCGACTCAGCCAGAATATTGGCAATAGTCTTGTGGCGCATGATATGTGAAGGGGACAGATGGACTCCCTTCCTCCTAAGCGTGGTAGAAAGCTTGATTACATCAATGCTGTCGAGACCGAGTTCTAAGATTGACACATTTTCATCAAGGTCAGATGGAGCAGCATCGGCCAAGAAAGCAACTTCATTTCGAACCACTTGAGCTTCTTGACTCCATTCAAACTTGCCCGATTCGTGGGTTGGGATGCGTTCATTATTGTTGCCAGGGTTGCAGCTTTGCTCGATTTCTGGGACGGGCACCTCGCTCTCTGGTGAGCTTGCAGCCTGGCTTGCAAAGACCTCAATATCATCAAGTATGGTATTCAGCACCTGCGAGGACGCAATATGTCCCTGTGCGACAAGAGTGAGTCGAAGATTGCCCGAATGACCGTAGACGGCTTCAAGTGCGAGAGGGTAATCAGGCGTTGCTGGACTGTCCACAACATCAAAGGGGAGGCTGCTCTCATTAGCAGCGGTGGCTTCCTCGATCTGGAAGGCGAAGAGGCTGTCAAACAAGGCCTTGCCCTTCGAGCACCACTTCTGGATGTCCTTCAAAGGAACATGTTGGAAATCGAGAACTGATGCATTGAAGTCATGGCAGCGCCGGAGAAGGGACTGCCAGCTTTCGTGATGGGTTGCTCGACAATAGAAAGGCACGGTGTTGAAAAGAGGGCCGATGGTGTTCTCGATCCCAGGGAGGTCTAAGGCTCGCCCAGATACAACGATACCAATGGTAGGCTGCTGCTGGGTGAAGTTTTGAAGAGCAGAGGTCCATAACGCCATCACAACAGCCTGAAGCGTGACATTCTGGGAAGAACGAATCGCCTCAAGACTTGTTGTCGACATTTCCCGCTCAGCGAATGCTACAGCATCCGTTTCGCCATTCCCATGTGACTGGATTGAAACAGGAGTCCAGCCTTCTAGTTGTTTCTCCCAGAAACCTCTGCAATTATCATGTTTTGCCAGAGGGCCATAACTGAGAGTTTCAAGAAATGGAGGAGCATCAGGTGAGTCAACACCTGAATAATTCGCTGCGACCCGCTTCATCATGAGATCAAAACTGTTACCATCATAGAGTGCATGAAAAATATGAACCGAAAGCAGCCTAGATGTCGGTGTCTCGACATAGATGAGTAGCAGAGGCTGTGTGATGCAGGACTCGTTCCGCTGGATCCAATACTTCTTCTGCTCTGCAAGATATGCAGGAACCGGATCATCCGATTGTGGAGTGTAGGTTTTCCAGGCCAAGGTAGATTTTCGCACAGCAGCTTGCAGGAAACCATTCGGGGTGGGTACAAAGACAGTTCTCAGAATGCTCTCTGTTAGTACCAAATCGTCCCATGCCTTCTTCAACTTGCTTATGGACGTAGACTCATGGAGCTTCAACTCAAAAGTATTGAAGTAAGCGCCGGGCTCGCTGCTGGTCAATGACCGGGATATGATACCTTCTTGTAATGGCGAGCATGGGGCAACATATTCGATATCAGCTGGCTCGATATCAAGAAGGCGGCAGACCATGCCACGGTGCCGATGGCCATATGCCTGGATAGACTGCTTAACCTCTCGCACAAGTTTCTCTTGTCTATTTGAGGTGTCCTTGGCCAAAGAGTTGGCAAGATCGCCAATGATGGGGTTCTTAAGCAGCAAAGCAGGGGATGCGGCTTTGAGGCCGCGCGATTTGAGGAGGGAGGAAAGTCTGAGGGCCGTGATTGAGTCCACGCCAACGTCAAAGATGCTTGTCGATGACGACAGATCACGTTTATTCATGTTGCTGAACTGCGCAATACTCTCAAGCAATTGAACAACTATCTTCTGGGCCCCCTGTGAAACGGGTGCTGTTGTGGCATGAGAAAGCTCCAACAGCTTCTCTGGTGCAAGTTCGCTGAAAAGTCTTTTCAGATCCTTGATCT
The DNA here is from genome assembly GCA_017165645.1 of Fusarium sacchari. NCBI lineage: Eukaryota > Fungi > Ascomycota > Sordariomycetes > Hypocreales > Nectriaceae > Fusarium > Fusarium sacchari. Next base: position 32,813 of record JADANP010000002.1, read on the forward strand.
CTGCCTTGTTGTTTGATGAAAGGGGGATGTATGGAAGTGACAGGATATATGTTGGTACCATGTATCCTGGAAGTTTGGCACGGCAGGCTTCTTTTGCTTGCGCAGCCAGGCCCTCCTGATCCATCAGAATCTCAAGGGGGCCCTTTTTAGACTTCTGGTCAACGACGAATGTTACCAGAACGTCCTTGCCACTACTTCCATGGCGAGTCACAATAGTTGCGGCGTCGTGAATATCGACAACGTCGGTACGGATGATATGATTGATTTCGGCAATTTCAAGTCGCTGGCCCCGAAGCTTGACTTGGTCATCAGCCCGACCAAGAAAATCAAAACACCCATCATGGAGCACGCGGACAAGATCACCAGTCCTGTATACCCTCTCGTTGAATTCTCCAAGTGTAGGGAACCGCTCTCCTGTAAGTTCAGGTCTGTTGAGATAACCCTTGCCCACTAATTTCCCTGACACGCAAAGCTCTCCAACGCCACCGCGGAAGACTGGCGTATTAGTGTTTTGTCTGAAGACAAATGAACCAACATTGGGAAACTGCTTTCCGATGTTGCTAGGGCGGCCATTTTTGGGCACACGCTGGAACATAGTGACACCGATGGTGGCCTCGGTAGGGCCGTATGCGTTGTAGATGACGGCTCGCGGTCCCCAAACATCAAGAATCTCCTGTTTGAGCTGTTCACCGCCTGTAATGAACACACCGCGGCAGAGACTGGGAACTTCATCAGGATGTGTGAGTCGCGCAAGACTTGGAGTTAGGTCAATGTGTGTAATGCCAAGCCTATTGATGGCTGCTGTCAAGTCATCCAGTATGAGGTCTTTGGGTGCAGCAACGACAGCCATTCCCACAGACCAGCTCCAATACTGCTCGAGGACAGAAACGTCAAAGTGGAGAGCAGCGAACTGAAGCCAACGTGAGTCCTCATCCCAGTGGCCTTTGAAAAGTTCCTGGAACGCCATCATTGCCTGAACAGCGTTCTCATGAGTGATCTCACAGCCCTTTGGCGTTCCTGTTGTCCCAGATGTATAGAGGCAATAGCAAGTATCTGACGGAGAGGTATTGGGGTGTAGACCGACATGCCCCTCGCTCACGTTGTTCAAATCCTGAGTTTCTATTTCCATGACTGTAGTTTTTGCTTCGAAATCAAGATCCTTCGAGCACCTTGTTAGCAGGCAAGGTGCTCCAGAATCTTTGATGATAAACTCCTTTCTCGCCCTTGGTGCAGACGGATCCAGTGCGACAAACGAGCACCCAGCTTTTAGAATGCCCAGGATTGAGAAATATGCCTCCGGGCATTTGTCAAAGTGTACTGCAACAATGCCGCCTGGAGAGACACTATTCTGGAGCATGTTGGCAACTTTGTTACCCATCTGGTCAAGCTGACGATAGTTCCATTGTTGCTTGACACATGCATCTCCCTCGAACTCCGATACAAACTCGAGAGCAATTTTTTCCGGATGAGAAACAGCTCCCTTCTCGACAAACTGGTGCAACAGCTGAACAGGGCTGTCAAGTACTGGGGCTGATGCAGGAAGTATCGAATACAGGGATAAAGAATTTCTCATCACTTCGTCCTCAAAACCAGCAGCATTGCAGGAGATATGGGTCAGTGAAGCGTCGAACTGCTTCATCAACAGCTGCGCTTGTTCACGGGGAAGGATGTCGCTGTAGTATGTTATGCTTAAGCGCATTCGGTCATCGTCTGCGGGTTCAATCTCCAATGAGACTGGATACTCGACTTTTGCTTCTTCATTAAGCAGTTTCCACGGTACAAACGAAGTGCTATGATCCGGCATTTTCTGGTACGCAATGAGAGTGTCGAATATGGGGCCTGTGGGGTGTCCTAGCCATTTCTGCACTTGACTGAGCGGCGAGAATTGGTATTTGTGAAGGTGCTGATTATAATTCATCATGTAGCTGACCAGGTCAACATTGGACGGAACATTTCTTGCCACAACAGGCACTGTGTTGAGGCATGGGAACGCGACATCCTTGGTCTCGTCAATGGTTCTCCCAGACAGCGCAACACCAAAGACAACCGAGTCCTCTCCCAAATAAGATGCCAGTACTCGTGTCCAAGCGGCTTGTATAGCCGCTTGGATGGTGACATTTGAGGCTCGAGTCGCTGCTCCGAGTTTTGTGGATGACAGTGATCCAACCATCGAGTCAACCAGTACTTGTCGTTCTTCAACTCGTAAAGGTGTCATTATTGGAAACTTGTTAACAACAATCTTGCTGGCTTGAGCCTCCCAGAATTCCTTCTCTGTAGATTTGTCATTCAGTGCCATTCCCAGAATGGCTGACACTGCAGGCTCGATGATTGTAGGCCGGGGTAGCTGATTGCCTTTGACTAGCTGTGAAAGTTCATCAAGCATCAGGTGAAGTGCAGGAGCGTCGTAGAGAGCATGATGAATGATGAGGCTCATGGTGTTGGTTTGCGATGTTACAGCCAGAATTACACTCCAAGGAGGGTGGTGCAGCGAAGAAAGCATCGATTTGCTGGCATCAGCCTTTATCTGGATGAGGTCGGCCTCTTCGTCTCCAGCCAAGTGCAGACGGTTCACAGTCGTCTCTATTGACCCTGCTTCATACCTCACCATGGCAAAAGAAGATTCTGCATGTGACACGGGGACAAAGCCAGTTCTCAGCATAGGATGTCGTTGTTGAAGCAGCTGCCAAGCCCTTTCGAGGTTCGCTACTTGGACATCTTCCGTCACTACATACCTCACTGCGTTGAGGTAGTTGTCACCTCCAGACTGAATGAAGGATGCTAGCATGGCAGACTGGACAGGCGTGCATGGTAGGACTGCCTCGACTTTGACTGATTTCGGTAGTTGATGAACAACCTCCGTGAGGACTTGTCGGGAAAATCTGTCAAGATCATACTTCAATGCATATCCAGCATCTGCTCTCGAGGAATTCTCCAGTAGCTTTGCGGCTATCTTAGAACAACTTGGACATTCAATCACATCAGAGGCCGATACAACGAAACCGCGCTGCCGGAGAACCGAAGCCACCTGCACAGCGTTGATGCTGTCGAGGCCCAGCTGGAAAATGGTTGTGCGGCGGTGTATATGCTGATCGCTCACCCCTGAAAGGGTGGCCAGGACATGTCTGATTTGTAACTCAAGCTCGCTCCATTCTTCTTCCTTGTTCGAAAGTATCACTGCTGTGTTGTCCTTTTCGGTTCGAGGCACGAGTTGGTCTATTATTGTCCTGAGGGTATCGGGAAGATCCTCCTTGTTCAATGAACTTCCATGAGGAGCTGTCAGAATCGCTCGCAACGTAAGTTTGAATATATCTGCCATAGCCGTGGCAACTTCCTCGGTGACAATACTCATGTCCCTGTGAAGATTGACAACTAGTGAGTTCAACCCAGGGCAAGGGACGATTTCGCACACCAGTGGAATATCCATATCTCCAGAATCTCCTTCAAGTGTCCAGACGTTCTTGTCAATGTCCTGCAATGGCTTTTGCAGCAGTAGAAGAGTATCAAATATATGCTTCCCAGTGCGATTGATGCTACGCTGGATAAGCCTCAGGGGAGTAAATTGGTACGCAATAAGCTCTGTGTTCATCTTCTGGAGGTGCTTGACCAGATCAAGATTACTCGATGCTTCTGGAAAGTCGACGCGCACAGGGATCGTATTGAAACAGGGCGCAACGAGTCTTTCAAGGCCATCGATGTCAAGAGTACGGCCGCTAACAACATTTCCAAAACACACGTCTGTACGTCTGTATGCGGCTGCAAGGACAGTGGCCCAGCTTGCCTGGCAAACCGAAAGGAGGGTTGACCCGAGATCTCGAATACGCAACTGCAAATCGCTGAGAGGAATATCCATAGATGTGGTACAGGTGCTTTGGTCAACGTCACTCGTGGTTGTCTGGGGAAAGATTGCAGATGGTTTGTAGTTCTCAAAGTGCCGTTGCCAAAATTGTTCTGCATCATCGGGCAAGCGAGTGGACAGTCTTAGAAATTGACTGTAGGGAACTGTCGGCGGTAGTTCCTCGCCAACAGCCAATGCTTCTACCTCCTTGAGAAGTCGTTCCATTGCCACACCATCGTAGAGTGCGTGATGGCAAATAAATGAAAGAAACTCAGATCCACGGTATCTCAGTAGCGCTAGAGATATCGGTGGCGTCCTGGAATCGACTGGATCAGGGAGAGACCTGAGATGTTGTTCAATCGCCCCATCGAAGGACAATTCACTCACATCGAACGTCTTCCACGGGATTTCCCAGCTCTCAAGTACTATCTGAGCAATGGCACGTCGGGAATCTGTCGTCGCCGCAAAGCAGGTCCGAAGAATATCATGCCTATACGACATGGTTTTCCAGTATGACCTCATGGCTCCAGAGCTAGTTGTCAGGCGTAGGAGCACCTTGTTATAGTAACCCCTTTGGCCGCGAGAAAGCATCGCCTCCTGTAGGGGAGTACATGGCAAGATCTCCCTAATAGCCTTTGCCTCTTTGGCAAACTCTTTTTCCATTGAGTCAACGAAGGTGGCGGGGAAAAGGCTTTCAAGACTATCGGCTGGGGGTTTCTCTTGTTGTGGTGTCTTCCCATCCAGATACCTCGCCAACTGCGCAACGGTTGGGTTACGAAGAATCTCAGACACGGCGACTCGAGAACCAAGTTTTGAGCTGAGATTGCGTGCTAGGTCGATGGCAGATATAGAGTCTATTCCGAGAAGAGCAAAGGGTGTCCATCTGCCAACGTCGTTCCTGGGTACATTCGCGGACTCGGCAAGGCTATCTGCGATTTTCAAATCCGACTGGCTCCAATCACTCTCGTCTTGAGGGTCCAGGGACATTCTGGAGGCTTCTTCGAGGTAGTCCATACCCAATCTGTGAAAGCAGTCACGAAGTCGGCGCTTATCTATCTTTCCACTCGAAGTCATGGGAATTGATGAGATTGGGATGAGGTAAGTGGGGACCATGTAGCCTGGCAATCGCGACTTCAGGCGTGCGAGCAGGGACTGATGGGTTTCGCTGTTGATTTCCAACACATGAAAGCTAGAAGGGTCATGGTTCGGAACGAAGAAGAGAGATAGTTGCTGGGGGGAAGTCTCTCCGCACTGCACCAATACTGTAGCAGCTGAGGATGCCAGACCGCCCGAGGTCACCGTGCTGTTGATTTCACCAACTTCAATTCGCTGGCCTCTTAGTTTCACCTGATCATCGATGCGACCAAGTATCAGCAGGGAACCGTCAGGAAGCATGCGACCCATATCTCCAGATCTATAGAGTCTTCCGTACTCGCGATGTTGAATGAACTTTTGGGATGTGAGCTCGGGCATGTTGAGGTAACCCTCAGCGACCTGGGCACCTCCAAAACAGAACTCGCCGACCCAATTAAGGGGCACTACGTCAGAACTTTCTGGGGAGAGTACCACAACAGAGGTATTAGGAAACACGTGCCCTAAGTGCTCAATATGGTCATCTGCTGTCATTTTCTTCGCGGTGCAGATATTTGTGGTTTCCGATGGTCCGTATCCCTGCCACAACTGGCGTTGCCATTTCTCGTGGACAGACTGTGTCATGGGTTCTCCAGCAGTCACAAGAAACTCCACGCTGGGGACATTGGTAGGGTTAACAATGTTGGCAACTGTTGGTGTCATGCTGAGGTGAGTGATACCAAGTTCGCGTATTGAGCGCTCGACGTCTTCCAAGATTGTGTCATTTGTCCCTGAACATAAACACATCCCTGCGTACCATGTATAGAATATCTCAAATACTGACACATCAAATGCTTGAGAGCATGCTTGCAGCAGACGACCCTGTGAACTGAGACACTTTGGATACAGTGCCTTGAGATGCTCAATGTTTGCAGCAATACTATGTTGCTGAATTGCAACACCCTTTGGGATTCCTGTCGTGCCCGACGTGTAAATTACATACGCTAGTCGAGTCCCATCAACTTCAACGTCCAGATTATCCGTGGATATGTCATGGAGCGAGTCAATATCAACAGTTATCGTAGAAAGCTCGGACAGAGATGGGCATTGGTCACGAGACATGTTATCGACGACGCAATGCTCTGTGTGGGCCTGCTGTAGGATCTCACCAATGCGAGCACTAGGGGTTGAAGGAAGAATTGGGAGATATCCACAACCACACTTGATGATGCCCAGGATCGATGCGTACAACGTAGGTGACTTTTCCATCACAATAGCCACTACTTCGCCAACCCTGACACCGCTGCGATGTAGATATCTCGCGATGCGATTTGCCACTGCGTTGAGCTCCTGGAATGTCCATTTCGTCTGGTGGCCACCGTCCAAAGAGTGAGCGAATAATAGAGCATCCGAGTCCGGACTTTGAAGCACAGCTTCTTCAAAAAGTCGCGCTAAGTCGGGGGTTTTCTGCGGTATCGTAGGCTGGATGTTGTGGATGGACGGGCTACAGCTGATCTCCTTCAGTGTAGTTTTGACCTTGGCGGTAGGATTCTCCAGCATGGAGGTAGTCAATAACTCAAGCTGATTCGCCATATGTTCTGCCGTCTCTAGTGGTACGAAGTCCTCTTGATATGTAATTTGGAGCTCAAATCCATCTTCTCTTGGCTCAACTTCAAACATAATCGGTGTCTCTAGTCGGTCCAGATGACTCGTCTCTCTCACAACGTTCTGCGTCCGCTCCGAGCTGGCGAGAGATTGCTGATACACAAAAAGCACATCGTAGAGGCTTTCGCCAGGCTGTAACGCGACTAGCTTTTTGAGCTCTGACAATGAAAGTGTACAATGTTGCATAATTCCTCTGTTACTTGAGTGGATGTTATTGAGCAGGTCAAGACATACTGATACTTTATCTAGATCGACTCGAACAGGGAGGGAGGCAATGCATGGTCCAATCACTTGCTCAATGCCTGCTAAAGGAATCGTCCTCCCAGAAGTTACTGAGCCAATCGTGATGTCACGTATTCCTGTGATCCCTGACCACAGCAGAGCTAGTGAGGCCTGGAATATCACTTGAGGGCTGCAGCCAAGTCTCTGCATTCCTGTATCAACCCTGCTTCGAGAGAGGGATAACCGCCTCCTGATTGATAAACTTCGGTTTGAGCACATCACCTTACTGTGTAGCTTGGGCAATGGCGATCGTTTCCATCCTGCGAGATGTTCCGTCCAGAATACTCGGGTGGCATCGCCTGTTTGCATGTCATGATAAAATCTGACAACTTCCTTGAATGAAGGACGCTGAGGTACTTGTTGTCGCAAGAGTAGTTTGGACCAATCGGAAAGAAGAATATCCATAGACCATCCATCATATAGAGAATGATGCAGTTGCAAGAGAACGTGGACCCTATCCTCTACTGGTTTTCGCTGGATCTGGAGTGTCAAGGGAGATATGAAGTCCTGTGTTGAGGAGAGGAACAGTCGTTTCTGAAGCTGGTCGACAACGCAGATCTGTTCGGGTCGGAGTTCGCGCTGGAAAATCATAACGAAGTTGCCCTTTGCAGCTGCAAACCCTGCCCGCAGAATTTCGTTCTGCTGTGAAAGTTCTCTGAAAGTCTCCAATATACGATCGATGCCATAACCTAGCGGAATACTGAGCTCAAGCTCGTTGCAATAAGTTGTTGAGTTCCGTGCCGTCTCGGCCAGCATAGCTGCTTGAAGAGGCGTACATGGTATAACGTCCTCGACTGAGCCACAAATTTGAGCCAAGTTGGCGTCTTGTCGTACAATATCCTCAAAGTCCAATGAAAGATCTGTTGACGGTTGTTGATGATTGTCTATATCGCGCTTCGGCTGCCTTCGGATGGCAGAAATAATTTCAGACGTAGTTTTCATTGTGATAAGAGCAGTTGAGTCTATCCCAAACCCAGAAGCCCGAAGAGCAGAGGCTAACTTGATTGCTTTGAGGGAATCCATTCCTACCAAGGCGAGAGACGTCGACTTATCGACTTTGAAATTCAAACTCTGAGACACAACTGCCAGAAGCTCTGATTCCATTGTGTCGATCGGTGCGGAGTCCAAGATGCTCTCTGACATGTCAGCTTTGCGTTGTTCGTACTCTGCTTTAAGCCTCTTCCGATCAACCTTGCCACTGGGTAATCTTGGAAATTCTGTCATCAAGACAACTTCTCCAGGAACCATGTACTGCGGTAGCCAATCCTTGCAATGCTTCAAAATAGCCAATTCAGTCACTCCTTCGTCGACGGCACAGAACACTATCAGGATAGATTGTACTATCGCTGCCACGGTGCTGTGACACCCTGAGGTTCGAAGGACAGCCTGCTCTACTTCCCCCAACTCCAAACGCTGTCCCCTGAGCTTCACTTGGCCATCCGATAATCGACCGAGGCATTCAAGTTTTCCATTTGGAAGTAAACGGGCTTTGTCCCCCGTACGATAGATGCGCCCAAACGGTGAATCAAGGAAGACTGAACTTGTTTGCTCCGGTCTGTTGATGTAGCCAGCAGCTAACTGGTAGCCACCCACAGCTAACTCTCCAACCTCTCCTTGGGGAAGGATTTTAATTTCAAACTCGTGACTATCTGACTCTGGAATCTCGATAATGAAGCACGATACTGTATCGAGGGGTACGCCAATATTGCCCGTCGAGGAATCAGACGAGAATGCAGTTTGAATAGTACTAACATTTTGTTAGAGTTAGATGTTTACTAAGAAATAGTCAAGAATCTTACCAGTGGATTGTGGCTTCAGTTGGACCATACATTGCCCAGAGCATGCTCGGCCTTTCATTGTCCCCTCCAAATTCCTCAACTACTGGGGCGTTGAGCATTTCTCCAATTGTCAAAAGCAACTTGAGGTCTGGCGCATTTTCTCTCCGGCGCAACAGGCTTCCAGCAACTGTTGGTGTGAGTTCACAAGCATCCACTCTCATAACGCGTAGCATGCCAGGAAGGTCGTCTAACATCTCAGCCCGCCGAATACTCACAAGAGTAGCACCTCGAAAGAATGGGAAGAATATTTCAAAGACCGAGACATCGAATGTCGGTGCTGCAAACTGCAGAAAGCGGGAGAAAGGCGGGATATGTCTATCATGTGCAATAAGAGCCTGTGTTGCAGCATCATGCGAAATTCCCACGCCTTTGGGAGTTCCTGTTGATCCTGATGTATACATGACATAGGCTAGATCTTCTGGCTGGGGGACTCTGTGTTTGAACTCGACTCTTGGAGATCTAGAAGGGCCTTGAGTTTCTTCATTCTCATCAACTATGATTATAGTTGCACCGGTATCGTATGGTATTTCAGATGCCAGTTCTTTCGTGGTCAAAACCACTGTTGCTGCGACATCGTCAAGAATGAATTTGACGCGTTCAGGCGGCGCATCAATATTGAGAGGACAGAAAGCCCCTCCAGACTTCAAGATGGCCAAGAGTGAAACGTATAGAAGAGGGGATTGGTGGATGAGCACAGGAACAACAAACTGTCCAGTGACGTTGCCGGATGCTGTTGTTATGCGAACCGCAATGGACGCTGCGGCTTCATGGAGCTCGCTGTAGGTCAGTGTAGATTGCCGATCATTGCTCATATAATCCAGGGCTACGTGTTGGCTTGACCCCTTCACCAGTTGGTGTAGGAGGTTTGGTCCAGGCAGCCTGGAAGGCCGGGCATTAAGGATAGACAGTCCTGTCAAGTCCATAGTGCTCCAGTTACACCTCTGGTGGTTTGGTGGTCTGAGAGTGTGTTAGTCAAAACAATGGCGATGCCGAGCAATCAGGGTAATAGATAGTGATAATGAGGAGGGTAGTCTAGATGGGCAAACGGCGCGTAAACAATCAGAGCCGGCGACAATACCGGTGACGTTGAAGGTGTGCACTCGGAGTAGAAGATATGGCCCTTTTAGGGAACGCACTGGTCCGCCAAAAGCCTCATCCCGGGGCATTAATTACAGGCCAATATGCTATTAGCTAAAACTGTGTGGACTAACATCAGGCTGCTTTGATCGCTTCACGACCATGCGGAACCAAGTCTCGGAGGATGTACACGCCAGCCGGGGTGCAAAACAAGGAAGCTGCGAATTGGAATGACGGCAAAGCAAACGGACGCATGCCGTATTAGAATCGGCGGCGCAATGATTCGTCAAAGGCAAGCTCGAGGCGTGGAAGGTCGTGCAAAGTGGTTCACCTGGTTCAAGGGGGGCGTGTGGAAGCAGTTGTATTCCAGCCTGTCAGCGTCGAGCCATTACTCATCGGCTCATGAAGATGACAGGGACAAGTAAGATCCGGCTGCGAGTGCTGTCGGTGGGTGGGTAGTAGACAGCTATTATTTGAAAGGGTGGGCTGGCAAGACATGCCCCCAGGCAGGTTAAAACCGCGACCCATGATGAATGATGGATTGCAGTCAGGGTTGAAGTGCAATGGTGTGAGCCGAGATACCTTGATTGCCGTTTTGGGCACATCTATGGTGGACCTCTGGCCGTGGCTGGCGTGGGGAGCAAGACAACCTCGTTGGTCTTATGCCAAAACCGCACCAGGATATGGCGCATGTGCGTGGGATAGTGGTGCTTTTATTCAAACGGCGTGATGTCTCACAGGATGCCTGAGTCTCGGCGCCAAATGAGCAGTGGAGCGAGCAGCCGCTCAGAATAGATTGCGTCACGACTCGGTTTATGTGAACTCGGTATTGTTATCGTGACCATAAAGTTCACTTGAACACCAACAATAGACGTGCTTAACCTCTTGATTCAACAAGAGCACAGTCTTGTAAGTAATTTCAAGCAAGGATGAATTTCCTGCCAAGGGTAAATTCTCATGGTCATTATGGATTACAAAATCCATTGATCCATATTGGGTAACTTGATTGATCATGACTGCGAATCAGATCGGCAAGCCAGCCCCCAAAAGGAAAGGCTAATTTCTCTTGGCACCTGAGGAGGCTCGATGTAAGGTTCAACGGTCCCAGGGTGCCTAGCAAATGATTACGTGAAGGCTTATGGCGGTTATAAGATAAAACAAATTGCTGCATGTGAGACGCTGCACTAGAGGAATTCTCGAAGCTAGGCATAACGTAGAGATTGTGGCTGACAAGAGCAACCCGAAAAGACGGCATGCGGGTTGGGGGCTGAGGGTCGATATCGGGGTTGCTTTTGGTAATGCAGACAAGGGATCCTCGACGGGTCGACCCGCGTTAAAAGGGGAGCCCCAACTTGACAAGTAACTTTCGATCCTACTAACCAGTGTCTAGACGCATTGTCTAAGTCATAGAATAGACTCGTCTGGGAGAATGGCATGGAAGCTTGAACGCTCGCTGGTTCGGGTATCCGTCTTCCCGTATGCTATCACCCACAACGAATCTTGTAAACACCATGGTTACGACGTAGACTCATGCAGGTTGAGTCACAGGGTGATGAGATCAGGCAGGATCGAAGCCAGTAAGTGGAGGGCATTTCCAATACCCAAGGCTAATGGCGGGAGAGGGATATACACGTGGGATGACATTGATCAAAACACCATGATGGTGAAACGATATTAGTCAACGCAGGAGGTTTCCGGAGATAGTGAGGCTTTCCGGTGTAAGAGGGGAAGTAGAGCAAGCGAGAGGGGTTTTGAGGGGTATGGCATGTGCATTGATAGGGATTAAGAGAACGATGTATGTCATTTTACCTTGTCTACGAGATGGAAGCTGGGTTTGTGAGGATGATAACACCATCAACACAGCGTGATTGTGCCACGCAGGGCACTGGGCGAGAGAAACGCTGTGACGACTGGTAAGAGGAAGCGATAGATCAAGATCGGGACAACTAGGCGGAAGCAGCGATGCCTCTGGTTCAGATGAAGCACAGGTGAGCGAAGTTGGAAGCGGAAGCAGGAAAAGAGGCACTCCATGAGGGCAAACCCCAAACTGACTGGATGGGAAAACGCATATTCGGTCGGCGCTGGCTCGGATTCCCGAAGGGATGATGGGTTGGGAGAAGAGCGACGCTGAAATGAATAAAGCGGAAAGGAGCAGTGCGGACACCGAGCCGAGATTATGGAGAAATGCCATGCCAGACCCGTCAGGTTAATATCACCTTCCAGATTGTTGCCTGTGGTTGTGACAGGCAGTTTCACGGCTACCTCCGAGAGCACAGCACGAACGACAGGCTTGCTGCCGAGTCAGGATCGCCACAGGCGGAGTGATTGATCCCGTTGCGGCTTTAATGAAGCAAAACGGGTGATGTTGAGGGTGATGATGCGATGCCCGATGAAGCGGATGGCGGTGATGATGGTGGATTTTCTGACCCTGGCGTTTGATGATGCAAGGTGCAGGTGGAGAAATGTAAGGGAGGGTGTGGGCTATGACCAACCACTAACCACTGCTCGTCGGAATTGGTCAATGCACTCATCATTCATCCAGGTGGAGGCCAGAGCTTGCTACCCTGAATGAATATTCTCAAAGATCAAATCTTAACGTCAATTCTGCGCTGGTGTTCAAATATTCTTATTTTGAGTGAGACGATGTAGTTGCGATTTTCTCTGTTATGTGACTGCATGTTGATCAATTCCCTGGTCTCGCTCGTCGAAAATCCAAGTGCCTTGACAACTAGGGCTTGCTTTTATTTATCACGTACAAAATGCTGAAGGCTCGCCGATCTTCTGACCCTGGATCTAATCAGATAATCTAATGTACACGTAAATGAAAATGATGTACTCTCCCCTAGTCTCCCAAGTACCTTAGTACCCTACCTGTTCAACTTCGTTCGCTTCGAAAACTTCCGGTCTGCTCCAAGGTTTACGGATACCTTGCAAGAAAACCGCACTCATGCCTACCCAATTGATATGTGTTTTTACATTGCAATCCAGGAAATCAAGAAAGTCCTGTTAATATATTTCGTCAATTGGAAGACCTTTTAAAATAGGTACCAGACCACCAGCTGTAAGTTGAAAAGCTCCCCTGGTAAACATTGGTAGCCGGCAAAAACTTTTCGAGCTGCCTGTGACGTAGGTGTAATGCGGGCTCCTGGCCCAGGTGTGTCAACCAAACCTGCAAACTCAACACGCTCATTGTGCAGAGAGTCAGCATTCGAATTTGACCGAACCTCGTATGCTTCATGTGCATTCATTCCCATATTCAAATTCCAGCTAGAGTACCTATGCATTGTCATAGTATCACTATAGTCTGATCTCGGCAAGGCGAAGCGGCTTTTCTTACTGTGCTGAATAGTGCTTTTGCCTGGAAATTTCTGCCTTTTCTCGTGAAGAAGCTTTGCCTCCCACGTGCATGGTGACAGAGGCGCTTAAGGTGTCTGGTTATGGCTTGGGTTTCTACTGGCGATTGCTGGGATAATTTGACGACATGAGGGAGGCTACTGTAGGTACTACTTGGACCTCGGACACGGGATCGCAAACGGGTACGAGATCCTTTGATGTACGAACCAACCGTCAGACCAGGAACTGCCGGAGCGTTGGCTTGGTGTTCTAGATCACAGCACGGAAACGCATCACGAAAACAAGGGTCTAACAGGTCGAAGAAAAAGCAACATCGTCACCCGCAGTTGGCATCATCTTACGGTTTTGCCGATCATATCGAGCCATACTACGGGTATTCCCAGAGTCGTGTCGTCCCATGGCTGCATATCTGCTCTCCATGATTTCTGTCATTGCAACATCGATGCCGGCGTATCCCAGCTGTATGGACTGTATCGGAAAGCACCGTTATCGGTCTAAGAAGCCTTCTCCGGCGCATTTGCATCTAATCAATCAGTCAATCGATGGACCTCTGCAAAATTATTACCCGCTAGCTCAGTTAATCCCCCAAAGCGTAGACCCTGTTAGGCAAATGCAGCTCTACGGATAGACAGCTCATCAATCGATGGAGATTCAACGCCAAGTGCCAGCGCTTATAGGTCAAGAAGCTTGTGCCTTGGTCCAACAGGGATAAGCTTCTGTTCACCAGAGAAGAAAATTTTTCTTCCATTCACAATTGCCCTCCGCTTGCTCGCGCTCAAGAAGAAAAACACAGCATAATTGTTGCAGGGGTTAGGTTGCGAGCACAAGCACCAGGGGGCCATCTGGTGCTAAAACACCCCTGGACCGCTTGGAGGTCGGTAATCAGTCAACTCGAGCTTGGTGCGCGACGCTACTGTAAGCTGGCTAATTAGATCTTATCAGATCCGGTTTATCAGATCATCAGATAATTCCCTCATCTCCACAATGGAGCCCAAGGTATTCGCCGCCCATCAACACTCCAATCATCAGCATTTTGCCATCCACTTTCCACCTTCTCTGCGGGACTGCCCCTCCTTGTCGTCGAACGACATTGCGAGGCTCGAGTGATCGGCTCTTCTGGTATGGACGCCGTCAAACCAAAGCCGTTCTTCGCCGCACTTTGTGCGTTCCTGTGCCTGTGCCGGTCAAGTTTTTCTCTGCCCCAACCCATGGGATGAACGTAATGTTTGAACGGTGTGAAAGAGCTTGAGTGATGGGGGCTGCAGAAAAAGCCGTCATCGGCCCAGGCGAGACTGGACGTTTCGAACCCATGCCTCGATCCCACGGAACAAAAATGCGTAGCGTCTTCAAGGGTCTGCATCGGCCCAGTTAGCAAGCAATGGACTGTACTTTGAACTGCGGCTGCTTCCACCTTTTGTGACGCCAGCTGGGATGGCAAGCATATTTCCAGTAGTAAGGCCGTCTGATCCTTGCTCAGCGGCGTCAACCTTTGCAGAGTTCGCCAAGCTTGGTCGCTGTTTCGCCATGTCTATCTTATCTGATCTTTTACCAAAGATCATCGCCGACGTCGCATCATATTCGTCCATACTTACGCTTCTTTACTGGGGATCCTTGGTTAGTTTTCTCGTAATTCAGGAACCTCCACTTCCTCCTGCCACCGCCTTGAGACGCAAGTGGCCATAAACACCCCGCCTGTAGAGATGAAGCTGAAGAAAAACACCGGGTAGAAGACTGTAGAAGTCGAGGGTTTGGAGGAGAACATGTGTCAAAGAGTAGTTCGAGTCCGCAGACTCTGGATGAGGTCGAACTAGGGGACCTCTTAAACCGAGGGATTGGCATACATATCACACTCTCGATTTAAAGATGTCAACGTACATCCATCGCCATTCGCGAAAGGCCTGAGCTTTTACGGCATTTGTCCATATAGGAAGGTTCCAAGATTGATCATCATCGTTCGTCAATAAACTAAAAACAAACTTTGCTTGAGCTTCACCCACGAGTATGGGTATCCTGTTAACATGCTTCGACCCTTGCTCATGGTCTTTTCCTCTGCCCATTTGATGCTCATCGTTTCCTCATTCAACTTCGAGTGCCGGACTCAACCCACGCCGCCACGCATCCCTGGAGGGTCCCTCCACGCTGGGGGCTTGCGACGGGTTGGCTAGTTGGGAAGTCCCTTTTAGACCCGCAAGCCAGTGTGATACTGCTCGGAGATGATGAGTGGGCAGTGGCACCTCGAGGCTCACTCAGGCGCTACGGAACTTCACGGCGTTGATGAAGTCCCCCGAGGAGGGTCCACAAGGCACGCCGCGGCCATGGACGTGGAGGATTCGGCCGCAGAGCCATTGACTGCGCGACATTTTCCATCCATTTTCCATCCCTTGCAGTCCGATGACTGGCCTAGCCTGTCGTCCTATTGCATCGTGTCGCCCATCCTGCAGCGGCTGACAGAGCCTTGGAAGTTTTGACACAACCATTGGAACCCAACCCAGATGGGGTCTGCATGAGGCAATCCTTTAACCATGCTGTGCCTATGTCTTTGGAGCACTCTCATGGTGATCGCTGCTTTAGTTGATCAAGGGTCAACATGAGTTCTGAGAGTGAATATGGCAGGTTTGGTATATGAGTGCTATGATCGCTCTCCCACTTTACGAGGTCCAACACAGGCAAAGTTTCAACAGGGAAACTGAAACAGCCACGAAAATAAACAGAAGAAAAAAACAAAAAAAAATTAATAAAAAATGGAAGCCCAAAATGGCTTACAGGACCCCTCCGAGCTAAAGCTCGAAAAGGTTGGTGCTTTCTCTGCAGCAGGGCATTTAGCCCACCCCCCACCATTTCCCGATCCCACCCTCTACAAGGCCTAGGCTTGGGCTTAGTCCTGGTCTCATTCACTACCTACTAACCAGAGTCACGTTGACTGACGTTAACCGCAATGGATTCCGTCACCATTCATATTCACGTTCTGTTGAATTTCTGGCCTGACCCGGCTTCCATTCTGCCGCTCCTATGCTTTTTGCTGGCTTGGTAACCGCGGCTCTACGTCTTGGCTTGGCCGCCGTGCTCGGCCCAGCCCAGCCCATCCCAGCCCAGGATGACCGGCACTGGGAGCAAAAGCCCAGTCTTCAGTGGGCTAGCTAGTTGTGCTCTTCCCGGCTCAGTATAGTAGTGTCTCCATCATGGATGGTTTCTATGTATCATGGCTCCATCGCAAATGTACCTCCCCAAGTATGCACGTACGAGCTTGACGAGGTTGTATTAGCCATGGAGAACCTCCATGTACTCGTATCCGCCTCCTCCATGTACCTAATGAGGCGTGTCCAGCGCCAGCAGGCGTCTCGTCATGTAATGCAGTGTTAGTACCTTGCTCGACTACAGCTTCGCCGCGAGCTTGTACGTACTCTACTGTACTTTCTTGCTTGCTTCTTTTGAGGGTCTGTAGCTTAGTTTGGCCCCGAATAAGAATATGGCACGCAATATGGGACCGAGGAAATAGCTTGTAGATCCCATCCTCGTCTGAACTACAAAATGCCATATCTCCCCCGTCTTTCGGAGCTACTCCGCTCTTCTGTTCTTTCTATTTTCATTGACGAAGCTTCTCCCAAGCCTCGGCGGTACTACCCAAAGCTCTTTGACATATTTATTCAGAGTTAGACCCTGATAGTGCCACTTTTGCCTCTACGACAATCCGGACATTGGAAGCTTCATTTAACCTATTTTCCATTATATGAAGCTCACCTGCATCATTTCTCCAATCTGTACACCGTATTGACCAGGCTGGGCAATACCTCATTCTCGAGAAGGAACAAGAGCTTCTGCAAACCGGATTTATTCCTCACAGTCTCCCATTCACTTGGTGGACCTCTTCCCGGTTTCTCACACGTCACGACTTTGAATACGCCAAATCTCATAGACACAAAGTTTGTGCTATAAATTTTGGCCTGCATTGAAAGACTCTATTGCAAGTTGAGACCTATACCCCTCTTCAATAGCAATCAGTCATCATGTCACCCCACAGCGAGGTTTCATTCAACGGCTCAGAGGCCCCAGTCTCCAACGGTACCACCAACGGTCACAACGGTACAAATGGCACCAACGGTATTACTAATGGCCACAACGGTCATGCCAACGGTAACAGCAACGGAAACGGAGCTGCCCCTGCTGCTCGCCATGGACCCCGAGTTCACAAGGAGAGATCTCCTTATCTCGAGTCCGCTCCCGCGGATTCTGAGTTTGATCTCATCTGCGCTGGCTTCGGCCCGGCATCTTTGGCTGTAGCCGTCGCTATTCACGATGCCATCGCCGAGGGCAAGAAGCTTCGCCCTGATGGCGCAGCTCCCAAGGTTCTTTTCCTGGAGAAGCAGACCAAGTTTGCTTGGCACGCTGGTATGCTGCTCCCAGGAGCCAAGATGCAAATCTCCTTCATCAAGGATCTGGCCACCCTTCGCAACCCCCGATCTGAGTTTACTTTCCTTAACTACCTCCACCGTCAGGGTCGTCTCGTTGATTTTACCAACTTGAGCACTTTCCTCCCTGCCCGTACTGAATACGAGGACTACCTTCGCTGGTGCTCTTCTTGGTTTGACCATGTTGTGAGCTACAACAACGAGGTTCTCTCTATCTCCCCCGAGAGCAAGGAGGCCGGTGCCGTCAAGACTTTTACCGTTCAGGCTCGCAATGGCAAGACTGGCCAGGTTCAATCTTTCCGCAGTCGTCACGTTCTTGTTGCTGCTGGTGGCCAGCCTTCGCTCCCCAAGAGCCTCCCTGCTAAGCACCCTCGTGTCCTGCACTCTTCTCAATTCGCCAACTACGCCCCTCAGATCCTAGCTAAGCAGAACGCTCCGTACCGTGTTGCTGTTATCGGTGCCGGCCAGAGTGCCGCCGAGATCTTCAACAATGTCCAGAACCTGTACCCCAACTCCAAAACATACCTCATCATGCGCCAAGAGTTCCTGCGCCCCAGTGATGACTCTCCATTGTAAGTTGTGCACAGTTGCTCATCATGGGAACCTCTTCTGACGATGACGGACAGCGTTAACTCCATCTTCAACCCCGAGTACATCGATAACCTGTGGCCTCGATCTGTCAAGGCTCGCGAGACTCTTTTGACCGAGGCTCGCGCTACCAATTACGGTGTTGTTCGCCTGGAGCTCATTGAGCACCTCTTCGAGAAGATGTATGACCAGAAGCGTGAGATCAGCGATGACGAGACACAGTGGCCTCACAGGATTCTCGCTGGCCGTGAGATTGCCAGCGTCGACACTAAGGGTGATGCTCTCGAGATCAAGGTCCAACACGTGAACGATGGCCCTCTGGATGGCTTTGTCGACCAGGAGACTTTTGAAGTTGATCTTATCGTTGCTGCCACCGGTTACAAGCGAAGCGCTCACGTCGACATGCTCAAGGACGCATGGACAATGCTCCCCAAGACCGTATCGGGACGCAACGAGTCCCCCAAGGGTGTCAATGGCTGGAACGTCGAGACACAAGATGGCGAGCGCAAGTTGGCCGTTGCAAGGGATTACAGGGTCAAGTTCTCCCCTGGCACTGTTGCCGACGACTCTGGCGTCTGGCTGCAGGGCTGCTGCGAGGGTACTCATGGGGTAAGTGATCCACCGTGAATTGATCATGTTAATTCGACAGACGCTAACTCTGTCTCTAGCTGAGCGACACCCTCCTCTCCGTCCTGGGCACTCGTTCGGGCGAGATTGTTGAATCTATTTTCAAGCAATAAATGTTATGACAGCACGAATGAATGGATACCTACGTTTGTAATGGGTTTGCAAGGGCAGCGAAAATAGGTGACAGGACTGAAAAGAGCAGTCTTGCCGCTTCAATCTTTTTTTCCCTTCTTCTTTCTTTTTCTTTACTATATCCTTTGTTATTTGTTATCGCCATCATCGTTTACAGCACATACTGCGAATTAGGAGACAAAAGTTGGATTTCAGTTATTCCTTTTGGTGTTCTGTAGATTTTGTTAGAGCCCCACCACGACATTGAAAATATTACAATCTCCAATTTCCATTCTCTGTGTCCATGCATCCATTGTCTTGTCACATCTCAGTATCGAGGCTGTTCTTGACAGGAGGTCATAGCTCTCCATTTTTGGCATGTCTCCTTAAGCTTATTCAAGTTGCCACACTTTCACCGCACTGTCACGGGCCGCTTCTCGGGTACTGCGCCTAATATCATTGACTTAACACGGCTTGATATAAGTCGGCATCAAGCTGCATATCGCCCATTCCACAAACGCCAGTCTATCGACTGCCCGTTTTGTGTTTCTGATTTCCAGCCATACTCCCTCCTGGGCTAGTTGCCGTGAGATTCAGTACTCGGGATGACTTCATAAGTCTTGGCCAGCACTGTACCAAGTGTTGTTATTGACCGTTAAACGTAGTATCTCCGTTACACCAAACGGAGTGAGCCTCTGCAATTGGCAATAACGACGGGAATCGCCCGGTCGGCAATGTCATCTTTTAGGCAGAGCTATCAGGACTGTATGGAACCATGACATTGGATGCTTGGGCTTGAACGGGCCTCTTACAACATGCTCCGAGGCCCCCCATGCTTTCACTTGAGATTGGCAAATTGACTCGCTGGTGTTGAGTCATTATTTCATATCTCGGAAGGACCGTTGTAAGAGTTTCACGCTGTCGAGATGCCATGCAGAGGCGGGCCGGTCATCCCAGCATTTGGCTACACACCCACTTGCTGAGAAACATATTCTCTTCCCTTCTGGTCTACGACGTCGTATAGCTGCCCACAGATGCAAGACAGACTAGCAACGTGAAGAAACTGCAAACAATATATGCCAAGATCTTTTACAACAAGGGTCATCGTTTTTTTTTTTAGCACGCATAAAAAGGTCTAAGCATGGATGGTAGGGATGCGTCAAGGGCACAGCCAAACAACATCACTGCTACTGACATTCAACGAGTTCCCCTATTGAGTTTTGTGCAGGAGGTACTCCGTAAAGGGTTTTGCTTGTGTAAGCAATCAACGGTCGAGTCTCGAGATGAAGCTGACAAGGTTGCAAGCCCTTGTCAAGCGACGTTGTTCTGTCTTATTCCATACAGGTTAAGGAGTACTACCTCGGCTTAGCGCTGGAGTTATTCAAACAGAGATCAACCATGTGTCAGCATGCACATTGATAATACATTGGACACACACATGCAGCGGGCATACCAACCAAGAGGTCTGAGAGCGTCTTCCTTTGCAGGGAAAACCCGCCGTGAATGGAACGAACTTTAATATCAGAGTTCGAGTCTGTGCAGGCCCTTGTTGCTCGGGCCATTGCCGTAGGCAGAGCTGAGCAAAGCAGAGCGGAGCGGAGAGCAACAGTCGAAATACATACATGCATGCATAGGTAGCCTACAGGGTTCAACGAACCGTGCCGCAAGCGAGGCGATCCAGGTCGAGGCGATATATTTTTGGCGATATGAAATCTCCATAATTGATTTACTGATTCCGGCTTCCCTCCCAAATTTCCGCACCAACGGTTAAACATTATGAGAATCCTTTCGGGTGGGGGACATCAACATCCAATGCAATCTTTTCTGAGCGGCGACCCCTAAAGTGGTACTGTACTAACCTGCGTGCGTTAGCACTTGCTTGGTAGGTTCTTAGCAGGCAGGGGCTGACTGGTTCTCGGGCAGTCTCTGAGAGTAAACGAAGAGTGTTCTCCTCTTGGAAACGGAAACTCACGAACGACTAAGCCATGAAGCAGCCCGACGACTCTGGCCCAACTGCAAATGGACCACAATCGGCTCGACCTCGGGCTTCCCTCTCTGTTTCTGCCTCTGCCTCCCATAATCCGCGACGGCTTCCTGTCAATCCCCGCCGGCACAAGGTTGCTCCCGAGCATCGCAAGCGTGTCGCTACAGCGTAAGTTGATTAGTTTCCATGTGTCTACCCGTCTACAGTACCACACTACGGACTGTAGCTACCCATTCAATCGATATGTTCTGCAGTGGGTTTCTTTGTATCCATCTTCTTTTATGTACCATCTATCGATGGATGTATCGATTTCACTTCAATCATACTCAATTATTCCTGCGTTTCGGCAGACGTCAAGCTTTGACTGAGGTTACCCCCTCAAGTCACTGACTTAAATCATATCATCATAAAAGCAGCTCACATCTTTATCTAACCCTCGTCTCGCTGAAAAGGTGCAACGCTTGCAATGTGAGAAGAGTCAGATGCTCTGGTGATCACCCGTGTCGCCAATGCCAATCCTCTTCACGCGACTGCATATATCCTCTGCCTGTTGAGAAGGTGAGCATCACGCGCTCGGAGCTCGAGGACTTGAAACACAAGGTCGATCTCTATGAACGGGTTCTTCGAGACACTGTCCCAGCAGCTGTATCAAACGCCGTCCCGGATTCTGCGAGCCGCCAAGAACTTTCGGATTTGCTTGGTTGGACCGCCTCTAACCACGACATTGGATCATCGGCCGTTAGTCTAGCGGCACAGACAACGCCAACGATAGATGCAACAGCGCATATCGGGCGAGTGCCGCCTGAGCTTCCTCAGCTCCAGTATCCCAGTATACATCGCCAATTCCAGCAACAACCGTCTCATCTTCATCTTCAGGCTCAGCTATCAGATGCTCGAATACAGGAACCCAGCTATGGGCTGTCTCGAACACATTCTATCCAGCTATCACATCCCGGGCCAACACCTCAAAATCGGCAGGATGACGAAGAGAACTTGGTCTCAACCGAGGGTCGCCTGTTGCATGACCCTGACGGCTATGCTCGTTTCCTGGGCGAGACGAGTGGCGCAACTTTCCTCGACTACTTGAAGGAATTCATGACTACAGTTCTGCCTCTTGCATATCAGAATCTGCGTCCAGGTTCTGATGGAAGTGCGTTTTTGTCAAGTCTTGGTCGTTACCAGACCTACGACTCGCGACCTTTGCATGATCGAGATGTTGACCCGACATGGTTTCCTACACCCCCAGAGATGGACTCAATGTTATCCGAGCTTCGTTATTTCATCCAAGATGGTAATTGCCAATGGCCAAGTGGAGGAATCTACTGGTGGGGGGATCTCTCTTCAACGCCAACAATCCCCTCCATGGAACGAGACTCGGCAAATTTGCGTCTCGTCAAGTGCCGTCATTTGGCTTTCTACCAGACTGCATTTGCTGTGGTTTCTCAAGCTATGATCATGCCGCCTCAAGATATCTCCATAGACCCACATCTCAGTGAGAACTACTTCAGCCGGGCCCGTATGCTCCTAGGGAACCCGCTCGACATTACACGCTTTACGCCCAACGAAGTATCGGTGCTGACATTGATGGGGTTCTACCTGATAGAGATGAACCGCCGTGATGCCGCATATATCTGCGTGAGCAACGCTATGCATATCAGCATCATGCACGGCGCACATAGGGGCTGGCTTGACGAGAGTGGCAAACGTGTATTCTGGACGCTGTATGTGTTGGATCGCTACTTAAGCTGCCTCATGGGGAGGCCCCCGACCATCATGGACGACGCAATTCGATTACCCCTTCCTTGCGATGCTCCGTAGGTTTGCCCCCTTCTATACCCCCTCGCTCTGGCTGACTCCATTCGATAGTTCTATGCCTCCAGCAGATGGCCTTAAAGCTCATGTCGAGCTTTCGCGGATATCATGCCATATCGTGTGCAATACATATCGCATTTCCCCGTCAGAAGACGCCGCAAGACCTGTAAGGAGCCTCGAAGGGGAGATCAGTATGCTCGACGAGTGGTGCCTGAAACTTCCTCCTACGGTACAACTCGCAAGTAACGGGCTGAGCGATGACCCAGCCACTTGCTTGCTGCACATGCACTACAACCAGGCAATTTCTCCATTTCTCATGTCTTTTGGGGCTAGGCTAACATGTCCTTTAGTTAATAATCTTGACTATCCGCCCCGTTTTCTTCGCCTTGGTTAAAAAATCATTCGCGGAAAAGCTGGTCTCGCGGCAGTGTTCCTTGAGTTCACATCCACAACTCCCTCTACTGAAGCGGTGCATAGCATCAGCAGAACACAATATTCAGCTCGCTCGACAGATCCTACTTGTCAATCATCCTCGAAAGCTGCTCCAAGCCGGCCTTCACTTCATTTTCAACGCTGCCATAGTACTGATGTTACAGCAGCTGGTAGAGGATCTGTGCCCGTCTTCCCGGAGTGAAAAGGCTCGTTCACTTGACCTCGACTTTGTGATTGGGAGGTTCGAGGATGAGAGTCGAGTTGGTAGCAACTATGGTCGAGACTGTGCCACGGTACTTCGGGATCTTCGCGTTCTTGTGCAGCGTCTTCCTATCCCTGTTGACATGAGCACTGCGACACGTTCCGTCAACATAGCACAGACTACGACAACCTACGATCCGATCGCAAATCGGACACATGTTGACATGGGACAGCAATGGTCAGACAAGCTGACATCAGAGGCACTTCAGCAACCTATCCTTGTTGATCAAGGGCACATCTTATACAATGAGTTGGTTTCATGGATTGATGTCGATTGGCAATCTAATAATGGGTATCTCATATGAGTTGGAGTTGGGCGCCCCGTGAGCAACAAAAGTTGGCGACTAACATTGGATTCTTGTTACGAAACAAAAGTTGATGCTTGAGGTTTAATTCTAATGGATATTTGAGAGACTGTCAAGTGGCATTTGAATGTAGGATATGCAGTTACGATGACTTGAGTGTTGATGATGGACAATTAAATGTCCTCTAATGGTAAATGGTGAACGAACTATCGGCCCAAGCGGACACCATCGGATTCAAACATGGAAATAAGAGAGACAAGGGTATTCCTGGTAACTTAATTCATGACTGTCGCTTCCATCTGTCTTGATGTAATTGAGGAGAGTGACGTGTGAGAGTCATGTGATGAAGCATGTCGTATGGCAAGGTATTTGCAATCTTCCTTCCTCCCTCAGGTTGGGTTCCCATGCGTAAGGTACCAATTGTCTCACCCACGAAAATCCTACTCGGCATCCCAAAGCCTCATCTTTTCGCTTCCCAGCCGACCTACGGCATGCACTTGATCTCGCGTTGTCATCTTTGACCGTCCAAGATCTGCAATCTTTCGTCACGAATGGCACCACTCAAACACAAAGACGTCGCGACGAGCTTCATCTTCAGATTCCCCGCTGACGGTGAGGCCAAGAAACCCCAGGTCGCTCTCTTCCGCCGGAGCGGTCACGTAAACACATATCAGTAAGCAAAGTGTATTACCTTATCAGTGAACCCGTGCTTACATACTAAGGCACAAATATGCAGGCATTTCTGGAAGTGTAGATGACACTGACGCGGATCCTCTTGCCACAGCCTGGAGGGAACTTGCTGAGGAAACAACCCTTACGCATGACTCTTTGCGCCTTTTTCGGAAGGGAAAACCCTTCTCGTTCGTTGATGAGTCTATTGGGAGAGAGTGGACTGTCAACCCTTTCGGGTTCCTTCTCAAATCCGAGAGCGACGGTGGCCGCGGTGAGGCTGGCATCAAAATTGACTGGGAGCATGAGGGGTACGAATGGTTCGATCCAGATGAAATCAACGACTCCGATAACTTTGGAGGTGTTCCGCGCATCCTAGAGAGTCTTAGAAGGGTATGGTTCAACGTTGATTTGGGCCAAGAGGCAGGCAACACGCTTAGCCGGGGCTTGGTCGCTCTGCAGCAAGATCACGAAAGCGGAGCGCGCCAGCTAGCTACCAAGGCCCTCGACACCTATATCGATGTTATGAAGAAAGTCGATTTCAATGATCAAGTCCAGTGGTGGAACAATATCAGGTTTGCGGGATGGCACCTGTGGAAGAACGGGCGAGAAAGTATGGGCGCGTCTATCTTGAACGTTGTTCTATCAGCTTTGGACATAGTTCAGGACGTAATACCACCCCGCGGCCCACTAGATAAGAGCTCGATCGACAATATCGTCAGAGCCTTGGGGGATTACGCCCGCGACCGACAGAATACCACTTCAAGAACTGGCGCGATGTTCCAGACTTTCATAGAGCAGCATCTGTCGGGAGGCGGACCACTCAAGATCCTTACCCTCTCCTCTAGCTCAACTATTACCTCGGCCATCACTCACGTTATGGGAAATACGTCGCGACCTGTGGAGGTTCATGTGCTCGAATCCCGACCACTATTCGAAGGTGTCAAGATGGCACAGTCAATTGCTTCATGTGCCGACAATTCCAAGGCCAGGAGCCGCTTGATAATCCACACTGACGCAAGTGTTGGCATTGCAGCGAAGGACATAGGTATCGTGCTCATCGGAGCGGATCTGATCGGCAAAACAGCCGCGGTTAGCAACAAAATCGGTTCTCTGCCCGCTGTTCTGACAGGCAAGTACGTGTCTCCAAAAGCCAAGACTGTCGTTTTGTCAGAGAAAGAGAAGGTACTCCCTTTTGCACCGCCAGGTCAGGAGGAAAACGATTCATGCGAGGTTATGCAAGCTTGGGGAGGCCTCAGCTCAGCTGTGAGGGAGGTTCCCCACTCTCTGGTCACTGTCAAAAACGTGTACTTCGAGTGGGTGTCACCCGATTTGATCGATCACTACATCACTGAGGACGGCGTCACCGGTCGTGCGGGAATATCGAACTATGCCCAGGAAGTCGAGAAAAAGGCTGACCAATATTTTACCAATCTCTGATGCCAAAATCCGAATCTGTAGCATGGTCCTTAACCCCGACAATCTGGAGAGTTACATTACCTCTTTCACGACACAACCAATAGCAGTAGCATATGGCATCTTGGTGCCTCTGAGTGCCTTGGAACGTCTGACGGAGGCTCAGGATCACGATATCGAATTATGACTGAATCAGTATAGCTGTGGGGGGTTGTCTTACATCGTCTGCCCAGTTGGAGGCTTTGATTCCTCGTGCAAGCCCTCCTGCCCGGTGTATCTGTTATTGGGGGGGGGTTCCTCCATCGCCATCAATGGGATAGCGGATGTGCATCTTGCCACTCACTTGAAGTGCCTGCCTCAGACATTGGAAACTTTACTTCAGCTCACCAGAGGGGCCAACGTTCGACATGAGAATATTGTGACCCCTTTTGCTCGAGGCGTTATTCTAGAACGTCCATTCAAGCCAGCCATAAGCCCTTGTTGCAATCAAGGCGTATCGACATAACGCCAAGTGTGGAACAACACGTTCTCAGTAAGCAGCGCGAAGGATCCTGGATTCTGGGGTATATGTCAGCCTTACAGCCCTAACGACACAGCCCACGACTTAACGAACTTGATCATCAGCAACATGATTTGCTCATCGCGGCAAACTTGGAATTACTTCCCTGGTTTATGCGTAATTGTGGAGGCACTTATCGATTCGTTCTATGAGTACCCGCTCCTTGGGAATGAGTCAAGATGGGCCTCCTTAGCTCAATTCCCGCTACTTTTCGACCCCAATACAGCCATCCACCACGTTTAACGTGCTTTCCACGAGCTAAAGATGCGGTCAGTTTGTGTCCCGACGCTCAGGCAACCTTGATCGAGGTTACAGTAGTGGCGCTGAGCATCTGCCTATTCGAGGCACTTCCTGTCAGCCTCAATCCCGAGCGTCTGGTCTGCTGTCAGATTCTTACTTCATGATAGGCCAACAGCAAACCTTGATTTATATACGACCGTGACAAACAGAATGACGTCTGGATCGGGCCTACACATGGATCACGCTTACCAGATTCTTGGGACAATAGCTGGAAGTTGGATCATTGGTCCGACCCCCAATTAATCCCTGGGCCTTAGGAATATATGCGGAGATATCATCAAGAGCCTCTAGGTGTGTATGTTTGGGAGACCTGTGCAAGCGAGAGTTGCCTGCCAAACGCGTGCCTATATGAACCCAGCAACGACACCAGTGTACTGCTCGTAATATCTACAGTACATCACAAGGAATTTGCCTGTCTCCTCCTTTTTCAGGAGAGGAAAAAATCTGTTTACATCTATCACTGAATCAGAAGCAGCCATGTCCGATCGAGAAGCCCTCCAGCCGACCAAGTCGAGCAAGATTCCATCAAGTCATCCCACTACCTACTCAGTCGAGCAGAATAAAGAGAGAAGTCGGGCCCTCAATCAGAAGCTTGATTTTGCGTTGCTTCCGCTTCTTTCACTTCTATATCTGTTCAATGGTCTAGATCGTGGCAATGTTGGTAACGCCGAAACCCAAGGTAAACAATATCTCCTAGTCCCCTGCCTCTTGTACGTGCTCGATCAGTTTCTGACAGCTTGGTGACAGGTTTTACAACAGACATAGGGGCTGAGCCTGATGATTTGAATGAAGCGGTCTCTCTATTCTTCGTCACTTTTGTTGTCTTGCAGCCCATCTCTGCCGCAGCTGGCCGTTATATTGGTGCTAAGCATTGGATCCCCTTTTTAATGGTAATTAGACGGTGCCACGACTAAGAGCGGAAGATTACTGACTCATTCTATAGTTTGGCTGGGGCGCAGTGACAATTGGTCAAGCTTTCATCAAAGGACGTGGTCTGTAGTTCTTCCGCTTGTTACCATCTCTAGTCAACTCTCTTCTGACCTTACTCTAGGTGCACTCATCGCCACACGTTTGCTTATTGGCGCCTTTGAAGCAGGCTTCTACCCCACGGCCGTTGCATATTTATCATTCTTCTATCCTCGTTACGACTTCTGTGTTAGACTCGCTCTATTCTACGGACAGTATGCCATTGCTGGAGCCTTCTCAGGCTCAATCTGTGAGTTCTGGTTGTAGTAATTCTGCGAGCTGATTACTTACTTCTTCAAGCATACGGCATTTTCCATCTCCGTGGTGGTGGCCTCAAGAACTGGCAATATCTCTTCCTCATTGAGGGAGCACTGACATGCTTCTTCGCTATCATTGCTTGGCTGTGGTTACCCAAAGGCCCTGGTTCTGCATGGTTTCTTAGCCCAGATGAACGAGAGTTTGCTGTCGAACGCATGAAACAAGACAACGCCGAGTTCGTACAGCATGAGTACAGCGAAGATGGTATTGAAGAGAATCGCTTGAGCAAGAGAGATTTCGTGGAAACGATGAAAGACTGGAAGCTGTGGACTGTCCTTCTGCTCAACATTTGCGCAAGTGTCCCCAGCGGTGCATTCTCGGTTTTCCTGCCCCTTGTTGTTCAGGGGCTGGGTTATGAGTCTATCCTTGCCAACCTGGTATGTTTTACTTCATGTTAGCCTCAACTGGGCCTGACTGACTGCGAGCTATCTAGATGACAGTTCCGCCCTTCGTCTGTGGTGCTCTTGGCCTCTACGCCTTTGCTCTGAGTTCGGATCACTACAAGGAACGGGGATATCACATCTTGGGTGGCTTGGTCATTGGCATCATCGGCTTGATCCTTACCGTTACAATCTCCTCGAGCACCGGGCAGTACGTTTCACTTTGTGTGCTCCTATCTGGTGTATATATTTCGGCTCCTCTCACTATGGCATGGCTCAGTGGCAACACGCCTGAGCCTGGCAAGCGAGCTCTTGTGCTTGGCGTCAATGGTTTCGGTAACCTCGGAGGCGTGATCGGGGCGCAGTTGTACCGACAGCGATACAAGCCCCATTACAGATTTCCATTTTATGTCACGCTGGGTTTCCTTGCCATTGCCTTGATCGGATATTTGTCTTATCGATTCATGCTTGCAGCGGTCAACAAGCGCAAGCAGGCGATCGTAAGCACCATGTCACCAGAGGAGATCGAGAGTGAGAGACTCAACGACCGCCGATACGCAGACAAGAAGTTGACTTTCATGTATGGGTTGTGATTATCTATAGAGACACAACCCGATCACGGTTGGTCGCTAGAATTAGAATACTAGATAGATGCGTATACAGATACAAGATCTGTTTTCCCCCGGTATCATGGCTCCTTTTCTGCAACTTTCATGCTGGCTAACTGGCTCTGCAATCCTTGCTTTCCCACCTTCATGGCCATCTCCAACTCCCTTTCCTCGTCTCTCAATCGGGCTTTACTAGCCGCCACTTCTCGATCGCGCTTCTTTTTCTGTTCCTCCACCACACGGTTCCTCTCTTCCAGTGCCTTCTCACGCTTCTCGCGTGACTCGCGCTGCTTTCGCTGCTCTTCGTCGTCCTTGGCTGCATCTAGGTCCTCTGGTGGGGGAGGTAGATTGCTCACGTAAGCCTCGATCAAAGGATCGCGGATCTTGGGCTCAAGGGATATGAAGCGAATGTCGGTGAGGACCGGGTCGGGTAAGCCGGTAGATAGCGATTTGTTGTTTAGTAAGTGCACCGGCTGGGCCTTAAGCAGGGCAGTAAGATCGGACTTGAGTTTGGACTGGGACATTTTGAGGCGACCAATGTGTTCTCGATATGCCTTCTCTCGATCCTTGTCGGTGATCTTGTGATCTTTCATGACGTCCTCTTTCTTGTATTTTCTCTTGAACTCGGGCCAGTACAGCTTCGGCGTCGCCTTTTCTTGCAGGAATGCCATGTAAGCAATACGAGGATCCCGCTTTTCCTGCCTGGCTCGTTTCTCCTTCAACTCCGCGATCTTCTCACGAGTCCACTCGTCCCAGCAATCCCGACGTGCTTTCGTGGTGCTGAGTGCTGTATATCGCAGGTCATCGATAATTTTGCCTTCCTCCAGGAGTTTCTCCCACGGACTGTATGGGTTGATGTTGAAGTCGTTCAAGAGGTCCTTAAACAGGTATTTCGCATCGTCTACAGATAGAGGCACTCCCTCGGCACCTTCAGGCCATTCTTCAGCGTTTCCGTCGTCGTAGTCGCCTGGTTCAAGGCCGTAATCGTCTCCCATGGCTTGTAATTGAGCTGCAAAATCAGCTTCTGTGAATTCCATGGGGACGTCTTCGTCTGCATCCGGATCTGCAGTCCGTTGCCGTTTGGAGGGATGTTCTCCATCGCCTTCGCCCTCCCCTTCGTCATCCGTCACCTCGACCTCTTCATATTCGCTATCGTCGTCCAATCCTACCACTGGGGCGTCCTTATTTTGCGGTATTTCTTGTTCTGATTGCTTTTCGTCTTGTTTATGATTATTTCCTTGGTTCTCTCCCGTTGCTTTCTGTCGCAGCCGGGCCTTGTCAAGCTCCAAAATGGCGGGCATCAACTTCTCCGGTATGCGCCAGTAGCTGGCATTCTTAACGGGGTTGTATACGAAGCGCCTCGAGTACTTGGTATATACGAGAATCCATGGTTCACAACCTGGGATCGGCTCCTTTCTCCTCGGCTTATCAACAGGCTGAGGACGGGGTCGACCTTCGAAGCCTCCACGACCTCCTCCATGCCCACCTCGTGAACTATTATTATACCTTTGCCCGTCATTATCTTGATTGAATTGCGCCATATAAGCATTAGCAACATTGGGATCGGCTAAGTATGGTATTGAGCCATAACCAGGATATGCGGGAGCTGGTGGTTGCGGTGGCTGTGGAGGCGGCTGGGCTCCTGGACGCTTGTATGTTGATTCTTTCGTTTCAGCGTTGTAATAGTATGTATGTCCAGTCGGTGCGGTATGCTCGCTCCATCCTGGCGGGAGCGGCGCCAAAGCGGCTGCCGATGGCGTGTGTGTCGATTTGAGCATCTCGCTTCGTCGCGTCGCAAACTATGACATCAGGTTACACATTCAGAAGCTATTCCTGAGTTGGTGCTTCAGAAGCAATATGTTCGCGCAGGCAGAGGTTCAATGTTTACGGTTGTCGATATTTGATCGGTAGGAGTTGTCTTGTTAAAAAGTTGTTACGGCCGAGGGAAAGCAACGAAGTTTCCTGATCGTCAGCCGTCACAGAAGAAATCCCAAAGAGCTTGGGCCTACCTTATGGAAGAAATGTGGACGGGTGGTTTGACCTTACCTACCCTGTAGCTGAGAGCTCCATGAGAATTCGGTATATCGACCTCTTTTCACTTCAAAGTTGGAGATGGATATCCATGTTTAAATAATTGACTTGTGTTATTGTCTTGGACACAAAAATGGATAGAAATTGGTCTGTTGGGCCCATCGACATCGTTTCTACGGGTAGAGTGCTACAGCGTTGAGGGTATCTTTTCAAATGAGTACCTACCTACTATGTAGACAGAACCAGGTAACGCGATCATGCCGGGGTTGGGTTTGAAAAGTTTGACAATTCGTTATAACCACATAGTCCTGACTTTTGGTCTCTTGAGGGCTAATAATGAACGTTAACAGTATACTCTTGGTGTACACCAGGGACTCGTCATCTGCATTCTCTTATTGATAGGTCAAGTAGGTACTGACTGTAGTCAATGGCCCCAGAAAACCAGCGGAATATCAGGGGGCCCTCATTCCCGCATTTGGCAACATGTCCAACCTCAGCAAGAACCTGTTACGTCTTCTCAACAGCACCTAACTCATGAGCCGTGTCTCTTTAACATGACTCGGTAACAAAGATAAACGCCCTCTCATTTGACCATAAAGAAAAACTGCATTTTCCCAATTGCTGCGACATTGCAGTCTGCTTACCTATGGTCCGACACCTCCGCCCGTCAACCCTGATTTCCACCGTCGTCATCAATCATGGCTCCAGCTCATAGCTATGGCTCCTCCGGCGGACCAATCTCATTTTTGAGGAGATATTGGAAGGTATAGTGACCTGTAAAATCGGTGCCTATTTGGTGTTATACTCATGACATGCAACAGACAACTCACGCGCCTGATTATGTCGGCTTCCTGTTCCTCTTGACAGGCTGGGTCTTGGTCTGTACTATATCGTCAATGGAAACTCAGAACAATGGTTGACAGGTTTACAGACGGTCCTCTTCGTCAACCCGTTTCATCGCATGTTCTTCATAAACGATCTGCAGATCTCGTATCCCTTTGCGGTCCACGAGCGTGTCCCTGTCTGTATGTCTCAAACATCAACCTCAGCTTCCGTGACTGGACTTAACAAAGACCACCAGTTATGAACTTCGTATACGCCCTTTTCATACCGCTGGGAGTTTTAATCGCTTACAACATAATCGCAAGATCATCAGCGGCCAAGCATGAAGTCACTTACCTCTCGTTCCTTATCTCTATTGTACTCACATCCTTCATCACTGACATCATCAAGAACGCTGTTGGCAGGCCTCGTCCTGATCTGCTAGACCGTTGCAAGCCCGCAATCGGCACCAAGGCCAACACCCTTGTTACCATTGATGTCTGCACGGCAGAAGATGGCCACATATTGCAAGAGGGCTGGCGATCATTCCCTTCTGGCCACTCATCCTTCTCATTCGCTGGCCTTGGTTTTCTCAGCCTCTTCCTCGCCGGCCAACTTCACGTATTTCGTTACTCGGCTGGCGGTCGTGATCTAAGCCGCGCGTTGGTTTGTCTACTGCCACTCATCGGCGCTGGTCTAGTCGCTATATCGCGATGCGAGGATTACCGCCACGACGTCTACGATGTCTGTGTAGGCTCAGCTCTGGGCATGAGCATTGCGTATTGGAGCTACAGGCGGCACTTTCCTCGCCTCTCAAGTACGAAATGCGACGAGCCTTATCCACGACCAGGAGTTGATACTCAACCGGGATGGCAACGAATCACGGACGACGAGGAGGCAGCAAGAGGGACAGATGTAGGATTCGAGATGGAAAACTTGAGAGGTTCGCGACGCTGATATTGGGGACTAGGAATAGTTTGCATGCTTGTCCGAGATGCTCTGGCTTTGCCTGCATTGCAGTATTCTTTCACCGAAGCATCATGTGTTCGACAGCACTTTTAGACTTGATCAAGCCAGGCGACGGATAAGTCTCGTTTTGTGGTCATTTCATGATATTATTGTACAGGGGCAGATAAGAGTGGCCCCACATTCCTCTCCCCATCTATCAAGAATCTATAGCCTTGTTGCTTACTTTTCCTCTGTCTCCTCGTTCTTCGCCAGGTCATGCTCCTTCAACAACGCCGTAATTTCGTCAGCACTCCAGAGGCGGTGGTAGATCTTGCCGTCCTCGGTCTGTCCTACTGTTGCGAATTCAACTGAGAGTGATGTTAGCGAGGGTTCTGGTAGAGATTCATAGACACGACGTACTCTTCTCGCTGCTCAGCTTGGTAGAATCCATCGTCTTGCTGAGAACCTTGACCGCCATGCCGCAAGCCTCCTTCAGAGTGCAGTCTTCCTTGTAATCCTGCTTGAGGAGACTCTGTGCGCTTGCGTTGTTGGCACCCGCACTTGTAGCCTTCCAGCCACCGTAGTTGCCAGAGGGGTTGCTGAGATAGAGCTGGAATTGTCTACGAGGATCCCAACCAGCGTAGATGAAAGACACACCAAAGGGTCGTAGACCACCGTGTTGAGTGTATCCCTGCTTAAGATCGCAAAGTCGACGCACAAGCTGTTCGCAAGGAATGTCTTCGTTATAAGTGAGGAGGTATCGCTGAGCGGCTTGTCGGGCGTAGTTGATAAGGATGTTGGCATCGGCGGTCATGCCAGCGACGGCGCAAATCATGTTGCTAAACAAAAATATTGTCAATAAACAACCTTCAGCCTAGCAGCTTCGAAGACAATGGTGGGTTTGCGCACTCATTCAAGATGTAGAGCTTCTCGGCGGAGGTGTCTTGCTCCAACAGCTTCGAGGTGACCTTTCGCTCGGCAGCTAAAACAATACCATCCTTTGCCAGGATGCCAATGGCTGTACCTGCGTGTGAGATGGCTTCTAGAGCATATTCGACCTGGTACAGACGGCCCTCTGGTGAGAAGATGGTTGTCTATAGAAGCCGGTTAGCTTGGTGGGAGAGCTTCGAGGTAATGGAGCTTCAAGGGCCAACGTACTCGGGAATCGTAACGGCGAGACATGATGGATTCGTTGTGATTACGAGATAAGTGAGATGAAGAATACGGTTAGCCTCTCTGGAACAACTAAAAGCCAGGTCGAAAGTGACAGAGAGCCGTTGTGATGGTGACAGTCTGGCTGATGGTGTTGAGGCTGTGGATTCGTTTACGTCGTTACCTGTAACGGAGCTCTAGGCCGCCGCGCCGCGTTAGCTTTCTGCTGGTGAGCTGCTGGACACCAAGGCTGAAGAGTGTTGCCTCAGGTTGTAGAATGGGGGGTAAAGTCGAGCCAATCGACTTAGACCCTAAACTGCAAGGCTGACTTGCCTCATGACTAATATATTCTACACACCTTATTGTTCCCATATACAGTCGACAGTCACTGGAGAATACCTAAGTAGGTGGTAGAAAGAACTAGGCAGGTAAAGTAGGTTAGTACCTAATGTCTTCCATTGTTAATCAGGCAAACATATTGCCACAATCAGGCATCAAATACTTGCTCTCCATTGTCACGCAAAGCAATCGCATTGTCACAAACGTGGGTTCCTCCTGACTTGGTTAGTTCCTGCCACCTGCCACCACAATTCAGCTGCAGGGCATGGGCGTGGGCGAAAGCTACTACCTAGTTTTTCTACCTCTGCAATAGCTCCCCCCCCCCCCTCCAGTTTCGGGATCGTAACTCTTCTCCTCTACATCATCATTTCACCAGCACCATCCTCCCCAACCAGCTCCGAGAGACTTCAGGTGCTTGGATTTATTTCACGGGACATCTTAAAATACTCCCCTGAACATTGATTCTCAACTGCGCGCGTCATTCCAACCACGGCACGCGACCTATCGCATTCTACTGATACTGGATCTCCACTATCGCAAAACCGTCGCGCACCTCCCACGCAGATCGTGAGGTCGCCTCAAGGCATTACCACTCTTATCGCATTCACTGTTTCGAATTACAGCGAAACATATTCTTATCCTTTAGGCGCAGGCCACATTCCACCTGAGTGCCTGTGCTAGTGAGGGCACCTCTTTGCGCCAACACGGTTAGAGATTGAAGACAAGCATCTGCGCGTTGATCAGCTGGGAAGAACCTGAATCTGTTCTTGACATAGTCGTGACTCTCAATTATTTCCCACGTAATTACCTCAATGCCTGTCTAAGGGCGCACACCATCCTGCGCTTCGTTGCAACAGTAGAAATCCCTCCCAACACCTGCCACGCCATCAAACGCCGCTCAACATCGGCACGCGTCGCTTTATCCAAAACACCACAACACAGCCGTTCGCACGTTCTTAATCATGTCTGGTAAGCGACAAAGACTCGCAAAGTCCCCGAAGCAATCCCAGCTCGTTCAAGACACAGCACCCCCAAAGCGCGACCGACACCGCGACAACACGCATTCTGCAGCATCAACTAACAGCAACATTTCAGGCGAAGCGGAACCTCGACGATCGGTACGCGCCACCAAAGGTCAGCATACCAAATCATTCGACGAACTTGAACCTGCGACGGTGCCCAAAAAGCGACAGACTAAGAAGACCAAGAAAGCCAAGGAGCAGGAGCAGGAGCAGGAACAGGAACAGCAGCAAGAACAAGAGGAAGAGGAGGAAGACGAACTGATCCGCTGTGTATGCGGCGCTACCGAACAAGATGAAGATTCCGGTGAAGCCTGGATCGCTTGCGAAACCTGCGGCGCATGGCAGCACAACGTTTGTGTTGGGGTAAGCTCATTCGATGATGAGATCCCCGAGCATTACTGGTGTGAGCAATGCAGGCCAGACGATCACAAAGAGCTTCTCGATGGCATAGCTAAGGGAGAGAAACCTTGGGAAGCTCGACGCAAAGCACATGAGGAGGAGTCCAAGAAGAAGAAGCGTGGCGGACGAAAAGGCAAAGGCAAACGTCACAGCGAGACCAAGGAAGAAGATAAGACCAAAACCAAGTCTTCTCCTGTGCCTGTTCCGGACGCATCCAAAGATAAGAAGGAAACAAAACCAGGGAAGAGAAAAGCCCGCGAAGAGTCTCATGACGCCGATGGCAAGGTACGATTTACATGCTCCCTTTACCCTAAATGCTTATGCTAATTAATACAATTTCCAGTCTGCCAAGGTTCGTCGCATATCAGAGAACGGTGCAGCTCCTGTTCCTGTCTCTTATACACCACCTGATGACCTCGCCAAGTCGATACCAGATCTGCCTGGTCCTCGGACTGGCCCCGCTAAAGCTATGAGCAAGTCCATCAGCCATGTTTTGACATTGATGCAGAAGCAGGGCGACTTGGACCTGGAAGAGGGCAACACAGTTGAGTCTATGACCGAGGCTTTCTCGCTCCAGATTGAGCGTGCTGTTTATGATTCTTACCCTGTGACCAAGGGACAGAAAGAATACAACCAGCAAATCAAGTCACTGACTTTCAACCTCAAGAACAATCCAGAGTTGTGTCATGGACTTGTCCATAAGACTCTATCCCCCACAGCTCTGGCTACTATGACATCAGAGCAGCTTGCCTCGTCGGAAATGAAAAAGCAGACTGCCGAGATGAAAGCCAAGGCTGAGAAACAGTCCATCCTCTATACTTCTGAGACGGGGCCTCGCGTTCGACGAACACATAAGGGCGAAGAGGTCGTTGACGACGAAGCATTCGTCAACGACTCTGCTGTGCCCCTCCCACCAGGACCACCTCGTCGACCAGAGCCTCAGGCCGTTAAGAAGGAGCCTACAGGAGGCGACAAGGCGGACCTGGCTTCACACCCACAGCAGCAGGACGATGAGCAGCGATCCCCAAGTCATCCTGAATTCGACATCAATGAGGTATTCTCCAGCGTCAAGTCTCCCACGACAACTCAGAATAGGCGGCCTTCGGCTCTGGTAACTGGAGCCAATGGACCGGGCGTGGATCCCGATGTAGATCGCATGCTCCAAGATGAGAACGAGTCACCTCCTTACTCGCCCACGGAGGAGACTCAGGACCCCGATGTCATCTGGCAGGGCTCTCTTGCTATGAGCTCGATTGCCGACTTCCCAGCCACAGCCAAATATATCGGTGGTGCCAACTTTGCTTCAGTTGGACCATGGTCTAAGTTGATTCCTAAGAGGATGACGGTGGCTGGACGGATCACCGAACAAAGTGCTATCGAGTACTTGTGTGGTCTTCGTTACAGCAAGATCACTGATGTCATTGTCGTTTCAATCTCACCGGTCTCTCCTTTTTCTCATACTGAGTTTCACAATCTTCTTAACTACTTCATCAGCAAGAAGCGGTATGGCGTAATTGGGGATAAGACAATCGGTAATGTACGAGATACATATCTGGTACCAGTTCCTGCAGGGGAAGACAACTATCCTGAGTTCATGCTCAACCTGGTCGATAATAAGATCCCCAAGGTCCGGACGGAACCAATGTTGCTTGCGGTGTTTGTTTATCATAACGAACCTGACCAGCTCAAACATGTGAAGGACGGTACAGCCAATCAACAGGAAGCCAAAGCCCTGGGAACACCAGTGCCTGCAGCGCATACCCAGAGGAGCAACTCAACAGCGTCTGCGGGCCCGGCATTCTCTCCTGCGACCCCCCAGGCCCCTCAGGGAGGGTTTCAAGGAGGCTTCCCTCAGCAATCATCACCAGGCCAATGGCAATCTACAACCCCTGTGCCAATTCCCCAGCCACCCTACACTCGGCCACCAGTGCCACCACAAGCTCCAACACCGGCACCTGTAGCTGCGCCAGCACAGATGTCAGAAGCACAAAGGCACCAGGCTCAGCAGGCAGGCACGGCCATGGCACACGAGCTGCTGGGACAGTGGATAACATCCCCGACCGTACAGTTCATCTTGCCTCAGGCTCACCAGATGGCCCGTAAGGAGTGGGAGGTCGTAAGGAGGATTCTGGAGCGTGACCCGAAAGCTCGAGACGACCTGCAGCATCTTGGTCATCTTCTGGAGAAAGAGAGCGCCGCAGAAAAGACAGGAGGAGCTGCTGCATGATGATGTTATGGAACAAAAAGAGTAACACAGAAGGATATATGATGCCAGCAAGGGGCGTGCAGGAGTTGAACAACGGAGGCTTCTACAAGGCGGTTTGTTTTTTTCCTTCATATGGGCTAGGCGGCATGTATATGCTTTCGCAGAGTATGGCTAGGGATGGGCTTTTGGATTTTATGGATACTCTCGAGAAGCGAAAGTCGCGGATTAGTGTTCTTTTATATACCTTACAATACTTGTACCGTACTT
Source organism: Fusarium sacchari (assembly GCA_017165645.1). Classification (NCBI taxonomy): domain Eukaryota; kingdom Fungi; phylum Ascomycota; class Sordariomycetes; order Hypocreales; family Nectriaceae; genus Fusarium; species Fusarium sacchari. Next base: position 70,863 of record JADANP010000002.1, read on the forward strand.
AGTCATGACTTTTTCTTCCTATGTGCTCTAGTATTCATCCTTGATTTGCCAATCAATTGTAAATGTTTCAAGCCCTGAGCCATCCTTGGCTGTTTTAAGATAATTATGTATATGCAGGTGTCCTACAGAAGATTGAGCCTGTGACATCTGAATTATCTCAAGCTGATAAAACATCTTTGCATTGCAATCAGGTTTCCCATATTCTCAAATCACAGGTCACTTATTTTCACTAGGTACGTAGTAGGTAGGTACCATTTATGAATCGGGTCCTGACGATGTAAATTAGGTACGTACCTTAGTAGTATCAAACAATTAATGTTACGTAGTTCCTAGGAACGAACTACTAATTCAATAGTAAAAACCTTGATCACAAATGAGTAAATAAACATGTTTAATCGTCCTTGGTCCATGTCTCCCTCTACGTTATAGGAAGTAGCCGACCTCGGCGGTCAATGCCGGTTCGGTAAAAGTGGAGACACCTCAGCTCCGTTGCGGAAAGCCGTTCCCCGGGTGCCGTTCACACGCCCCGGTAGCTCACGCTCTCTATTTCTCTTTGCCCCTTTCCAGCTTGGAGACTCGGTATATTTATTTAAATATGAAACTAGCTTCTAAATTAATACTTCTCTAATGCAATACCTATGGAATCAAGCTCCCTCAGCTCCAAGAGCGTGCCGTACTCCTGTTCATAGCATTCATAGCAGAAATATCAGTAACGTCAAGCATCCCTCAAATCAAGGCTATGGGGATCGGTCTGGCCAGATCTGGTGCGAGATACGTATGGAGAGTGTAGATATCTCAAGTTGCTTACGAACTCGAAGGCGTAGTATGGTTGATTCCTTATTCAGAAAAGACAAAGCAGGACTCAACAATGCCTTTCACAGACAGATCTTATCATCTGGACTTTGTTCAAGTCGTTTTGGCTGGGGACCGCCAGTAACTACCTATCTGACCGCGATGGACATGGAGGGGGTATGGTGCAAGCACCCCGCCATAATCACGTGGCTATTCACTTCCATTGTTGAACCTCCAGATCACGTCTTTATTCTTTCTCTCCGGACACTACAACGGCACGTACATTAGTAGCAACTGCAGTCAAATTTGATTTTGTACAACATGCCGATCACTGTCATTCTAGGAGCCCAATGGGGTATGTTTCTCTCCCTACTTATCCTGGAATACATCCTTCATCCGCATCCAGCCGATATCGGTTTGATGCCATTATACTGACCAGGACTTCCATAGGTGACGAAGGTGTGAGTACTTAGGGGGAGCTTAACACAGCAGATGACACCCAGACATTAACCATATTACAGAAGGGCAAATTGGTCGATGGACAGTGTCAGGAGGCTCAGCTCTGTGCCCGAGCCGCGGTAAGCACAATACAAGCAGAACCGAATACCTGCTAATCAACGTCAAGGGTGGGCATAACGCTGGGCATCTCGTGCGGTTAGTCAAAATCTTTCTATCGATCGATGTATTCATATGTATCGTGTTGCTAATGTGTGCCAAGTGTAAACGGAGTTTCGTATAGGTGAGACGTACCACACGTGGAGGGACTGGATAATTGCTAACGTAGAGGCAGCTTTCACCTCTTGCCCTCTGGGCTGATCAACCCAAGATGGTTTGTCGAGAATATTGATCGTTCAAGCTGGCAACAGCGAGGTTGACAAGTACCACAGCATGAACTTCATTGGTTCGGGCGTAGTTTTCCATGTGTAAGCCTTCATATAGCCCCCTATTCCTAACTTGACTACCACACCAGCATCTTGTTGACGTCTGGCCTGGCTCATACTTTCGACCGAATATGCCAAAAAATACTAACTCTGTCTTCTAGCCCGAGTTTCTTTAGCGAGCTCAAGGAGCTTGAGAAAAACCTGACTGCGGTGCATGATCGGATCCTTGTTTCTGATAGGGTCAACATTCTCTTGGACCTGCACATCGCAGTGGATGGTCTCGAGGAGGAGGAGCTCGGAGGTTCGTCCCATAGTTTCTAACATTGTCCTTGAGAAATGATAGCTAATGTCTACACTAGACGCAGCTATCGGAACAACAAGACGCGGTATGCTCACCCCTGGGCTACGTGACACACTATCACTTTCTGCTTCTGTCACGTCGTCGCAAGCATTCCCAAATGTCAATGCCGTGGAGAATCCCAGCCAATGTCGTGCCAGCGACGCTATATAAACAACGAAGTCTAACTTGCACCACAGGCATTGGTCCCTGCTATCAGACAAGTAGAGCAGTAAGAGCTAATAATTACAATGGAACGGGCTGAGTGCTAACTTCTTCAGCGAACTGGCATCAAAATGGCCGATGTCTTTAACCCTGAAGTTTTCGAGCAGAAGTTGAGGCGTTTGGCCAACGGCTTCCAAAAGCGCTTCGGAGAGCTGCTCAAATATGACATCGAGGCTGAGCTAGCTCGTTTCGATGAGTACAGGCAAACGCTCAGTAAGTACGTCGTGGACGGCGTGGCCTTTATGAGATCCGCACAGGAGAGCAACATGAAAATTGTCATCGAAGGCGCAAACGTAAGGTTCTCATCCTATGACTGAACGAGTAGTGCTGACGGATTGGCGGAACGAGCACCGTGCCCGTGGTCTCACAGTCCTCTATCCTCATCCCGTAGGATTCTTTGCTGGGGCAGGACATGTTGCTTATTTGAGCTTTCACTTTGCTAGCGGTACCTATCACAGGGGCATGCGCTGTAGCAAGCTGTGTATATGTGAACGCCTCAGCAGAATTCGGGAGTCATACGGAGCCCTGACTTCTACTCGTCTACTTGGCTGTCGAGCGTGGCCAGTGAATTTGATGAGGGTTTCACGCGCGGAATGCGCCTTGTGAGCCCAGCGCTTCATGTCAAACCAAACCTCTGCGCCACGTTGCATGCTGGTAGATCAGTATCGGTCAAGTCTCCTGTGATGGAAAGGGGTTCTGGGACCTGGCACTTGTACTCGTTCCCAATTGAACAGGCACTGATGCTAGATGTTGATTATGGTTCTTATCCAGTAAGTTTCCGCCAACTTGACCTTATGGTTTGCACTAGTACTCATGATTGAACACAGTTCGTTACGTCCTCAAGTACTACACTTGCTGGTATTATCGGTGGACTTGCACTGAACCCAAAGAATATCACGGAGACGGTTGGGGTGGTCAAGGCCTGTAGGTCAATTGCTCCATGGCCATAATCTACTGCTGACTGGCAACAGATACCACCCGTGTCGGGGCCGGGGCGTTCAAGACCGAAGATACCGAAGAGTGCGTCTTGATTACCATCTTGAGGTTATTCTGAAGCTGAATGATTAACTTAGGATCGGCACCAAGCTCCAGGAGATTGGACGCGAATGGGTGAGACAACAGGCGCCTGGAGGTTTCGAGCTTCTACGCTGACAAGACTTACCTAGGGAACGTCGACTGGCCGCAGACGCCGATGTGGATGGTGAGGTTTTACGATGGCTCTGAGCTGCTGTCAAACTTACTGACCGCTTCCAGGCTTGGTAGATACAACCTCGAAACCTTGAGCAGTAGGGAACACAGCTGACAAGCATATACAGACCTTGTTGTGGTCAAGTACAGTAACTCGATCAATTACTACGACAGCCTGAATCTCACAAAGGCAAGAAAAGCCCGTGTCACGCGTCAAAGCGCTCTAACACCCTGCAGCTCGACGTTTTGGATACTTTCGAAACAATCAAGATCGCCATTGCCTACAAGATCGATGGAGAGGTCAGTGATGCCAACAAGATGATAATGATGATAGATTCTGGGAACTGACCATTTGGACAGGAACTGGATTCTTATCCTGCGGATCTTGACATCCTGAACCGAGCTGAGGTGGTTTACCACGAGATGCCAGGCTGGCAAAAGCCGACTACCAACGCGAGGACCTACTACGACCTTCCTAGGGCAGCCCGCGAATACGTCGAGGTGAGCATATTCCCCCGGGCTAGCATGACGAACAGTGACACTGACCACCAGCAGTACATCGAGAAGTTTGTTGGAGTCAAGGTAGGTGGACGCGCACACTAACATGCACCGCAATTGCTAAAGGTTGAGCAGATCAAGTACATCGGCACCGGTCCTGACCGTGAGGCCATGATTCAGCGTGCTTGATTATGAGAGATAGAGGAGGGCACCTGATGCTTGACTTGGATCGTACTTAAGGAGTGTTGGCTGTCGAAGTCATTCAGTGACCGAAGAAGAATGTGCATATTTAGAAAATAGACTTGGACTTCTCAAAGGCCGGCCATGCTCTAGACTTCAAACTCCGCATGATCAGTTTGAGTTCTGGCATCGTATAGATTGATGACGTTCGTTCTAGCCAAAGTCTCTCAGGAGATAATAATTGGACCAGCCCATCAAAGCTGAATCTACACCAACAATTAGCATTGTCTCACAGCCAGTGATAAGAAAGTGTACTCGCCTGCATAGTGTTTTGATCCCAGTCCTTGGTGAAACTTCTGATTTCCCCATCAGATATGGTATGCTACAGGCATCTGTAACTTTGAGGGACCTTATTGTTTATTAACTATTACTTTGACTACAGGGCTTCTTCAGGCAACCCGGCTTGATATGCCATGACACGAGTCCTGGCCATCTTGATAGACAACCGCAGAGTTCGTCTCCAGAAAGAGAGGTAGGCTAATGATAACCGAAGCATACACGGCATACATTCCCTGTCAAAGCTTCATCATTGAAATGGCTCATTAGAGGCTGAGAGCCTGAGCTCAGGAATATTGCCAAGAGGGAGGGATCAAATCCAGGGTCTACACGTTGAATCACAATCCACCCCCACACTTTGGCCCAATTGGTGACGCAATCATGTTACAGCTGTAGCCCAAAATAGGTCGGCATGGTCCAAGCTACCGCCCAAGCTTGAAATTCAATTTCAACTCTGCTGCAGCTTGAAACCTGGAACTTCATTCTTCTAAACAAACCCCTAAATCTCACTCGCCTCGTCATCGCATCGGTAAGTCGACCTAAATATACTCTTCTCCCGCTTCTTCTTCTTCTTCTTCTTCTTCTTCTTCTTCTTCTTCTTCTTCTTCTTCTTCTTCTCTATTCCCACGCATCAACTTATCAAAGTCCAAGATGAACGGTCGCTAACCCGACTAAACTGCAGATCGTCCTAAGCTCTCCCGTTTCAATTCCAAACAACTTCCCAAATGGCTTGTGGTTCCTCCAAATGTCTCTACGACCGCAACGGTCCCGGCAGCGCTGCCACTTCGATCGCCGAATCCATCATCAAGCCCTCCGAGGCCACAGGCACCAAAACCAAGTGTATCGAGTGTGGTGACTACGAATGCTGCTGTATTCCCTGCACCATCCTGTAAAGGGGGATCGAATAACGATATGTGTTGCGAGGCAGCAATGCCGGGTGTTTATTGTTTGAGAACCGAGCTTTTATAGTCCCTTGTGCGTTGCATTGCGATGCTGCTGAGAAACATAGCGCAGCTGAAGAGTGTATTAAATCGATGACTCAGACGAAGTTTATGACCGCCTTTTGACAACCCGAAGCTTGGCTTGATGCACGTGCACTTGTATGCGCATATATGTTGAGGTTTGCTCCATCTCGCGAACATCTGGATCCTGATCCTGATCTTGATTCTTGTCAACTCTCCAGATGTCCATTAATGAGGTTGTGCGATGGGAATCGCCTCGCTCCAAAACTCTAGCTGGGATCGTCCTTCGAGACTAGTTAACTTCTGAAAACATGATGTGAGAAATGGCCGCCCAGCGTGGGAAGGCTGTTTCGTCTGTCGGGAAGTTGATTTTTGCAACTCCCTCGATGATAATAATGTGACGTTGTGGGCAATATCTGATGATTGTTCCAATACCCGCCCTCAAGTAAATAAGGCATCTGTGGCAGCCCATACGTCTGCTTCTCTTTGTTTCGCCAACGCATCCAAATCTTCCTCCTCGGTGTTCTGTCCTAAAGCCTTGGGCACATCGGGTACGCTTATGCTGCCCAAGCCATCGAGTACGCGGCGTGCCTTGTCCACCTGTATCCGTATGGCCATGGTCTCAGCCCGCGTGCGATCTAGGTGCTCTTGCATGAGCGCAATGACTGATTCGCGTGCTTGATGTGGCCGGTACTCGTTGAGGATGTGATGAAAGTTGATGAAGAGTGTACGCAAGTCTTGCACTTTTGCTTCGGCGTGCGACGGGTTATGCGATAATGTCCCAGAGAGCTCGAGAAAGTTTAGTAAAAGCGATTTAGCCAGCCGTTTGAGCTCAAAGGCGCGATCGAAGCGCTTAGCATCCTTGGACTCGGGCTGTGATGATGAGGGAAGATTGGTAATCCCTTGGTCTTCGAGAGTTGGAAGCTTGTCGTCCAGCTACACCCTCACTTAGCCAACCATCTTGTAAGAATAATCGCAATCGCTTAACATACCATGTACTGATCGCCAAATACGCGCCAGCGTCCATCGGCTGGCTCAGCCGGAGGTTGCAGATTGACAAGATCTTCGGGAATACCAGGCACACGGACTGTCAAAGGATCGCCACCATGCTCCGCGATGTATGAAGTCCTTAGTTCTTGAATCCGAGAAATCTTATCTGTTATAAAGTCTTGCCAAAAGGGTGGCGGATTGGGGAACATGGATGAGAGCGAATGGCCCTCTTGCTGTTGTTCGGCCATCTTTCAGCTCCTGTAGAAGGATCCCCTAATAAAGAAACCTAATAGGCAGTTGTACGAGCAAAAGATAAGACGCCACGTCAAGAAGGCGACTCAAAAGACAGAGCAAGACAAGGATGGTATGCGGTCTCTTGAAGTGGACGTTTCCTGGTGGGGGAGTGAGACTCTGGTGAGATGGTTGGAATCAAGGTGGATGCAATTGCGGTCAAAGCTTTTGGGAGCTTGGCTACCTATATAGGTATGTGTCCATGCAGCAAGTCTCGATGATTTGAGAAGGAAGATACCACTTAGTATCGTGCCGTGTCGTGCCGTGTGGCCGTCGAAGATGATACCGCCAATAGTTAATGACAAGATTAGATAAAGGTAAACAGACCCTCCCACTGAAATGAGGTGAAGATCGGTTTGCGCCGGTTAATCGTCGGTGGTTGCTCACCTCACACCTCTTTGCTACCCTTTGACGACCTGGAATCTCTACCATTGAACGTCATAAGCACCACGCGTTTCTTTCTTTTCTTTTCTTTTCCGACCTTCGTCATTTCTTCTAGTCCTCTTTCTTATGAGGCAGCTTCTCTTGATCTACTGAGCCCAATTGGAATCGCGAATTATAACCAGCTCATACTTCAACACCTTGCTCTATCTACCTGTGGTATTCTTCAGTTACCACACTCCTTCTACGTCGCGAATCACAGCTCTTCATCTTTATCTACTTCCATGTCCGACGTACGCTCTCTTTTGCGGCAACAGCGCGCCGCTCGCCGTATCGAACACCCATATGTCGCCTATTCTGATGCGGGCAAACTTCTATGCACCCTCTGCCACGAGCACATCAAGACCGAATCGTTATGGGACTCACATGTCCGAGGAGAAGTGCACAAAACTCGTTTAATAAAAGCTCAAACAGCGGCATCGTCCAACGCTCGAGCTCCACAACAACAGACTTCGCAAAAACGAAAACACGACGATAACGAGGAGGCTATCGACGATAAAGACGGAGATGTCGAAATGAACGATGGCAGGCGGAAACGAAATAAGGCCAATGGAGAGGACGGAGACGGAGATGGGGATAGGGATAACAAGGATCAGACTTTGACACCACCTCGATTGACTAGGAGGACGTCGACTACACCTTCACAAGGAGTTGAGATCCAAATCCCATCGAGACCAGCAACACCAGCCCATCGAGATGGCTCTTCCGCTTCTACCCCTGGGGGTCAGCTTAATAACCTGACCTCACAATCTGGAACTGCATCGCTCCCCTCACGCCAGGCCAGTAGTCTGACTACAGACGAGCGCCTTACATCTGCCGCAGCGATAGCGGTTGATGAAGCAGAATGGGCAGCCTTCGAGGCCGACATTGCTGCTACAACAGCCACATACGATGAAGACGCGACTATATCAGCCCCAGCCATGACGGCAGAGGAAGCCGCCGCCGCCGATGCCCAGAAGGAGGAGGAGGCCAAGAAGCGACGCGCTCAAGCTGATGTCGATCTTGAAGACGAAAAGGAGGAAGCAACCCGTGCGCTTGAAGAGGAGTTTGAAGAAATGGAAGAGCTCGAAGCTCGCGTGAAGCGGTTAAAGGACAAGAGGGAAGCTCTGCGGAAACGTGGTGAAAGCTTCAGCCAAGAAAATGGCCCTGAAAAGCCTACAAGCTTGGGCAAAGAGAATCTGGACACGCCAACTATTGAAGAGAAAGACGACGACGACGACGATGAGGACGAGGACGAAGAAGATGATGATTGGGATGGTTTCAGGTTTCGCACTGCCTGAGCAAAGGGACATTGTGCATAACCGTGCATGATAGAAAGATACCATTCATAAGGAGTTTGCCGATCGCCCATCACATGGCCCAGTACTGATAACGGAGTTCGTCGATTTTGTAACATCACCACATCGTACATAATGTATCATACAAGTAATCCTGCCGACAGGACGAAAGCCACTATTACCGCTGACGTCTCCGTGCCAGAACTGTAACCAATACAGAACCGAACTATAGTGGTCCTTCATGTATGATTGCACATGCAGCCTTACAACGATTCACCTCATAGAAGTTGATATCACTGACTTACCAAGCACCGTCTCGCTCCTCACCACGACTAACTCTTTCCCAAAACCTACGGAGGCGCCACACGCGTCCTATGCCACGGCTCTCCTCCCATCTTCTTACGCCATCTTGACGCTCTTTGACTTCGCGCTTCCATCTCGATGCGATCCACTGTCGCAACCCGTCCTTAACTCTCTCTTTCTCGATTGCCTTCTTTTTGGCAACAATTGCTGGCGCCACGTGCACTGACGTCATACCAGGCACGCACTCTTTCGGTAAAACAGAACGCTCAACCAGAGCTGCGGCTGAGGGTCTGGCTGCCAAACGGCGAGACAATCTGATTGATACCAAGGATCGGGCTAACTTTCGAGAAACTATGGAAGTATGTGTCATAAAGATTGAACGAGCAATGAGATCAGCCAGTGTTGGACGAGATGGTGACGATAGGCGTGATGGAAGGTTAATTCGGGCTCGCTGAAGCCGATAATGGTGTAAAATAGGGGCTTGAGAGATATCGCGAAGGAGATGGCTCGTCTAAATCTATATCAGTCTGTGTTCCCAAGGTCTCAGTCTGTCGGGACCAATTCAAGGTCTCATGAATGTTTCCGGGATGTCAATGGGAAAGTAGACTTTGTTCTTGCTAACGGTAGGTAGTCGATACTTACTCTCGACGTTGACAGAAGGTCGTTGACGTCCAGGAAACCCATAATGTGAAACAAGACCTCGTTTGGCAGGTCCTCGAGGGAGGGCGAAAGGAGGGCACTTTGCAGTCTGATACAACCGACAGCGCTTGTCCCAAGCGATGAGCCTGGGCAAACTTCACCAGTCGCAAAGGCCAGGCATGCTACCTCTTGCGGGATGCTGGAGGCGATTGGGCTGGCTGCAGATCGGGCATCAGTGGTCAAGAACATCGCAGGGTAGGGTCTGTTGACATCCTCGCCCGGAGCTAAACAGCCAGCGTTCTCGAGACAGGGTGAAGCGAACGACAGCCGATGTACCTGTGAGGTGAGCTGTTCAGGCGATGTGGCAACAGGCTTCATGTCGATCTAAGTAATTGTCCTCGGCGCTATTTGCAACAAAGGGTATTGCGAAAGGGTGTGAGGATGGGGGTATTGGTATAATGCGTCAACCCAACAGGCCCGAAGTCCGCGAACGTCCGGCAAGACGGCAGAACGCAACCAAGAGGCGAGAGAACATAGGTGTCAAGCAAGTGTCGAGTGATCGTCACATGTACAACTAGGCTGAGGCTCCAAAGGCCTAGCAGTGTTGCTGCGCGTGATTCCGACAGACAATGTGGTGGGTGATGGACTTCCGCACAAACAAGAAGGATACGGAAAAGCCGGTGGATAATACAGAGTGGCGATGAGGCAATACACGACGAGGGATAAACACGGCGCGTAAGAAGTGCGGTCGCTGATACGGCCGGTCTGGTCAGTCGGTTGTAACCACAATATCGAGAAAGGAAACAACAATTCAGGTGGAAATTGCGGCGGGGCCAGCGAGACTTTGCTGTCGTCGAAGTTATTAACCACCCGAGATGGAGTGGCTCGATGTGTTGGAGCGACTCCTTCCGTCGAAGGCGACGGTATCAATGTTGAGGCTAGAGTATTGACTGATGACGCGTTGGGCGCTAAGAAAGGTGAATAGGTAGTTCAGCCGGTAGGTGAGCCTCAAGCTATAAGCCCTGATAGTACTGCGCCCAAATTGAAATAACTATTGCGCTATACCGCGAATAGTAGGTATACAACTGTCACTTAAAGAAGGTAAGATAATTATAATTAGATGATGTGAGTATTTGGGTCGTGAGACAACATAAAGTTCGACGTGAAACTTGGAGTTGAGGGGAAGTACATCAAAGTGGAGACTGAAGGACGTATTGGGTTAGCTTGCATGGAGGTTAAGCGCAAGCGTTTTCGAACTACATACACTAATGGCGGGAGCCTAATAAAAGGTGGGCATGGTGATAACACCCTCCCTATTGGTCAACCTCTTCACAAACTCTTGTTAGAAAACAGAACAGTTGCAGGGCTGCAACTTGAATATAATTACAAGTTGCTCAAGATACATGTATAGTTTATCAAGGAGGAATATAAAATGGCGAGGTAGGTGGTCAAGACTGTACCAAGGCTTTATAAGCAGTGTCGCTTAGGTAAATACTATTGCAGCCCGTATCGTGATAATACCATAGATAAGGTACCTTCCATGGTTGGAGGCCGGCCAATCGTCAAAACTTTTCAAGAACCATGTATCTAAAATCACTCACAAAACACTTAAGGAGACAAGCACTTGAGTTGATGAGATAGGAGGAACTTAAACTGCACAAATCATATACATAAACAGGCTCAACTTATCAGATAACCTTTGCTTATACTTACCTACCTACCTACCTAGGTACCATATATAATCTACCTAGGAACCTATTCAAGTCATTGATGAGTCTGTTGGGATTGACTTGCCTAACCTGTAGCTTAGCAATGGCTTCCGGCCACTCTTATTCTTTTTTGTCCATTCTTGCTTCCCTTTCCCTCTCCGGACTCACTTACCTTCATGGATCGTTAGTACCTGCCGCCTCCTCCTTTCGTGCGTTCCCACCTGACCACTTTCGGGACCAACTTGGCCTGCCTTATTGGCCTATGTCTTATCTTCACCGCTCTCATTTTCAGAAGACGAAGGGAAGAAAAAGGATAACACGACGGCCCAACGTTAATACCACCATCCGCCCGACAACAACAATAACAAAACACAATGTCGAGTTATCCACCTGCAAGCTACCGCAGGCACACCGGCTGGTGGAACCCACTTATTTACACCCGCATACAGCACATCATACGTATCACATCACATCACATATCCGCATTCGCATGCATATGCTCATCACAGCCACCCGAAAGATCTACTCCTCCACCTTCTTTGATGAACGATTGAAGTCCGGCCCCGGAACTTGGCCCTAATCCACGCCATGCGTCGATCCGAGTCGCTGTTGTGGTTGCGGCACACTTCCTCCGGCTCGAATAGCTGCCACCTCTCAATAGCGATGAGCTGGCCAAGATCAACGAGATATCCCCTTACTCAGTTCGTGCGGGATGAACGTGCAATGTTCATGCAGCCTGCAGCTCTCGCTGCCTGCCCTTCCTTCAGCTCAAGCTGATGTAATTGTGCAGGTGGCACCTTATTTCTCCCTCTTCCCGCAAAGCATCAAGTGTTTTACATGCATTCCAGACCTCCCATGCGTGGGACTGCACAGGTCATTTCACACGATTGCTGAATCATGCAACTTTTGGGGGGAGAGAGTGGAAAAGCGAAAAAAGGAAAGAAAAACCCCATCATCACTATGTCAATGGTGCTCATCACTCCTACCCTCACACCCGCGCGCTTCCTCGGCGTCGTGACGTGTTTACAAACCCACCTGAGTCTGCGACCGAATTCCAGACCCTGGCAGAGAGATAGGAGCAGGGGCTTCAATTTTGGACCCCAGTATCGTTAAACAGGCGTACCTACAGGCGTGTCAACTGCGTCCGTCGAATCACAAAGCGCTGAATCGCAGACTCAGATCCAATTCATTACCGCATGATGTCCCGGACATCGCCTTTATCGTGCCCTCAATAGGGATTGTCGCGTTTTGCGCGCTCGTTTCCTTCTATGGATACCACACCTAGCTGTCTCTAACCATTTCCGCAATTATGCACCTTTGCGGGCTTGTCGAGAGCCTTGTCAATATGATGCTCAAAAGAGTCATCGTCTCTCGATTGTCAATACTACACCTCGCTCTAGACTGCCGTGACGCTGTCTTAGGGTTGTGGAACAAACCAATATCTCAGCCCGCACCCTTATTTTTGTCTTTGAGAACAACCACATTAGGGACATTGACGAAGGGACCTGCTCGATTTGCGCCTTCCCTATCGAAATCAACGTGCGACTTCCCATGGTCATCCAGCCTCAGCCTCATTGCGATCATTGAGAGCCTAGCATGGCATGGCAAGCACCTGTCGTTTGTATCTTGTGCCCTGACAGGATCTTAGCTCCCTGGGATGGATGGTTTAGATCCTGCTTACGGCCAATCATTGCTTTCTCTGGGCATCCATGCGGCGACAATGGAAACATGTCTGCCATGCAGGAAGACCCATCCGAAACCACTGATCCCTGACTGCCCCCTTCAGGAGGCAAGAAAACAACAGAACTTGATATAGGGTGCTAAAATAAACTCAGCAAAGAGTCCCCTAAACTTAGGCTAGATTTACCTGAGCATCTTTGTCGCTTAAGGTCAAGGTCCTAAGTTTTCTTTACTCTCTAGCCCCCCTGCTTGTCAATCCTCTCCCCACATGGTTACAACGCTAGCCATCGACATCCCCTCTAAGCTGCTCTTTCGATCAAAAACACTGCCGGAATGCAAATGGTCCAGATGACCCAAAGTCAGAGAACCGATATGATGTGCCAGAGACTATCCCGTACCGCATGTTTTCACACTAGACAATGCGAAATGTTCCTGGTCGAAATCGGTATCGAGCCTGGCGAAATGCCGACACGAACCGTAGCTTCTTGTGGGCTCGTGAGATCAATTTTTTTTTTTCAATTGGCTCCAGGTACGATCGGACGCGCTTCCTCCCCGTCTCTTGTGAAGGGGCTCCATGCAGCGCTTTTCAGACACATGATTTGCAGCAACCCAGGTGACTGGTTCAAACTCAAACTCGCCAGATCTGGTTGTGGCTTTCCAGGCTCGCTGCTCATTGGGCGATTCAGGATCTTAGAGTTACCTTGCCTTTAACGATGATTCTACGGTCAAATTCCATTCTCAGCGCTGTGATAGCCTGTCGAAGATTCATCCTGGTTTCTGTCCTTTTCAACCTGCATAATGACTAGATACCATCCGGCTGTATCTTTGCAACTGACCATCGCTGCTCTACCGGAGAAACTCCGCGGTTAAGGTCTTTTCGAAACTTTGCGAATTATGTTGAGCCATTGAAAACCATTGGCCTTGGCGTTAATGGTTTAGCTAACAGGCCCTATTCAAAGACTCGAAATATTGGAATGGAAATTCAAAGCGGGCCGGGCCGGCCGCTAAACCGGGCCGTTATGATCACCAGGCTCAGCAAACAGGGAATACAATTCACCAAAAGATCTGAGGCCTGTGGATGGTCTATGTATTATTCCCTCGACACATGGTTGTTACAATAGCCAGTATCAGGCCTACAAGTCGGTCGTTCTTGACGACTTTTCGTCTGGATTACGAGCAGTGGTGAACACCCTGGAGCCTCGAGCTTACAGCTTGTGTCTCGCTTGGTGCATCCACCCACCGAAACAGATGCGAGTACACGCACAGAGTCGCCGACACCCAATATACATGCGTAAGGTATATTCTCTTACACTCCCCAGCCACATAGATCGGGAGTCCGACCTGCATCCCTGCTGAGCCCAACAATGCCCAATGTTAAGGCCTAGTATCAAGCTCCTTTGACTTGGCTCCGTGTCTCCTCACGCTCCTGGTTCCATGCGGGCTGTGAAGTCATCACAGACGAGTCAGTTGTCTGAGACGCAGGCCATTCCCGAAGCAGAAGGCCAGCTCAGCAGTATTCGGATGTCTCGTCATGTTTCCCCGTGAAGAATCCTTTGTCACCGTCATATCCCTTGTTGGGGGTGGTAGAAATGCTTGTCGATGGCTGTCCTAGATGCCACTTCTGCTCATGATAGGGCAAGGGCCTCCACATGCTGTTGGTGGGAGAGAACAAAGAGCTTATCTTCGTGACATTGTGTGTCTTACTCTTCGCTCAGTGTGCATACATGCATGACTGAATGAGATCAAGGCTCGCCACTTCAAGTTCTTCAGTCTTGTGGTCCCAAACAAGGGCACCGAAGTTCTGGAAGTTAGCGTTGATATAAAGCGATAGTATGAACACTTTGTCTTCTGGACTGCTTCACAAAAGGTGCTGCAGCCTATGTCAAGGCAATTATCGCCATAGAGTAATATCGCCAGGTTCTTACAACTGATACATATCAACTCACACGCCACCCGGAATAGACATTGCTGCTTGTTAAAGAATCTGATGTGATAGCGAGTTCGTTTTGCATGGTCACTCAAGCTCCAACGTTTTCCAAAGCGAGGCGTGCGAATCATGCAAGACGTGATACACCATGAAGCCAGCACAGATGAGGCGGTAGAGGGATGACTGGGTGTCCAAAGACGATAATATACAATGGTATCTTTTTCATGTCGACAGGCATTCAATTATCTCTTCTCTCTTCGGAGTCGATGGAATGCAATGGCTAGGCTGCAGTCTTGGCCAGAGGGATGCTGCCACGTTGTGCCTCTCCATGTCTTGTGCGCATCAGCATGGTTCTGAAATGACTCCTGAACTGTCGATGATGGTGTTTGACAAAGAAGGTTCTTCAATGGCAAGCCTACATTCTAGTGTAAGGGCGGAACTTTAATCATTCATGTGAGCAGGCAGCCATGCACGAAAAGCATGCAAACTCCCCCTATTCTTATATGTTACTACCGAGGTGAGTACTTGCAGCAATTTACAATTACGAGCTAACTAACTCAATTCAGCTTGACCTGAATCCTTTGCGGATGCCTGCTTATTGTCCCAGAAAATATTATGGGGAGAATAGAGGCTGAGGCTCCAGTGTGAGACCTTGTAGGAAGGACCAACAAGGAGGCTTGTACTTTGTCTAGAACAAGTGAAAAGAACCCTCGAATGATTCTCTCATTCAAAGTTAAGAATTCAGTTGCTCAGTGGGAAGAGGCTGTATAAACAACTCCCTTCAAGGCTCTTTGGACCAGAGCCTGTACTAATATGTGAGTTGGAAGATACAAAACCATTGCACAACAACAGAAGCAATCGGCCGAGACATACCACGAGGTTCTGTTGAACAAAAACGGCCAACGGGCATGGCTTGGGGAACACAGGCAACATGGTTGTAGCGGCCTACCAAGTCGATTGGCATGTCCCACGGTGGCGAGATTTACAGGCATATCCCCTTCAGAGCTTGATTCACAGTCATGGGCATCATGCACAGCTCTTTTGGCCCAAAAGAAGTCTCAAATTGGAAGGGAGAAGCCGGCAAACATCCAACGCAAGCTTTCCTGTACAAGTAGGACGACACGATGTCGTAAAGAACACTCGATGCCGTAGACCACGGGAGGAAGTCCAATGGCGGATCCCTGAGCTGCATCCCTTCTTCCAATGGGCCGGCGGTGCCATCGAGCTCGAGTCCGCAACGCAAGGGCTTGACGCACGGAGGAGGAGAAAAGCAGCGAATGAGATCCCTTGCCTTCACCGAATTCGTCGAGATTGCAAGCATTCAGAATCCCCTTGTTTCCTGACACTTGTCCGCCCTCGGGACGAACCATGAAGCCCCACAGCGGCCGCAGATCAAGACACCACCTTATGTTCACTCGTGCACTCGACTAGAACAAGATTTCAAGAGGACGCGACCGAAACCTGGCCCGCAGCGGGAAAGGCACAGGACTCGTAGCAATAACATGGCCGCTAATGTGGCCCGGTTGCCTCACGGCTCCGTGATCAAGGACGCGCCATGGAATGCATATGGAATGCTGAAAGAACGATACCGACAAGTGCAGCATGTCAATGGTCGACAAGAGCTGAACCAGCTCGGAAATGTGGGTGATGAACGAAATGAGTCCAAGACTAAGGTCTCTGTTTTGGGCCTTTGGGCCTTGTAAAATAGACGTAGCCAAGCTATATTTACTCGTCAGGTACGCTGTGCATTAGGACAACAACAAAAGGCTGAAAGGCAAATTGAATCACACCAAGGGCATATGCAGCCATGCACATACTCATACACATCCCCGCGGGTTTGTCCAAGTTATTTGGTCCTTCGTCAGCCCTGCTTTTGTTACTTCCACCGCAGCTACAACATCACGGCGAAGTGCTGTACACACAGAATACTGCAGTAGTATCTTGTGGTGTGGGGATGCCCCGTACTTCAACCCTGGTTCTCGTTGTAGTTGCTGATATTGCGAGGGGGGGCGTGTATCGAATTTTAGGTCTTGATCAACGTGGCAAGCGGCCATCGGGCTTTTATCCTATGCTATCAAATATGGCTCTTGGGCTATGCTATCGGAGGCTTGTCGAGTTTGGACTGACGGCAATTGTTATTGATGAGATTGGAAGCAGTCAGCTAACAAGACGAATACTCAGAGGCGTGATACGATTGGTGATTGGACGAAGACAAGCCTCGAAGAAAAGTCAATTTGATCCTTATGGCAGCAAATACATGCTGTTGGGTGGCTCCAATCATTGATAGATATGCTGCAGGGTCTATGAGAAACGAATAGGCGCAGATTGGCTGCTCCGGCATCACATCGAGACCCAGGAACCAAGTTGTTCAAAGCTAGAGCCGATTGATAGTCGGGGTACGTCGTGGCAGCGGCAGAGAGAACTTATGGAGTACCATATCAAAGAGGAGGAGGGGTGTGTCTAAGGCACCTTTGCTGGTGGAGGATGGTGATGCGATGAGAAGAAAAGACCATATGGGGCTTTAAGTAAGGATACCCAATCGACACATACAATCAAGCCTCTTTATCCCGCAGGAACAAAAAACACAAGCGAATGCAAATGCAAATGCAGACGCAAATGCACAAGCAAAAGCAGAAGTTCAAGCTCATAATGGGCGGCCATTAATCTGGCCCGAATTGAGGAGTCCAAGGAACGAATGCGATTGCTTGTTGGTTGTGCCGGAGTCCCACATGTGGATGTGGGATGCCATATACAGATACAGCACGAAGATCGAATACGCAGAAGGTCTCCTGGATCAAACAAGTATAAGTTGCCTTCGACATCCACTCGGTCTGGACTACATCTCATCTTCATCATTCTGTTACCCGCGGACAAGCTACACATCACGCTAGCCCTTCAGTTGACCAGTTTCTTAATCATAACTTGTTCTACCAGGCCAACCTCGACTTCATACGTTATACAAGAGCAGCTACAGACCCATATCACGGCTCCAGGAGGCTGGAATTCTTGAGATATCGACCACCCAGCACAGCAACGCAGTCGATTGTCCTAGCACCCTAGACTGGGGAAGACTGGCCTGAAGTAAACAATTCTCACTCGGTTAGCCTCAATATCAACGAGGACATTCGAACACTAGCAGCTTCCAAATCTTTGCTAGGTCGCGTACAGCTACTGTATCTGCCCTTGGGCCCAGCTGTACAGTCCATCTCGCAGTAGTCACACACCAAGTAAGTAAGTTTGACGTATATCTTGCTCTGTTCAGATTAATCAAATGAATCACCAACATCAATGTATGCCCCCCCCTTGTTGCACTGCTCTGGTTCTGTATTATTTGTCGAGACGTCACACGGCAAGAATACTCGCGAGTACGAGAGGTTATAAGGGGTTGGCAGACGGTGACCATGATGAGATAATGCCATGTCTACAGACGAACGAAAGAGGCAGCCAGTGGTATGGATATGAGTCCAACAAGTGGGAGTTGTTTGCATTGGGTAGAAACAAAATTGCCTGCCCAACGCGAAGGGGAGGCACATAAGGCATAGAGACAATAGAAGAGACCCTGTGACTAACCTGTGTATCCTAGGAATCTTCTCGACTCGATTGAACCGAACCTTTCCATTGTTTATAACGATCCGGCTCAGCGACCGTTGGATTGCCCGAGGGTGGCTGACTTTCATCGCTTCGACACGACTCGACAAGTGTTGACTTGAACTTCGGGTTCGGCTCGAATCGACCACGAGTTCGCCTTTGGAACTCCGCTCTCCGCCTTCGGTGTTCCCGCTTCTTATCCTCTTCTGTCGAATCAGCAAGAGATACCCTGCTTTTCTCGCCTCAACTATTCGCCACTAAGCCTCTCGTTAACCCTCGAAACCATTGAGCCATGTGCTACTTTGACCAAACTCGCTGGGCATGCGGCTACTGGCGCTGGGGGCACTTCCGTCAGCAGTGCAACAAAGAATACCGCATGGGCGAAACTTGCGGCCTTAAGCTTGTCTACGAAACCAGGACCGAAAGAGACGTTTGCAAGCTCTGCCACGACACAGAGAAGAAGCAGCGCAGGTATGACAAGATGTATCGTGACGTTCAGCGCTGGCAGAGGGAGGGCAACCGAAATGCCACCATTGAGCGAACGTGTGCTGAGATGCAAGAAGTCCTTGGTCAGATCTATCGTATGAGAGAAGAGCACGATCACAGGCTACAATCCCTTGGCCAGGTGAGTTTGAAACATAATGTTCCTTTTCCTTTCCTTTATGTCTATTCGCATTGAGTAAGGAGCCCGAGCCCGAGCCCGAGCAAGAAAGACGGACGAAAAAGGGCTGGAGGGATGACTGAGCCGAGGGCACATAAAAGAAAAAGTCCCAAACAAAAGGAAAAAGAGGGACGGGAAGCCCAAAAGGGGGTGTGAGGGGCGTGTGCGTGGTCTGTGATGGTGGTGCTGTGCTTCTTGCAGATGCCGTGGTCTGTGGGTGTCGGGGTACGAGCATGGACATGGGCACGAACATTGTGTGTGGTGAGGAGAGTGAAAGAATATGAGTGGCTAACCTATTATTGCAGTGAAGTGACGAGATGCCAAGAGCGATACATCCAACGACGACAATGGACGAGATGATATCCATACAATGGTGAAGGGACAGTATGGTTGAAGTATTAGCTTCATACAAAATCGCGGGAACCGACGAGGGATACCAGGACATCTATAATGACGATTATGACAACCTTGTTTTATGTTTGGGCGGACGAGAAACGAAAAATGTTGCGGTCGATGCCGAAATAAGGAGCTCGGCCAAGAAGGGATGAGGAAGAGGGGCAGAGAAGAAGAGGTGACAAGGAGGTGAAAACAAACTCTCTTGTGAGCATGGCTTTGCGGTGGAATATTTTCTCCTTTATCCTTACCTTTCTACACTTCATTCGTCTGTCAGAACAGACAAATTGCTCTTTTTTCTCTCTTCCAACAATTTCAATATATTGGTTGGTGGATCATCATCATAGGACCTGTGTGAGGGGCAAGGCAGAGACAGATTGAGAGGACCCAAAACGAAGAAGTCCTCAGGGTCACAGCTGGGGTATGTAGAGGGTGTCAGTGGGACGGACCCAGACGCTGCCAGGTCCATGTTTATATCTTTCTTTATACCCACATGTGCGAACCGTGTGGACAATAGGTCAACTTAACGTGTGTTATCTTGAAAAAGTCCATACTCTTTCTATATTCCAGGTCAGCACTCAAAGCGGCGTAAAGGCTGTTAACACGAAGGCATAGCAGCATCTAGCTCTGTTGCCCTGACCTTTATGACGCGGCATGCAGTACATAGTAGAAATTGCAGAAGTGGGAGGGTGGCAATGCCATCATCATGCATGGACAGACGGAGCTTGGGGTGTGGGCCATGAACAAGCAATGAGAGTTCAGTTCCTTGTTACATGTTGATCGGAGACGCCGCTTCTACTATGTATAGCTCGTGTGATGACGACAGTTGGAAGCTAGAAACAACTGGGGAGACTGGCTTCGGCGTCAAGATCGATGTTGACGGGCCAGAGAGAGGATAATGTATAACGTGAGGAGACGAGAGATACCGATTGAGGAAACACGACAGGTAAGATTAACCGCAAAAGACGCAATCGGCTGGAAGAGGCGTCTATGCGCATCGATTAGGGGAATAGTAATAAATCAACGACCACAACTGGAGCAGTGTAGCGTCAATGAGAACCTGCTGTGCTATTTCTCTCAGCCGCTGATAAATACCTGTGCTGTGTGAGGGATCTAGCCTATCAGTGTCGACTACATACCTAGGTATGTAGCGGAAACCATTCGAAAAAGGCATATACCCTTGCTTATCGGGGGTTTCAGGGCATATATCTTTGATAACCCCAAGCCCTTGGTCAACGAATAGGCATGAGGGTATGCGGAAGCAGGTGCTAGAGCACAACACCAGAGGCATCGGGGCTCCAGCCTCCAGGTCCCCCAATGTCTCAGATCATCTGGGTTGTTTTTCCGCCCCCAATTGTTCATTTCCAGGTGCCAGTGTGGGCTGTGCCTGTAGCATGGTTCGCAACTTTAGTCGGCGCTTTGGACGCAGAGTAGAGTAGAGAGTATGGTTATAAACGTTCCGTATGTGCAATCGACCGAAGGGAGTTGATGGGAAAGTATCGTAATCATGGCGGAAATTGAAATGGAGCTTGCGGGCGGCATCGTGGAGTCGGGCGGTGACGAAATGAGATACGGGGAATATCGACGTTGCAAAATCTAGAGCTGACGGTGACAGAGTTGCCAATCATGAACAGTATAGCTGTCTTAGCAAGGTTTTGTGGTTAATACCATCGTCAGAGTCGCTTTCGAGGTAACAGCATGAGGGCCTCAAAACTCAGCGAGTTTAATGCAGTTATGCAGCACCAGGCATGTATGACATTGAGCAGGATATGTACGGAGTAGATTCAAGCGATCAGTACTCCAAAAGCGAAAGGTGGAGACATGATAGTTTTCAGGGCTCAGACTCAATTGACAAACAGCCAGGTTAGTTATGCCATAATTGCAGGCATTCGGTTCGTGGATACGGTCTGCATATTTGAACAGGGTTGCCCACCACCGAAAGGTTCGAGAAGAGGCTACGGTGAACAGCAGCAGCATGTGACTAATTCGTAATGCGAGCTTTGCTTGCCCAACCTGCACAAGACCTACCAACAACATGAGGAAAAGCCGACGCGATTTTAACCCATGAACACATTCCATATCGTATCTGACTGGTCGAGTTCATGGCTATCCGCCTTTCTGGTCACCTTGACCATAATGGGACCCCTGTTCGTCCCAAACTGACCCGCGGCGCGCATAATGTCTGTCAAGTTCCTCGTACGAAGACAAGACAGTTTTAACCCTTCCAAAGTGTGGACTATTGGACGGAGTACGTAGCCTCCTTCCTCGGAAACCCTTAGCACCTCATGGACGGTCCCCTGTTTAACAGAAATCTGAGCCCTGTCTTGGACGGGCCCAGCCTCCCGTCAACGGGGTTCAGGGGCCTAACGTCTCCTGAAGCAGACGGCTAAGAGCTGCTTCCCGACAATATGGCTCCCCTCACCCGAGAGAACGGAAAAATCCCGGGGTCCCTCTGATTTGTCTTCTTTTTCCAGCGTACAGGTCGCTCTAAGAGCGGCTCCCCATTCCATGTCTCCGTGGTGTCGTGATGGCGGGCTGGACCATGACAGACAATTGCTCAAACAAATCCCGAAGGCTTGGGACGTGGGCGGGTTCTTGTTCAGGTTGACGAAAGAGATCCATCGAAACCTCCCCAGTGGATGGGTACCCATGCAAGCCGCCCATCAACGGTGCGAGCCGAAGCCGGAGAAAACCAGACTAAATCAAGGGCCGACGGCAAGCTAAAGGAACGGCCACCATCCTCCTTGAATCTTTGACCTTGCTCCCCTGGTCTAGCGTCTATTACCACCCCACTGACTGCCGGGCCACCTCGAATTCAGTGTGCGCCAGCGTGAGGGGAACGCACGTGTCTCATGCTTAATGGGTGTTCTCGGTTCTCGACAAGTCACGCTTCCATTGTGGACTGATGGGGTTTGACTCTAGCTCATCGCTCGTGCTTCTTATGCGCGGCAGGCTGCGAGAGAAAGGCCGATGACGAGGGCCTTGAAACTAAACTGCCTAGGGTTTCGTTCCAGGACCCAGCTCAATAAGACGAGGGGAAATTTTCTGTAAAATTCGATTGGGTGCGTCTGCTTGTATGAAGTCCACTTCCTGCCCACAACAATCAAAGAAGTGCACAAAAGACTGGCGGCAAAAACCAAAAACCAAAAAAAGAGATGGATAGATAAAATAGAAGTGCAGGTCTGCACCGAATGTTAAGTGCTAATCAGTTTCTATGCAACGACAACTCCGTCTACCGAAGGGTTCCGCTGCTTCAACAAATGAGCAGCAATCAGAACATTGATCACAAAGACCATATTAGTCGAGGTTAGTATTCAAAGAAAATGGGCCGGTGAATAAGCGATACTTTTTTTTTCGCTCGTTCTTGTCCTAGCCACTTCAACAACATGCCCAGTGAAGGTCAGACCGGGATGAACCTCATTCAATTTGAGCCACCAGGGGGTGATGGTTCAGATCGGGGCAATCGCAGCGGTCTTGAACACCAAAACGTACTGTGTGTGTCGTCATCAGTCGTGTATCGCGAATATTGCATTACAGTTTCATGTCGCAATTGCTGACTACCCACTCTGGGGGGCTTTTTAGCTTTCTCTTCCGCATTGTTAACGGAGAGAGCTTTCTTTGTTCAAAGAAGACCGTCATTACTGCATTGCCGCCGCAGCATCTGCAAAGGTCCCCACAAGAGGACCCTCATCGCTCTCGAGAGTCTTGATGCTAGCTGGACCATTCTTTTGCATCTCTATGGTCTCGTCTTCTGGAAGCCAGTCGACCTTGACACCGGTCGCTGGGTTATTGTCCCCCTGGTTGCTAAGTTTTGATACGAGATGTTGGTATCGTGCGAGGCGTGCACCTTGACCAGCGTAGGCGAAAGGCGTCGTTGCTCCTCGATTTATGTTCTCTTGCGGAGCGATATCAAAGATGTCCACCATATTGCTATCGGTCTAGATTAGCATCCTTCAAGGCCCCTTGATCTCACAAACGTACTCTGATGTCTTGGCTACTACTCGTTGAAGGGCCTCATTCTCTCGCTGAGCTTCGAGTGTATCGTTCTCGCCGTTTATAGCTTGGTCCCCGAAGCTACCGTACTGCATACCGTTTGCGTCATCGTAGAGAGGGCGGTTCTCTTCCTCCTGACAGGCAAAGCATTAGTAAAGAGTCTTGCTGATATTGATGCGGGACCTGTGATCGAAAGATCGCTTGATAACACACCTCATCGTAGTTATTGCCATCACCCCTTCCCAAGCATGATGCGCAAGCTCCCATTATTGCGTAGGTAATCGAAAATCTCAGGTACACATATCAGATCGTAAGGCGGGATAGACGTGGCGTACTGTCGCAAAGATTCGGTTATTATTTCAAGCACATGGCCCGGAAGCGAAGAATAGAAGTATTAAGGAGCGTGGAAGGTTGTAGCAGTTTGGTTGTACAGCCTCGTGACTTCGTGATTGCTTCTCTTCGTGAGGCGCGCCTGCTTCACGACGTACGTTACTCGCTCAGTGGGTC
The DNA here is from genome assembly GCA_017165645.1 of Fusarium sacchari. Lineage (NCBI taxonomy): Eukaryota > Fungi > Ascomycota > Sordariomycetes > Hypocreales > Nectriaceae > Fusarium > Fusarium sacchari. The sequence continues at coordinate 94,661 of JADANP010000002.1, forward strand.
CCTCTTCAGGAACCCGAGGCTGCATCGGGTAAACAACGGCCCGCTCGCCGCCATATCCATGCTGCTGGGACCAACAGCAACAAACGATCAACTTCAATTCAACAATGGACAAAGACAAAGAACGATATCCTCCAATGCTGAGGATGCGGCCAAGGTTCTACATGAAGCGGCAATGGTAGTGAGGTATATTGTGGAGGACCATACTTGCAAGCTTGTCCAGTGCCTATTCGTACTCATCTCTGACTGACACTCCCTTAATACTCCCTTGACATTGGATGCCCTGGGTAAGGGAGCATCAATTTATTCAGGTGTCTCGTTTTTCTCAATTCTTTTAGTTAAGGGCATCAAGACTAGCGTCTTCCAATTCGTTGTTGCCTTTGCCCTGGCCAACCCCGCTGTCCAGTTCGTGTGCGACAACAGCAAGCACCAGCACCACTTCAGTGTGTACCCCTTCACATCTTGGCCTTTCAGTAAAGCCTTCTTTGAACAGACCCTGACCCGCTTCATCCAAGGGATTGACTACACAAATACCTGTTATATTGCCAATGTCTCTCTCTGATGGATTGGCTTCATTCGAAGACGTCCTTCGATCGCAGCTATTGCCTATGTCCTTGGCAATAGTTCTTGTCAATGTTGTCCCTTGAGGTGATACCCTCATCGCCCTGGGTTCAGGTTAATATGTACGCAGAAAATGATAACTATAAGGATGAGTCTCTCTCATCAACTGAACACATTCTGGTCATCATCGATACTTCGCTTCTGACAGCCGACACCTTCTTCCTCCTCTCTCAGTCAACCTTGACTCGCACATAAGTCCATTGACCTTGATTGATCTTCATCTTCATTTCTGTATCAAAATGGTTCGGTTTACCCCTCTGGCAGCACTGGCCTTGGTGCCCCTAGCTCAGGCACGCTTCGACAGGCTGTATTCACGAGACACCATTGCTCAATGTCCTCCTTGCTCAATAGAGAGCGAGCCCAAGGATTGTTCTCACACGGTGACCGTCACTAAGCCCTCTGGACCATACGAGACTGTCACTGTCTCGGATCCTAACGGCTTTTATCACACTGTTACTGTCACAGAACAATATGGTCCCGGAAAGACTGTTACTGTCACCCAGAACTACCAAAACCCTCAAGCAAAGGTTGTGTACATCAGCCAGGGCGAGACGGTTGAGCCAGCCATTGAAACTATCACCGTCACCCGTCCTGGAAAGACTGTCACTGTGACCGCGACAGAAACAGAGACCAGCGAGCACATCATCACCAAGAAGATTGATAGCTATCCCGGCCCCAAGACCATTACTATCAGTAACGGCTACCCTGCGCCTAGTGCTGGTTCTCCTGATTACGACAGTGGAGTTTTCACTAAGATCGTTGGTGGCGATGGCGACCATGAGAAGGATCCCGACTACATTCGCACGGTTACTGTGTTCAAGGATGGTCGCATCCAGACTCTGACATACACGGATGGCAACTACAACACCGTCGTCACCAAGACCATCCAGCAAGGTGGCAAGTACTATACCGTCATCGTCAAGCCGGAGCCGACAGTCAGCACTATCACCAAAGAGAATGGCTACTTCGTTACAACTGTAGTCGAGGTTGATCAGACCTACACATTGACTGCTCCGGCCAAGTATGGAACCGCCACTGTAACAGATGACGACTGCGAGACCTACACAAGGACTGCCACTTACACCGGTAAGCCTGAGGTTGAGGTCATTGTTTACGACCCGGAGACTGGCGACTCGACCTGTACAAAGGAGGACGGAAAGCCCTGCAACCCTGGCTATGACAACTACAACAGCGACGCCCCTGTATACACCAAAATCCGAACTTACGGTAACGGTGATGTCTATACCGAGATCCATGGTGCTGAACCAACTGGATGCGAATCAGCTGCAGCCTCCACGAGCATCGCTACTGTTTATAACACCGTGGTTGTGACAGTAGATGCGTCACCGTCAAGGGCCCCTACTGCGGAGCGCCGCTCAGCGAACAAAGTTCGGTCACCCCTATCTGTTCGGTGATGATGAATCGATTGACCAGAGCGTATACCTTTCCTTGAGTTCAAAATTGGTGGAGTGTCTATTTCGGGATTTAGTTCAGCATATGGTGGGAGGGTTATAATGCGGACATGTAATCAGTATCTAATGTAGTAATTAAATTTTAGTATTTTTATATTTATGCTCTTTTGAAGTGCTCGTGCAGTAAGGATTTCGTCGTGCCACTTAGAACTAACAAGGTGCAGTGTCTCTTGTGTACGAACCTCTAAAAAGCTGCTAGGCACTTCTCAAACTTGGGTGTAAAAACAGAATTGATCCCTGAGAGATAAAACATCCGTATATTAGGAAGCATATCGCCAGATACCATCAATCATCGCATAAATAATTCTACAAGGAAAGGTATATATTCAGGACATACCCTATAGGTGCCTCACGATGGTCTAGTTGGAATTCTTAATGTCCCACTGGTATACATAAATGGATGCAAGATAGATACAGTACGCACGGATAAACATCCTAATTGGAAAAGAAAGTCCTGTTTGCTAGCGGTGGACATTCCGGAGATGATTAGCCTCGAACACACAATGCTATTGTGTCAGGGGATATACTGTGTGTATACAGTACAGTATATATGTTTCTGGCGCAACACATGTGTATAAATGTACAGTGCATATCATGATCGCCACGCCCTGGCACAGTACAGCCGCCACGACTGGAACGTAAATCCAATTAACTGAAACCTCCCAATCTTATTCTTTACATACCACAAGCAATATTTAATGGGAACCGTATAGAAAGCCATATATAATAGATTAATTAATTAATTAATTAATTATACCTTAATTTCTACTACTTAGTTAAATAGATCTTAATATTTTAATAAAAATAATATATTAAGTTTTAATTTTTTTAAATAAAATAAATTTTAATTACCTTTTATTTAATATTAATTTTTAATAAATAAGCTATTTAATATATATTTTTATTATAATTTATTTATTTTTATATTTATTAATTATAAAAAAATTATTATATATTTTTTAATATAATTATAATAACCCTAGTTTAATATATTACTTTTTTATTAATATTACTTTATTTATAGCCTTTATATATAAGGTTAATTAGTTATATGCCTTAATATATATAATTAATTAATAAATATTAATTTAGCTTTTACTAATTAATTTATATAAAAGTTAATTTAATTCCTTTAAACCTTTAAATCTTACTATTACCCTGCCTTTATCTAACTTTATTTATAAATATATTATCTTTATATTAAAAGCAGCACCCCCTTTATTATAATAACTCTTTTAGCTATATTATAAAGCTATTTTTTATATGTATTTAAGCCTATAAAGGCAGTAAAGAAGGCTATTTAATTTAATTAAAAAAATAACCTTTTTTAAGGCTTTTTTTAGGTTTTTTAAATTTAATAACTTATTATAAATTTAATTTAAATTAATTATATTAAAATAAGGCTAATAAATTATATAATTAATTAATTTAATCAATATATAATTAAAAATTATTATTTTAATTAAATTAAATTAATACCTTAAATAATAAGTTTTTTTAATAATAGTTATTATTACATAAATCTTTTTTAATTTATTTCTATTAGCTATATTTAAGGCAGGCCTAATAGCTATATTAAGGTTATAGCTAGTTATATAATAGTTATAATTATATAGCTATAGGCTATTTTATAATATTATACTAGTAGTTATGATTAATATTAATAGCTATAACTAATAAGTATTTAAGTTAGAGAATATACTTTATAATAAACTTAGCCTAGTATTATCTTAGTTTTTTAGCTAAGATAAAGAAAAAAGGTTAATATAGCTACTAAGAAGGGGTATTAATATTACTTAATTAAGGCAGTAATTATATTATTAAAGTAAATAAACCTTATATAATTTTAACTTTTAAAATATAAGCTTATTATAAAGGCCTTATTATTTAAGTATTTATATAAAAAGTTAAAAGCTTAATAGCCTTATTAGGCTAATAATAATAAAAAATAATTATAATAAAAAATTAAATATATTTTTATTTTTTTTTTAATTTATTTAAAATTTTAATTTTAAAAAAAATAATAAAATAATAATTATATTAATTAAAAAAAAGAATTTTTTTATTATTAAAAAAAATCTTTATATTAATTATAAAATTAATTATAAATAATTATAAATAACTTTAAAAAATTTTTTTTTTTAAAATTTTAAAAATAAAATAATTATTTTATTTATTTATATATATTTTAATAATTTTATATAAATTAAATTAATAATTTTTAATTATAAATTATTTTTAAAAATTAAATAAATTTAATAAATATTTTAATTTTTTATTTTTAAAATAATTAAAAAAATTTTTATTAAAAATTTAAAATTTTTTTAAAAAAAACTTAATAATAATATAAATTAAATATTTATTATTTTTAATAACTTTAAAATTATTTAAATAAATATAATATTATAAAAAAATTATAATATTAATATATAGCTTAAAAAAAGGTTTTAATAACTTTATATTAATTATATAAGGTAATTAAAATATAAATAAAAGTATAACTTAAAATATAATAAAAATTATATTATATCCCCTTAAAGAGGACCATATGCGATAGAGAAGCTGGATTACTAGCAGGCGACTGGAATAATGGCTTCATATTTACGTTCCAGCGACAGCTAGCCAGCCTAGAACTTCGAATCGGCAGGTCTAAGACTATGAATCAACGATTGAGACCAAGGTCCGGACCATGGAACATAAAGTATCTTTCGGCACTTCTTGATCAATTATGGGGCTACGAGAAGCTTATGTCTGTTAGACTGGCTGTAGCACAGTCTAGATTGAACACCGCGTTCTCTGTTATCGAACAACGCACGAGGGACTAGCTTCTACCTGTCACGGAACCCATTTGTCTTGACCTGGAATGGCTGAGTTATAGAATTGACAATCGCTCAGGGTTACGAAAATGGAAGTGTCTATAACGAACAATGACATCGCATGGACTGATCGGGAATGCGATCATCGCCAAAACGCCAACAGCAACTATCTTCACTGCGAGTTACCGAAGTGGCTGACGATGTCGACTTCCAAAGACCCTGAATGATCGCCTGCCATCTATTGCATCATATTTGAAGCTTTGGACCCTGGAAACACCATGTTACAAGATACGACGACGTATTCGTGCCAGCCAACAGGAATACTCTTTCTCGTAACGCGTGTCCTCAAATCCGGATACCGTATCCCACCCTATCAATTAAAAAAGCCCCGCCTCGCCATCACCAATATCGTATAGCCTGCCTGATAAACTAGGTGAAATGTCTCGGATTTTACGAGCTTGGGTAACTAGCCACAAGTAAGTGTATATTCACTGATGAATGTCTCAAGGATTCGTTTCCTTGCCACTCATCGCATGATGTTGAGCCTCAGAGACTACACTCACAAAGCATGATATGATATACGAACTGCCTGGACTTACATACCTGCAGGGACCTGAAAGTCTGCCCAGTCTTTTTGACCCATCTCCTATTTGAGGCTCAAATGGATACAGCAGCATGCAACTATCACTCCAGGGAGAGCCAATGCAATTGGGTCTCTCATTGGAGGGGAAAGTTGTGAGCAGGTGTGGCCTCTGAGTACCAACTTATTTAACAGGAAGTTTATCTGACTAGCCCAAGTCTTGCTATCCCCTGATTTACTGGCATTGTCTGGCCTGTTATATGTAAGTCTGTCTGACCTTAGGGTCAACCTCCTCTTCGAGGGGATATAATGTGATTTTTATTATATTTTTTATGCTTTTATTTACATTTTAATTACCTTATATAATTAATATAAGGTTATTAGAACTTTCTTTTTAGGCTATATTATTATACTTTTCCTTACTTTATAATATTATATTTATTTAAATAGTCTTAAAGTTATTAAAAATACTAAATATTTAATTTTTATTATTATTAAATAACTTTTTTAAAAAATTAAACTTTTAATAAAAAAACTTTTAATTATTTTAAAAATAAAAAATTAAAATATTTAATTAATTTATTTAATTTTTAAAAAAGTTAATTTTATTTAAATTAAATTATATTTTTAAAAATAACTTATAATTAAAGGCTATTAATTTAATTTATATAGAATTATTAAAGTATATAAATAAAAAAAAGGTTATTATTTTATTTTTAAAGCCTTAAAAAAATAATTATTTATTTTTTTTAAAACTATTTATAATTATTTATAATTAACTTATTTATATTAATTTATTAATTAATTTTATAATTAATATAAAAGCTTTTTTTTAATAATAAAAAAAATCCTTTTTTTAGTTAATATAATAGCTATTTTATTATTTTTTTAAAATTAAAGGTTTAAATAAATTTAAAAAAATAAAAGTTTATTTAATTTTTTATTATAATTATATTAAAGAAAATATAATTTTTTTTATAATTAATAAATATAAAAATAAATAAATTATAATAAAAGTATATATTAAATAGCTTATTTATTAAGAGTTAATATTAAATAAGAGATAATTAAAGTCTATTTTATTTAAAAAGGTTAAAGCCTAATATATTATTTTTACTAAGATGCCAGGATCTATCTAACTAAGTGGCAGAAGTTAAGGCGTAATCAATCAATTAACCTTAGGGTCAACCTTCACAACTCTTGTTACCCACATTGCCATATCCGGCCTACGAATCGGATCGACGGCCATACCGATGCCAGGCGCCCGCTACTTCTTTTCTGTTGTTCCTGAACGCCAAGAGGCCAATCATCATGAGGCGTATGGCTTTCACGACGGTTGCATACACAGAGCGATATCTTTACCACCCAGGCTGTGCCGGTGGGTCGTGTGTCGTATAGCAACCAGCCTCATTGGGTCGAGCGTATTATCCAAATTCGATCATTGTCACCAAAGGCGTCACACCCGGCTCTGGACCCCTCATAAGCCTTGTTGGACTCGACCGTCGTGGAACATATTGTCGACTGTTCCTTAAACGACAGGAATCCCAAAGTCGGACCCGCTGAACCTAGTTCTCGCTCGTGGGTCTCGAATCTCTGTCTCTCAGACACATACAACCTTGCCCGACTACTTAGATATCAAGCTTCTCGCACACAATGATTCACTTCCACTGAGTTGTCTTATCCGGTAAAAACAACTCACAAGATGAAGTCATCAGACTTGCCGACTTCATACTCCAGGGCGGCTGCCCGGGCGCTGAACTGCCCACGAGGTCACATTGGATTATGTGCCATCCTACTCATGTTGATGATGTCGACCCTGGTATGGAGACAGAGAGATTTGGTTGCCGTCAAACTTCCTGTTATGGAGCAACGACCGACGACGACCCTCGATTCTAAAGCACCAACAATTGCCGGCATGAACGGAACCCTCGATCGTTTCTGGTCATCAAACGGAGAAAGTGGACAAGATCTGGTACACTGGTCGAAGCCCAAAGGCGTTGATAGGATTATGGGACTTGTATTTTATGGAAGAAGACAATCGGTATCTATTCTTGATTGCTATCTGAAGGTATAATTTGTCCACGCCGACTTGGTAACATCAGGCTAACCTTGACAGCGCAATCTTGCAAAGAATGGCGGCTTGCTTGATGGTGTCATCTTTGTGGAACGAACCAAAGACCCCCACGACCTTGCATTATTGAAGAAACTCTTGGAAAGCGAGAGTTCGTACGAAAAGTGGTCTGTTGAGATGTCAGACGACGATAATTTTTCGAGTGGCTTTGGGAACTCCTATGACCGGGTGGAGGATCATGTCATGTATGTCAAGATTGACGACGACATCGTAAGTCTCACCGCTTGTCACTCGTTTCTGTGAAACCAGTACTAATAACATGTAGGTTTTCATGGAGGATACTGTTATTCCATCGATCGTTAAAAAGAGACTCGATCATCCCGAGTACTACATCGTCTCGGCCAATGTAGTCAACCAACCCCTTCTCAGCTGGGTTCACTGGAACCTGGGCGCCATCAGGCCCTATCTCCCCGAGGTCGATAGCGAAGGAAAGGCCATGCCCTCGAAACATTCTGGCCAGAAGCCACTGGACTGGAATCCCTCTAACCTGCCACCATGGAACGGTCCCGAGGGATTCTCGCTCGATGATTGGGAGGCTAACGACACTACTCATCGCTGGCTCCCTCTTGACACGGGCGGTAAAGATCATATTCTCGACACAACTCCCATCGAAGCGACAGAGTATCATCCTATGGGCCGCGGCTGGACTCAGTGGACGATTGGCGCCCAAGAACACTTCAGCTTCTTCGAAAACCTATGGAAGAAGAAGCTGTCCGCCTACAAGTTCGAAACATGGGACTTTCAATACGAAAGAATGGGCATCCAGTTTGTTGCCATATTAGGAAGAGACATCAACCGAGCCAAGCCGATCGAGGCCGATGATGAGAACCACTTCTCATGTAACATGCCGCGTGCGCTAGGACGACGTAAGTGAATCCCCTGAGTTGTACGGCCGAGGGTTTTGTTAACAGACTCTACAGATGCCGTTGCCGATGGACGAGGCGTTGCTGCTCATTACAGCTTCGGAAGCCAACGCGAAGGTATGGACCGAACCGATATTATTGATCGCTATAGGTCGTTTGCACGTCACAACATCTGTACTGGACCTATGCTTTGGGCTCCCGGAGATGACTAGTTATGAATACCGCATGAAAGCGATCGATCATTTTGCCCTTGATTTTGTGATCAACGGTGTTAGTATGTTTCAATGACTGCGACTTTATGTATTAATGCATCAAGTAAACATTCACTTGGAGCCCAGCCATGGAGTTCAGGAGTTGCTAGAAATGGTTGGAGACTTGTACGCATATATATGAGGTATATTAGAGCGTGATACTGACGTACATGAGAAGAACACAATATACATAATCTTTTGTCACGAGGTTGTTTGGAGTTCTGAGATCTAATTTGCACATTATTTTCTTGTGGGTTTCTCAACAGCGCTGGCTGGTTGCTGAGAGTCGACGTGATCACAGTACTTGCAACAATATGCCATAAGATTTGTGAAGAAGAATGATAAAATTTAAAGAACTTAGCAAAGACGACTTGGAAGCACATTTTGTTCGTTTTCTGCTTTTCAGTTCCTTGAGATGTCGTCCATTCCTACCTATTACATCAGAACACGCTTGCTGGAGAAGCTCCTGTTAAAAATCGCAGAGGCCGTCTCAGTACAACCAATTTGCATGAGCATGGCCAGAGTCGCACGGGAAAATTACATCGAATTGCTTCAAGCAAGCGACTTGGGGGGCGGGTAGTCCTCGAAAGTGTTGGACTCATGTCGAGTAAGGTTGGTCTCCTTCTCGACCTGGGCGAGATCGATGTGAGCAACAGCATCGTCACCATCGAAGATACGGGCGATCTCCTCGAGGGTGGGTCCCTTGGTCTCGACGTAGAAGTACCAGACGAAGATGAGTTCACAAAAGTCCCAGAGAGTGTAGAAAAGCATAAAGTTCCAGTGGTTGGGCATGTTATTCCACGCAAGCTTGTTGGTTTGGCTGTTGTGTGTTAGTTACCGAGTTTCCATCGTTGGGGGACTGAGATATGACATACTTTCCAATGGCAAGGATGGCTTGAACAGTGATGTTCATGATCATCATACCCTTGGCACGGAGGTGGAAGGGGAGAACCTCAAGAGCGTAGGCAACGAGCAGGCCGGAGAAACCGATATCGTAGAAGATACCGAAGAGCCAGACGAAAGCAATCTGGGCATAGCCAGCACCAGTGTTGGAGTAAGCGACACCACCATCAGGTTGCTCATCGGTGGGAGGGGTCTTGTATTGGGAGTTCTCGTAGATGCCACCGGTGAGGGTCCAGAGGATGAAAGCGAAGACCATACCAGAGATTGCAGTGAGGAAAAGAGGACGACGTCCGACCTTATCGACAGTGAAGGCAGCACCAATGGAGATGGACAGATCGAGAATAGTCTTTCCAGCAGAGAGCTGTAAGGAGAAGAGAATTAGTAAGGCGAATACTTAAATAATATCACGCATGGGACTTACAGCAAGCTTCTTGTTCTGCTCCTTGATTCCAGCACCCTCGTAAATGACATCCATGTAGTTGGAGAAAAGAGCGTTACCAGAGTACTGAGAAATGATACCGAGGGAGATGATAATGGCAAGACGCCACCGGTTACCGCTTGTCTTGAAGAAATCGATGTATCGGGTAGATGTGACAGCCTTGTCGGCCTGGATGGTCTCCTTGATTTCACGGTACTGGAACTGAACTGTGGCATTATTCACATCACCACCAGCATGGTGCTTGGCAAGAACCTGGAGAGCCTCCTCTGATTTGTCCTTGTTGATGAGGAAACGGGGCGACTCAGGGACCCACCAGATACCACAAAGCTGGATGATAGATGGGACAGCTTGGATGAAGGTAATGGATCGCCACGACCAGTGACCGTTGATGGAAGCAGTGCCCCAACCGACAACGGAGACAACTGCAAGTGGTCAGAAAGGATGCAAATTTTAGAAAAATTTGGTACTCACTCAGGGAACCCAAGTTCCAGAGACAGTTGTAGACAGCCGTAAGAGGACCACGGTGCTGGGGGTGGCAGATTTCGGTGAGAAGCATGGGCGAGGACATTTGCGCCAGAGAGTTGCCGAAACCAAGAACAAATCGGCCGCCCATATACACTGGAGCAATTGATTAATAAATTTGCAAGAATGATTCGAATAGATACTTACTGCCGTAGCCATTGCAGAATGCAGAGACGAAAGAGCCAGTGATCATGATAACACAGCCAAGCATGATAGTGGGTTTTCGGCCCCAATTATCGGCAAGGTAGGGGACAATGAAGAAGGAGACGATAGAACCAATATTATACATGTTGATAAGGATTCCGAGCTTGCTTTCGTTCTTCTCCTCGGGGAAGTATTCCTTCCACTTGTCCATTTGTTGAGAGGTGTTGACCATCATACCATCGTATCCAGTGGTAGCCGATGCGATCAGCAGGAAGACAATGAGGAAGTAAAGCTTACGCAAGTGAGGCTCCTTGTACCAAATGACTTTCTCGAATCTGGGAGCCTCAGCTTGGGCGATATCGAGAGGTACCCGATCGCTATGGGCTGGGACCTTGGAGCCGACAGGCTGGAGGAACTTTGGCAGAGCCATTGTGAGCGTCAAACAATTGATCAACGATGTGTTAAGTTGATTCTAAACTGGCCCAATGTATGGGATAGTGATGCTTCTCGTGAGGAGAGATGGCTGAGTAAAAAAAGTTCAGGGTTCCCCGGGTTTGCACTGCTTCTTATAGAGATAACATCTTGAGTAGCACCAGCAGCAACAACACGAATCACCCCGGTCACGTCAACCCCATGCATTGTCACCGTGGAGCTTCAGAGACTGGGATAGTGTTGTCAAGTTCCCATGAACAATCATTCCTGCATTGGGGTCGGAGCATGTACCAGGCACAGCGAGGTGGAGTTATGAGCCGGAGATGGTGTGTTTGGGATCACCCAGGACGGAAAGACGGCTATAGAGGCTTGGATAGCTCGTTTAGGTATTGAGTCGCTTGAATGCTACTCTGTCTGGGGGTGAGCTTAACCCAGGCCTACAGAAATGCACCAGTGAGTAGGTTCGGTAGATCAACGCTGAGACGAGCTCTCTGAGGGCCGGGGAAGTCTACTCAACATGGAGCAGATTGACCGGGAGAGGAGTGCTGGATGAGGGTTAGGCCGCCAATCAGCGTTGATCGAGCGCTTGTTCGAGTAATCTCGACCTTTTATTATGGCTGAAGTCCATGATGCTGGGCCTCAAGGAGGCCATTATCCCATGCGTGCCAGTCTACTCGACCGTTTTGATCAACAAGCGCGATGGTGGTCTGATGGACAAGAAACCCGGATTATTTGTTTCGGTCATTTCCCAATCCCTTCAGGACTGGTTCCGTATAACAAGCATACGCCGTTGGTTTGACGGCCGCGGGGTTGAAACATGGTCGTATTTCTCGAGATTGGACCCGCATGACGGGTTAATAACGTAGAAGAACTTAGCACCCGCCACTCCTGAAACGTTGCTCGCTCTTTGGTTTTTAGACGACTTACATGTATCACATAGTCGTACACGCGTCGGGATTCTGCGATAACATGGTGCTGATGCCCTTCGTCGAACATACTCGCCCCGATTGTTAATACCCCTGATGTGTCCCAACTAGAGTTAAAAGTCTAGATTGATCGATGTAACCCTTACCGCTTGGTCAAGTTCATGTAAGTGCTGTTCATCCCTGTAGCCCACAGGCCAAGGTCTAGGGGCAATAGTGCAACCGGGAAAATAGACTTGGTATTCATCACCTATTGTTGCTCTTCTCCGCCAGGACAAAAAAACGTGGAGGAGTGTGCAGAGTCCGGGGCTAGACTGGGGAAAGGGGGACCGGGGTAAGCGGGTCTGGGGTCCAGGAACCGGAGTTTGACCTCGGGAATCGTCGCCCGCTAGAAAATACTGTGTCTTTGTCTAGAGAAATGGCTTAATGTAGCCTACCAGTAGGCAAAAAGCGAAGACCGTGGTGTGGCTCCCAGGCTGGTTTCATCCTTCACATTTTGCTGTCACCATCCAGAGGGTTTCAGGGTCCAGCCAATGAGGTGTCATACGACAACTGCTTGTTCATGGGTTATAGGCAGGATTGGGTAGGATTGTGCGTAGCACGAGGGGACTAAAAACGCCTCTTATCGGATATCAGGGCCGCAAAATGAATCACGCGTCTGTCGGTTGTCTTTCACGGTTCTGACCATCAGTGGACTTGATATGGAATAAACTTCACGATCGTCGGTTGCTCCCGAGCCTTGGAACGCCGAAAACCCGAATATTCGGTAAATCTGGAGAAGATGCCCTGAAAGCCCAGAAGAATTGAGTGAATTGGGTCTCGGTAACGTGCTTCAATGGGGCCGAACGTGCACTCACTTGGCATACCCATCGATCAGCACGCCGAGAATCGATGTGATTTTCGGTTATCGGCATATGGGCCAAGAATGAATCAAGCTTAAAGGGTATCATCAGACCAGCGGCAGATGCATTGTCAATCGCCGGTTAATTAAGAGAGCATAATATTGTTTGTCGGCTGAGGTCCGTTGGCACTGTTGGTGCAATTGGGGACAAGCCGGATCGTGCAACACGAAAATTAACCCTTGACACGGTTGGGATGGTGTACGGAGACGCGGGAGAGCTGCCGATAAGGACCATTAAGGAGGGCCATATTCGGCGATTATTTGCTGACGAGATGGTCTCCATCGGCGCCACGTAAAGTATCACATCTTAGTTGCTCGGTTAAGGAGGCACACCGTTGTAACCTTAATCTAAACTCGTGAAATGAAGGCACACCATCTTCAAAGATGCAATGCAAAATAACCGGAGTGGAGGTTAGAGCCGAAGAATTTGTTGGTAAGAGGGTCGAAGAATCCGAGTTCACAATGAAACAGGCTAAAATGGAGAAGGCGAGCTGAAAAGATCTCGAGGTCACACTCCAACATTTCAGGGAAGACACGACCCTCAGGTAAGGTTCTTTCCTGTAGTCTCATCAATGAAGGATTGAGTGATCCCCTCCTTCCTGTAGTCCCCGCGTTCTTGCCACGAGGTTAATAAGTGGCACCTGCCTTAGCTTGCGTGCCGGACCTTCTCTGTTGGACGACACTATCCAATCAACGTTGAGTAGTCGGTTCAACGGCTGTGGCTGGCCACTTTCATGTTAGCTTCACAGGGCTACTCTGTCCATACCAACCTACGATGGAATCGGGGCCTGCTAGCGAAAGTACCAACTGTCCCTATTTACATTCCCATTTCCATTGAGCCGTACATATGAATTTAGCCTGCACCTGTCACTTCCCGGATATTGAGAGATTGCTTTCTACTCCGTATCTCGGTTTGAGGTTCTAGATTCCCCAAGTCACCTAATTTTGCCATCCCTTGTGATGCAGCTTGATCCTCGAGACTCGGGAACGGGACAGTCTTGCACCCCATCTCTGAATGCAATTGTCATTTGCTACTGCGTGGCTCTTTTAATGATATACACAACAGATGACCAGATGAGCTAGAACTACATGGTTTCCGGCGAGGCCTCCCTTGCCGACGTGGTTGATTGACAGACCATTTCCATTACCCGCACACGTAGGGACCTAAGCAGCTTCCCCCATACACATCTTCGAGTTTCTGCCGACTCGTGACTGATACTTTTCCTTACCCTAGCAAATATTGTAACAAAGGAAATAAACAGCAGTCCAGTTACACGCCAATGAACCCTCTCAAAGCAAACCCTTTCTCCAACAGCTGCTGGTGATCAACTGTAGTAAATGTGACAAGTCCAACCACACTGGTATCGAACCAGGTCATGTGATGACAAAACAATTCAGATCTCCTCGGCGGGAAGTGCACCGCTCATGAGGGGGACATCGGCCATGTCATCGTCATCGTCATCGTTTTCTTCTTCTGAGAGGGTGTTACTGGCAGCTCCGCGCTCCAGTTCCTCAATGCTGTCAAGAGCCCGCACAAACTTCTCGCGCTCCCCCCTGAGTGTTCCCCGTCTGGTCGCGGTGTCGGAATCCTCCTCCATGAGTCTCTCGTAAACACTCTTGGCATCGGCTCCAGCAATGCCTAGTTTTCGGTCGAGATGGAAGGGCAAATTTCGCTGGATATGCGGTATCATGCCGTTTGTGATGTGCAACGCCACGGCATCCGCGAACCTCAGCGCTGCAAGGCGGTAGTAGCCTCTAACATAAGCTACCACTTCCAGCTCCCGCTCGAAGGAGTCCGGTCCAAGTTTTGTCAACTCGTTTTCACGTCGCTTTTCGTCGAGGACACGCTTCTCCTCTGTAAGGCTTTCCCACGGAACAGGAGCTCGACCATCCCCATACCCTGCGGCCTGCATACGCATTTGGTGGCGATAACGCGTCAAGAGAATTTGTTCATCCCTTTGATATCTGCGAAAGGCCTCCTGATTGACAGTGAACAGGCCATACGTTTCGAGGCGGTACACAAGATCAAGTGCTCCCGCTGTTTCTCTGCGACGGTCGTTGAGATACTCTGTTAAAATTTTCCTGCACTCCCGGAAGATCAACCGCTTATTGAGGCTTGCGAAAGACTTGGCCAGTGCCTGATCAAGCATGTCATCCAACAGGCTCATAACATGATCGAGAAATGCTTTCATGGGCCCTGACCATGGTTCAATGGCTTCTCGGCACATGTCGTTATAGACTTCTTCAGTGATGATGTCAGGTACACCAGCTCTGGTCTTGGACTTGATCTCATCACGAACTTGTCGAAGAGTCCTGAAACCTCGCCCAACTCCACTAAAGGGAGTAAATGGCGCTGGGAAGAGTTGCCGACGCGGAGCGGGGGAGCTGGCCACGCTGGCTCTACTGTCTTCAGGCTGTAGCGATCGAGAGGGAGTCCCTGCTGGGGTTTGCTCCATACGAACACGTTTAGAAGGCGTGATAGGCGGCGCCATCGCCCGTCGCTTGCTAGGCGTATGTGGGTTGATGGCTGGCGCCACGGACCCCGAATCTGACTCATCATCAGAAATATCAACAACAGGAATATCACTGCTATCTCTGAGGGTAAACTTGGGCTTCATATCTAGCAGACAGTCGCGAAAGTTATCCGGGAGCGGAACGAAATGCTTCGAGAACTCGGAAGGCTTGAGTTGTGTTCGGGTCAGTTCACCAAACTCCATCACACTGGTCTGGACCTCGAGTTCAACATTGTCAGGTAGTTCGGGTAGTTTTTCGAGTTGCTCAACGATATCGGTGAGCCGCTGTCTTAGCTTCTGCTTGATATGGGGTAGACTAGTGAGAAGTGTTAGCCTCGTTCCTGAAATCGTATGATAGCAACTCCTTTGGTTACCTTTTCGCGAATTCTTGCCCAAGCTTTTCCGACAGGAAAGCCTTTAGCTTTTCCACGCCGCATCGCTCCGAAAATCCATGAAATGTTGCAGGCCATCGCTCGAGAGAATGATCCACGAAAACTAGTTCTTCCCATTTCTTCAGCTCATCAAGGTCCTTGCCCTGTGGCCGCGAAGTGATGAAATATCCCAGACCAGCAATATGAGCTTGTCCCCTCATGATAGCAAGCCATTGCTCATGGTTCCCACCCTCCGGTATCAGATCAGCCTTGGTCAAAACGCCAATTGTCCTGTTAAGAGCGCCCAGTCTACGTATAAGACCAAAAGTCGAAGAATTCTCTGCGTCGCTGTTCATTGGCATAGAACACATGATAATAGCAGAGGGGTGCTGGATGTACTCTTTCGAGAGATTTCTCACGACACTAACAAGATAGTCATCGCTTGCATCAGCAGGGTTCTGGAAAATACCAGGCATATCGTAGAAAGAAAGGTCGGGAAGTTCTGGACCTTTGATTTCGAGTGCAACGATATTCGGTGAAAACTTGGCGGCAACTGCTTCGGCAGCTCTGTCGATGGGGATGTTGACAGCCAGGGCACCTGAGCCAGGGACAAATAGCTCGTGACTCTTGTCGTCATTGAGAATAGCGATTTGGGCCCACCTCAAAACATCTTCAATCTCACTGTAGTCGATCATGGTCTTGAACTCATGAGTCGCACTGGACGGTAGCTTGCGCCAGGGGAAGAATGGATCTCTGTCAGTGACATCCCCTTCCGAGATGCGGCCACTAGGAGGGGGCTGATAGGAGTATGCTTTGCGAAGCGATACACGGCAAGAGGGATCATGACTTCGTGATACCCTGATATGGAGCGGGCATCGTGTACATGTGCCCTCACTGCGAGGTAGGTCGAGATTTGCGAGACCTGACATCAAACTAGATTTTCCTGCAGACTGATCGCCAACAAGCACAAGCTCGGGAAGCGGGACATCGTGGTCAACGCCAAGTTGCTGAAGCTCACCCAGAGTGTCATTGCACGCCTTGAGCTTCTTTCCGATGTCCTGGAAGGAGGTTTGAAAGAAACTCCCATCCGTGGGAACGTTAGTTGGGCTCTCAGCTGCTGCGTTGGGACGCATCCTGAGTTCCCTCAAAAGAGGTTCAGGTTCAGTGATGCGCTCACTGGGAGTTGCTTCGGGAATTTTGTCAGTGCATGCGTTTAGAAGAGAAGATGAGAGAGGCACTCACGGGCATCCGATCTATGATGATAGAAGGCCTGATCGGGCGGAATATAGCTGGTACTGCCACCATAACTAGAGGGAGCAGGAGGAGCAGTGCGAATGCCGAAGTTGACAGTTCCAGAATCTGGCATAGAAGTATTATCTTCTGGGTCTGGTTTGACACGAGGCCCGCGGCGTCTTGATGAGTGTGACATTCTTGTGGATGAGAGACTGTGGGTGGCGCGCGAAGACATTATTGTTGCTGCAGTGCCAGCGGCAGCGGCAGCAGCAGTGTCAACGTGCCGCAAGTAAATTGAATGAGTGGTGCCTTAAAGCTCATGAAATTTGGCCTATTGTTTTCCTGCTTCACAGAGTAGACTGCAAAGCTGGAGCCTGGTTGGCCCGTGAGCAGGCAAAGCGCAGAAATGGCTGGAAAGAAAACGGGGGGTATCAGAAAGCAGTTACAAGTGAAAGAGAATTGAATAAGAAAGGATTCAGCGTAATTCACGGGGGAAAAAACTAAGTATCACAGACTTGGATATACAGAATAGGAGATGTTAAGCTGAAGTTTCATACTGGTAAGTAGGACGTAGCTCGAAGATTGGCGGTTGGCAGCCTGGGCTCCTATCCATGGATGCTTGCTTCTTTCTAGTGGCACTACCGTTGCTCTGGGGCAACACGTTACCCCGATAATTCGCGATAGGGCATGCCAGTTCTGAGGGTAATTGAAGGCGTGCAACATTTCTAAGTGCATCTAAAAATCTCTTCCAAGTACTAAACATGGTCTAATGCAGGTTTCCGACATTTTTGATATCGATTGATTGCTATTGAGAAGCTGGTGCTGCGGTTATGGTCCCCTGTCTTAACAGCAGTTATTGCTGCATGGAGTGAATGAGATGCAGCCAGGAACAGCAGATAAAAAAGGAGGCTGGGGCAGGGCTGCAGGCGATAACCCAAAGATAACGCGTTAGCGCGTCAGTGTTCCTCCCCCTGAGCGGTAGAGGTAGAGCGGCAGTTGAATGATGGAAGCCTTCTCCACAATCAGACTATATTGGTCAGTGCGCTCCAATCAAACAATTTCACTGTCTTACGGCGGTTTGCTTAATGATTTCGTCTCGATGCGTACTGTACGTAACCTGCCTTGAAACGATAGAGCCTGCAGTGGATGAACAGCTCCCTAGTAGCCTAGGTAGGTACCTACCTAGAAGCGGGTAGTGGGTCTGTCATACAACGTCCCGTCTCCACATTCAATCATCCATCTTATTCCCGTTCTCCGGAACTTCACTCCGGCATCCAATGTAAATTAGCTCCAATGTTCAAGAGTCGAACAGATGGACAATGAGATCAACGTGCGAGCGACTCGAGCCCGAGCTCGCAAGCGCGAAAAGATATCCAATGCGTCAGTTCATAGCTTCTATCATACCCTGTCAATGTAATTGACGCTGAGTAGCTGTATCGCCTGCCGCAACAGCAAGACTCGCTGTTCAGGCCGCCATCCTTGTGAAAGATGCATCAGACGTAATGAAACTTGCGTCTTTGAAGAGAAAGAAAAGAAAGTATCAGTATCTGTAGAGTATGTGGTTGGTCCATGCTGATTGAACCTTGCTAAGACTGACGGACTTAGTTACCTCGACCAATTACACGCTCGCATCGAGTTGCTTGAGGCTCAATCACGCTCCGTCCAAGGTCTAAACTCGACCACCGAAGCCCTCTCATCAGCTTCAGTGCAGCTTAATACGCACTGTCCATCGAGAAATCCTCCACAAAGCCCCTTGGGCGAAACTAGAGCGCCGTCAGTATGTATCCCATCGTGTTATTTCCTGTTCCTTGACTAAGTCTTGAAAAGAGATCAGAGTCCAGTTCCCTTACAAATACCCTTGTCACTTCCGAGCCACAAATCAAGGTCCATCGCTATGGACATGCTGGTGCGTATGCCGTTTTCTACCTTGAAGAAACTGACATGCTTACCGCATTAGCCTACCTTGGGCACAGCTCAACTCCCAGCTTCGGTCGCAATGTCCGCAACCTTCTTCAACAGTCATCCCCAATCGCGGATCCTGCAAGCGTATCTATGGAACGCCAGGACATATCTTATACACGAACACTGCCGCCAATAGCTCTCGATCTGTCAAGCATCGCATTGCCAAAGCTCTCTTACGCTGAATACTTGACCAACACAGTAATTGTGCACATCGGTTCTCTCTACTCCATCTTTGATGCCGATATGTTTCTTCAAAGGCTGAGGAGATTTTACGATGACCGCGACAAAGATTTGGAGATTAATGCAAGCCTATGGCACATCCAGATGCTACTTATACTAGCTTTTGGCAAGTCGATACAGTCTAGAGAACACTCTGAGATGGGCCCCTCCGGAATGACATACTTCACACTTGCCATTGAAGCTATGCCAGATATAAGAAGGCTCTACGAGGATCCTTTGTTGTCAATTGAGGTTCTTTGTTTGGCTGCTTTGTTCATGCATGCAACTGATCTTCTACAGGAAGCCTATGTCACGGTTAGTTTGTGCGCCTTCAGTGTTGGTCCGACTAACTGGTCCTTAGATTGGTCAAGCCCTGCGAATTTCTGTCACCAAAGTTCTGAACAAAAGGTTTCCGGAAGCTTTGAGATCTTCAAACTTCGAGTACCAAAGACGTCTCTGGTGGACAGTATACTGCATCGACAGGAAGTGCGCGGCGATGTTAGGCAGTCCGTCTGTCATGAGAGACGATGAAATCTCAATTCCATTCCCAGATATAAGGCCAGGAGATGAGTCGCAAAACGCATTCGCTATCCATGCGATCCTTTCTTCTCATCTCGGAAAGATCCTTGATGGTGAGCTTCATGACCTATACTGCGTGAACTTTTGCTCATCTAGACGTCCAAAGCCATATATGGAGTACACGATCATCAGCGGAGTTTCCTCCTTGAAGTGAAGTCAATTCTTTCTCGTATTGCAGAATCCTACGTTATCCTACGTCAACATCTGCCACTAGATGTCCAGCAACCAAGCCAGCCAGTTTCTCGCGAGTCTGCTACACTCCATCTTCTGCTCCACCAGGCATGTTTCTCATAAAGTCTATAAACCCGAACTAATTAAGTCTCAGTGTGTGATTTTGACTGTTAGGCCTGTTCTCTTCTCACTTCTCAAGCCTCTTCTAGCAACAAATGCTCCCATACCTGATGCTCGCCACTCTTCGTCGCCCTTTGAGTCGATGCTGAAGATGTGCATCGAGTCTGCTGTCCAAATTCTCAAGATCATGTCAATTCTGAAGCAACAGATGATGTGTGGTGAGTTCGTCAGCTCCGTCTGTGACTTTGTGTTATTGACTTTAGTCCAGATATCTTCTTGCCATATGATATCGATGCACTCTTTTCGGCGGCCTTCGCTCTGATCCTAATCGATATCATCCGGCCAGCAAATGAGCTGCTTTGGGACTTGCCCCAGGTTATGAACCTACTTGGCGAGTTTGTATCACGGCGTGTAGCTCCAGCGCAAGCCTACAGGTCCGACCTTGTGCAAATATTAGAGCTACATACTAAGTTACGGGGGAACAATAGTCGCCAGCCTCAGGACGCTGGGAATATGTTCAATATGAGTCTTGTTCCTGGCCTGGACGAATATGCTATAACCCAGCCAGGGCAGTTAGGTATATCACCTGACCCATTGTGGGCAAACATAAGAGATGGAAATGGAGTTGGAGATCCCGCACACCCTAACACAATCCTTTCAGTGATTGATGATCTGAACGTGGAAGGTTTCGATATATCAGACACTGATATGCTTGATAATGCGTGGATGTGGGATATGGACGATCTGTCAACAAACATCTAAACCAAAATGTCAATACTAGAGTAGTCAGGCATTGCTTCGAATAAACCAATATGAACCCATTATTGGAAATATGTGACAGCTTGTGGCAATCCTCAGAGTCAGCTCCAACTTACACCGGAATCGTGTTCCGTAGATCAGTACGTATAGTGCGGAGCAGGATTCCGAGACCTATTCTCGAGCAATATTTAAGAAGGTGAGTTGCTATGAGAGCCAGCACAAAATCTACGTTGTGTTTTAACATCATGATGCTGACTACCCTTTGTATTGCTCCGGTTCTGTCCATTCTACGACCAGCAGGCCATATAACCCAAATCAACATACACCCAAGAACTTTCAATTACGGATGTAGTCGCGCGTTCTCAGCCTCGATTCGATCTTATGCAGCTATGGAGCACGTATTCTCTCATAAGGCAGTCGCACGTTCGTATTATCTCCCCCCTGTCTTTGAATCGAATGTTGAAGAAGTGCCAGCTATTGGGCCATATACCCAAGCTATCAAGGCCAACGGCATGGTCTTCTTGTCAGGCCAGATCCCCGCCGACTCGAAGGCTAGGCTTATAGAAGGAAACATTGCTGAGAAGACGCACAAGATGTGTCAGAACGCAAAGGCAGTTCTAGAGGAAGCAGGTTCCAGTCTTGATAAGGCTGTTCGGGTAACGGTGTGTTGGACATTTGATATTTCCAAGTCTTTTGCTGATGATTTTGTAGATTTACTTTCAGAATATGGATGACATGAAGGACATGAACGAGGTCTATGCTGAGTATTTTCCGCACAAGCCTGCTAGAAGTGCATGCGAGTCCCCGAGACTTCCTGCTGGTGCGAGCATGGAGATGGATATCATTGCATTGCAGTAGCCTTCCAATACCCAATATTATTGGATATTTCCAAACAGATTTATATGAACTCATCATTGATCCTCATCAAGTTGTCAAATGGGCATTTGCTATTGCTCTATTTGATCATCGCCGTCCAAAGTTCCATAAACTATATCTGATGATACATAAATCCTTGACTGACCTCACATAATAAAAACAACTCTCAGACCGCAGAAGTCTGTCAGTAGTATTACGCCAGCAGCTTTTATCACTTTAGATGATACTCTGAGTAGCACCCCCGCGTTCTGGAGCATGACTTACCACTTGGATGTTCGCTGAATTGCGTCCCATCTCGCATTTCCCTTGTTGTTATTCAGTATGTCGCTCTTGCATGCTTAGCTGCCAATATCAGATACCGGAATTCTAGAATAGTATTTTCCTGTTAGATTTCCTTGCAGTCAAGGTCAAGAATTCGTTCATTGGAGTGTTCAGAAGTGTCAAACTCGACCTCTTTTGAGTGTCCCTTCGGGTAGGCTGGGCTTTGGTTGGCTTGCACTTCCGTATCAATCACATAGGAGGGTTCTCCGAGTAAAATAGGCTTTTTGAGTCCGTACCTGGCGTGTTTTTATGGTCAAGCTTTCGTGTTGCCGCCTTCGATAGATGCGGCAAGTATGCCTCATCTCAAGAGCTTCAAATGTTGGAAACAGGGGAAGCTGGAGAGAGCGTACAAAGCGGTCTGGTCGCATTGCCTCCTGAATGAACCGTGTTCTGCTTGGGGCTTTCTTCCATTTTGAGTAGGCACAAAATGTGAGAGAACATTGTACTGCCCTTCTCTGTCCCACCCAAAAGGCATTGAACTCTACATCCTATATTAACAGCCCACCCAATCGAGGAAAGGGAAAGGGAAAGCTAGAAGATGTGGAAAGCGAGTGGCAAAGCGTTTGTTTATAGCGAGTTATCGCCGAAGACTCGAGCTTCTGTAGGATCATGAGGAAACAGTATTTGCAAAGCAAAGTAGGTATGAAGTGCTAATAAGCTCGGCCAGGTTCTTCGATCGCATCTACTATTAGTAATTAACATCGATTCACGCTAGGACCACCATGTCAGATCTGACACAAGTCACGCGCAACGAGCCGAGACAAATCGTAATTCCATTTCAACCGCCCAACTTATCTCAGGTATGTCAGCGTCCATCTTGAAGGATTCGCTTAGCGGCGTGGCAAACGAGATGGGGAGGGCCTCAGACCCTGTAATAAGTTGCAACAGTTATTAGTGCTGACCGGAGGCCAGGATGTTTCAACTTTCAATCAGGCCTTGTGTCTGCAGATCATTCCATGATCCAGCATTTAATGATTGAGCCTCCGCCTCGAACCATTTGTCATAAGGCTGAGGATAATTACCAGCCCAACAACAATATTGGTGATGGCTTCAAACACGCCCAAGACGCCATCTTCTGGCGCCTCGCCTGGGAACCTTCATCGGCCTACTAACCCCGCAACTACCGGGCGGCAAGTAGGCCATGCAACAATTCCTCACGACCGACCCGTGGCCCTCATGACTTCAGGCGCTCCTCTGCTAAATCCACGTAGCTGCGTTACTTGCCGGAGGCGCAGGGTCCGATGTGACAAGACGATGCCCTGCAGCAACTGTCGGCGGGCTCAATGCGATTGCATCTACCCTGCTCCGGGCCGCGCATCACGTCAGACGCGGCTTGCACCTACAGGTGCTGCCACTGGGCAGAGTGAGCGTGAGGTCGATCTCTTGGATCGATTGCGGAAGCTTGAGGGGCTTGTCCACGAGATGAGCGGTCAAGGTGCAGCTAGTGAGAAGGACTTGGGAATGAGCAATGGAGGATCACCACTAGCTTCAGAAAGGAACAAGAGTGCAAAGGATGTCGTTCAAGCAGCCACTGAGAAAGTCAAGAGAGAGTCTGAGAGCACCGATTTCTCAAATATACATAAACAGCTTGGCCGTTTAGTACTCCATGATGGAGACTCCACGCCGCAATACGTCAATAGTGGCTTCTTCGTCAAGCTCAACGATGAGGTACGATCTCCTTGACAATCTTGAGAATCATCTGACACGCGTAGCTCGCTGAAATCCGCTACGAGATGGAGACTATGAACGAAGAAGAAGCCAAGTTTGAAGATGATACGACTCCTGAGCAGTCCCCTCCACAGAACTTGGGTATCGAGCATGATCACCACAGCTTCCTTTTTGGCTACAGCTCTGCCGATGTTGATCTTACAGGCCTTCATCCATTGCCCGCACAAGGCTCTTTCCTTTGGCAGATCTATCTCGAGAATATTGAACCCCTTGTCAAGGTGTTGCACATCCCCACCATGAGCAGACTCATGACTCAAGTGAGGCGCGGAGAACATGATCTGCGCCCTGGAGATGAAGCGCTTGTATTTGCCATCTATTATTCAGCTGTGACTTCGATGGAGACACAAGAGGTGAGCCCTCACTTACACAAGATATGGACGCCGTCTCACACATCCTAGGTCGAAGCAAATCTCGGCGCGTCTCAATCTCACTTCATTTCTCAATTTCGTTTCGCTCTTGAACAAGCTCTAGCCAAGTCTAATCTTCTCAACACCACTAACATGGCTATGCTGCAAGCATTTGTTATCTATCTCACCGTAGTCAAGTGTCACGATGATAGCAAATTCGCTTGGACGCTTACCAGTCTCTGTGTCCGAATGGCTCAAGCCCTTGGTCTCTACCGCGATGGTCAGCAGCTTGGCCTCTCACCGTTTGAGGTTGAGATGCGCCGTCGTCTTTGGTGGGCCATTGTGTCTCTTGACGTCCGTTCTGCTGAGGAAATGGGGTCTGATCTGATTATAGGTGACAAGACCTTTGACACTCAGCTCCCATCAAACATAAACGACGCCGATATCGACCCATCGTTTACCGAGATACCAACTCCCCGTCAAGGCCGCACTGACTCCGCTATTTGCCTCTCACGTTACGAGATCACTGCCCTATCTCGAGGCTTATTCACAGCCATAGCGCAAATGCGTCCTGTTGATCCTAGAGAGATAGAAAAAAGCCTTGAAGAGCGCGAGCGTATGCTAGTTGAAGTCTACGAACGCATGGAGGATAAGTTCCTGAAACATCTTATGAGGGAAGATGACCCTATTTTCTGGGTTGCTTCTCTTATTTCTAGAATCATGATGGCAAAGGTTGGCCTCATCATATACCAGCCTGTGCTATTCCCCGGGACGGGCCTGGAGGTATCATACGAGATCCGAAGCCGGTTGTGGCAGTCTTGCATTGAGATTGTTGAGTACAGCCACATTCTCAATATTGACCCCAGCTGTAGGCAATGGCGTTGGCTGTTCAAATCCTACCGTCAATGGCACGCAATCGCATGCATGCTGCTGGAACTCTCGAAGCGGCCTTGGGGTGTCACCTCGGAGCGAGCATGGGAAGCTGCCCAAATTCTCGACTATGATCACCCAATCGATGGCAGCAACAACACAAATCATACGGCTGCATGGATGCCTATTAAAAGGCTCTTCACTAAAGCCAAACGACATCGTGAATCAGAACTTGTTCGGTTACGCGCTGATCCGGAGGCAGCGAGACGTCTCGATCGTGAGGAGAGAATCAAACCTGTACTGGAACGTATTGGTCCTGCGCCCGGAATGGAAACCCGCATGTCAGAACTCCGAGCCCGATGGAGAAAGATATTTCGACCGGGAGACTTCTCCGACGATACCGAGTACCAGAGCATTTTACCCAGCGCAGATCAACCTGCGTCATTTCCGCAAACCCAGCAACAGGCCCAACAGCCACTCGACCAAATGAGTGTATTCGACCCTAACACCTGGCAAAACATTCACTCGGGCAATCCAGATATTGCTATATACTACGAAGGGGTTGATTCTGGAGCGCAGAACTTGGGTGGTCTTTTCCCAGGAGATAGTAGCCTTGGAAGTCTCTCAAGCATTGCATCGCCCGCCATATCAGGGACTGCATCTACACATAGGAACGACAACGAGCCTCAGGTACTTGGGGGTGCTCGCCTATCACCATGGCCAGGTTCAGATACATTTCAGCACACGCAAGATCCAGGTGCTCTCGGTAATATCGATGAGCTTTTCCAAAACAGAGCCGGGCCTAATCCTGGACTCGACCTTAACATGGATCCTGGCGAAGTTGATGATATCGATTGGCGGAACTGGGATGAGACTTTAAGGACTTTGAGTAGGCCTACGATGGATCAAATGGGTACGGGTGCCGGTAGTTGGGGTGGTATGTGAGCGTAGTGAGCTGATAACGTTGTTCAGACTTATTAAACACTCTGATCACATGGGGTGTATTCTGTCAAGCTTCCACGATCACTTTGTTCTGAGCCATGCTTCCTTTGGTAACTAGCTACTCGAGATACCTTTTTGATTACATAAATATATACTAGGTAGCACTTTGCAACTTTTGGCTTGCAATGAGTCGTGGTTCCTCATATATCTGTCGTTGTGGTCGAAGAAATTTCCAAATCACACGGCTTGTGTAGAATATCAACTCTAGTTGTACTGGTAATGCCATTGTGAAGCCATGCTAGAGCTAGTCTAATGAAAAATGTTTTATGCATGAGGCTAGCAACCCTTTTCTTGATTTTCAATAATCTTGTGATGTGAGTATATCTACTTTACTTACAATTTTTTTGAAAACCCAAGACCTATACAAAGTCCAAGAAGCTTTTCTGCACATTTTGAAATAATCACATGATGTATTTTTCATCTGCTGTTGGTCAAATTCGATCAAGCTTCGATGGCGAGGTACTGTGAGTAAAATTACTTCTGTGACTGAGTGCACCTGTGGTCCTTGACGAACTTTGAGTCCATAATTTCATGTTCCCTTTAAGCTTAAGCTTAACTGTATGAATTTCACAGGACTAGCTTTCACGTATAGGCAAGTAACTTTGGGGGAGCCTCAATAAACCGCAATATCGTGGCCTAAGGTATAAGAAAGAACCTTTGCGTGGAAAATATCAAAGTTACATGAATGAAAAGTTTAATAGGATATTATTCCTTATTTAAAGGCCAGTGCAGCCCAGCTTCGACCTTCATACACTTTTATCTCTTTATTCTTCAAGAACGTTTCTCGCCTTGCAGTCCAAGAGAAAACCACATCTTTGATCTCAACATGAACCTCATCAGAATGAAGGGCTCCAAGATATGCTTGAAGACCTATGATAACAACGGTGTTGTCAATAATGTCTTCTTCGTACAAAAGGACCTACCGTGTCCAAACCTGCTGGGAAAGCTACAAGATCTTGGCGCCGTTGAGGCGGTGACCCCCGACATGGTTGAGGTGTCAATCTCCAGGTACTTCTTGTACATCTTCTTGGCCATTCTTCTCAACTACTTCATGATCAGAAAGCAGCTCAACCCGAAGTCGAACGGTGGTAGCAGGAATCAGGGCTCTGCCACCAAGTTCAAGCCGCTGGCATGGATTCAGCGTAGTGAATGGAACCGAACATGTGCGGTCATCTTTTCGAGCTTTATGATGATCCTTCAGTTCAGCTTCGCCCATTATGCCTGCGCACTAGCAAGCGTTCTGACTTACCAAGCATATTTGGCGGATTTGAAATGGACAGAGCCCTACGTCTTCAGCTCATTCATTGCCGCCACCCGCATTCTTCTTTTCACACTCGGTACTTTTGGCAGCTTGTGCCCAGTGTACCATACCATGAAGACTCAGTTCCAGTACATACGTGCTCTCATACACCTTGAACTTTCACCCCAGCAGACAACTAAGGATGGGGGTTCGGCACCTCAAGAACTTCCAGCCTCTGCTCCTCCGAGCTCTATCCTTCGCCAGACTTCCCCTTACCTGGAGATAAACCGGGAGATTCCCTGTGAGCATGAGAAGCGTGCCATGGAGACTGCTCCTGAAAGTCATACCCCAACTCCTGCCTCCCTAGTCCTCCCTCCCAGAAGCAATCACACGTACTCAAGGACAACTGCTCAACAGCCCACCTCTGAAAACGGTCAGCAGGGCCCTCAAACAACTGCTCCTTGCCTTTCACGC
Organism: Fusarium sacchari; assembly: GCA_017165645.1. Lineage (NCBI taxonomy): Eukaryota > Fungi > Ascomycota > Sordariomycetes > Hypocreales > Nectriaceae > Fusarium > Fusarium sacchari. The sequence continues at coordinate 122,441 of JADANP010000002.1, forward strand.
AGTTCCCCGGTAGGAAACGCGCCGCCGTCCTGTACGGATTCCACCACGAACGATGCAAACGACGTTAGTCGCCAAGCAATCAATGATGCTTTAATTATGTTTCAAAATAATCGCGCTGCGTTTCTTGGACGCCAACGAGCCTTGGACAGAATGCCTGCTTCCAGCTCAACAGGAAGGGTGCCAGCAGGACAAGCATTGGGAGAAGATGCGGCGAAGCCCTTAGATTCTCCAGCTCAACCTGAAGGCTGGGAATTCGTCCGCCACGGGGCATAAAAGTCAATTTCTTAGAAGGGAAGCGTGGGAATTGATCGAAGAATATTTCCGTTCTATACCTAGATAGATAGATATATGGGAAAACAGAAATTCAACGTCCTAATCCATAATCTATTCTATACTGTCGTACATTTTAGTCGAGCATCAAAGCAAGTAACCGAGTTTGTGTATGTCGCTAGATAAGCCCCGTTGGCTCAGTGGTAAAGCGTATCACTAGTAATGATAAGATCACTGGTTCGATTCCAGTACGGGGCAAGCGAAATTAACTTTTGTCGGTCCTTCTTTTTGTTATGCTCTCGAGTGCTTTAATATTTGTATGTGATACTTGTTTGGTGTTGAGTTGAAATTTTCCTTTTTGGGCGCATTATCCATAGAGAGGTAAAGTTTAAACGGCCTTTCGTCGCCTCCACGACGATCCGTTTCTGCATGTGACAGAGCTCGTCCTTCCAATTGGCAACTGGGCCATCAATTGTCTCTCGTATCTACCTAGATGGACTACCTTACCTTGGAAGGCTGGTATGGCAGTATTGCGAAGTGGGGTTTCTAGATGCATTTCATGTGCAATGCCAAGTTCATCAGTGTCACAAGGGGGCAGCTCAGAAGTGTAGGTTCAAATAAAGCAATGCGAAACAGTTATCAGTGAGATTTATATGTGCATGGCGCAAACAAAGGTGATGTTATGCATAATATTGGCTGAAGGTAATCACCAAAAAGGTAGGTATTCCACCATTCAAGGTGTACTTTTGCGGGCTGAAGCTCTCTGCCCAGAAAGGAAATGACAGGTCCCTCCCCATCCACATGCATGCCCTTGTTGCCATCGCCGTCGCCTTCATACCTATCTTTTCACCTATGTTTTTTTTCGCAGTTGAACTCCCATGCTGTTCTCGTAGTATTCATCGTATTTACTTGGTAGGTGCCTTGGGTTCACCAGACGCGTCGAGGACGGGCTTACCCCCTCGGTAGAACCACCAGAACCCACCACCAATAGCGAGGGCACCAGCGACAAGAATTTTGTTACTGAGAATAAATTGTTAGTCCAGTTCATCCCCATCTCGATTCGTGAATCCATACTGGTTTTGGTTCTGTTTGGGCGGCTTCGCCTGGTACGGCTCGGAATCACGGAGGATGCTTGAAGTGCGGAGTCCTCGTTGGGCTGCAGGGAGAGGTCGAAGGACGACAGCAGAGCGAGCGACGCGAGCGACGAGAGGAGACATTTTGACGGTCAATGAGTTTATAGTCAGCAATTGACAAGATTGATAGTCTATAGTGAATCCGCAGATCTGAGGGAGGTGTTGGCAACGGAACGGAGCTAAGGTAGGTAGGTATCAAGGAGGAAAGCGCCTCCACTCGCGTCGGGAACTCGTCTCTCTTAAAAGAGGAGGAAGTGAACCGTTACTTGCGGGGAATTCCTTGCCGTCATTGATGAGTGACGAGGTGCGCATGTCTGATATTATCCAGGTCTTTAGCCAAGTCACGTTATGGTATTTGGAGAAGCTGTTTGGGGGCATGTAAGCCGTGCTGCGAGCCGCCACAGTACGGACGAGGGACTTGTCGAGTACACAAAGGAGCCCCGGATTTTCCCCAGACAGCAGTCCCGTAGGTAGCATCTCCGGGGATGGGTACCCCTGACTTGGGCGTCTTTGGCCTCTGACTGGTTGAGGGTGGCCGTTGTGTCCTGAGATGGCGGGCCAGTGCGGAGAGGGAGGCTTGGAATCGGCTGATGAGTGTTGCATTGGTTTATTGATGGAGGGGCTTTTGCATGTTGTCTCAATTGACCTGTTCACCGCCTCAGCCACCCTGTTATGTGATGGCTGTTTTCGCATTCTCAGAGTCATAGTCTATGTCTTCGACATTTGTTATAATTATTCATACAGCTCAGAAGAGGTTAACAATGGGTCCGTTTCTATTCTAATCCATCAATATCCACTCTCTAGCAGGGGTCTGTCTTCGGCAGCTAAAACTCGACGACCCACTTGGCTTGGAGATCTCAAGATGAGGTTCAAAGTTGGTTCACGATGCAAAGATTGACACAATTAAAAACGTTGAGGACAAAATTATCGATTTCTCTTTCTATGCTATTGGCATTTTAGTAATTAGCCAAATCAAAGATCCAAATACTACTTGTCGAGGGGCTATAGATTCCACACAATCAACAACAAGGAACCGAACGGTTCGTATGGATCCAATCCATTCCCGCTTCTTGGCAACCTGCAGATATCACGCAACTCCCCAACCACTCATGTTACAGGTCTTACAGGTCCCCTATAAGAAGCAACATTTGCATAAATTGTGAACTTCTTGTGGGCATCTTTGCCCGATGATTGCCGCGACAAAGTCTGTTGTCTACGACGTGTGAAGTCATGCAAGGCCTGGTTCAATGTTCAACACATGAGTAACCAATCAGCTCGCTTCTATAGGATTACTGTGAGTGGTGTATCTATTGCTTTAAAGTTCCATTTCTCCTCCCAGGATTTTGCTGTTCCTGGTCAGCTACCGTTCACTTGGTTCTCCTCTTTGTCTCTGAGACAAAGCGCTGCCCATTTGCAAGCTTCCAATCACTTTGAATTCTCAACATCCTAGCCAATATATCCATCCCTACGTTTAAGGAAACATCTCACAGTAGTTAGTCTTTGTAGAACTATCTGATACGAAAATTAAACCGAAAACGGGTACCTGTTGGTTGTGATTAACATTTCAGATCGAGAAGTAGTTTCTACCATACGTTAGTTCCTAAGGTACATATTATGAAACCTCTACAAAGTGCAGGGGCTTATACAGTTAGAAAAGCTCGTTTTTTTATTGCAAATAATAGCGATAAGAAGTGTTATTCGGATCCATCTTGAATCTGATACAAGTCACCGGGTTCGACGACGTCTACAGCTTACCAGAAGCACTCAAGAGTAATGTCTCTGAAGCTAAAAGCATCATTTTTGCGCACGTGTACATGCAATTGAGGGCTCTGACCGTGAAATATTAATGATATCGATCTTCTGGTTTGGTCACATCTAACATCGCTTACTTGGGTTCCAACGATCTGATCAATTGGATAAGATAGACTTTTGATTGCACTTTCAATCGCGTGCACTTCGGTTTCTGAAACAATCGAGTAAATGACACGAAAAAGCTGTATTACCAATCGTCAACAAACTATATCAAGTCGTTTTCTCATCTCTACTATTTAATACAGGGTAAGCCCCTCACTCAGCTGAACCCCTATTCCCACGTGCATCATCCACCCCCACCTAACCTCACCGTTCCCGCCATCAACAGTTTCCCTTTTCGGTCACCGCCTTCAATCTCCAAAGTGTCCCCTCCACTCATTCCCCCCAGCAAAACACAAAGATCAAGCTCAACTTCGGCTCCCTCTACGAGCCTCTTCTCCCTCCTTTCTCCCCAATTCCCACCCTTCGTCACACCACAGCAATCATGTCCCTCCACGTCCCCATGGCCCATCGCACCAAGGACCAGGGCGCCACAAAGGCCGTCATCCTGGTATAGCTTCACCCTCCCCACCCCCCTCTACAAACTTGCTGTTCTAACAGAGCAATTGTTCTAGGTCGGCGGTCCTTCTCGCGGCACTCGTTTCCGCCCTCTCTCCCTCGACGTGCCTAAGCCTCTATTCGAAGTCGCTGGCCACCCCATCATCTGGCACTGTCTCTCCTCCATCGCTCGCGTCCCCAACAAGCAGATCCAGGAGGTCTACATCATCGGCTACTACGACGAATCTGTCTTTCGCGACTTCATCAAGGACTCCGCCAAGGAGTTCCCCGCCATCACTATCAAGTACCTCCGCGAGTATGAGGCTCTTGGAACCGCTGGCGGTCTCTACCACTTCCGTGATGCTATCCTCAAGGGTCGCCCCGAGCGTCTCTTTGTTCTCAACGCCGACGTTTGCTGTTCGTTCCCTCTCGACGAGATGCTTAAGCTTTTCAACGATAAGGATGCTGAGGCTGTCATTCTCGGAACACGTGTGAGCGATGAGGCCGCGACAAACTTCGGTTGCATTGTCTCCGATTCTCACACCCGCCGTGTTCTGCATTATGTCGAGAAGCCCGAGTCGCGAATCAGCAACCTCATCAACTGCGGTGTCTACCTTTTCTCCACCGAGGCAATCTTCCCTTCCATCCGTTCCGCCATCAAGCGCCGCCTCGACCGACCCTCTCGTCTTGTCTCCTACCCCTCTTCCGATAACCTTGAAAACAGCTTCGTCCTTCCTGACGATGACGATGATGACGAAGAGAAGAAGAGCGAGGTTATTCGCCTGGAGCAGGATATCCTCTCTGACATGGCCGACAACAAGCAGTTCTACGTTTACGAGACTAAGGACTTCTGGCGCCAGATCAAGACTGCTGGCTCTGCTGTCCCTGCCAACGCTCTCTACCTCCAAAAGGCTGCGCAATCCGACCACAGCGAAGAGCTTGCCACTCCTAGCGCAAACATCGTCCCTCCTGTCTTCATTCACCCTACCGCCGAAGTGCACCCTACTGCCAAGCTCGGCCCCAATGTGAGCATTGGCCCCCGTGCTCACATTGGCGCTGGCGCCCGTGTCAAGGAGAGTATCGTGCTGGAGGACTGCGAGATCAAGCACGACGCATGTGTTCTCTACTCCATTATTGGCTGGGGTAGCCGCGTTGGTGCCTGGGCTCGAGTTGAGGGCACCCCTACCCCTGTTGGCAGCCACTCGACCAGCATCATCAAGAATGGTGTCAAGGTCCAGAGCATTACCATCCTTGGCAAGGACTGCGGTGTCGGCGATGAGGTTCGCGTGCAGAACTGTGTCTGCTTGCCCTACAAGGAGTTGAAGAGGGTAAGTTCCCAACTCGAATTATTCGATGAGCACCCCGCTAATAGAGTTACAGGATGTCACCAACGAAGTCATTATGTAAACGAAGCTCGTTTCTACAATCTAGACTAGTGCAAAAAGTTTGCGTTTGATCTTCTTTGAAAGAGGCGCTATATATCCTTAAAAGTTGAGGCCATCAAAGCGTAATGGAGGGTGTATATAGGAGTGACACCTGAGGAACAAAACTGCTTCTCATCAGATCACATCAAGAGGAATGACTATTCAGTAGAGCGAGTATACAGCGATAATGGACTTGTATTCTTGTCCAAGCCTATCCACCTTTTCACTTTCAAAGCTGTGATTTTTGGGAAACACCATTCCCGTCCCTTCTAGTCTTGGTCTAAGATTCATGTTTCTACAATCAGGGGTATACTGTCATACCGCACCTCCTCAGAAGTGGGTGTTTTTCCTATCGCCAACCATACCTACCGGGGTACGCACAGCGTGATAACCACTGTAGACCGGCTATGCAAGCTGCTCTATCTATCCAAGAAATGTACAAATGAGATCCTGGCTATATATAGTGTTACTGCAAGGATGCGTGATTCATGTCTTCATTCGACTTCATAATGATGAATCCCAAATACGAATTTTTGTATTCGGGTATAAGATGGTGGGTGTTTTGGTCGATAAATGTATCGAAAAGATCAATCGTCTCTCTTAAAGTTGGATCGACTTGGCGTTCTGGGCAGTAGTGGTGTGCTTGGTCGACTCGTGGTCAAACCCATAGGGCTATCCATGGGATTGACAGTCAGTCGATTCGCCAAATTACGAGGGGTTTGTAAACTCTCAATAGCTGGCTTCTCGAAGCTATGGATCTGGATTGGTGGAGGGCGACGGATAGCCCTATCTGAACCATTGTAGATCCAAGTAGAGAGGAGAACCAGGAATGTGCCAATGACAAACTGTGGGCTGTGTTAATATCCATGCTTTATGGTTACGATAAGGGAACTTACTGTTGCCGACACCTCGAACTGGAACAACATAATGCTGATCAAGAAGCTGATGACAATGCTGATGCTCGTCGCAAAGTTCTTGACAATATTATCCGTATCCCGAATTACAACGCTTGCCAACATGCCGCCAACAGCTTGGAGCACAACGGCACTCCACACAACCCAATTATAGCCCTCGAAAAAGCCGTGCTCGCTGATTCCCTCGCCATCCTGCCAAATTACACCACCGAGGCCAGCAGCAAAGATGGAGTAAAAGCTTAGCTGAACGTTTCGGATCCAAACACTGGCTTGAGTGGGACTCTCTTTGAGTAACTTTTCGAAGTAGACACCCGTCAAGCCGGATACCGTAGCAGCGACAAGAACAGAGACCAAGCCAACTGAGTAATTCATAAGAGGGTCCAGAGGCGGCAAATCATGGTCAATGCCTTGATAGGTAGCAGATCGCTTAGCTAGATGTCCAGCCTGGCTGTTATCCGTGGGTACGTGTCCAAGCTCATGGAGCGAGCGAGGGAAGAAATGGTCCGTCATGTGGCGGAGAGGAATGCTAGATGAGCTCGAAGATGAACCGGCTTGAGGGAGTGACACAACACATACGCCCAGCGTCAAGATGATGAGGGCAAGCCAGCGCTTGGGTCCCAAATGCCGTCGCAGCAGTACAACACTGAAAAGTGCTGTGATGAGAATCTTTGGGGGAAAAAGTCAGAAAGTACTCTAAGAGGGCTTACTTTGCCAAGACGAATATGATTTGGTGGTGAGACATACCTTGAGCTGATACAGCACTTGAAAGTGCACCGCATCCAAGTTACCCACAGCGACATACTGCAGCATATTCTGCAAGGTATAGAAAGCAGCTGTCAATGCAAGTTTCCACCCATCACCTGCAAAGACAGAGTTATAGATTTGCTCGAAAAGGACTGTTGCGGGTGTCGTAGGAGCCAAGGTCTTTGAGGTATCGTAGATGGCTAAGGATAGCGAAACGGCGAGCTTAATTATCTCGTTCAGAAAAACGGCGGTCGAAGTAAAGTAGCGGTGATCGCCACTCGGAGGCATAACGCGAGAGTAGTGCATGATCTGAAGGCAACGTTAGCTGAGACTGGGATTGCGTTGCGACCAAAACATACCAAGATAAGGGCTGAGTTTTGAAAGGTCAACTGGAATAGCACGTCAGCAAGGGAATCTATTTATTATCAAAAGACAGAGCAAAAAAAAAAGGGTATAAAGTTCTTACTGTTGTCAAAGCCCACTGCTTCTTGCTTAGACCTAGGAAGCCACCCTGGCTAGCAGGAGGCGCCTTGGGGAAGGCCTCCAGTATCGCCATTGTAAAGTCGAAAGGACAGCTGAGTGTGTCGATGTGATGTAAAAGGAGTGTGATGTGAAGAGGAATTGGCTAATAGCAAGAGGGCAATGCGCTCTGAAACCGCGATGGGGGCTTTGCGACACTGGCTGGGAAGACGATGCGACAATGGGCGAAAATCGAATTCTTTGCGATGGGTCGGGCGCCAACCAACCACGTCCGCTGATTTTTCTGGGTTCTTTTTCGTTTGTTCAAGTAGAACGGGGTAATATCGAGTATTCGGATCGCACGTCAATATTGTAAATGTTCCTGTTGCAGATCCAAGGGCCCCTCCGCGATCGCAATCGTGCACTGCCAAGGCTCGGGAGCCAATGCCTTGGGCAATATCGTCACTGCCAGTCGACGTCGGATAACCGTGCTCGCTATTCGTACTTCTCGAAATACCAGAGAATATTTGTAAAGAGTTTCAACATAAGTAAAGTATGGAAGAAATGAAAGAGAAGAAGGACAAAAGGGGAGAAAAGAGGCGGGGAGCACCTTCAAAAAAGGAAGTCTCCGTTCTTTACAGAATAGGATAAGGCAGGTAGGCAGGAAGGATACAGTGACCCTGGGGTAGTACAAAGGAAGGAAGCACCACAGCCGTCCAGCCTAGGTAGGTACAAAGGAAGGAACTGTGAACTGTGAATTGTGAACTGTGAACCCCTTGCCTTACCTCCTGTTGGTTTTTGTCATAAAAATAGGACCCATACCTATGCCCAGCCAGGTAAGGCAGGAAGGCATGTGGCAGTCGGTGCATCTTCCTCCCCACTGGTCAAGCTCTGTATTGGTGGGCGGGGATCTGACAGAGCAGGAATCAGGGGTAGGTCCATCTTTGGAAGCCCGTGTTTTCAGCAGGGCAGGGAATGAGAATTTCACGTTTGAGAGACGGGATTGGTTGAGTTTTCAATGCGTTTTACTTAGCAATAAGAGCAGTAATTACTTAATTTTCAATAAATCATTAATAAACATTTATCATTTTCAACGTTGTAGTCATTAACTCTAATAACCCCTGTCTAAGTTGCCCCGGCCCCTTTATTATCCCTGCCCTGTACCTTTTTGTTCATGCCAGGAACCAAGAGGGAAAAAACAGCTTTACAACAGGGGGATACCGGTAGATTTAGCCGAAAATCTTATCCGAGGCTGAGTGTAGAATGCGCAAATCGTCTGTCTCTTGCCCTCACTTCATAGCAAGCGACAAATCTATCCACAGGCGGTAGAAGAACAAGGCGCATCCCTGTTCACTTCTGAGCATGATCAGAGACTATCATGTTAAAAGCCGTGAATCATCGGTAGGTATGGAAAGGCCGCGGTTGTCATAAGCTAAGTAGGTAGCTCCTCAACCTCTAGTACGGCTACTAAACGAGGCTATATGCTCGAATACGATGCGGTCAATCACCTTCCAATTTCAAACATAAATCTCCAAGCCAAATCAATCTCACTTCGGATCTCGAACTAAATTCGTCGTTCCCCTCCCCGGCTCCGATCCCACCGGCGCCGATCCTCATCCAAACCCCACAGACTCCGCAGCTCTTCTCATCAAATATGTCCAAGCACCAAAAACCCAACCTGCTATGTTTTGTTTCGTACGTCATTTGCTTCCAGGGAATTACATCCTTTACTAATATGATACGTTTCGACGTCGACAATCCCCAGCTTCATTTATGCGGTATTCTTTAATGGCGTCATTTATCTGACCGAACTTGCCTGCTTCTGCACTGCTTAGTGACGTACATTGTGCGTCCTCTAGATATCATATATGCAGCACCACCAGCCACGTAGGAAGACATCCATCCATCCATCCATGCTTTTTCACGTCAAAGACGCGCCTGAGACGCTGTACGACTGTACCCATGTGAGTGACATCTGCCGCCGCCCGACGCAGACGCCTTTTTCTTGGGTCCAGCCAAAACGTCTTCCTCTGTCTCAGCTGTGACGAAAGGTTCCCCCGTAATACATTATGCAACATTTACATTCACCGCTCTGATGGTGTGCTTTCTCACTCACTCACTCATGCGCAAAGAATTCCATCTGAAAAGCAAGCCTCATCTTTTCTTTGTGCTGCCTCGACCCGCAAGGCGGTGAGCCCAATTGTCTGTACATGTCGCACCCTGATCCTAAGTTGTCCCTTTAATCATTTTGCAAACAACTAGCATCTGTTTCCCACCCATATCCTGCAAATCTTAGAAATCCAATAAAAACTTCACTCCAAAACCATAAACAACTACATCCTTTAACTTCATCCGCTACGTCCTTCCCCATCCACGTATTGCCTGATATCAAGTGCGGGTTTTGGGACTGTTCGCTCACGTCGGGTATCAGTAACTCCCAATATAAGTGGAACGGGTTGTTTTCCTCTTCAGCATCATTCTTGTGCTTGACACTGTTGCCTGAGTCAGTGTTTTCATAGTCCACGATGCGTTGATCACCATCTGGAATAGCTCCAACCCCGGTTGGCTGGACATTAAGTTGGGTGCGAAGTTGCATATTCTTAGTGCCGAAGTTCCAGACACTCTCCCGAGGCAGAAACAGACTCGCACTCAAGCTATGCACCGGGACATCATCGACTCGGCGATACTGAAAGTCGCCCGCACTGTCGAGGTGGTGGAAGAAGGCAGCGTGATGAGGGCTGCGGAAGAAATCGAGGGATCCAATGTCAAAGGTTGGATAAAGACTGTTGCCGTAAACTTCACTTAGCCAAGTCGCGAAGGACCCACCAATCCAAGATGCATCCTCCCCTTCATTCTTGGTATTTTTGTCGTGAGCCGTCTCATCCTGTGACATATTAGTGTCCGAGCTGCGTTGACCACCAGGGCGGCTCTCCTAAATGATCCGCGACCTCAGTTCGTCACTGCCCTCGTCTACCGATCCTTCATAGTTGCCGTCCGATGAGCTTGACTGAATAGTGAGACCTGTGCCGTTCTCAATGAGCCATGTGATATCAGCCTCTGCATGAAGGAGCTCTGGGTGCTTGTCAATGAAAGACTTGACGCGAGAGAGTTGATATAAGTTGGCTTGGCCAAGGACAGCTCGGTTAAAACCATAGGCAATACCGTTGTCTCGCATGTAACGGAAGACATCGAAAGGAATGTCTTGGCTCAAAGAAGCCTGCTTGTGTCAGCTCCTGATCAATCTTCGATGCATCACTGTGGCTGTTTCAGGACCACTTACGCCTGGCTCGACTCTCCAGAACCATTCATAGTTGCTGAGACGTTGCTCATTAGCGAAGGGAGCCGAGCTCCATCGCTTCATCTGGCGGATGTCGGCGATGGGTTTAAAGGTCTTTGCATTGCCGTCAGAGTCGATTCCGTTAGAGTCCGAAAGTTGGGAGTGATCAGTCCAATCAGGCATGTTCCAGTTCTCCTCAGGAATAACCTCGAAGAAGCAAGTAGCATTAGTAGCGTTGGAAGTGAGCTCCTTGAATCTATTTGGAAGATCCTGGACGCTGAAGAATACCCAGTCGTACAAGTGGCGGTTGTTGAACTTGTCCTCAATCTGCTGAATACTGTAGAGTATAGCACTGATATCATCGTCATGGACAAGGGTGACCAATGCTGCCTTGAGAGGCTCATCAGTGGAAGAGGGCAAGATTGAGCCACACACACAGAGGGTGAAGTGAAGAAGGGTAAGGGCCCCTGCCCACAAAAGAGTGAAGCGAAGGGCGTTTGCCATGATGAAGGTGAAGATAAGGTTCCACGTTCAGGGGAAGGATTGACAAATGCCTTGAACGAAGAAAGGACCGGAAGGGTCAAAGGCCGTAAAGATGAAGGCTATTGAGTGGCTTAGGTAGATGAAGTGCAGGGTGGAGAGGAAGAGGATTTAAGAAGGGAGCATGAGAATGAAAGGAGTGTAAAGGCACCTTAGGTGCTGAGCACGGAAACGTTCTAGACGTGCTAAAGAGAAGAGATTGTGCTTGTGTTTATGATTGCTTTCAATTCCAGGTTCGAAGTAGAATAACGAATCAAAGGATGAAGAATAAGAAGAATGAAGTAAGAGAAGAGAGAAGACAAACTCGGGGGGGATTTGTACCTACTAATAATCCTCTCCACCTTGCGGTTATTGTATCCTCAGGCGAGAAGAACCAAGGAGATGCAGGTTGGCAGGTGATTCAATGTGGAGGCGGACGCGGACGTGGCAGCTGCGAGCAGCTGCGAGCAGGTGCAGTATCTTACCTCACCGACACCTCACACTAAACAAAACACCAGCTTGATAAGAAGAGAAGTAGTTGCCCAGAGGCTCTGGAGTTACCGGAAGAAAAGATCCGGACCGGAGAAGCCCAGGAACAACAACAGACCGGTGTTGGCGATGCACCCATTTGCCCACTCACGATAACATCATCTTGTTTCCTCACCTCCACTCGACGCCACTCTTCACCAAACATGGAATGTGATCATGAGCCGCAGCAATCTCGGTCGGTTGTGTTACAGAGGGAACGATGAAAGATAACGGTGTGTCGAGAATCACTTTGCTCACCCACATCAACCATTTGTCATGAACTTCACCAATCAATACACTCTCAGGATGGTACTGCATGACTGTGTTGTGTTTACATGCCCTCATTAACCAGGCGTTCTTTCGTATCAAAGAGCACCAACAGTAGTCTATCGCCTGCCTGTATTCCAAGTTCGCACCACTGGACCATCAGATCCCCGGCGGATAAGCCTCAACGCCATATTTGCCTGTTAAACAAAAAAAGAGTTGCCCGCCGTCCTTGCCCCTGTCACAACATAGGAGCGACGTGTATTACGATGATGATATAACCTTAGAAATATGCCTTTTGTTTAAGCCTCCACATCCATTTGCTCAACGTCCACTGAGCCATCCTCTAAACTTATGTCGAGAATTCTTGCGTATTGAAGCGTCAATCGCTGAAGCTCGCGGTATTTTCCTGTTTGCTGTTAGTTTGTACAACTTTTGCCATAGTGATATCAATAACGACAACTTACCAAGAATCATAACTACACCTGTGAGCAGCTCTTTTCGATCCCATCCACAGATGTCGCCTTCTTTGCTGAACCACCCATGGCCGTCGTCTTCCTTATCTTCTTCGTTGTCTTCGAGTATGCCGCCAAGAAGACTGTTAAGGAGCTCTTCAACCTTGACCCTTGCACCCTCGGCGCCCAAGCGCTTCGCATACATGAAGAGATATAGTCGAAATTCTTCTTGTGCCTCAAGTTGCAGAGCACCAGCAATTCTTGTTTCTAAATGGGCAATGCTGACACTGCTTTCAAGATTTTCAGACTCCTTCCGCTGTACGACCATCTTGATAATGCGCTGCAAGGAATATGATCTACCTTTCAACAAAAATTCGTTCGTTGTGTGTCGCTCGAGGAAAGGTATAATACCTGACGACACAGTGGCCTTGGAAGACTTCTTATCTTGTCTGTCCTTAGAATCCGGACCAACAGCTGTAGACTGCAAAGCGGAAATAGAAGAATCGTTGGAGTTCCAATACTGTGAGCCCACAGCCCACCAAGCTTCACTTAGGCGTTGCCATGTATACATCTCGCGAGCATAGCAGTAGCCATCACCATTGGTCAGCGTCACAATGATGTGGCCGGTACTGTTCAGATGGGCAGAAGTGATACCAGGGCCAGGCGTCGCGCTGTGTTGGTTAAGCGATGTTGTGGCAATATCCAGAATTGGTCCAAGTGACACCGGAGGATTGGGAGCAGATTGGGTTTTCATGTCCCAAACATGGGCAAGACCGACAGCTGTAATGCACAACAGCCAGTGATCGCGAGCTTCCAGAATAACAGGCTGGGACTCAAGTATTATAGGGGCGAGAAGCCTTCTTCCAGCAGAAGTCCAGGTATGCACAGATCCATCTTCGCAAGCCACGGCCCAAAAGTGTTTCGTCGCTGTTACTAGAACGACATCTCTGGGAAGCCACTCTTCCCAGATAAGAGCGCCCCTTTTGCTGACTATGACATGCGAAGGATGGCCATGGGTGGTATCATTCTTCGCTTCCAGGATTATGTTTTCTGGGGTCTTTGTTGCTTCCTCTAAGGAGCTCTCGCCCTGTAAAATTCCTCTGTCCAGCGGCCGGAGGATATGTGACCTTATCTTCGGTACAGCTAATCTGACTTGAGCGAAGGACATAGACACATTCATAACTGCGGGCCTAAGGAACTCTGGTGTGGGAACAACACCGTTCTGCACAGGTACGAGTGCTGCTGGCTCGACCCCATTAGGGCCATCAGTGACGATAGGTGTAGGACCTGTCGAAACACGCTTGGCAACTGGCTCCTCTTCATCTTCGTCATCACCGAGGTTGATTTGCCTCTTATTGCCAAGCAACATAGCGGCAATGCCTCCCTTAGGCAGACCATCATAAGGCTTGCTTATGTCAACTATCGTCTGCGGTGTATCATTTTGCGCGTTCTTGTTGGTGCTCGTTGTTCCAACCAACTGAGTTTGAGGCAATGAAGACGTGCCTGTCCCTGATGATGACACTAACAAAGGTGCAACTCGCTTCTTGCCATCTTTGCCGATAGTGACGCGAGATTTCAATTCCTTGACACGTTCGGCTGTCTTGTCAGCTGTCTCTTCTGGCGGCTTCTCTGGTTCGTTTTCTGGCTCAGCTTGGCCATTTGTCGATGGCTTCGCGGAAGTGCCGTTGGGTTTAGGTCCATTAGCGATAGGTGTTGACTCTTTGGTTGACTCGGAAAAGTCTCCCATGAGTGCACCCATCCTTGACTCTACAGCCCGCGACTCTCCCTCTTTACTCTGATTTTCCAGAATAAGGCCATCGACGTCCTCAGCTATGCCCATTCCTTTCCGAGACGCGCCATATTTCTGAAGTGCCTTGACGTTCTCCTCCGGTTGCGCTACCCAGCCGAGCTCTCCCTCCTCGAAATTTACAACCACAATGCTACCGTCTAAGCTTGACGCAAAAATGGTCTGCCCATCCGGAGTCCACGCTAAATCAGATATCGACTTGCCTGCCAAGTCTTGACACACGACTACAGGCCTGGACGTATTTGTGTTCCATATACTCAAAGTCTTGTCCTGGCCAGCAGATGCTATCACCGTCACGAGCGATGTCGCAGCCCCGTCGGCTGCACTCGCATCTGGCTTTGACGTGTGGAACAAACGAGGGGAGAACATGCACACTTCCGTTGGTGCTTCATGGCCAATGAGATTGATTTCACTATCCCATCTCGTCCGCTCGATGATAGCAACAGAGCTCACAGGGCCGTTTACAGCGTTGGCAGCTGCGATGTGATTGCCATCAGGGGACCACGAACATCGTCGAAAGTAGGTAGTTAGGGGCGAACTCTTGAACGGTGTACTAATGGTTGTTTCGAGAACAAAGTTGTTAACCATGTCGTGCTGTGTCGCATTAGGTGCGGGCGAAGTGAATCGAAAGATTTTGATCGTTCGGTCGTCACTTGCGGTTGCAAAGAATTTGTTCGCAGGATCGAAGGTGATACCCTTAACATGACTTTGGTGTGCAGGTAAAGTCTTGAGCTTCTCGAACGTGTGCCCAGACCAGACGACCACCTTGGAATCAAGGCCAACAGAAACCAATATCGAGGAATCGTACGACCAGGCGAGATCCTGAACATCATTATCGTGACCAATTAAACGTTTGTATGTCTTCCAGTTCTCGACAGGAGGAGGCTCGTTGGTGCCAAAGGTAGCAGCTGGTGGCCCTTTATCCAGGTGGTATACGCAAATAATTTTGTCGTCCGCTCCACTGGCAAGATAACGCCCATTAGGCGAAAAGCGAACCGAGTGAATTGTTCCAAGATGATGGCTCATGTGGCAGAGCTGGCGCGGCTTGTTGTACTTTGGTGTGTCGGCATTGTAGATACTTTCAGTCGACCAAACGCGAACGTGTCCATCGCCGCCCGCAGTCGCAAGTCGTTTTCCATCCGGGGAGACATGGCAGCTGTAAACTTCGAAATCCTTTTGCTCGCCGCTATGGCTTAGCCATGAAGGCTTGATCATACGCATTGTGGAAAGTCGAGTGGCATGCCCGGAGACGAATCGCGTTTGAGTCGAGGGCGACGCTGCGAATAAACTATAGGTTGAAGATTCTCGTAAGGATAAATTCGAATGAGATGCGATCGATTCAGATTCAGCGGTGGGGATAATTGACGTTGTTTGAAGATGGTGATGAGAATGGAGTTTGGCTTAATTGGAGTTAACGCGATGTCGCGTTTTTTGGGCGTAGGCCAGTCAGTCAATCAAAGATGCAGCAGCTACCTCGCCCGTTTCAATGGGACCCGACTGCACCCCCCCAGAGACAGTGGACAAAATTAGGGGATTTCGTCACAGACCCGTTAGGGGAGTAAGAAAATAGCAAACCTGACTGTATACGGTGTCAATATAAACTCCGCAAAAGTCATCCTAAACTTATGTAATATTACCTAATTTCTTTTGTCATTTAGGGTTGAAGTCCTGTGTTTTCTTTCCTCCCTAGACAGGGCATTCTTGCTTTCAGGCAAGCTTCCTAGCAAATGCCACGCAGCTTAATGATTGGTCGTTACGGAGTAACTTTGATGCGCCAACTCTCCCTGCACTTCCTCCTCGTGTAAGTCAACTATTCCTCACCGAGTACTCTTTGTTCAACACATTTCAATGGCACAATGCTACGATAAGACCAATCAGTCAATCATGTTCTTAGTTTCAAAACAGGCTGAAAGGTGGGTTGCCAACATGTCGGACCTATCACCACAAACTCACGAGACTCTCGAGTGCTTCTCCCCGACTCACAAGCTTTTGGATGTTGAGGTGTAGATCTCACCCAATCTTCACCCCTGGCATTATGTCAAAAGGTTGGATGCAAGGATCGCCCTACCACTCCCGCTACCTCTAAATCACACGTTCTGGACCGGTCAGAAACTTTTTGAGAGACAAGTGTCACTCTGTTCATTGCCCAGTCGGAGCCAAGCGTTTTTGAATGGCTTTGTCTTGTTACCATGATTGAGGTTGCCGAATGTTTCGTTCACGAATAGAACGATGATCACCTTATCGTGATTTTTAAGGGTTGGGCTGTCCTGTGCTGGCTAGTGGCCGAACTACTCGACAACAGAGTTTCATATTGAGAAGCTTGCTCGGCAGAAGACTTTTCTTAACAGGCACATGTAAAAAGATAGTTCATTCACAGCCTCAAATTCCTGAACCTTGACCGCCCTTCGGTGAGCGAGTCAAGATTACTTTTCTGTCCCGTACCTTCTCCCTACATGACCGACGCACTGACTTTCTTTGCGGCCATGTTCTTTGACTCGCGAATATATAAGAGTGAACGCCACGAATTGTTCTTGCTTCCTCAACTCACCTCATATTGTTCATTATGGAGCTGTCTGCTATAAATCGTAACCCATTGGGGGCTCCAGCCTCTTCTGGCTGCTCAACAGCCTCTCTGCTCTCGTCCCTGAGAAACTATCATCATATCCAGGTCGATAAGCATTTTCACCGTCGAGAAAAGACCCCTGCGATCCCTGCACCCCTCGAGCCCAGCATGTCGATACCTCAGTCCATATGTGTCGGTATCGAGTTGGAATTTATGGTTGCACTGCAGATCCCAAACTCCGACGCTGTGACTGGTGAGACTCGATGGGCCTGTCCTACAACACCGGAGGCATTTCTGGGCCTCGTGATGGGAGACTACAAAGACATCGAACCGTTTTGTATTCACAAGGTATGCGAATTGATCGCCAGCAGCGGGGTCTCCGTCTCGTGTAGCCTTACACCTCCTTCGCCATCCAGCCCTGCCCAGATCCCTGGCTCTACAATTCTTCCACTCACAGATAATAGCGGAGACATTCGAGCTTGGAATCACGAGTCTGTTAGCGGACCAGTGTCTAAGACAGATTTTTGGTTCATTGTCCCGGAGCGTCACATCACCAGAGACTGCGTTAGTAAGTCTGGAATGACACCTTCAAACAAGTACGACTGGTATGGAACTGAACTCAACAGCCCTATTCTCACTCGTCCTGAAGAGTTCAGTCAGGGGCTACCTACCCTCAGAAAGTGCCTTGCGGCAGTGCAGGGCAACATGGTAGTTGGACTTAATTCTGGTTGTGGACTACACCTTCACGTCAACGAAGCCGGCAGCATGCAGCTAGAGACTGCGCTGCGGCTTGCATCTCTGGTCTGGCTGCTGGAAGATTCTCTGCTGTACCCCCTGTGCCATCCTTTCCGCTCGACTTCTCCTTACTCGGCTCGTATCAGCGTTGAATCTCGAATCGCCATGGAAAGGGGTGAACCAACAGTGTATGGCGAGGGCGCAGCTCTTGTTGAAGCACTTGGAGAGGTCATGCGACAGCTACACTGGCGCAAGAAAGTTGACAGAGGTCTGCTGGGAGCTATGAAACGCCTGTGGTCGGAAACCAGCCTGGTTAGCCTGGGCATCGCCCTCCGAAAATTCGATGAGGGATCCCTTCACACAACTACCCGGTGTGCACTGGTTGTCTCTAAGTACGACACTATCGAGTTCCGGTATCCCGAGTCCACGTTTGACGTCGACTTTATCGCCGGCTGGGCTGACTTGGTGCGACACTTGTACGCGGTTGCGATGAGGCCTCAGGTGGAGTTTCATCAAATCCTCTGTCGTGTATATGAACTTGCGACCCGTGACCAAATGCCTGGATGGTCAGCCATGTTGGGGGCGATTGGTTTCCAAGGCGATGTCAGTCGCTGGCGGCGACATATCAATGAGTACGGCGATACTCTGAGGAACCTTGACAAGCAGGGTATCCTTCCAAACATTGGGCAGTAAATGGGGCGCTTTTAAAGGAGTATTCTTGTATTAACGGAGCATGGTGATTGGTTGTTGGAATATAGACTGGTTGATTTGGTCGCGACTTGGCAAAAGGGAAGAGGTAAAGCCCTACACTGACTTGGTCACAAGGGCGGAGCATGGAGTCGGGAGTCTGGTTTGGGGAAAAGGGAAATCTGTATATTTGGCTATCCGGGTAAATCGATTTAAATTGGCTTTATATAAAATGACTTTGCTTGTAATGGCCCCTTGATTGTTGACTTGCCTTGCATTCTTACGCATTTGGTGGTGAAGTGTCGTCATGTAACTCTCCGCGCCCTCCCCCTTCAGGCTCCAGCTTCCTCTGAACCTCCATCAACGCCCTAGCCTCATCTGTACCATTCTTCTCGACATAGCCCATCAACTCAGCATCCATATCTCGCACAGCATGCGCCATGGCTTTCCAGCCATGCCAATCGACGACGTTGCGAGCAGCCATGTTCCAGGCGCTCGCAGCGGCGCAGACAATGTTCATCTCGTACTCTAGGATGCGTCGATAGAGTGTTAGAAGAGTTTGGTGGACTTGGGGCTGTTGACGCTGGAACTCTGGTAGGGATGTCCAGGATGATGGATGGAGAGCACGATGGAGGGTCATGTAGTGAGGAATGGTGTGTGCAATATGCACAAACCCTTGGCGAATATCTTCATGTCGGAGAAGGGGTTCTAGTAGAAGCTATTGATGAGATTAGTCTTGTTGTTCAATGGGTTGAGTCAGTCGGAGCCTACTGGTGTTAGTGAGCAGAAGCCCGCCCAAGCGACAGCGGCGCTGGGCTGGTCATCGAGTATTGAAGCTATAGTCGACCTTGTGCGAATCAGATTTTCTCTTGCTTCAACATCTCCTGAGTCTGTTTGTGATGTCTCCTTAACTTCGCGGTTTAAACCAGACTTTGCGATCATCATCATGAGTTCCGCTCTCCTCTCACTCTCTGTCGGCAGCCCATTCCCGTTTCCGTTATGTCCCGGCCTCAAAGTATCAGGAAGTGCATGAGAAATAATGCTCTCATACGCGAGCACAAGACCCGAAGATGTGCCATCTCTCTTGAGGACATCGTATGCTGCGTTCCAGAGTTCAAGGTCGTGCGCGCGCTCCTCGTCCTCTGAGGCTGATCCGCGGCGACTCTGGCGTTGACTATGTTTGCCGATGTGTGGAATAGGACATGATGAAGATTCGCGAGATGGATTTGCGGATGATGAGGGAGATGCTGAGGAAGCTTCGGAGGATGGAGGGTGTGAGTGACGGCGAATTTTGCCGACGAGCCGCTTTACTTTGCTTGTTGCGTTATGGGGAGCTGAAGGTTGTGAAGCGGTTTTCATGATGACGCCGATGGCTGAGCTTATGATATGAAGAGAAGAGCAATGAAGGGAAGATTGGGCGATGGAGTTTAGTTTACAATGGACAGAAATTACAAAAGATGGGAAATGATTCAGGTCCCTCACAGTGTTTTCTTCTTCCAGCTGACCCGACAATGTTAGTTAATGCCATTCCATTGATAGGCCATGACGATGATATCAGGAACTGGCAATGATCCCAAAACTGGGGGCCGATAATACCCCTAGCTAGGACCAGACGGGACAAGAACAGTTCATCGGGGCTCGGGAATCGAGTCAAGCGACGAGCTGAGAGTTACATCAAGTAAAAAAAAGTAAAAGAAAGGGTCTCACTCGCCCTCAGCCGAGTTCCGACGATCATCAGAGCCATTCCATCATCATGGTAACGGCCCTTTTTCTTGGAGGGGTCACCTGAACCGAGCAGTCCATGATACAGGTTTTTGGGGTGATCATTTTGACGTGGAGCCAAGACGGAGCCAAGAGGATGACCCCGGAAGTTTGATGGGGGATGATATGGATACTGGCGGGCTTAATAAAGAGGGTCAGTTCCATGAACGAGCATCAGTCTCAAGAACCGTCATGTTTGGATATTCTATCGGCCGAGATAGTGACGTCTGGGAATAACGAGGCCAAGATGCTGGAAATGACTCTTTTTCCAACTTAGGTACATTAGCGTAATCAACCCTTATGCCGTGGGAATTGGTAGGTAACCATGAACCAAGACCAAGGACTACTAACCTGCCCCCCGGCCAAGACTTTTCATGGCTGCCTTGAGACAGATCCACGACATATGAAGTCATATTGAGAGTACAAACATCACCCAACAAATAAACCAACAAGTCGCTCTGTCACTGGCCAATGCCCCTCGCGTCATCATCTCCAAGACCGGGGTTGATGAACCGCTGGGAGTGGGGGCTCTCAATCCACTGGAGCGTCACTCTTCTCCACTGTCGGCCCGGGGGGAGTTAGTGAGAGAAGCGAGAGACAACCTGAGAGACTCGATAGTTTCTATCACGAGATATTACGAGGAAGGGCGTTTAAGTTTGCAGGGAGATAGATCCCACTGTAACGGTATAGATACCAATATTCAAGTTTGACGGCAGTTGTCGCCAGGTTTTTTTTATTCATGTGAAATTGGTATTGATCAACGACTTTTTGATTTTGAGGTTGGAGACTGAGAGTGCTGATCTGGCCTCGATGCGAGGCTGTAAATCATGCACATGTGAGAAAGCCAAGGCACGCAAAATAGAGCGTTTCAAAGAAATGCTGGGTAGACAATTCCTAGGTAGTTTGTTTCGAGGACTTCAAGAGAGACATAGCAATAGTCAAAGCGCATACATACAATCTCGCTATGGTCCTGTGCTCGGTCAGTCTTGTTGGCGGCGAATCATACTCCAAGAATACAAGATCATATGGTTGATCATCACATATAATTCCTTATATATACAGACGCTCGTTTCACTCCCCCTATTCGCTTTCCAATCAAACATGTTCCTGTATCGATACGCGTTGATCTCGGCATGAATATGGCACTTTGCTCGAAACATCGTCCCCATCAAAAAAACGGAAACACAAACACCAAATCCTCCGGTACGGAGTATGGTTATCGCAATTAAACAAACACAGCCCGTCTCCCTGTTTCACTCGTTACGACTCAATATATTTAAAAGCAAAACAGCACTAATTTTTCCGAGTCTAATCAATCTGGTCCCAACATGCCGCTCAAAATAAACCATCCTCTCTGCTCTGCATATTGTGATCCTTGTCTCATGCTCATCCACTCTACTTGAAACACTGCCATCTCCGCCTGTGATCGCATCTAAACATCCCACTTGCCCGCCTGGATTGGGTATAATTCTTTTTCTCTCCCCCGTCAACTAACTGCTGTTGAATGTCTCTCCCAACCTCCTCGTTGCAGTGCAGCGCAGCGTTTCCCTTTCTCAGTCACTCGTTTACATAGGTGTTGATCACCTGTTGGTCCGTTACTCTTCACCACGATCCCTTCTTTTTCTCAGCAAACTTCTTTACTTTTTTCCCGCTCGCTGGATCAGCTGTCGAGATGCATTTCACCAACCTTGTCGCCGTCTTCATCGGCCTTGCAGCCGCAGCGCCCACGGCTGCTCCTACCAAAGACAACATGATCGCCGTCTCAACCACAGCACCCAGTGCCTACGAAGATCCATACACTTACTGGGCTGCTGGAAACCACTCCTTCAGTACATGCGACAAGAAGACTTACAACGCGCACCAGGCCCCCAAGAACACCAAGCGGGCCAACTACAGAGACTGCGCAGCGCTTCTCTCGACCTTTGGTACTCGTAACGGCACTTTCAGCATTCCTGCTGCCTCGGACGACAAGCGCGAGTACGATGTGGGAGATGGACTCGTCAACATCGTCAAATCAGGATCGTGCGCTTTTGCTGTGCGTGCTGATAAGGGATTGAAGGTTGGTGATGATGATGTGGTTTGGATTATGCAGAAGGCTGTTCTGGAGTACTCTGCTGGAACGGAGATGGCAGCTCGTGGATCTGTCAAGTGTGCTGCTGACGAGGTTGGGAAGAAAGGAGGTCTTTACTGGCAGGTTCATGGTATTGAGTCTGCTGGTTATTAACCGGTGCCTCGGTGGTCTTGATGATCATGTGTTCAGTCTATGGATCTCGGGGAGTTTTCTGACCTGAAGGATTTATTGGAGGATCGGTTCTGGAACTGTCCTGACGACAAGATGCGATTTTTATGTGCGATACCCAGGTGTTCACAGAGGATTTGGCAAATAAAGATATAGCCGCAATGAGTACATATTTCTTCTCCTCGCCTCTCTAGACGGACGCATCATTCGATAATGGCACGTTTCAAGGTCAAGGGTCAGTATCATGGTGCTATTACCCCCGTTCACTGAGGTCGCATGGTCTATGGTAGCATAGGTGGTCGTGCCTCAACAGCTTTGGCAGTTCTCGTATCCTCTAACTTTTAGGGCGAGTAGTTGATAGGGTACCACCGAGAAGCATTTGTCACTCTGGTCGGTTTCATTTCATTAGAAACCGGCCTCGGTGGTTGAGGATAACATCGTCATCTCCTAACCTAATCCCCAGCACTCTTATTGATACGAGATCAATGTGTTGGGCAACGTCATCTGCTTATCATGAGCCACCTATCGTGACTAGAGTAAATCAAGAGAAAGAACTTGTTTATACGCTTGCGGCCTGCATGATTTAGATCAGCGAGCTGCTCTTGCGACAGGCCTTTTCACAATGATTGCCATCATAGATGATTCGAAAGAGAAGTCACTTCAGGTGCATAAGAACAAACATTATGACATTAATCATCGAATTCATTCCTAAATGAGCAACTCTGTCCGCTACACTTAAAGTCAACCTAAGATGTCACATTCCCGACTTCGTGGTCAATCATGCAAGTGTCTCCGATATGTGTAGTAAAGCAAAGGGTATAATCCCAAACTCCAAAATCTCAATCTTCGAGTGCTCTCCGTGGTGTATATGTATGCAATGGCACTCTGCTAATCGTGTAGTCGATAAAGATGAGTCAAAAACTCGGTGGTGATCAACCATAGTATTCTTCAAAGATTGGAATGCTAGGATACTTAGCCAGGGTTCGATCCATACGACAAAGTTTCCTGGCTTGAGCTTCCAGTTCTATTTGGCGATCAACGCAAAAGGCTGCAATTCCATTAGAGGTCGCAATTGCCGCGTCTACGGCCTTGAAGGCGAGATCAACACGCCTTTTGCAGTCTTCGACTTCTATACGAATCGCGCGGGAAGCGGCATCTCCTGCGTGAACAACCAGAAGATCGATGCTTTTCAGCGTCTCTTCAGTCTTGGGTTTTTGCCTATAGACGCGCGCCGAGATGGTGTTGATTTCACGTACGTAATCAATAATGACTTGTCCAATGCGGTCTTTCTCAGCGAGAGTTGCGTTATGCCGTTGTGTTCGGGGCGAAAATGGTATCGCGGGTGAGGCGTCGGGAAGGGGCTTGACGCTGCCTTTGTCTTGGAAAGTGTTAAGCAGCGTGTTCAGCTCGGTGACATCTTCTGTGATGTTTCGAAGCGTTCGGTTGACAGTATCCATCTTGGAATAAATCCACGCGGTCTTTGAAATAACAGTAGGAGAGGGAGGATCATCTTTATACGGGTCCGGGCTGTTTGATATTATGCCTTTCTTCCTCTCGATTTCCCTAACTCTTCGGAAGTGCGCCTTCGCATCAGAGCGGCTGAAGTTGGTAGGGCGTTTTCCTGTGAAGGGTTCCAGATAAGAGTAGTCGGCAACTCTGGTAGGTTCTGGGACGAAGACTCCTTCGTCATGAAGCTTTTGTATGGCTTTGGGAGATACTTTGACGTATGCAGCGCCAGGGGGTTTGTTTGATGGTCGGGGTCGAAGGTGAGGTGAAGTATGCCCAGGCGATGATTGGGAGGAAGAAGTGGACGACCCAGTAGAAGGTGTAGGTACTCGAAAGCAGCGACCTGGTCTGTCGGGAGTAGAAAGAACTTCTTTCTGGGGGGACAGATATGAGACCTGTTCAGGGACTTCCTGAGGACTGTACACGAAAAAGTAATAGTGTAGCTGCCACATGGCAACGGCGCCGAGTAGGGCGAGGCAGACGACGAATGAATATGTCGACATCGTGAAGAGGAAGACTGTCCAAAAGCAGATGAAGTTGAATGTGGTGGTCAGGACGAAAAAGATGGCGCGGACAAGAAAGAACTGTGAGTATACCCCGAGATCCCAGATCTCGTAAAGAGCCCACAAAGGGTCATCATAGGCATCAATAATCACCTCACAAACAGCTCTTCCGATACGGTACATGAAGTGACAGGACCAGGCAGTGATGAAGCCTCCCCAGAGAATGTGAGAGGCAGTAGGGCTTGCTTTGTAGTGGCCGAGGATCCAATCGTTGTGCTTGGAGTACTGAAGAGGACTGCAAAGCATCATACAGAACCACTGCAGAATGATACTGAAAATAGAAATCTGGAATCTGATTGTGAAGGCAATGAAGTGAAATACATTCGGGCACTCCTTGATGAGGCGCTCGAAACCGGTTTCGGGGTAGGGGCGGTAGTTAAAAAATTGCTTCGGGTCATACGTGAGACGGGAGCGACGCCAGAACATGGTGACTGAGTTTTGTTGATATCAGTGATTACTTGAGAGTTCTTGGGTAGAAATGGTGAAGTTGGTGAAGGGATGCAGTTGACAAAGTTGAGTGGTTCGTTAAACACTGTTGTGAAGTGAAGAAGTGAAAGATGAGCGATGATGGGGAATGGGAGCAGGCCAGTTTGATGAAATTGAAATGAAATAAATCTCTGCCTGTTCTAAAATGCCGATGTGAATTCACTGCCCAGCAACCGGCCAGTGGCAAGTGCCCTGGCAGCTGCACGGCAGTGCTAGCCAAGCTGCCACTGCTAGGAAGTGAGGGCATTCACAGGTGACAGTGTCAACAAATATAGCACTTTTATATCACCATAGACTGGCTCTAGATAAATAAAGTGGTGAATGCTAAATCAGAGAGTGTCCAAAAATAGTTCTATAAAAACAACTGCAAATGGACTCGAGTCTATTTATCTCAAAGTTGTTGCTGGCATGTGTCAGGAGAGCAGGCGGAACTCATATATTCTACCTCCAGGCTCCGAGCATGATAGATAGCCAGGCCACCTATTTACTGTTGCGGTTGTTTGTATACTTAATACTGGATTTTGTTGTTTGGGCATGACTACCTAGCTGAGAACTTTGCAAACATCTGTCACTGTGTCACTCAATTCCTCCCACAGATTGTTATTGTTTCAAAGGCAATATTGCAATGTTTGAATAAGATATCTCGATTTTCAAAGTAACCGTAAATGGGCGTTCTTTGACCATCCAGAGACTCTACATTGCGACAGTATTGGGCATGTTGTATTATACCCATTAGTTCATGTCTCTGGTTTCACCATCTCGACTCCCGGGTTGATTCCTCGAGCAGAAGACATTACCAAGCTCCTGACATCGAAATCATGTGCATATTCTTGCACATTGTGAGTTGTTTCTTGATGAAGCTCCTCGGAGATCCAGTCCTGAGCGATGAGGAGGCTTTTGGGTACCTAGCCAAGCCACATGATGATTATCCTCGATGTGACTTACTCGAGGCGCGGAGAATGATACAAAACTATTATCAAGAGTCAAGAACTCTGTCTGTTGGAGAGTCTTTTGCGTCAGTTCCAGGGTCTTGTTGATGCATGCTGTCAATGCTGAGTTCCTCGTGCAATAGGTTAGCGAAGAATATTGTAAAGACTCCATCGTCCAAATCTTTAGGCTGCAAGCTAAAGGACCCATCAATATCAACGCCAACAATTTGGTCAAGCCCATCAGTCTGATCCATGGGAAGAAGGTTTCTTGCCACTATCTTGATTTGGCTGCCAGGACCCAAGATCTGCCTCTCAAGATGGTCATATGAAGCATTTCGAGAGATAGCTTTTGCCCGAACTCTTCATCCCCTAGAGGGACTTACCTAGGTAGGTAGTATTCGTTATTTATTTCTTGGCAATGTCTGGATGCTCTAATAAAGCCGTTAGTCGCCAGCTTAGCTCCAGTGTCCGAAACAAAAGGCCGCTTCTCTGTATCATCAACATCGCAAGGCATTTTGGATAGGGGTGAGTGCATTAGCCTCCCTTCCGACGAGCCCAAGTAATTCCCTTATTTCCAGCTCCCTTAGCATAAGGCTTTTATTAACTTTGAATGCTCGGTTGCACAGAACCATGCCGCCGCCGCGAATTTCGGGGCCAAAGGACGCGGGGGTTTTTGGTTATGGCGCACACTAATTACCAGATTTTGGGGTCTTGGATCGACAAGGCAGCTGCTAGCACGGGTCTATTAAAGATAGAGGAGGATCATGTTGCCTAAATTAGACGGGTAGATCAGGCATTGGGCAGAGATGGTTCGCACGGATGGTATGGTGGTGTCTGCTTCGACTCGCATGAACAGCTAAGAGAAACAATGTTTATGCCGTTATGCCGAGCATGCCATGAACGTCTGTGGGTATGTGATACACCCTTGTTAAGGCTGAGGTTGAAGATGGGAATAACTAGAATCTGGGCAAAATTGAGTTTGCGAAATTCAACCATGTTGAAATTACCCATTCAAGGGACCTGTGCCTGATTTATGCTGTTGGTCCTGGTCCATCCAAGCTTTGTCTGATCTTAATCGGCTCTCAGGGACAACATCGAAAGAGCGAGACCAGTCTCGAAAGAGATGACAATAGAGTCGATTGCCTTTTGGTCGGCATTGTTCTGATCGCCAAGAACTCTTTCATTCCACGAGCAGACCCTCGATGTATTTTGTTTACTGATCTTGAGTGAGAGTTTGTCCAGGGAGAAAGAGACTTTAGCCA
This sequence comes from Fusarium sacchari, assembly GCA_017165645.1. Taxonomy (NCBI): domain Eukaryota; kingdom Fungi; phylum Ascomycota; class Sordariomycetes; order Hypocreales; family Nectriaceae; genus Fusarium; species Fusarium sacchari. Next base: position 149,315 of record JADANP010000002.1, read on the forward strand.
CAATCCTTATACCCATTCATCCAGCGACCGAAAAACATCTCTGAATAGACGTCACATTCGAAGCCTAATGCACAAGCCTCGTTGCTGAATTCCATGACAGCTTTTGACGGCTGCTTAATCTTGGCTAGGAGCCTCATCTACCGCTGCCATAGCTGTCGCCCTCGGACTGGGGGATTTACGAGTTACCCGAGACGCGATTCCCTTTCGGGATAGAGGTTGCGCGGAGGATAATGGCTGGAATGCAGCCGCGCCCTTTAACTTCGACAGAAGATGCAAAGAACGTGCTGCGTATGCAAAGCCCAGGCAGAGTTTCCTTCTGGACGTTTCTTCCTTCTCGGCGGAAGCGCACCTAAGGTATATGCCGTCAGACGAGGCATGGGAAAAGTATGAGTCTGGGGAGTCCGAAGAAAGAGGGAAGGTTTCGAGCGACGGGTATCTCAGGTACTTCCGTCACCGGAGGATTGCGTGGAACCGCGGAGCCGTCATGTGGGTTAGCATCCGGTCCCCATCGCGGACCGAAGTGGAGGGGTTGACTACGGACAGAGTCCGGGCGAAAAGTCATGGTAGCTCGTTTGAAGGTGCGGTAGTGGAAGGCCATTCGACACTGTGATGTCGTCTTGTGGGATACGAGCAAGCCTTGAATACGACTGTAAGAAACAGTTAGTTAACTTGTCGGTAGTTCAGTGGGATGAGAAAAGCGGTGGACTCGTAAACACAGACGCCTCGTGCTGTCAACTCCAACAGTCTTGTTGGTTGAGGTTTTATTAGTGCAACCGATCTGATCTGATATCAAGATACAAGCTATGGCTCTGGCGTGAAAGATGGGTAGCTAGGGATAGCTTCAAAGAGTCCGGTCTAGTCTGGGGGTCTAGACGCGGCACAAGCTGGGGATTTGCTGATCGCATTCTGGTTTGAGCAAAGCGGGAGTGCCCAGAAGTGGTGAGTGGGTTCTGAATAGGCACTTGAAAGCCTCAACGCGAGTTTGACGAGTCAAGTGCCACATGGTGGTGTAAGGTACTTATTGAGGACAAAGTTGCGCCTCAATGGCTTTAGCCGTGGTAGAGCGAGGCTACAGTTTCAAAGCCTTGGCGTTCGCGGTTCATTGATTGATTGCGTGGACACTGAACATTGAGAAAAGTTACTCGACAGAATAGGGCCTAGTTTGCGGTGCCGGGGGAAAAAAGGCAGATTGTCGTTCTTGTTCCGGGTTCCTGGGACACGGGGAATGTCGCCAAATGTTAGCGTTTCAGCACTCCCTGAGTCCCTCTCCTCTCTTCTCTCTCCTGGCTCAGGCGGCTCGTTACAAAGTACTTGTCCCTTGCTTTTGGGGTCTCGCCTCGTCTCGTCTCTTCCCCTGCCTTGTCCCATTTATGCCTCCGGAACAGAAGCCGGCCTATCAAGAGCAATCCCAAGGGTGCCCCAACCGTGCGAGATGCCTAGGGTGCAGTAGTATTGGCTGGCGTGACCTGTCCATCTGTGCCCGTGCTACCTTTTGACGGGCCGACCAGGTACATCCATCCATCTCAATCACCCTCAGGCCAGAACTGCTCCTTCGCACGGGCGGGATCGTACTGCAGCGGAGACTAGGAACTGGCGGGTACTGACACTAATGACGGGACGGAGTCGGAATCACGGAACACTCACAATGATCCTGATGTTGCTGCACCTAACAGAAATAGCGTGTTATTGTCTCTGCTCGCGATAACCAATTAGGCATCCAAGACCGTAATGGCTGCAGCAAACAGTGGTTTCAAACAGGACAGTATCCGTTCGGTCACTCGGCTTCCGCGGAGGATCAGGGAAAATTCATGACGAGCAGCAACGCCTCGCGTTTTACAATGGAAAGCTTCACAATAGAAAGGCGAGACAAGCAAGCCAGACAACACAAGAGAAGAGAGCGGTGATTCGGGCGAGTACCGCATTCCTCTGGTAAAGAGCTAACCCGTAACCCGGCAAAACGAGACATTGCCGGGCTCGTAAGATCCAATGGATGTTTGGGTTAGGGTTCGGCGAACTCACATGCCGATCAGGGACCGTCTGACAACCACGTCAATTCAAATGAGCAAACGTTGACAACCCTTCGGGGAGCAAGAAACCTACCTAGTGACGTTTACTGAGAGCGCCAAAAATAATCTAGTCTAGAGCCACAACAGAATATACCGGGCTCACCTAAGTCTTTTTGTCATCTATGTAAGTGGTCTCAAGTTTTTCTTGCCTCCACTCGACAAGACAACTCATTTCAAACAGGTCCAGGGCTGAGCGGGAGCTGGGGAAAAGCAAATAGCCTCTATTCCGAATTTATTTACGGTACGGTTTGGCTTTGGCGCCCCTCCTGCCGGCTAATGTTGAACCGTCTGTTCGTAACCGTACTGTATCGTCTCGAAACCAATAGAATTCTCGACTGATCATCACGAAGCATCCTCGTGAACAACCCCCAAACTCGGGATGAGACAAACCAGAAATCAGATGCATCGGAGAGACAATGAAAAGACAAAACGGGACAAGGATCAAAACTCGCTACCGTAACTAGGTTCAGGTAAACCCGCTGATGCCTCACTCTGCTGGGGTCTTCTGCTCTGGTGACTGGTGCGCCTTACTCGCTTCTCTTCTTGGCAGACCAGACTTTTGGGAAAGGCAAGGGGAAAATCAGTGGGTGATTATTTTGGCAGAGCTCCGATGGTACCAACCTAATAACACTGCTACCCAGTACAGCACAGTACAGTACAGTCACCCACCTACATTCACCGACACCGTTGCGACTAAATTAGGCCATGGCAAGCCCAGGCTGGGCGCCTCCAGGTCTTCCATGTCTCCAGCAACTTAGGTTCCCAATGATGACACGGATCCGCTCTGGCGTTTTTGGTAAATGGAATTACGGACCTGCACTAGAGGAGGTATGTATGTACCTACAGCTGGATGGCTGAGGCTGCAGTAGGGAGCCCAGCCCAGCCCAGCCCAGCCCAGCCTAAAACAACAAGTTAAACCTGAAAGGAGTAGACTTTACGAGTCAAGGGGTCGGAAGAGAAAAAGCAAGCAGCCAGAAACAATGATATTAAAAGCATCCTCTATTCCCCCCGTTTCTCAAACGCGCTGATCTCTCTTTTTCACGATCACCAACCAATCCGCGAAGTTCCGAAACCGAGAATACAATTACCACCTATTACAGCACCTTACAGTACAAGCACGGGCTTCGGGCTACCTCACCTCTGCCACCAAAATAGCCGCGGATCCTCATCACATCTACCCATCTACCTACACCCCCCGGTCCTAGGCTAGTCAGCGCAACACAACAAAGGACAAACAAAAAGGACCAGGAACAAGGCCCCAGGGTGTCATTCATTTCGATCCAATCCAATTCTTCATATATCCATCTGCCAGCACCCCTACCACTTCAACTTTTCCCATCTTGCTCTTCCCTCCAAGACATTCTGCTTTCCAGCTGTATCTCTAAAGAGCAGTACCAAAGCCAAAAGCTTCGACGAGCTGGTCTCTTGAAACGTCTAACAAGCTTGGGTCGTGTTTGTGCTCTCACCTTGCATCCACGCATGCATAAACATCCTTTAATAGCAACAACCTGACACGCATATTGTCTTGTTTGCTTCCCCTTCGACCAACAACCCATTCCTACCCCTCCAGCTCATCATCCGACCTGCCTCAGCCATATATACCAATACAGCACCTCGACAGTGTTTACTGCCTATACCTCCCTGCATTAGTCAACACCAACTCGCAACACCGCAACGATGCTCCGAGGAACCACTTCCAACGTCCCCAAGGTCCCACTCTTCGGTGTACCCAAGAGACGCAAGCAGAGGCAGCAACAAGAACAGGAGCAAAAGGACAAAGAAGAGCAGCTTCGCCTACAGGCTCTCGAGGAAGCTGAATTCGCAACCAAGGCCGAAACTTCAGACTTCCTCCTCTACTACCTTGAGCGATCCCCCTTCAGGGACCAATCCGATCAGATCTCCATTGCCTGGGAGAACCTACCTAGCCTAGGCGAACTCGAGTCTTTTGCCAGGCTCGACAAGACTGCTGGCACACAAGCCTGCCGTCGTTTATTCAAGGCCGTCGTCATCTGGGACGATCTTGGTCTTGATCTCTGGGAGACCCTTAACAGTACCTTCCACCCTGAAAGCGACGAGGAGGACAGCGACGATGATCTCCTTGACGAAATCTCAGAAGAGCCCATTGGCTGGGATCACGCAAGCCCCCGAAGATCCCGATCTCGCGCCAGTTCCAGGACATCTTCCTCTGAGACACAGAATTCTGAACGCTCTCGCCAAGTCTCCTCGGAACGACACAATCAGCGTGAGCATAGCCGTGACTCGCGCAAGACAGCTTCCGCACGAGACCAGAGTGTCAACGGAAGATTACCTCCCCGGAGACCAATGGGTCTTCAGGGCGGTATGATCAGCGAGTACTACGACAGCCCCTCGCGGTATCGTGTTCCCAAGATTGTGCGCGTCCTATAAGCGCTTACACATTACCACTCTACGAATATTTCTTTTTTGTCTTTGATATTATACTGTTTTTTGTAAGCGGGAGTTGGGACACTAGCCAAGTTCGCAGCAACCGCCATACTAGCCACATAATGGTTTCTTATGTTTTCTGAGTATTAGCAAGGCGTTATGGACATGTATGCAATGGCACCGGACAATTACGGATTACGGGATACCACCAATATCACAGCTGAGGGATAACAGCTACCATATTATTACTATAGTACAGCAACGAACAATCTACCAAATAATTTTGATACATACCTTACACAGTCATGCAATTCTTGATTGATCGACGTGAAAATTTGGATGGCTCCTCTTGATGCAACCTTCAAAGTTTGGAGGTCTGCAACAACCATAAACACTACCAAGGAAAAACACCTTGTCTTGAAGCTAGATCGTCGCTATTCTGACATCACCCAAGATCCGTCGTTGCAACATTGAGATATGATCGGATTGAAGGGAAAAGTCGACGTCATGGTGGAGGGAAAATTAACTGCCGCGATCTTAAGAGCCGGAGAACCTGGAAAGTTACGTACCCGGCCCAACAAGACAACCTGGCCTGGCCAGACTCATGTCTGGGTAAGTCTATCGAGACTGCAGAGCAATTCCTTCACCACATCGGTTGATCGCCTTGTATTCCATCCCCCGTTCGTCAAATGATCACCATACTCACAGTATGCGCTGTCGTGTCGCCTGCTCTCGTCGCTGACTCGTCTCATGTCGTGAGTGATTCAATCCTTGGCGTTGTCTTCGTTACTGAGCCTGGAGGTCATTTCAGGAGAGCCAATGGTTCGGGGTGCGCTTCAGTCACTATCCGTGTGGCGCGGGGGCTAGCTTAATCAGGAGTATGAATCCACCGGCTGGGATCCAGGCTGGATGGGTAAAGTCTTCACTCCCAATTCAGGTATCGCTTTGACCTCCAGTGAGGACCAGTTGAGACGAACGAGTGTTTTGGTCGTCGAAACACCCTTTGGAAATAACATGTGAGACCTGAATCAACTAGGTACGTATGAAACATTGAGATCTTGATTAAAGGATAATTTTATCTCCATCTAGTTTTGGTTTCAGTATATAACTTGGTGAGACTCAACCTCTTTATTCAAGGGAAATTACATCGTTTGTCTGGTGCTCTGGTCGAACAAAAAGCATGCAGCCCAGGGGCGCTAAGAAAAGCCCGCGTCTTGTGATGATTGAGTCGACGTCTTCTGCACGCACCCTCAACTCTGAAACACTTCGTTTATACGGAGGAAACTCTCAGCAGCTGTCTCACCTGAGTAGTTTTCTCTTTAAGCATGAGATAACTCTATTCTCTGCTCAGATGCAGGACCTGACTCACTCTACTCTTGGGTGGTGGGATGAAATGCAGCTGCTGATGGTGTGCTGTGCAAGCTAGACAAGTTATCTCAGCTAGCCTCAGGGGTCCTGGCCCAATTTGTATCTAGACTCGAGAGGCGCTGTTTGAGGCTTCACACCAGGAGAATAGGTAGGACATTTTACAGGATAGCCTGACTACTGGCAAGATGAAGAGCTCCTTTTCGAGACGGAATGTTCCGGCTGCATTGTTCGCAGCTGAGTGTGAGGATCTTTGTTTCATTGTTTTCTGTGCTTTTTGGTGTTTTTATTATAGTGTTAGTCTACACAATGAAGCACTTATACGGCCTCTCGTGTATCGGCCTGTTGGGCTTGGCTGTCCCGACTATCGGAAAAGATGTCTCCTACGTGACTGACCTCGAGATCTTTACCTACTTGGTACGGCACCTCGGAAGAGCATCAGTGCAATACTGACTGTTTAGGCGCCATGTGTTTCCAGCGCAATCTCATACAATGTCGGCATGCAGACATACTCGACCATGTGTGGCGACTCAGAAACCGACTTGCAGAAATGCATCTGCTCGACTCGAATGGACGAAGTTGCCTCATCGATCTCGACCGATATAGAATACAGCTGCGGCTCCAGCGCGACGGAGGATCTGTCAAGTGCGTCTAAGTTGATGCAGAAGTACTGCAACCAGGAGGAACACATCACGTTCTTTTCGCCAACCAAGAATATCGTCGAGGCGTATATAACAGACCTTCCTGAGTTGGCATATCTCCCGCCTTGCGCGCAGTCGGGATTATCCTACGCCGTGGTCAATATTGTATGAAAGCTTCCAAAGTCCAGTGATAGGGGCTTGGTCTGACTAACATGAGTATAGGGGTCGTCAAGGTGCCCTGAAGCCGCCGAATTGAATGCCCCGTGTGTCTGTAACAAGAAAGATGTCGTTCAGGATATTACTTCAACACTTAGGAGTGCCGTGAAATACTCATGTTCCAACAACGGAGACGTCACTTCGGCACAGAACTTCTACAGCGAATTCTGTCAGATGAACGACGGCACAACGTCCTTTGCACCCCCGAAAGGGCCTCCTGGAGATAGTGAGTCTTAAATCATATCTCATGGAGTCATTCTAATGTTGCCACTGTCAGTGTCATACTACATCACAGCCATGCCGCATTTCAAGTCTCTCAACAAATGTGCCCAGTCCGGGATAGCTTCTGCAGTTATGGAGGTTAGTCTCAATGTTTCTATGCGCTATCAAGTCTCTGATAACAGCGTAGCAAAGCTCCTGGCTATGTGGAAACGGTCCTCAAGAGCTGGCTTCATGCATCTGCATAAAATCAGGGATGTCAAAGATCATCTCTAGCAGTTTGACTGAGCGAGTCAAGGACTACTGCGATAGCACTCACATTGCCAACGTCACATCCGCCATCGACGTCTTTCGGTACTATTGCAGCGCCGCTGAGAGTTTGATTGTTGCTACAGTCAGCCAATCAATCTTCCAGTCTTATCCGACTGCTAGTTCAGGAGCTGGCACAGGGACAACAGGTCCAGGAATGACTGGCTCGGCTGGTGCAACTGCAACTTCCAGTTCGAACAATGCGAAACAGTCTGACTCTGGTCATGAGGATAAGGAGGATGATGAATCGAAGACAAGTATCGCACCGATTGCTGGAGGAGTTGCTGGCGCTGTCGTGGTGGCCGCTCTCGGGGCGGGACTATTCCTCTGTATTCGAAGAAAGCGTCAACGTCAAGCCAAGGGCGAAGAACTCTCCAACAATGCTGACGGGCCTCCAGAATATACTGGACATCCAGAGCTCATGGGCAATAGTGCTTATATCAAGGGCCACACTGCACCACCCATTGTTTCCGAATTGTCATCATCCACTTCTTTCAAACCGGAACTAGGCGGGGGGCAGGGCATTTCAGAGCTCCCTCCTAACCATGCACCCACAGCTGAGCTTCAAGCTCACCTTGCAAAGTCTAATTGGGGGCATTCACCAGCACAATCAGAATATGTGTCACCCGTGAGTCCTGCGCCAGCATATTCTGGCCTTCATGGAATGGGTTTTCAGTCAGGGCCTGTGGAGTCTTATGAGCTGGATTCTAATATACGAAGTCTATAGAAGGATATTGACTTCCTCTATTCTTGCAATGACTTCAAAAGCTGGCGTTATGGTTGCTGTTTGGTAATAAGAGTGGTTCAACCACGGGTTTTCGATGGATACCAGCCAGATTTTCAGTTTTGATATTAGCAGAAACCTGTAATTGTATATGAAGGGACACATTTTCTATTATCTTTGTATGGTTGCGCAAATTGTAACCCAGATCTTGGTGTGTTGCTGATTATGAGTGAAAGGGGTTGGTGGGACTTTAGATTACACATTCATGGGCCGCAGGTGCATTGGATCAATCAGCACAATGTGGCTGCACTTTACAACAGTAGTCTACAGTTTATTTCCACAAGTGAATGGAGCAGAGATGCATTAGTAGGGCCTTTATTTACCTACACTGCCTCATCCATAGTCAAGACTGCGTGTGATTGAGGCTCGGAGTGTAGGGTAAGCTTGTGGTGGCCGGAAAAACTAGGCACCGCTCAAACGCAGCTTCCACCTGCAGGTGGCCCGTGCCCGTTGCTTCCCCAGTAGCAAACGTCGGCGTGTTGCATCTCAGCTTTGGAGCTCCAAATTTCCTACCTTAGTCTCTCCAACAACAAAGGCTCCATTTCCTTTGTCGGAGAATTTCATCAACGTCTCACCCTCATTTGTTGATCTGATAGACGCAGGCCGAAGCGACAACCGACGTGGACTTGGGTTTCCTTTTTATTTGACTTTCCTCCTCGAGCGCGCAGCTGCGGTAATGACGAGTATCGCGCTATTGACCTGATCCGACCTCGACCATGGCGGCCGCAGACGTGGACATTGGCTACGTCGCAGGCCACCTCGGCCTCGACCAGCCCGTTATCGCGTCTCTGACGACAGAACCGACCGTTGAGCTCGTCAACATTGTTCTGCAGGCTGTTGCAGCTAAAGCGCACGAGTTTGACACCCTCTATGCTGAAAAGCTCCAGACCGACATTGAACTGGAGAACGCGGTGCGCAGCTCTGAAACGCGATCGCAAACTTTCAAAGCTACTGCAGACAAGGCCCTCAAAGATGTTGAAGAGGCTAGGCAGCAGCTCAAGGACGAAGGTATGTTTTAACAGACTCTGCGAAACCAGGCCAGATGGTTGTTGACATTCGCTTGCCCCACAGAAACGAAGCGACAATCTCTCGAGAATGAACTTCAGGTTTTCAAATCTAAGAAATCGGATTACGATGCCGAGATCAAGGCTCTGAATGACAAGATTGAGACCCTTCAATCTTCGAACCGAACCAACTTGAGCATTATTGAATCCAACAACAAGCGCGATCAGACTATCACTGAAGAACTTACGAAGCAGCACCAGCGAAATGTCGACCTTTCTCGCGAGATCACTGCACTGCAACAATCGGAGCAGACTGCACGGGGCCAGCTCAATAGTGCCAAGTACCGAGAAGAATCCCTACAACAACAGCTCGATCTTGCCCGAAAGAACAGCGAATGGCTAGAGAATGAACTCAAGACAAAGAGCGAGGAGGGCCTCCAGTATCGAAAGGAAAAGGGCGCCCGTATTGCCGAGCTCCAGCGACAAAATGAAGACATTCAATCTCAGGTTGACTCCTTAAAGAGAACAGAGCAACAGCTCCGCGATCGACTTGAGGCCATGCAAGCCAAGGCGGATGAAGCTTTGGTGAAGGTTCAGAACCAAGAGGGAACCTTTGCGCAGACAATCGAGAGCTATAAGCATGAGCTTGAAGCCCAGAAACGTTTGGTTGAGATGTCTAACCAGCTGAGCAAAAAACATCAAGAACGAGTGCATGATCTCGAACGAGAAAAGGAGCGACTTCGCGATAACTACGAGACCGAGCTCCGACGCGTTCGAGCCGAGCTTGAGCAAGAACGCCAGACGACGAGTGAGATGGAGGAACGCATTAACCAACTTCAGTCCGAAGTTGACGAGCTCCAGGCTCGTATGGAGCAGCACGCACCGCCACCCGAGTCTGCACCAGAAACCCCCCGTGCCAACGGCTCCTTGATACGACCTTCCTCTCCATTCACAACCCCGTCTATACGAGCCAAGGGTACGATAACCACCACCCAGGCCCTTGACCAGCTGTACCAAGTTAAGGGTCAACTTGCTACTGAAAAGCGTCGCAACGCTCAGCTTTCCGAGGAGCTCGACAATATGATGACTGCTCTAGAAGCAAAGGCCCCCGAGATCCAAGATCTTCAAACTGAAGCTGAACAGCTTCGTGAAGAGATTACTCGAATGTCAGAGTTGTCTCAAAACAGCTTTGAGGAACGAGACAAGGCAAAACGAGCTGCAAGGAAAGCAGAGAGCGCACTCGCAACCTCGCAATCTGAAACAAATATTCTGCGCACGCAACTTCGAGATCTTGGCACTCAGATAAACATGTTGTTATTCCAGATCCACGCCATGGAGAAGGGTACAGACCGACTCACAGATGAAGAGACTTTCCGACTACAACAACTACAAAAAGGGGAGATTTCAGAAGAGGCACTGTCAGATATGTCCGATACTCACCAATTCATTACGCAGAAGCTGGTGGTGTTCAAGGATATTCAGTCTCTGCAAGCCAAGAACGAAGAGCTTCTTCGCATTACTCGGGAGCTTGCCAATCAACTCGAAAGCGAGGAAGCACTCGCAGAGAAGCACCAGGCCAAGCAAGACCACGACATGGTTGAGAAGCTTCAGCAGGAACTTAGTCACATGACTGAGGAGGCAAGATCTATCAAGAAGACAATGGAGAGCTTCAAGACAGAGCGTGATATGTTCCGAAGGCTTTTGCAGCAACGAGGTGTTCACGGTGATGAAGCATCTATGATGCGCAATTCAATTGCCGGTGGTGAGCGTTTGCCCTTGGCTAGTATTGAAGCAACCGAGCAAACTGAGGCTCTAAACGAGGCACTGCGCAAACTTCAGTCTGAATACGACAACTACCGCGAGGCGCAGGACGGAGTTCGTAAGGATTTGCGCGATCAGATGGATGCTCTGTCAGCCGAACGAAACAGCCTACAGACTGACAAGGTCAAACTTAACGCCGAAGTCCGCCTTGAGTCTGAGAGGCGTGAAATGTTACAAACCAACTTTGTGGCACTTCAAAACGAGAACCGTGAACTCCAAAAGCGAGCGCAGATCTTGTCTGAGACCGCTGCTAAGCAAGATATTCGGACCCAACAGGTTGCTGAAGAGCTCATTGAAGCCAGAGGTTTGCTTGATAGCGTTCGCAACGAGACTGCGAACCTGAAGGCAGAGAAGAAGCTTTGGAAGGACATCCAGGATAGACTAAGCAAGGACAACGAGAGCCTCATTGAGGAAAAGAATCGACTCAACAATTTGTTAGCAACTCGGCAATCTATCGAAAATGAGCGCAACATGGCTGATTCGGAAGCCCGACGCAAAGCGCAGGCCAAGATTGAAAGCCTCGAACAGGAATTGAGCGACGCTCAGCGAAAGCTCACTTATGAAGCAGAAGAAACCAAAAAGTTGCAACTTAGGAAGGAGTTCGAGTCAAAGGAGTCACAGAAGCGAATCGACGAACTCATGGCAAGCCTGAGCCAGATTCGTGAGGAGCATGTCGCTGTTAAGACCAGTAGAGATCACCTTCAGGCTCGCGTTGATGAGCTGACAGTTGAGCTTCGAAACGCTGAGGAACGAGCTGGAAGACTCCAACCCCGTCCTACGCCCCGACCTGGAACTATTGAGGTTAGCGAGCAACAGCAGCAACTCGAAAACGAGATCCAGGATCTCAACGTCGAGATCTCCGACCTGAAGCGAAATTTGGACATGGCCAATACATATCTCGAGAACGCGAAGACCCAGGCTGAGCAGTTCAAAGAGCTCAGCCAGGCCAATGAAGAAGCGCTTGAGGATCTACGGGGATCACAAGAACAATACAGACAAGAGATGGAAGCCATCATTGAGGAAAAGGATGGTAAAATCAAGGAGTTAAGCCAGCGTGCAGAGGACTTGTCGGCGGAGTTGTCTCGCTCTAACACCGAGCTCTCTAGCCTGCGTGACTCTCAGGGTGAGGTTGCACGACGATATGAGGATGAGAAGTCCATATTACAAGAGGAGGTGAACCGACTGAAGGAGGAGAGCGCAAGGCATCTGGAGGCAACTCGCTTCCATCAGCAAGATCTACGTGCTCAAGCTGAAATTGCCTCCAAGGCCCAGCAAGACTACGAGCAGGAACTGGTGAAGCATGCTGAGGCTGCTAAGCTTGTTCAGCAACTACGAACTGAGCACAATACACTCAAGAGCGAGGCCGCATCGCTCAAGTCAGAAGCGGATTCTGCAAAGGTTACCCTTGCTCAAAGCGAAAGCTCTTGGGAGGAACGTCGACAGCAGTTGGAACAGGAGATGGCAGAACTCAAGACTCGAAGAGAAGATGTCAACTCCCAGAACAAGATTCTTCACCAACAACTGGAAGCCCTGACCACACAAGTTGCCGCGCTTCAACAGAAGCGAAGTGGCGAAGACGAAGACGAAAGAATGTCGCCAGTTCCCCTGGGAGACGCCAGTGATGGCCTGCGGGAACTCAACGGTTACCTCCGAAGAGAGAAGGAGATTCTCGAGGTTCAGTACGATCTCAAGGCTCAAGAGGCCAAGCGACTCCAGCAACAACTTGAGTATACCCAGTCACAGCTGGACGAGGCACGTCTCAAGCTTGACCAGGAACGCACACAGGCTGCTCAGAGTGGTCGCACTTCAATGACACACCAGGACCTCATGGAGAAGCTCAATGAGCTCAATATCTACCGTGAAAGCAGTATGACATTGCGTAACGAGAATCAGCAACTCAAGGACCAGATTGGCGAGAAAAACAAGAAGATTGAAGAGATGGAGGCCCGTATCCAACCCCTGGAGGCTGAAATCGACACACTCAAGACTCAGAAGTCTTTCCTCGAGGATGAAATCAAGCAAATCCAAGAGGATCGCGACCGATGGCAGAAGCGCACTGAGGGCATTCTGACCAAGTATGGACGAGTTGACCCCGCTGAGATGGAGCAGCTTAAGGAGAAGATCACCGAGTTGGAAACTGAACGTGATGCTTTGAAGCAAGGTGAGGAGCCCCTGAAGGCCAAGATCACCGAACTCGAAACCACCATGGAAAGTGAGCGAAACAACTGGAGTACCACGCGTGCCAAGATTGTTGAGCAGGCCAAGGAACGGTCAAGGAAACTTACCGGAGAGAAGAACGAGGCCATCCAGCGTGCTAATCAACTACAAGAGAGCTTGGACAAAGCTACAAGTGAGCTCGAAGGTACCAAGAAAGAGGCGGAGGAATCGAGAAACCAGAAGTCTGAGCTTGAACAACAAATACAAAACTTCCAGAAGGAGGTTGAGCAATTACGACAACAGGCTCAGACTGCAAACTCTACCCCTACTCCTGCCCAACCTGCCCAACCTGCTGAAGCTTCGGTATCTTCCGACGTTGTTGCTCAGCTTGAGCAACAGCTTGCCGATGCTCGTAAGGAGCTCGAGGCCCTCAATGGGCAGAAGCAAAGTGCAGAGCAACAGCTTGAATCTCTCCGCAGCGAGTTGCAGACTGCTATTTCTGAGCGTGACGAGGCGACAAAGAAGATCCAAGAGGCAACTGTCAATGCTTCTGCTCAAACTACCGATCAGACCCCTGCAGAGCCCGTAGCTGCCGGTTCCACAGACCAGCCTGCTTCAAGTATCTCCGACGAAGAGAAGAAGGCTTTGGAAGAAAGAGTAGCAGCTGCCGAGGCTAAGGCTGCAGAGTTTGAACAAAAGGCCAACGAGGTTGAGACAAGGATTCAAACCACTATCAAAGAACGTTCTGACAGGATGCGGGATACTCTTAACGCCAAGCTGAGGGAGAGTCGAAGCAAGATGGAAGAGGAATACAAGAAGAAGGACGAGGATCTCAAGCTCAAGTTCGAGCAAGAAAAGCAGATCTGGCTCGCCGAGAACCCCACAGCCAGAAACGCTGATGTTACCAAGACCGAGCCAGCAGACCAACCCCCTGCAACACCGGCCAAAGCAGAAGCCCCTGCTGTGCCTGCAACACCCTCGTCCGTTGGACAAACCGATCTGTCTCAGCTCGATGATACTGGTATTCGACAATTCTTGGCGACTAACCCTACAGTTAAGAATATTGTTGCCGCCAACATCAAGAAGAAGCTTGAGATAGAAAGCTCCAAACTTAAAGCGGAGCTAGAATCAACACTCAAAACCGAGTATGAACCCAAGATTGCCGCAGCTAGGGATCAAGCCCAACTCATGGAGTCCAAGAAGACAACTCTACGCATTAACATGGCTGAGAACAAGCTGAGAGCAGCCCATGCCAAGATTAGTGTAGTCGAGAAGGCTGTTTCCGAAACTCCTCAGAAGCCCGTGGTTGAGGTTTGGGAAGTGGCCAAGGTTGCTGTGGCTCCCCCGGCAACACCGGCTGTGGCAAAACCTACTCCGGCCAGACAGGGTTCGGTTGCGGGCGTGCCTCCATCACCATCCCCTGCGACACCTGCAGCTGGTGCTAAGGCTGCTCAGGGGACACCAACTGCAACTCCGGCGAGACAACAACAAGCAGGCCCAGACACCAAGCCAGCGCAGGCGGCAGAAGCAGCCCCGGCTACTAGTGGAATTCCCGGCCCCAAGACGAACAATCCGTTTGCTGTTCCAGCTAACGCTACAACAGCGGCTGCACCAAATCCATTTGCTACTAAGAATGAAAATGGTGTAGCACCCGCTGCTAAGCCAGGTCAGCAACAGACGCAGACATCCCAGCAGGCACCCCAGCAGGGACAACAACAAGGCCAACAGCCAGTCCGATCTGGCATACCTATGCCTCGTGGTGGCGGACGCGGAAGGGGTGGAGCTTATGTGCCTCCTGGCCAACGTGCAGCCAGTGGACCTCAAGAGGGTGGACATGGTAACGCTGGCCGTGGAGGGCGAGGAGGCCGCGGTGGTGGACGCGGTGGTATGAACCCCAGTGCCAACGATTTCCAGCCTGGCAACAAGCGGCCACGAGGAGATTCGGAAGTTGGTGGAGGAGCCAAGCGAGCACGCGGGGCGCATTAGTAAAGCGTTGGGGTTGGGATATTTGAAATGTACAACATGAAAAGGGCATGTAATTATTGTGTTTTGGTCATTAAAGGGGATGAGAGAATGGATGACGGTTCATTTGGGAGTGTTACAACAGCATTATTGTGTCTCATATACTTATTGGGTTCCTAAATGGAAAAAAGAAATACATTTCCTTGTTTTACAATTTGAAGTCTCTTGCCGTCTAACGCCAGAATTTAGGTGATTGCTTGACTGCAATGATAATTATTATGAGAATGTTCTTAGTGGTGACTTTGTTCAAAGTGCTTAGAGTGAGCTTAGAGTATCATAGTAGTATACGGCCGACTTTGCGTCATAAGGTCGTCTTGGAAACCCGCTTGTCTCATCTCATTATTGCAAACTTGAAAGTCAGAAGTACAAGTATCAATCGAGAGAACTGAAAGAAATCTCCAGCGACTGACGTCCTGTTGTTGTTGAACTTGTTGGTGGTGGGGTGTCGGCGGATCGGCAACAGCTTTTGCCGATAACGATAAGCTAAGAAAAAGTTCGGAGGAAAACAAAAAATTGGGGACTTCCGACAGATTTCGAGATCACCTGCAAACTCGACAACAGAAACCACGTTCAGCCGACTCACCAACGGAAAGAAACGGTGGAGAGCGAAACAGATATCGCCTTGAAAAGAGGCGACTCGAATTTATTCAATGGTCCCCCCTTCGAAGAAGCGCAAGCTTCCAACTGCGACCGGTCCCGCCTCGAAACGATCAAAGAACATCTCCAAGAAGAAATCCGGTGGAAAAGAATCTCGCCGAGCTGTCGACGCTACAGCCCTTGCCTGGTCATCGGTAGGCGAGGACTTTGGAGGACTCGAGGTTATCGAGGGCGTGGACGTGGTCAAGGATGGTAGCAAAGTGCAATTCCTCGTGGCCGGCGACAAGAGCAACATAATCGACCCTCAACAAGAAGTTCTCGATGGGGACGAATCTTTTGAAGGGTTTGGCGACGACCCTGTGGAGGTCGGGGATATCGATCCCGGCGAAGCTGGCAGTGGTCAAGGTAGCTTGGAGAGCGAGAAGCCTCAAGGGAAGAATAAGGGCAAAGCTGGGCAAGGGAAAGCAGAACAAGAAAAGACCAAAAAGAACAAAAACAAAAACAAATTGGATGGGAAGAACAGTAGCGCCGAAAAAGAAGACGAGCAGCTGGACAAGGCCTCGAAAGTCGTACAAAAGTCCTCTGCACGCGGGGGCAACACGTTCGGCGCGTTGGCCGATGCGAACGACTACGCAGACCAAGAAGACGTCGACATGGCGGCCTGGGTTCCTCTGAACCTGTCACCTCAGATTCTTTCAGCCATCGCGAAACTCAAGTTTACCAAGCCGACCTTGATTCAGGAGAAGGCGATTCCGGAGATTCTGGCTGGCGATGACGTTATTGGCAAGGCACAGACAGGTTCAGGAAAGACTTTGGCTTTCGGTATCCCCATGGTTGAGCGCTGGCTGGAGCTGCAAGAGCAGGGTGTCAAGAGAGCTGGTCCTATGGCTCTGGTACTTTCTCCTACACGAGAATTGGCCAAGCAACTGGGTGATCATCTTAAGGCACTCTGTGACGGTCTTCCCAGCGCGCCGTACGTGTGTGTCGTGACAGGTGGTCTCAGCATTCAGAAACAGCAGCGACAATTGGAGAAGGCTGAGATTGTTATCGGCACACCGGGCCGCTTATGGGAGGTTCTTAGTGGCGACAGGGCTTTGCAAAGCAAATTCGCCAAGATCAAGTTCCTTGTCGTCGACGAAGCTGATCGACTATTTAAAGTTGGTCAATTCAAGGAGGCAGAGGATATCATTGGTGCTCTAGATGGGAAAAGTCCGGGCGACGATGCGGAGAGCTCAGACGAGGACGAGGAGGAAGATGAAGAGGACGATGAGAGCAGTGCACGACAGACATTGGTCTTCTCAGCAACTTTCGACAAGGACCTTCAGACCAAACTGGCTGGAAAAGGCAAATCTACAGGAAGCGACGAGGAGAAGATGGCTTATCTGATGAAGTGCCTAAAATTCAGGGGTGAGCCTAAATTCATCGATGTCAACCCCGTAAGCCAGATGGCTCAGGGGTTGAAGGAAGGACTCATTGAGTGTGGTGCTATGGAAAAGGTGAGTTTCGAGAATAAGCCAGACATGCACAGCATGCTAACTTTGCTTGTACAGGATCTTTATCTATACACTGTTCTCCTTCTCAACCCTGGTCGCCGTACTCTCGTCTTCACTAACTCTATCTCTGCCGTTCGCCGTCTAACACCCCTTCTCTCTAATCTTAACCTCACAGCGCTGCCTCTGCACTCCCAAATGGCACAAAAGGCGCGCCTTCGCTCACTTGAGCGTTTCACTGCTGCCCGAAATTCTATTCTCATTGCCACCGATGTTGCCGCTCGTGGTCTCGATATCAAGCAGGTTGACCAAGTTCTGCACTACCATGTCCCCCGATCTGCGGATACATACATCCACCGATCTGGTCGTACAGCTCGTGGCGAGTCTAGTGGCGTGAGCGTGATTCTGTGCTCACCTGACGAAGTCCTTCCTACTCGACGTCTTGCAAGCAAGGTCCACGCAGAGCGTAGCTCGGGTACAAAGAGAGAGCACTTTATTCAGACTCTCCTTATTGATCGAAAGATGGCATCGCGTCTCAAACCACGCGTGGAACTGGCCAAAAAGATCGCCGATACTGTGCTAGCCAAGGAGAAGGCTCACAGCGACGACACATGGCTACGGAATGCAGCTGATGAACTTGGAGTAGAATACGACTCTGAAGATCTCGAGGCTGTCAACGCAAGTGGTGGCAAGGGTGGTCGAGGTGGTGGACGAAGGAGAAAGGAGCAGGCAGCCAAGAGCCTGTCCAAGGCCGAAATGGGTGCTTTGAAGGCTCAACTGAGAGAGGAGCTGAGCAGGAGAGTGAACCTGGGTGTTAGCGAGAGGTACATCACGGGTGGAAGAGTGGACGTTGGTGCTCTTTTGAGAGAAGGGAAGAACGGGGGCATTTTCCTGGGAAATACAGATGGATTGGGGTTTGACTTGTAGTTATAGAGAGCGTGTTTGAGCCTGAGTCTATGAAAGGCGACAAGGCTAAGTTATAATGCATCTATTGAGTAACAAAAGTTCTGTTCACACTATTGAGTTGTTGACATTTTCAGCCAGTATAACCCCTAGCTAGACTCACAAAGACAAGTCATTAGTATGTATCTGAGAGACCAATCGATGTTTATTTTCTCCTTCTGGAGGAAATAGTAGACACTGCTCACAACCATGATCGTTGTCTTTGAGCCGCGCAACCGCGGGAAACTTTGAGTTGGCCGCGGATTTTGACTGTGGGGATGTTAAGTGATAGACAGACTGCCATGCATATGTAAGTGCCTGAACAAGTCACAAAAGTAACTTAGAGAGTGCACAAAGCAACAGGGATGGTAGATTTGGGCCTATGTATAGATGACAAGGCGCATCTTTTCAATACCAGGGGAAGCATTGATCTGTGACATGGGGGTGAGTGTGAAGCAGATACTATCCGGTGGAAACAGGTTCACGAGAGATACAAAGTCAGGACATTCACAGTTCATTATACAGTTTAAGAATTGGAGTAGATCCCAAAACACTTCCAGAGATTCAAGATCCACAATATCATTTACAACCCCGTGTCGCAATTGGGACTGCCACATCCCCGCGGGAAACTCCTGATCAACACTCACCACAGAGATAACGAATACAGAGCAACCAAACATAGATTCCCCTCATTGAATGTGGGGTATCAAAGATATGTAAACTACATAAATATAAAAAGCCCCTGATAGTTCATTGAAAGTATTATCCTGACTCACTCACCATCAAACACAGCGTCACAAGCTCAAAATGCCTTCCCTCACAACCCCCGAATCCCCATTCACACCAAAGGTCCAAGCCAAGTTGCTTGCTAGCCGGGAGAAAGCCTCTCGTGACTTCCGCTCAGATGTCGTTACCGTCCCCATCGAAGAGATGATGACATCTATTCTCGAGGCCTCGGTAAACGACGACATCTACGATGCTGAAGGAGACCCTTCTGTCAAGGCTCTCGAGGCTCGACTTGTCGAGTTGACGGGCATGGAGGCTGCTCTATGGGCTGTTTCTGGTACACAGGGGAACCAAATTTGTTTGCGAACGCATCTTACCCAGCCACCGCATAGTGTGTTGCTGGATCATAGGGCGCATGTGCATTGTTGGGAGAGTGGTGCTCTGCCGGTGATTTCACAGGCGAGTGTCACGACGGTGCATGCAAAGAACGGAGTGCATCTGACGTTTGAGGATGTTAAGAAGAACATCATCGCTGATGGGAACAGTATGTTGATTTGTCCTAAAGTATGATACGCAACTAACTTGATAGTTCACTTCCCACCTACAAGGGTCGTATCTCTTGAGAATACACTCTCCGGCACTATTCTGCCTCTGGCTGATGCTCAAGCCATCTCAAATTATGTCCGTTCATTCCCTGTACCGGAAGGCCAGAAGCCCATTGCCATGCATCTCGACGGAGCTCGTGTCTTTGACGGCGTCATCGGAGAAGGTGTTGATCTCAAGGCCTACGCAGCCTGCTTTGACAGTATATCAATCTGTCTAGCCAAAGGCATCGGTGCTCCAATGGGCAGCGTCATCCTCGGCAAGAAACCCTTCATTGAGCGGGCAAAATGGTTCAGGAAGATGTTGGGAGGAGGAACTCGACAGCCGGGTATGATGGCCGCCGCAGCTCTATCTGCGCTTGAGTATAGCATCCCGAGGTTTCCGACTGTGCACGCCATGACAAAAGATGCTGCTGCTAGACTCGAAGCCGTGGGATACAAGTTCACACTTCCTGTTCAGACCAACATGATTCTGCTAGATCTGGAAGCCGCTGGCATCCCACCCGCGGCATTTGTTGAGTATTGCGCGAAGGAGAATGTCTCAGTCTTCCCCATGGCCAGGCTCGTGTTTCATCATCAGACGTCTGAGGTGGCTGTTGATAAGTTGGTGACGGCGCTGACGAGGTTGATGGCGGATAAGCGTAACGGGGTGACTCTTAATGACGGAGAGGCTCATGGAGGGTACAGCTAGATTTTGCAACAGATGACTTAATCATGTTGATTTCTTCTTTCGAATTTCGATGCATGCGTCCAGGGGAGGAATGATAGTGGCGCCCATCCATTGGGGCTTTGGTCGTTTCTCGAGTGGTTTGATGTCGTAGTTGAGAAGGAATGCCGCCATGATGAGCTTGAGCTCATGAGCAACGAAGAATCTGCCAGGACTTCACAAAGTTAGCGTCAAAACTCATAGATGGCTATGAGACTTACCAAGCATGTCGGCCGTGACCAAAAGCCAAATGAGCATCACTAGATGTCACCATTCCCAATCCTCTAATCTTCTTAGCCTCTTCCTCCCTTTCTTGCTTCTCCTCGGCCGACTTGGCCTCCCACTCTTCGCGGACTCGTGAGTATCGCCAGGGATCATAGCTCATGGCGTCCTCATAAATCTCGTCGTCGTGGTGCGTTCCTTGCAAGTTGACCGTCACGAATGCCCCGCGCGGCAAAGTCCATCCGTAGTCAGGGTGATGCAGACCTTCTGGTGCAATAACCTGTCGCTCGATGAGGTTGGCGGCAAAGTTACTTACACGCTGGGATTCGCGGATGGATGAGTCGACGCGAACGAGAGAAGAAAGGGCCTGTTTCGTCCAGTGGCCTTCAGACGGCTTGTGTTCGAGGATCTCGTTGCGCAGTGTCTCAAGAACAGATGGTGGAGAAGACAGAAAATCCAGCATCCAAGATTGACCTGTCAAGACGGTTGTGTGGATAGCAGCAAAGTTGATCGGTAAGAGCCGCTTAGAGATGACAACGGGATTGAGCTCAAAGGGCTTCTTCTCTGCCATCGCAAGCCGAATATCCCAAGTGATGAAGTCCTCTGGGGGCGCGTAGTTCTTCATCTCAGGGTCGCCGGCCTCCTGACGCTGCATATCTTTCAAGCGCTGTTCAATGATCGGCAGTAAGACACGAGACGCTCTGCGCCAATGGAGATAGTTTGGTATGGTGATCAGACGGCCAATAATCGGGTGGAGAACTTGAGGAAAGCCATGTAGCAAGAAGCTGTTCATTACGACGTTGTCAGTGAAGCTCACCATCGGCTTCAAGATGTCAGGATTTTGACATGCTGGGTTGCCAACGAGAAGACGGTTCGTAACGCGAGGGACAATCGCAAGCCAAAGATCCCAGAGATTGACCTTGGTATAGCCTTCGCCGTCGACATTTTTGGGGTCTTTCTCAGCAGCTGCTCTCATCATGGTCTCTAGCGCATGCTCAACAGCGCCGTTGACTTCGTCTTCAACTGCTGGTATCGCTGAAGACAAGTTGCGGGCGAG
This sequence comes from Fusarium sacchari, assembly GCA_017165645.1. Taxonomy (NCBI): domain Eukaryota; kingdom Fungi; phylum Ascomycota; class Sordariomycetes; order Hypocreales; family Nectriaceae; genus Fusarium; species Fusarium sacchari. Next base: position 170,664 of record JADANP010000002.1, read on the forward strand.
ATACTTGTGCATGACGCGATTCGCAAAGGGCTCCGCGGCGAGATCTTTTCCGAGGAAGTTATACTCTGTGTAGAGGATCTTGTCGTGGGCGTGGGATGCTGAGAGGATTCGATCGGGCTGGTCCATCATCCAGGCGATTTGAGAACGGGGAAGGATGACGTCTGGAGGGCGCGATATGGGCGCTGGAGCAATGAACGGAAGGCCATTTTTGCCGTACTATAGAAAACCTTTAGAGATGAGTAGGGGCAGCGTGGGTTGGAGGGTTTACCTTTTCGTAGCCTTCGCCAATCCAGGCTTGGTGTTGAGTGAAGTAGGCGAGACTATTCCTGATTCTAGAGAACCATTTCTCTGAGCTGTGACCAAGAACTGGAATTTCAGAAGGATAACGAGGTTGAGTGAGCAGATCGACAATGAACGATACGAGCAAGAAGAGAGAACCGAAGAGAAAGACACGAGTGAAGGTGACTTCGGTCAATACGTCGCCCAGGACAGTCATGATGATACTTCTCCAGAGAAGATCTGATGAATGGACAAGAATATATCTACACAAGAAACAAAAGGAAGAGAAACAAGAGGCACTGCCAGGCTAACTAGTAACCTAGATAAAAGCCATCTCTCCTTACCTAGCCAAGCGCCACTTCTTATCAACGCAGCTGAAGAGCTAATGGTAATGCCATCATGTTGATAAGTCAATTGTCATCCCGAGGTACTTCCCCATGAAGCTACCCCATCAGTTAGTCCCGTGTATTTTCCTTGGAATGCATCATGTTAGTTTGAGACATGTCTTGTCCGTCTCAGGCCCAGCTGAGGAATTGGGCGATTGGCTGGTACATGCGCTAAGCTTCCGATTTACAGGGGGAGGTTCCAGACGCAGGGGGGCACTAGGGCACTACCTATTCTATTTTAGCATCAGAATCTCATGATCCGATGCTAGCAAATCTCTTATCCTCAACTCAAAGTCTCAAACATTGTGCTCAGACGATAGGCTCTCCATCGTGTCGAATCGCTTTCTCCCCGATCCTCCCATCTTGACCAGCTCGAGTCCGTTGGTGATGCTTGTCTCTCCCCTGATCAGGAGTCCGATCTCGCCAGGATGGAACCAATTCATCCATACCAACACCAGCAGCATCAGCATGCCATCAAACACAAACACCCAAACCTCGCTGCGCATCAGGTGCCCATCGTTTCCTTCGATGAACTCAACCACCCTGAACAAACTCCTCACCCAGATCAGAATTCCTGTGACGTAGAGTGTCGTGAGATATGTCTGCCACCTTACGCGAGATTCTAGGGATTTCGCGGTGGGGTCTCGACGCATTCGAATGTGGAACACGGCGCTTACGACGATGAAGCAACCAAAGAAGAAGAGCTGAACGAAAAGGCCTCCAACAATGATCTTTTCGCCCATCTTGCTGAGGTCTGCAATAGCCATGAGTCCACCACCTGAAAAGTCAGCATCTTCTTCACCCATCGTTCATTCACACAAAAAGACGAGCCCTCATACCTGATGACTGAAGCATAAACGATGCAACATCTCCAAATACAAAGATCTTGGTGAGCCACTTCCGTCTGATCAACGAATGCTGTTCACCCTCCGTCAAGAGAATGATTCTTCCCAAGATCATATAAATCGACGCGGCAAAGAGCGCAGGCGCAATGAGAATCAAGACACTCTGCATGATGTAGGGTCCCATCGTCCAGCATCCCGGCTCTTCGTTTGTGTTCAAGACCCGCCCGATATATCCGATAACCTCGCCTGGGTACCCTTGGTTAGCTCGCCGTCCTTGTATTGTACCACCAATTGGAATGTGGGCAAAACCTACAGACTCCGCCCAAAACTAATGGGATTAAATACCACGTTTTCGTTCGCCAGAGCTGAAAGACATGGAGGAGCGTCGTTATTGCGAAGAGAACCACAAACACAATGTTTGCCTCTTTTGACGGTACAAATCGATAGAATGCCCAAACCGCATCCTTGTAGTTGGGGTTGCAGTCCATATTAACCACCCGACTAGTGTTTCCGATGAACAGTCAAAGTTTAGATAGAGTTTGAAAGATAAAATAAGAAGGGCTAGGAAACGACAGGAAAAGAACAGGTAATTATTCAACACAAAGAAACGAACCTGCTAAGAGCCACTCAACTGCTGAACAATGTTTATTTCGTTCCATCAAAGGAAACAGGACATCTTCTTTATAGTCTATGTTTCTACCATCTCACTTACTTACTCACTTTGCTCAGCCATGGCCAGCCATCCTCGTACATCTGGTAAATCTCCGAACACTTTGCGAGTACTCGTAAACGTCCATTCTTGTCCCAATGAAGCTCAAGCCTCGTCATACTTTGCTTCAGATTGGTCGATCTGCCACTGACAGGAGCCTCGACGTCCCGACGACAAGGATGCTGACTTATTCTCCTCTCCTAAAACAACCCTAGCGGCTCCGAGTACGCGTATAGAAGGCTGTTCCCGCGTACTCGTCATTTGCCTCGCTCTACATTGTCCCGAGTCCAGGTGAAAAGAGTGTCTCTAAGCTGGTTCTCTCCTGTCTCTCAATTTTCTCTTCGCTTTGCCGTTTGTTCCTGATACGAACCCGCGGGTTTGCAAACCAATCATACAATGTCTTCTCGAAGAACTCATACCAAATCTCGGACGGGCTGTATAAACTGTAAAAAGCGTAAAGTCAAGGTTCGTAAAATATAGCGCCCTTTCCAAGCACGAGACTTAAGCTTCTCCATAACCGTTCTTTGTGTCTAACCAAAGTAGTGTGATGAGGCTCGGCCATCATGCTTCCACTGCACAAGACATGGCGTAGCATGCAGTCTCGCGTCGCAACCTTTAACCAGTCTGGGCATCTCTTCAGTTGACGGCAGCAGTGACACTCGTTCCTCATATTTTCCCAACCTGAGCCCCTCAGATTCAACCCCAGCTCCAACTCTGAGTTCCTTAGACAGCCATCATCTAGTCAATTCCCCTGATCCCTTTGGCAGCTACAGTCACCCTAGTCCCACGCAGCAGATCGCTCCCTTCCCTCCACATGAACTCTGGGCCCGCGATTGTGAGCTTATGCATCACTACTGCACAGTAACCGCCGATACATTGTGTGTCCGGAAAGATCTGGCATACGTCTGGGGCGTCGCAATTCCAAGATTGGGTTATCAAGACCCTTTCGTCATGCATGGAATCCTTGCCATTGCCGCAGCCCACAAGGCCTATCTGGTGCCAGATAATCGCAAGACGTATCTGCCATTGGCTGACTATCATCAGACTCTTGGCTCCGAGGGCTATCGTCGTTACCTCCAGCACTATAGCATGACCAATTGGATGCCTGTTTTTGGCTTTGCATCTCTTGTTGTGCTGCATATGTTGACCTTACCCACCCGGATGAATAACTGTGCACTGGGAGACCCCATCACAAATCTCATCGAACTTGCTGGGTTGCTAAGGGGTATCAAGACAACATTAGAACCTGCGATGGGGCGGATAGTCAAAACAGAATTCGCTCCTGTCGTCTTTGGAATTTGGGGTCTTGACTCTGACGACGAGGCAGAACGGTATCTATGCCCGAGGCTGTGATCTTACCTTGAAAGAAGCTGACCCAACCCGTAGCTGTCCCTCTCTCGAGAAATCGTCTCTACCCACAGATACATGGACCGCATTGCAAAGGCTTCGAGCCTTCCAAGAAGCTGATATCCCTGCTAGCGGCCTGCAGCATTATACATCAGCTGTTGAAGGTCTGGAAACCTCTGCGAGACTATTTGCCGCTGCTGGGTTACATGCAGAGGTCGCAGCGGCCCATTTTTGGCTATACATTATTGATGACAGTATACTCATCGACTTGGCTGCTCAAAGGCCACATGCTCTTCTTCTCTTCGCACACTATCTTGTGCACTGGGCAGTATTTGAGAAAGGCTTCTGGTTCACGAGGGGTTGGTCTCGACAGGTGATGGCCAAGTTAGAAGAGGGCTTAACCGGCAGGCCAAATTTCTTAGGAATGATGCAGTGGCCTAAACAGATGGTCGCTGAAGCTGTTGTATAGGCACGGGTGCCCTTACCACTAGCATAAAGCGTTGTATTCTGTCTGGAATGAAGTATAGTAACCGTTGCTCGAAACATGAGTTGCTTAATTGGAATATTATGGAATGTACCGTCTATCACAGTTCAAGTTCATTGACTGTATACTCGTTGCTCGTAGATATAAGCTGGAGCGAACCACAAGTACCCTCGTCCATGTAATCAACCATATGCCGATATGCATCTTGGCGACCAATCGAAGCCTCGTCTAATAATTTCAGGGGCAGCGGTTCTTCAGTGATTTGTCGCATTTGTCGCTTGTCACTGCCATCACCACTGACTGAGGTATCAGAAATGGTACGTTTGCGACGGCAAGAAACAGGTCCTGGCGAATCGGATGAGTCGTTTGTCAGTGATTCCAGATGAATGTGGTTCTCTTGCTGCACGTCCTCTGATTGCTCGATGGTAGGAACTACGAGCGACTGCTGAGTAGAGTTTTCAGATGCAGGTTCCAGGTTCTCCTCTGGGTATTCCACTTCCGAGACGATACGCCCGTGACAAATACTTGCCTGTGTATCCAATAAGGGGCTTACGAATCGATTGTTTATATTGATACGGCGTTTCTGACTTGCACCCTGTGACTCACGGACTGGTGAGCTTGGGACGGAGTCGGATCCGATCGTTGTCTGGCTGGCATGTTGCCGATGTCCGTCATCTGATGTGTGTGTGGCAGCAAAATCCTGCATCACCAAATCATGTTCAAATGATTCGCCGGAACATGATGGCCCAAACATGCCCCCAATGGTGATCCCTTCAATATGTCAGCTAAAGACGCGTAGGTCCATATGCATTACTTGCCATTCTTTAGCCACTCAGCGTTATTGACAGTGCATGGCCACACGTCTAATGGCCGGAAAGCTTCGACGAAGTGGCGGAGTTCTGGTAACGAAGAATGCCTCGAATATGGAAAGTAAATCGTTCTTGGGAGACTGCACTCGTCACGCTGCTTCTGGTTTTTGGGATTCTTTCTCTCTTTCTCCACCAGCATCATGATAACTTCCTCAGCAGAGTGAGCGTTCAAAGTGTTGATGTCCCAGTCCAGTGGAATGTTGCGACCGGTGGAGGCTATCTTCTCCAAGGTCCTTTCGAGTATATCTGGCATGTCGGTAGAAGAGATAGATGAGGAGAGGAACCTTGGGTTCGAGATTAGCATGCCTCTCGCAACAGTGATACAATTCACAAACGTATTGAACAGAGTGGCCAAGCCAGCTTGGTCCAGAAACTCCAACTCGGCTTCTCTTTGAAGATCAACTCCGCCACCGCCAACACCAACTTCGGCCAAGTCCTCTCCTGTAGGCAGGTGCGCAACGATAGGTTGAATAGATATAGTTGTAGGTCTTTGAGCCACTTTGCACAAGTTTCCTTTTTCACAATTGTGTAGGCGAACATTTTCATCTGAGGTTAAACACCCTGGATGTGGCGTGTTACCACACATGTGGCCAGTCAGAGCCGGTGACTCTGGGGTCAGATGAATGTCTGTGTCAAATCTCGAATCAGGGGTTTTTGATTTGAGCGAACCATAGATCCGGAGTTTGTAATCGTCGACATGAATCTGCCAATATCAGTGACCAGAGATCAGCGAACTGTGAGGCCATTCTCACTGACTTTAGATTTCAAAGCCTTAGATAAGGCGAGCCAGACGTCTTCGTATCCGTAAGTCCAGGCTTGTAAGTGGAAGATGGTATCACTGGGGTATTGTGAAACCTTTCGCAACAATTCAGCGATACCTTGGGCTTTTGTCTGAAAAGGCACGTCCTCAGTGAAAGACGTGTCAAGATAGATCTTGTTAATAGTTTTTATACCAGACGTATACTCTATAAGGTTCGGATTTCGTGAAATAGAATCGATGAACCATGGTTCGCTTCGGATATCTCCGGTATACAGAATGGCTTTATTATCTCCTTCGATCACTTGATTCGGTCAGAAACAGTAAAATGTTTTTTTTGGGCGTCAACCTACAGAACATCACCGCCCCAGGGCAATGGTTGGCGTCAAAAAGAGTTACCTGGATCTCGCGGCCTGGGCAAAGCTCGATCAACGTAGGGGTTTCCAAAGGCAAGGGTTTCTGTTCCCGTCAGTACTGGGTCGGGGAAATGGAGAGTATACATACCAAGACTTTGCGGAGATGCTTGAAGGTTTGCTGTGTTGCTTCTAGCACCCCCTTAGCATAGTTGATGCGACAAGGATATCGTTCAAGACGAAGAAGGATCTCTTTGGTGGCTGCTGAGCAGTAGACACTGGATATAAAATTAGTAGAATACTCAGCCCAATTTTGGAGACGTACAATGGAGACCGCAGGCTCTCTATCCCAGCCAAGTGGTCGCTATGAACATGACTTAGGAAACAAGCAAGTGGTGGTTGTGCACCGTCATTTCGCCGGAAGAAGTCAACTGGGATTTTGTAAGACCATGTTCACCATTTCTCGTGGATTAACTGACTTCTGATGTCTGGGAATTCAGATATGATTCCATTGAAGGTCGACATTGGCAACGCTGGGACGCAAACAGCGTGTTGGCCAAAGTGGAATGTCCAGAATAAGGGAGGCGTTCAGGGAATTTGGACGAAATAAAATCTTTGTATCACTCATTCGCCGGATCGTTCAAATATATGAGATCAGCCTCGGGAAATGTTTGCATGTGTAAGAATCTCATGGTGAAGAGTGTTGAGAAGTTGTGAAAAGAAGAAGGCGAAGGTCAGTGTGAATCACGGAGCAGTTGCACTGTCCGTTCTTTCGTCCCAGTGGCACACTTAACACAGTGCACCACCCTTACCTGACTGGCCGCTCCATGAGGTGCCTGCCTAAAACTAAAACACCACCCGCAACCGCATCTCAACCTCCTCCTCCTCCTCCTCCCTTCCTCATCAGATTCTCATACATGCAGCAATAGTCTCCCGCCCTTTCTATTACCTAGAGCTTCCATCATCATCGCAAGCTTGATCTACGATAACGTATTTGAGGCGTTATGTACTTACCTACTAGCAGAAATAAGAGGCTCAGGATATAGTCCCCTTCCCACAGTTCGCAGGTACATACGACCATAGGTAGTGGAAAATACGGGATCCCGTCTGCTCTCCCATAGTCAAGCCACTAACCGGCGGATTAGTAGTTGGGTCGGTGACGACCAGCGAATCCCCGCTGTTGTATGTTTTTGTCTTTTTGCACTAGATTCTAATCGTACTGTTATCCAGAGTCGTCCTCGCATTATTTGATTTTGGTTTGTGTGGTGGTTAAGTATCGTGGTTGTGGCGAGCCTCATACGAGATACCTAGGGAATGACTTGTGAAGCTTTTGGTATTAATACATGAGCCCGGGCTTTCACAAGCGGATCCGTCACTAACATTATCATGCAAAGTCGAACCGACACCGTCGGCTATTTCCTCCATGCCGGAATGGCTGTTAAACGAGATTCAGTATCAAATAGTACCCGCCCAGTTGGCCAGTAAGCCGGAAGGAACATACAGATAACATAAATTTAAACTACAGGCTTGGGAACTTCTTCCATTTGTTACCTATCCCAACTAGTTTCATAGGCTGAACCGTCTCCTTCGTTCATTATCAGAGCCAATCATTCCGCAACCGCAGTATGCAGCAACAGACCACCACTGCCAGCAGTGATATCCAGCTTCACTCCTTGAGCAACGAAATACACATGGCCCTCGGACAGCTCAAAAGACTGATCATTTGCCTTGATACTTGCGTTTCCACGAGTAGCAAGCATAATCTTGGGACCGCCTTCACTCAATGCCTCACGCTCACCAGACTGCAAGTCAGTCGCAAGCACGTTGAATTCGCTGGTAGGTGGCTTGAAAAGCTGGGTCTTGCCCTCCTTACTTCCAGGATAAGTTTCTGGTTGCAGTGTCGTCTGTGACTTGGTCGTGGGCTCCCAGTTAAGCACTGAGCAGAACTCATCGACATTGTCACGCTCGGCCTTGGGGCAGAACCCAGTGTTGAGAACATTGTCAGAACGTGCCATACATTCGATAATATCGCCCTGGATGTAGGCATGAATTCCGCCAGCAGGAATGTAGATAACCTCGCCCGGTTGGAGGAGCATGTAGTTCATACACAACAGTCCGACCAAATTACCAGGGTCGTTTACTGGGAAGTTCTTCTCGAGCTTCTTGGCAACCTGCGGAATGGCTGAATTAAGTCCCGTAAAGGCAGAGTCGGGGAGTTCTCGGATTGCCTGAAAAGCCTTCTTGATGTCTTTGTCAGATGATGTTAAAATAGTTTTAACGACCTGCTTCAATCCTTCTTGACTGAGCTTCTCATCCGCGACAGTTGCGCCACCGGCGACAAGGAAGTGTCTCAAAGGCTTCTGGCGTAGGATATCAACGATAGCCTCAACAGGTTTGAAGCCACAAAAAGCCTCAAACTCGGACAATGCGAGGGCGATTTCTGGCTTGTGGTTGCCATCCGTGAATGAGTCTGGGTCCTCCTTGTGCTTCTTACTCGAAAACTCCTTGTTAGGATGAACCTGTAGTGGCAATGCTTTCGCAATAGAGAGAACCTTGGGAAGATATGGAAGCTTGCTGTGTCCAGACTTCGAAGTGATTTTCTCACCCAACAGTTCCTTGGGGTATCGGTCCAGAACGTCTTGGAGGTCTTCGCCTGTGCTAGCAACATAGGATGGCAGCACGGGGTATGTGCCCATCCACATCTCAGCATATGGCTTGTCCTCGTCAATCTTGAAGTTCTTCTTTTCATCCCCATCCCATCCCGGCGTTTTTTCACAGAGTCGTGCAGATAGAGAGTTGGAGCCTTGTTTACCCCATGGGTATTGGTTGCAACCGCAACGGAGCTGGTAGAAGGGAGCTGCTGGTGTCGACATTTTGAGATTCAATGCGAAGAAGTGTGATTTTTCTTCAGGATCAGTGACAGTGGGCAACTAAGCAGTAGCAATTCTCATTGATACGTGGCCACTCACAGCTGATATAGTGTTGAGCTCTAACAGCCAAATCCCATCATCATTTTGTCATCACTATCGTTGACGTCAGGCGACAATGATAATTGAATCAAGGTCATAATGTGGTACAATGCGAAGTTCTCGATAGACCCAGTATAATTACATCACTTGTTGGCCCCTCATTCAGTAGAGATCCGTATCCGTACATCTTCGCAGAGACTTGGCACGTGAGCCGAGAGAAGATGGAGGCTTTCCAGATTCGATCCCGATCCGACCGGACGTTGGCCTCCGGGCCTGGCCCGCTTTTTCATGTCCCTTCGCCGAAAATCCCGGGCTGTTTCATGGACGTCACAGGACTACATAAAAAACATCCCAGCGTCCATATATGCTGTCTGGCTGTAAGCCCACCTAGGCTACGGTCTCTGCTGAATCTGAATCTCGCAGAATCAATGTTTGTATTGTTGTATTACATACACCATCCTAATGCAACCTTACCCTAGAGACCGAACGCAGGTATGGAATTTCTCAAATGCGAATGATTCGCTGAGGGGCTTGTGGTTATTGATACAGTCATTACTTATGAAATAACCGCCTTGGACTTAAATACGTATTTCGGGAACGAGGTGTACTCTCGTGACCATCAGTTGGCACACAGATTATAAGGGATAGGACCTTGCTGCGCATCACAAATGAATGTATAGATACTGGCCAGAACATTAGTAGGTAGCTATGAGTAGCGGAAATCATTATAAGAAAAGTAACTAAAAACCCCCCAGTAATCTTTTTTAAAAAGTCATCTACACCGCGAACCACTCCAGCGTAGAGAACGTGAATAGTGGAGACTGACTTACCGGCAATGATATATTGTCGGCAGTCGTACTTTTCAGTTTGGAGACCAACAGGTGGATCCGGTGATGTTCAGATCAGTCTTCAGATCACGAAATGCAAGCCGTCGGCTATTTTACTAGAAGAGTGATCAGCCCCGTCGTCAATAGCACCCGACACATCGAGGTAGTTTGCGGTGTGACAAGTGAGCCCTGGGGCTAGCTTGAGATGGTCTGATGTAACTCTGCCCAACGAGAGTTCATGTATCTGACCATCTCGTATGTCGATGTATTTCCACCTCCATCATAAATTCAGGATATCGGTATATAGAGGCAGAACGTTCTACGTATACCACTTGGTTTATAGACCGCTGACCCGATTGGTCATATCTCAAGCTCGTGGCGAACGGTTTGGAATAGTTAGAGATGGGGTCGCATAATAGGCCGCGGCGACCCTTTGAGAGGGATCAAGACCCCTGCAGAAGCGGGCCGCTCATTGCTACGGATTGGGGCGGGATTCCTTGTTGGTTTTGTGAAGAACTGGCCAATGGTAGATAGAACGAGCGTTCCTGGCTAGGATGAGGCCAGCGTCACTTGCATTAGCCCCGAGTCATCAGACGAGGGTCTTTTGTATGTATGGAGTATGTGAGTGATATCGAGTTGAGCAAATCGATGATGGTCCAGCTGTAACTTTGAGAGTTCGGCAGACCATTAGGATGTTCTCTACCTATCAATCAATGTGAGCCTGAACATGTGACATGCTTCATGCATGGATTACGAAGCAAACATGAATATGTCTTTCCCATGTGCTTCTATTGGGTTGTGATTAGATGTGATTGAGACGATCAGGGAGCCCCGACCGTTGACCCCAAGCAAATAACTAGAATAGTTTCCATTTTATTGATCAAAGAAAGTGTGATGGTTGGAAGGAAACAATGTCTTGGCGTACATGATAACGATGAGGCTTCAATTTTTGGCGTGACTGTCGAACGAATCGCCTTGCAGGCCTGAGTCGAGATCTCCGGAAGCTATTCAGACAGTGATATGAAGGTTGACGGCCAACGTCCATAGAACCAACCTGGCCAGTCCCATGCATTGAAAACTGTGATGCCTAGAGTATTCATCAGCTCGTAGTACGCATTTGACGAAGCTAGTATCAACAGGCAACTCTGATTCGCATCTCTCCACGTAAGTAGTAACGCGGCCCATGAATGTTATCACGAACCGGACTCAACATTATTATCGGTCTGTGATAGTGTCGGATTATAAAGTGAAGAGGACCATATGGCGGCGGTTAATCAATGAGGCTTAGACAAGCCAGGAATAGTCGAGCCACAAGATACGGGACGAGAATTGGTTTACAAGGCACCTTTGCAACGTTACTGGCTGTTGATATTGGGCCTAAAATGGCCCATCAGGCGGTTGTTGATGCGGTTTGGCACTAAAAGCTCATGTTCTGGGCCCCTGGGGTGCTTGAGTGGAGATATATGCCGCGATGAGACGGCGACGGGGGCCATCATGAGCCAGTGGTGAATGGAAGATGAGAATATGGACTGTAGGTACCTAGGTAGGATCCAGTAGGTAAGGTATGCATGAATTAAGCGTGGGCATTCCACAGGTACTGTAATAGATGTTTAGGTACCTACAGTTGGTGAAATGCTCCGTGGGCGCAGTACAGAAGGTAAGCTCTGTAATGTCCGCTGAGGTGAGGTCGGGTGGTCTCCAAAATCAGAAGGTGGTCCAGCTCAAAGTGCTTCCGTCCAAATTTAGCCGTCTCTAGAGCTGCCTTTTCGTACATGCCACGGGTCTAGACTTTTATCCGTCTCATCAGCTGCGGCAGTCCAGAGTAAACTGCGGTGTTTATTGCCCTCGTCTGAATGTGACAAAACAATATTCCTGGGCCTACCTCTTGTGTTAGGTACCTACCCTTACCGCGCTTCGACGACCCCCTGGACCTATTTCGTCACCGCCGTACGCCAACTGGGCCTGACGGACCCCGCTCTCCATCAACTCTCAACTTCGACTCAACCTTCGACTCAACTTAAACCAAGACACGTCTCTGTTCGTCCCTCACAATCTGCGTGGGACGATTTACTATCGACTGGTGTGTCTTCTTGCAGCTTTCGCTGACAGATTCCCTCTCGACACCACCTCTCGACGGCCCCTGTCAACAGTGCATCCCAGCTGCATCTCCCTCGAGCTTATTTCCAGGCTCTGCGGTCTCTCTAGCTCTTGGCCGGCTTCGTACTGTAGCTGTCCCCGCTACCGCCCCCAAACCGTCCTCTCACGACCCGCCTCTTACTCCCGTTCTTACCACGCACTTCGAATCGTATATAAATCGGGTCGCATTGCAAGCGGCCAGCCGGCTATCGTCGTCAATATTCAGGGACGTGATCTGTCTCTTCCTCAGCCTTGTCATTCCACCCGGCATCTCCTGCAACCCTTAGCTGTGTCTGTGTGACCGCCAACTTGGAGCTCCAGCAGACATCTCCAAGCTCAGCTGCATATTGGCCACATACCTTCTTCTCGCTCACCTCGATCCGTAGTCCTATCCGATCACGCCACTACGCTATTCGCCCTTTAGCTGTTGCCTGCCATGGCACAGTCTCCGATGATCTCGGTGCCCCTCAAGGCTACCAACGAGATTGACTGGATTGAACCTCTGAAGGGCTATATCCGCGATACTTATGGCGATGATCCAGAACGCTATGCAGAGGAGTGTGCGACGCTGAATCGATTGAGACAAGATGTGCGGGGCGCTGGAAAGGACAGCACTTCTGGACGAGATATGCTTTATCGCTACTATGGGCAGCTCGAGCTTCTTGACCTACGATTTCCTGTTGATGAGCAGCACATCAAGATATCCTTTACATGGTTCGTTTCCCCGAGGTCGAGTTCGACTGGATGGTGCGCTGCACCTTTTGACACCTGCTGATTTTCTATAATCAGGTTCGACGCATTCACACACAAATCCACTGCGCAATATTCACTCGCCTTCGAGAAAGCCTCTATCATCTTCAACATCTCTGCTGTTCTCTCCTGTCACGCTGCTGCCCAAGACCGCGCCGAGGAGTCTGCCCTCAAGACTGCCTACCACAACTTCCAGGCTTCAGCTGGCATGTTCACTTACATCAACGAAAACTTCCTCCATGCGCCATCTTCCGACCTTAGTAGAGAGACTGTCAAGGCACTGATTCATATCATGCTCGCACAGGCTCAGGAAGTATTCCTTGAAAAGCAAATTGCTGATAAGAAAAAGATTGGGTTGCTCGCAAAGTTGGCTGCGCAGGCTGGCTATCTATACGGCCAGGCCCTTGAAGGTGTCCAGGAAAATGTGAACAAGGCTATTTTTGAGAAAGTGTGGCTGTTAATGATACAGGTAGATTCACACGTCGCCATCTAACATGGTTCATTCTTGATGTTGTATGTTCGCTAACGGCACTAGATCAAAACCAACCTGCTGAACTCTATGGCACAATACTATCAAGCGTTAGCGGATGACGAGGCTAACCAGCATGGTATCGCTGCTGGAAGACTGCAAGTTGCTGAGGCCCAAGCAAAGGAAGCTGAGCGCATTGCTAGGAACTTTCCTAGCTCGGTTCCTATGAGCTCGAACCTGAGTGCCGACTGTGGAGGGTTTCTCCAGGAAATTACGAAAAGACATCACTCGACAGTGCAAACTCAGCTGCAAAGTGCTTTGAGGGATAATGACTATGTGTACCATCAAGAAGTGCCCGCTGAGGCCAGCCTGGAAGCCGTCGCCAAGCTGCCAGCCGCGAAGCCAATTCCTGTCAGCGAGCTATATGCTGGCCAAGACATTCAACGGATCACTGGACCCGACCTTTTCGCTAAAATCGTGCCGTTTGCTGTTACGGAGTCTGCCAGCTTATATGATGAAGAGAAAGCCAAGCTTGTACGAGCGGAGGCAGAACGGGTGGAAACGGCCAATGATGAAATGGCAGCTAGTCTGGATTATTTGAGGCTGCCAGGAGCATTGCAAGTGCTCAAGGGTGGATTCGACCAGGATATCCTGCCTGACGAGGACTTCCGGCAGTGGTGCGCTGATGTTTCTGACCAAGACAACCCGGTAACCTTGTTCGATTCGCTCCGGTCCGAGAAGGACTCCATCCTCATGATCCTGGATAAGAGCACGAAGCAACTCGACATGGAGGAAGGTGTATGTGAAAAAATGCGATCCAAGTATGAAAACGACTGGACACAGCAGCCAAGCTCGAGACTCACAACGACATTACGGGGCGACATTCGCCATTACCGTGAGGCTTTAGATGAGGCATCAAGGAGTGACAACCAGCTAGCGGGTAAACTTCGACAGAACGAAATGGATTTTGATGAAATGCGACGGGCTGCTCAGTCAGGAGAAGTCGACCAGCTGTTCCAACGTGCCGTTGCACAAGCGCGAGCAAGGGGAAGTAACGCAACAAGTCCGGCTGGCATCGAGCCGAATCTTTTGGATGACGACTTTGAAGAGGGTCCTAGTGTTGTGGATCAGATCAACAGGGTTGAGGATATTCTCAAGAAACTCAACCTCATCAAGCGAGAACGAAACCAGGTGCTGAAGGATTTGAAGGAGAAGGTGAGTACAGTCAGCAGTATTCAATCAGAAGCCGGACTAACACTGCTAGGCCCACAACGACGATATTTCCCAGATTCTTATATTGAATAAGAAGTCTATATCTAATTATGAGACGCAGCTCTTTGAGCAAGAGTTGGAAAAGTTCCGGCCTCACCAAAACCGACTTTTGCAAGCCAATCACAAGCAGTCGGCTTTGATGAAGGAGCTCACGAACTCGTTCAACAGATTATTACAGGATAAGCGAGTTCAATCAGAACAGAGCAAATATGAGGCAATCCAGCGGCAGCGATCATCAGTCATCAACCGATATAAGCGCGCATACCAGGAATTCCTGGACCTTGTCGCAGGTTTACAGAGCGCCAAAAATTGGTATACTGAGATGCGCGAGACAGTAGAGAGCTTGGAGAAGAACGTCGACAGCTTTGTCAACAACCGTAGATCTGAGGGCGCGCAGCTACTCAACCAAATTGAGCAGGAGCGGTCCTCTAGCAAGAACTCGCAGGCCGAGATGGAGCGAGAGAGACTCAGGGGTCTCATGGACCGAATGTCGATAGACCCTTCCAAATCATCACCGCAGCCTCAGACGCAAAATCGGCCAACACCCCCATCGCAGTATCAACAGGGACAGAATCCTCGATATCCGCAAACCAATTACCAAGGGCAGTATCAGGCGCCGAACTCTCCTCCGGTGCAGCAACAGAACCTGGCTCAACAACAAGCATACCAGAACTTTTCTCCGCCACCAACAACACAATCGTTTGGACCTCCTCCTATCAACACTTTCGTGCAGCCTACATATAATCCAAGTCAGTATGGACGCACACCTGGACCTACGTCGCCTCCTCCGAATCAAACGTCGTTCAACATCGGAGGCTACCGGGGCCCTGCATCACCTCCTCCTAACCAGACAACGTTCGGACAAACTCAATCATTTGGAGGATACGGAGCTTCAGCTACACCGCAGACACAGGGAGGCTATGTGCCACCTGGATTCGTGCCACCTCCACCACCTCCTGGGCCACCACCGCTTGGACCCCAACAAACATTTCATTATGGAAATCAACCTAGCAGCGCGCACCCAAACAGCGCTTATCCACAGAGTGCGCATCCTCAATCAGCAGCCCCTCAGCAACAGCAGCAAAATGATCCCTGGGCAGGGCTGAATGCATGGAAGTAATTAGGAAGTGAAAGCGAGTCGTCTAGTTCAGGAGCTGGGGGTGACATGGTAGTAAACAGGCGACTACTATGACATGATTGCCGATGAATTTTGATACATTTGGCTATGATGCATTTGTATGACCTAAAGAGAAGGGATACGGTGATGAAAGGAAAAGCAATTGTGTTCAGGCATTTCAGCTATGAGAGCTGAGCAGTAGAATACGACATAGAGAAGAATTGCCAACAATATTTGTTTCATCTTATACGGTTATCTGGGCTTAGACTCGCCACACTTTAAACCGAGGTTGTGGTTGCGGTGTAATGAGGCTAAAAAGACCCCGCATGCCTTTACCCCGATTGCCCGAGCTGTTTAACCCCAACTAAGAATGGGCGCTAGACTTGATGGTGCATGCATGTTGGGAGTAATACAGGCAATTTTAGAGGCTATTCAAGATAATTTATGGAGTCTTTCCCCGCAGAAGTGAACTGAGGTTACTGAGCTTGAACCAGGAGGTTGAACTTTCAGACCGGTCATGTCCCCGAACCGACTCGGCTTGCTTCCGCTACCCGTTATTCCCTGACTATCCGATCGCCGTGTTCCGATTCTCAAGGGATTGTTTTTTGTTTTTATTCTTCTTAAAATACTCTCCTCTTCTCATCTTCTCGCTTCCATCTTACTCCTGGATCTTTTGGCCTTTGATTGCTTGACTTTGTCTCCCAAGATCTAGACGCAAGATATCCACATATAGGCTGTACCCTGTCGATCAAGAGCCTATTTCGTCATTCATCCTCGGGCAAAAGGCAACGCGCTCCTCTTTTTTCCTCAGTTGATACACGTTTCTTGCAACAAAACAACAAATCCAATACTGTCAAAATGGTGTTGAAAGGCGGCGAGGTTGCTGAGCACAACAGCGCAAAGTCGTGCTGGGTTATCGTTCACGTAAGGACCCCATGAATTGAGTTGCGACTTACCGACTTTTTACTGACATGAATGCGACAGGGTAAAGCATATGATGTGACAGAATTTCTGCCAGGTATGATATGCTCAAAAATTGGAACATTGGTTGAGATTGACGACTTGCAGAGCACCCTGGAGGTCAAAAGATTATTCTCAAATACGCTGTAGGTCTCACCCTTCACTGATCATCTCTCTTCTACTAACCCGTGCCAGGGCAAGGATGCTACCGAAGAATACGAACCAATTCATCCTCCCGACACCCTCGACAAGTATCTTGATGCCTCCAAGCATCTCGGCCCTGTCGATATGGGCACCGTTCAGCAGGAGAAGAAAGAGGTCGACCCAGAGGAAGAGGAACGCCTGCAGCGCATTGAGCAGAAGCCTCTTCTGTCGCAATGCTATAACCTCTTCGACTTTGAGGCTGTCGCTCGACGTGTGATGTCAAAGACTGCATGGGGATACTACTCCAGCGCTGCCGACGATGAGATTGTAAGTTTCTTTTAGCACAACTACTGAGGAAGTTATCTAAATGTGAAAAGACAATGCGGGAGAACCACAGCGCGTTCCATCGCATCTGGTTTCGTCCTCAAATCCTCGTCGACGTGGAAAACATCGACTTCTCAACCACCATGCTCGGCACGAAAACAGATATTCCCGTTTATGTAACAGCCACAGCCCTCGGTAAACTTGGTAACCCAGAGGGTGAAGTCGTCCTCACCCGCGCCGCAGCAAAGCACAACATCATTCAGATGATCCCCACTCTTGCATCCTGCTCCTTTGACGAGATTGTGGACGCAAAAGCAGGCGATCAGATCCAGTGGCTGCAGCTCTACGTCAACAAGGACCGTGCTATCACTAAGAAGATCGTGCAACATGCTGAGAAGCGTGGCTGCAAGGGTCTTTTTATCACCGTTGATGCGCCCCAGCTGGGACGTCGCGAGAAGGATATGAGATCTAAGTTTACCGATCCTGGTTCCCACGTCCAAGAGGGCACAGATACAGATAACAGCCAAGGTGCTGCGCGCGCTATCTCGACCTTCATTGACCCTGCACTGAGCTGGAAGGACATTGCGTGGTTCCAGAGTATTACATCCATGCCTATTATCCTCAAGGGTGTCCAGCGCGTCGAAGATGTCCTCAAGGCTATTGACTACGGCTGCCAGGGCGTTGTTCTCTCCAACCACGGAGGTCGTCAGCTTGAGTTTGCCCGGTCCGCCATTGAGGTTCTCGCCGAGACAATGCCTATTCTCCGCGAGCGCGGTCTCGAGAACAAGATTGAGATTTTCATCGATGGCGGAATCCGTCGTGGAACTGACATCCTTAAGGCTCTCTGCCTGGGTGCTCGTGGCGTTGGTATCGGACGACCTTTCCTGTACGCCATGAGTGCTTATGGCGAGGCTGGTGTTGTACGAGCTATGCAGCTGCTGAAGGATGAGCTGGAGATGAACATGCGCCTAATTGGTGCTAGCAAGATCGAGGATTTGCATCCCGGTATGCTTGACCTGCGAAGTCTGTTCCAGCATTCTGCTGTGCCATCGGATAATCTTTCATCTACTGTGTATGATCCTTTGTCTGTGCCTGCTCAGAGACCCAAGGCTGGACCTAAGCAGGACGCCCCCAAAGCGAAACTCTAGACGAGCTGTGTTTGATGAGAATTGCTATTTGTTAATTTGCCGTGGCCTTAGATGTAGAGGGGTTTAGATACACGAGTTCTTTATAGCGTCGGAACTTTTTATAAAATTTAGGATAAATTCAACAGCGCTATCAACCAATGCTAATTTGACTCGATGCTATTCACAAATCCTTGACCTTCCATAGTACCGTGCTCTTATAATCCTCTTATAAATTCTTGCAAAGACATTGGTTTTCTCACAGCGTTATTCAATCCTTCATGATACGTCACCCACACCTTGCGCTCCTTTTCATCCTGCTTGGCTTGCTGCTCGGGAGTATTCTTCGTCATCTCAGCTAGGGGCCGCGCCTCTATGATTCGGCCGAAGAAATCACGCTTGATGAGTGTAGTGTCCTGAAATGATGCTTCGAGTGCATGTTTCTTGGAAGCCATAATCTTGTCTGTGCTGAGGTGCTCAGCGTGTCCAAGTGGGTTGCCTGCTTTGAAGCGGGACTGTCGAGCGCGAGCTTCCCGTTCCACTAATGTTCGCTTCAGTTCTTGGTCGAGAACTTGACGAACAGCATAGCGTGTAGGTGCTGCCGAGGGTAAAAGAAGTGATGCAGCTGTTTCGAACGTGGCCAGAACATCAAGATCCCTGTAGTAATGTTAGTTGTATCCACCTGTTCGAGGTAGAGAATGACTTACGGTTCCATGCGATACACATACTGTGGTGTCCGATTGGTGAGCGACTCACTCTCAATTCTTCCCTTCTGCAGCTCGATACCAACTTCGGCAAGAACATCAGCTGCACGTTTGACCATGGCGCGTTCGCTCTCCTTGCGCACGCTGGCCGTGGATCCTTGACTACCACCCACCACAACGGGCTTGACGTCTGGAGAGACAATACGTGCAAGATAAGGGAGGAACTCGGCGGCAACATCTTCAGCGCTGCGGAACGAACGCATCAGTGTCGGTGGGAGTTGTCCTTGCAAAGCCTGGAGCTGAGTCCTATTCTGACGCTCTGCTTCGAAAGCTTGGTAATCAGCTCGAGAACCAGAGAATGGCAGTGGAGGCGCAGAGTTATCCTCCCCATCACCACCCCAGTGGCGATCGTAGCCCATGCTGGGAAGATAGCGCTTGGGGGATGCAAAGAGGTGATGGCATGCTAGAACGGGCTGGCTGAGGTATTGTGCCAATTCCCACTCCTGACTAGCATAAAGCCTTGACTGACATGTGTCGTGGAAGTGCAGCCATTCGTATGCTTGATTAGGCTTGGTAAGGTACAGATCATCGTTGAACTCGCGATTAGGGTATTCGGTAAAGACTTCCGTCATGATATGGCTGATTTCGCCGCTTGTATCAATCATTTGCCGAAGTCTTTCCATGGCATACTTCTTTTGATACTCACCGAAACCCAGCTCAGCCTGCGGTTGCTCATGATGTGTTTTGGATTGAGACAGATCCATGGCTTGCTTTGGAAAGCCGCCACCTTCTTGAAAGAGGCGTGAAATAATATCCTTGACACCACCTCGACCCAGTCCTCGAGCACCACCGGCGCCGCTAGTTAGATCTTGAAGGACATTGTGCTCCAGCCATTGCCGTGTGAGAGAGCCTTTTCCTTTCGGATTTGATGCGCGAAATCGTCCCGCTACCCATTCACCAACGACCATGACACCTCGAAGGTCACCCTCCACTGTGCTCTCAGCTCCTCGTCTGGCGTCAATACCGCTCGTCATACCCCAGGCCGCCTCACACAACTTTCGTGCAGCGTCTTTCTCGCAAGGGATACCTTCCTTTTCGAAAATATTCTTGAGTCTGGTAACCACCGACTCCATAGTGGGTTTGCCAACGTGAATAATTTCTGCCAAATTGGAATGCCGGAGTGGTCGAAGCGCTGGCGCATAAACATCATTGCAAATAAGAATCAGGGGTCGGAGCAGTCGAAAGTCGTCACCCTTCTTCTTCTTTCGCCCGTAGTTTTCCGTGGTGGCACCCGACGCATTCTTCTGGTCCAGGAGAACAAGATCTATCAGTGCCTTGACAAAGCCACCTTCACCTGACCCCCCTGAACCAGATACAACGCCATCCACTTCATCCACCACGACACATGCTGGTTTAGCCAATTTTGGGGGGCCGTCTCCGTCCTTGCGGTTACTGACAGTTTTGACACTCTCCGTTCCCAAGCTTGTGCGGATACGGTTCTTGACGACATCGCGACTTCGGTCGTCACTGGCGTTAATTTCCATAACTTCGTAGCCTGCTTGTCTCGCACACACGTGTGCCAACGTTGTCTTTCCCAGTCCCGGGGGTCCTGTAAGCAGCAAGATTTTTCTATGAGGCTTTTCCTCCTCTTCTGGTTGCTGAGCACCTGATCGTCTGGCTATCACAGGCTTTGACTTTGCTGCTCCCGGGAACACCACAGGGTCCCACTTCTTCAACCATCCCAATACCCGTCTGTTGGTATTATCGTTACCACACAGATCCATAAAATTCCTTGCCCGGTATTTCTCCGTCCATAAGCGAGTTCTCTTGGGCTTTTTGCTGCTCGACAGCCGGGGCTCGACCGACTGAACAGGCACATCAGGCCTTTGTGGCTGAGTTTGTTTCTGACTCGCGATCTCTGCAGATGCAGCGGTCATGAGATTGTGTATATCAACGCCATAGTAGCTTCGTTTCGCTCGTCCTTCTTTCGTTTTCGATCGAGCTGCGACCATAGACTCGTATGTTGGCGCAGAGTTGGCCTTTCGCTCCTTGATTGTGACGGATTTACCGTTACATGTTGTTGCCTTGAAAGATTGCGGCACAAGATTACTGAAAATCGGAGTGGTGAAAATTGGTCTTTGGCTCAGTCGTGTTGGTTCTTGAGCTTGCACATTGGGAGTGTTTGAGGGTTCTTCCTCATCAACTAGGTCAATAGTTGTTGTTTGGTCTTGTGCAATGGCTTCTGAAGGCTTCTCCCGTGGATCCTCAGTCATTAGACGTTTCGCGAAACGAGTAGAGTCAGTAGGTTCGCCATTGCTGTCCGAATCAGAATCGTCATCCTCAACAAGGAATGGACCTCGAGCTTTCGGTTTAGGAGGGCTATGATCGTGGGGTTTGGCTCGTTTCGCCGGCGGGGGAGAGTGAGGGAAAGTTATAGGTGATGACGCTGAAAGCATTGTGGAAAGACTTCAGGAGTATTAGAAGTAAAATATCCTTCACATTAAAGAATTTTGAAAATCGTGGTGTTGCTGGTGGGACTCATGAATTCCTTTGGGACGTCTCTGAGCTAGGGACGCGTCGTGTTTAATTGAGTCGCGTCTTGCGTGTAAGTCAGTGAGGGCCCACATATTCTCGGGCATCTTCCCCAGCTGACATAAGCGAGTGAGTTTGGATTGAACCACGGCCGGGCCCACGAGATAATCCGATGATCCAGCTGAATTGATGCCAAAAATTTGGCTCTTAAAGACAATCACGACGAGCCAGTTCCCAGCACCGTGGGCCTCAATCCGCCAATATGCGTCGGCCTACGAAATACTATAGTCTGACGAGACCGGTATGCTCAACTTTTGGCCCCAATTGACCCGGGCTGGCTGGGCCACCCCGCGGGAGGTGAATTTTGCCTTGCTAACCGACACACCATGTAGAAACTCAGGCAATCATGGAACAAGTACAATCTGTTTAACATCGCCCGTGCAGCCGGCCGTGAGCCCCAAGTCAACAGTCGAGCAACGTTTTTCCAGCAGAAATGGGCGGCCAAATCGAAAACCCGAGGTTATCACGGCGAGCATGTTTCCGAGAAGAAGTGGGTGCGGCTCTTTTCAAGACGTCTTCAATCCGCTGTCGATCTCCCTCCCGAATATCTAGCCGCCAACGATGGTGCCGAGCAGGCGGCTGGTCGTGGTTCAGGTCTGACGACATCCAATGTGACCGCCGAGACATACTCCAGAGTTCCCAAAGGCAGCACAACAGTCCGAAGTCCTTCCCATCCTGCTCAGCGAGGCCGAGCTTTTGGAAACGTGAATGATATGCTCTCAGAGCATTTCCAGAACATGACACCTTATATGCAAATGACATTCGCGCCATTGGAGCGAAGGTTGGATACCGCTGTCTTCCGTGCCATGTTTGCCAGCAGTGTACGACAAGCTCGTCAATTTATCATTCACGGAGCTGTCAAGGTGAACGGCAAGAAGGTTTGTTTCAATAGAAAACTTCCATCACGGATTGTTCTAACATCTGACAGATGGTCCACCCATCGTACGCATTGAATCCTGGTGATATGTTCCAAGTTGAGGTTGAGAAAGTTCTATATGGCACTGGAGAGCAAAAGACAGCTGAGTATACAACTATGGAAAGCCGTGAGAAGGAGATGCTCGACCAACAAGAAGAGTCAGTCAGAAAGCATGGACTGAAGAAGCGATCCAAAGTTCTCGAGGCTGTTGCT
Source organism: Fusarium sacchari (assembly GCA_017165645.1). Classification (NCBI taxonomy): domain Eukaryota; kingdom Fungi; phylum Ascomycota; class Sordariomycetes; order Hypocreales; family Nectriaceae; genus Fusarium; species Fusarium sacchari. The sequence goes on from JADANP010000002.1 coordinate 193,210, forward strand.
AAGGAAGGAGAGGAAGCTGAGTCTGCTGATGCAAAGGCTCCTGGAAAACACGCCCTCAAGCGTGTTGAGCGAGAGGTGCAGCTGCACCGTGTCAGAAACCTCCGAACAACCGCCAGAGAGATTCTCAAGGGCGATATGAGAAACCTTTCTGCTAAGCAGAAGAAAGATTTACGGCTATTCCGTGACACTGCCCAGCGTTTCCTGTCTCTTCCTGAGGCTCGTGAACTTGACGGACGAGACCTCCTCAATCAGATTCAGGCTCAGATCGCAAAGCTTGAGTCTGTCGATACCTTCCGAAAGGCTGACTCAACACTGGCCAAAGCAGCCAATGCTGAGGCTTCGGCTGAAGCATCGGCCGAGGAGTCCGCTGAACCACAAGCTGAGAAATCAGATTCCAAATTAAGTAAGGAGGAAAGAGAGGCGAAGAAGTTGAAATTCAAGAACAACGTCCTTGAGAAGGGTCTGGAGGGCCTCACGAATAAGGCAGATCGCGACCGGGCTATGAATATCCTGGCCACTGAGAACTTGACCTATGATGAGACCCGCCGCCTCATCAACATCCTCAGAACCGACTCCGAGAATCCTATCGATCCCTCCAAACCCTATGCTACGCCATGGCGTCCTCGCCCATTCATGTCTGCCTTTGCCTTCATCCCTCGCTACCTTGAGGTTAACCCCAACATCTGTGCTGCGGTCTACCTGCGTCACCCTGTCGCAAGAAAGGGGATGGCTGAGGTGCCTACGCCTTTCAGCTATTTGACCAACCAGCTGGCCCACAACTGGTACTTGGGACGAGGTTAATGAAAAGAAATATGAGGTTTTGGAATTGGGAAGAAATTTGGCTAGGCGGATGGGATGCCTGTGTAATATACCACCTTCTAGAGTGTACGGTAGATAACCGGATGCACCTTGTATGTATCACCACCGTTAAAAGCATGACAGGTCTGGATAGCATATTGTTTTCCTATCGTTAGAAACAGTGCTAAGTGTGCAATTAAGTCCACACATATTGATGCTTCTACAAAACTATGATTTGGGTCCTTGTACAAAGTAGATAGCTAGTGATGTCAGCTTTTGGGAGCATGTAAAAGAAATGGGCTGTAAGTAATTGATAAGGTTTGGTACAATCACATATAATCCCCGCAACATGGGAGAACTCTCCGTGCCCCATCTGCTGTGCAACACGGGCTGACGGGTACCGGTACCCAGGCGGGCAACTCGGCTGGTAAATGGCTTAAGGACTCACCAAGCGAATATCAGATTCCCGATCTCAAGCCACCAGCGACGGTGAACTTGTTGGTGCAGAGGACGGCAGCTCTGACGTAACGGTTGGTGGCTTTTTATACTGGTTTTATTTTTTAATTTGATTTTTCTTTCTTTTTTAAAAAGAAAAGTTTGGAGGTTATCTTGGACATGCTTTAACAAAGGTATTGTCAGGGACTTGGTACGGCTGCTTTCTGTACTTTCTAGTCGACCGGTATCACTGATGAGATATGATAAGAAAGTGATTGAGAGAACAAGTGCATACCTATGTTTCTGGGTACAACTAGTCCGAACCAACAAGTCAAAGCGTGTGCCTCAAACTGATAAGGTGTAGCTGAGCCGCCAGTCCACTTGATTAGAATAGATATCCATTGCAGTAAAAGGCAGTACAAAGCCAACTCGGTTCTTCAAGGCGCCACAAGAAGCACGGATGGGGTTATTGGGTACCACATCCGTGGATAAGAACGCAGCTCAAGTCCCGGCCCAAAAGAGAATCTATATTTGTTGATTACCGTTCTGTAGCCAATCTGAGGACTCTCTTGAGAGCTTATCAGGACGGCCTGTCTAATAAGTCGCACAGCCGCTATCAAAGACCCTGGGGCCCCGGGCCGCTACTGTATGTACAGAAGGTGAGGAGCCACATCCTTGGCTGGGCGATCCCAAGTGGGGGATTATGCGGGAAAGATGTTGATTATCTATCTTTGTTGAGGATATTATCCCATCCCATGTGATAGACAGACAGCTAGCTGCTGTTTTAATCTTTGGGCAATAAGCTATCTTGGCTGTCTTCATTCCCTGAATATTCAGACTATACCGAAATAGTTTCAGACCCAGGCCCAGACAATGCTCGGTTTAGAGTGGCTAGTCCAGGAGAGACGACTTACATAACACCTTTCTCTGAGTCGCCAGAAGTCAAGGAGAGGCGGGACCCTCTAGACCCTCCACGCTGATGCTGGACTATTGCCTCCACTCAATTCCTTGACCAACGTCAGTTTCACTGTTCCCTCTCCCGCTTAACCTTACCACGCGTGCGCCTTCCTCAGGGTCTTTTCCTACATTAGTAAAGTCCCAGAAGAAACATCCATTCGGTGTCAGGTCAGGTCGAGTCGGGAATCGCCTGAAGATTCACCTTAATCAGCCGCGTTCAGAGTCTAGGCCTCAACTGCAAGAAATCCACCTCATATATTCCCACTCCTCCTCACTCGTCCTCCACGATCTTTTTTTACCACCTCAGGTTTCATTGCATCGCCTCCCATCATCACCTCATCTCATATCACCTCACTCACTTTGGACAGGCACCTCGGGCTGTCTTCGGCGTTGACCCTGGGTAACAAGTCCCGTGGAGTTGGTCAACTCGGCAGAAGCTCTCACCTTGTCCCTACCAGACATGGTTGATTACAAAACCCGCCAAGAAGGATGAAATAGTTGTTAGGAGGGCTAATACTCAGTCTCCAACTCCTGTCCACTACTTTCTCAATCTATCACATCTAAACTGTCATCCGCACCCGTATCTATTAACCAACCACAAAGACCTCATATTCGCTTACTTAGTCCAAGTCAAGGTGCTGATCATCGCTCAACCTCTAACCACAATTTCGTCCCCCACAGTCTAGGTCGTGGACCTACGGACCAGCACATTCATACAAAAACATCGTGTCATATCATCTCACGAAGAGTGTTTATTATCTGGATCCCCCCGTATCCTGACCTCTGCCATTTGTTTGATTCGCGTGTATTTTTATCACCAGACTTCGCTTGCTCAGTTGCACCATGGAAGAGCCGGAACCCAAGACCGCGGTGCAGCCGGGTCCATCGACAACTGCCCAAGGGTCAACTCGCAAGAAGTCACGCAGAGGCGCCGACTCTGCCAGCCAGAAGAGACGATGCGTGAGTACGGCGTGTATAGCGTGCCGTAAACGCAAGTCCAAGTGCGATGGAGCCCTTCCCAGTTGCGCTGCATGCTCCAGCGTATATGGAACTGAGTGTGTCTATGATCCTAACTCAGACCATCGCCGGAAGGGTGTTTATCGCGAAAAGGTCGACAGCATGAAGGCACGCAATTCGACCTTGCAGATTCTAATCGAAGCTATATTGAATGCTGAAGAAGACGATGTGTTGGGCATCGTTCAAAAGATCCGTACCTGCAATAGCCTTGACGCTGTTGCCGAAGATATCATCAAGCTGCAACAGCAGCAGCAGCCACTGCAGCCACAACCACAACAACAAACAATTCCGTTGGTTAATGATGATTCTGACGATTACGATCAATCCAATGATAATTATACTACCGACCAACCTGAACAGGGTGAAAGGGATCTGGCTCGCAAAATGGGTGAGCTCAGACTCGAGAACGGTAACGTTCGCTTCATCGGAGGTACCTCTCATCTTATATATCTGAGTGATCCGACTCACGAGGGAGAAATGGAGCCAAATTTTGAAGATTACACAACTGGACAGGATCCTATTACATCTTGGACTCGCGTCACCCAGGACACTCAGCTCATCACTCACCTAATTAACATGTATTTCAACTGGCACTATCCTTACTTTACCACGCTCTCAAAAACACTCTTCTTCCAAGACTTTTTGAGAGGCAAGGCCGGAATAGGAAGGGGTACTGCATACTGCTCATCACTCCTGGTCAATGCTATGCTCGCTTTAGGTTGCCACTTTACAAGTGTAGCCGGCGCCTATGGTACCCCTGGCGATAGCCGGACGAAAGGCGATCACTTTTTTGCAGAGGCAAAACGCTTGATTGTTGAAAACGACGAATACGAAAAACCCCGATTAGTTACCGTTCAAGCATTGGCACTCATGTCAGTGAGAGAAGCCGGTTGTGCTCGCGAAGCCAAGGGCTGGGTTTATAGCGGAATGAGCTTCCGCATGGCTGAAGATATTGGCCTGAACCTGGATGTTGGCCAGCTCGACAAAGAACGAATGAGTGATTATGAGATTGATGCCAGGCGAATTACATTCTGGGGCTGCTATCTATTCGACAAATGCTGGTCCAACTACCTCGGCAGGCTGCCTCAGATCCCCAAAAGTTCGTTCAACGTTTCCAAATTCGATGTATTCCCCGACGAAGACGCGGAACCATGGTCGCCTTATACGGACAGTGGATTTGACCAGTCATTTAAACAACCAGCACGAACACGAGCTATTGCTCTGCAAATGTCAAAGCTTTCCGAGATCAGCAGTGATTTGCTCGCCTTCTTCTACCATCCAAGCCACATTGGCAGGTCCAGTGGGAAGACGGTAGAACTCAAAAAGCTAAGTGAGCTACATCGCCGTCTAGAAGAGTGGCGAAAAGAACTCCCAAGGGAGTTTGAGCCTAAAGATGGCCAGCTACCTAACGTGCTTCTCATGCAGTAAGTAACAGGTAACGGACAGCCAAGCCGCAAATGACTGACCCTGAATAGCATGTTCTTCCATCTCCAATACATACATCTCTTCCGACCCTTCCTAAAGTACTCGCCTACTTCTTCGCCTCTTCCGCCACATGTCTCACCTCGCCGTATTTGTACAGCAAATGCTGGAGCAATCTCAAAACTGCTTCGGTTGTACAAGAAGCTTTGGAACTTGCGCCAGATTTGTAACATCGCAGTGTATATGGTACACAGCGCATGTACCATCCATTTACTAAATCTCCCCGAGAAGACTGCTCGTCGGGATATCACTCATGGAGTAAAACACCTCGAAGAAATTGCGGAGGATTGGCTTTGCGCGAGAAGAACCCTGAGTATCCTGAGCGTTCTCGCCCGGAAGTGGAACTGCGAACTCCCTGAGGATGCAGCATTCGTGCTGCATCGGGCCGACGAAAAATACGGAACATACAGCACCTCTGATGTCCCGTCACCTCATTCGCAGGCAGGAGCTTCACCCCTTTCTGATGGTGGTCTGGGGATGAAGGCCATGGGTGAATACAGCCCCTTCCCCCCGTATAATCGAGCCCAATTGGCTCGACCGATGCAACAGCTTCAACAGCAACAGCCGCAGCACCAGCCTCAGAGATCTGTAACAGACGCCGTGCTGACAAGCGCCCCGCTGTCGAACACCGTCCTTTCCCAACAACAGGGGATTTCTTTGAACAGATCCAACGCAGGATTTGGATCCGAACCTATGGGTGGATGGGGGTCTATGCCTGTTACATCATCGATGCCATCTTATCAGCAGGCATTTGCACCCATCAACCGCAACAGCATGGCAAACGCCGGCACAAGTGTCCCGTCTGTCAGCAATTCTGCAACATCCAACCGGTCTATGAGGATGGATGGGCAAGAATGGTTCTTGAACGACAGCGCAAGGTGGCACCAGAGTTTTGAGGCCTGGCAGATGGCCAACAACGGACAGGACACCTCTGTGTTCATGTTTGGAGACAGCAACAATCAGGATACCCCCAACAGCAGCACAGAAGGCAACGGCAATTTGCAAGCTGATACAAATGACCAGATAGCAGCGCTTGATGGGTTAGGAGCTTCATTATCCCGTGGCGGATGGCTTCCGGGCTTAGATTAAAGGGGCTGAAAATTCCCGCCACGATACTGTAAATAACTATGGCTGCATTTGTTTTCAATAGTCACGACTTGGATGAAGAATTTTCAGTTACTAGAAGGGGATCGGAGTTGGTCGTCAAAAGGATACTAGCCAAAACCAGAAGCATGAATTAATCGATGGATTAGGTGTAGACTTGCGGATTCGTATTGTATTACACGACTGACCATAATGCGGTGTGACAACTTTTTAAGTCGGGATCTCTCTCCTAGACGGTAAGCTTTGGCTATATTATTACGATTGAATAATAAAATGTCCGGCTCAGCTCTCCGTAGTTCAGCTAGGCTCACAGACCGCATTTGCCGACCTGAGATTCAGGCGGTTACAGATAAAGTGGTCATATCGACACTACTATACCGCCGAAAACGAGATGGAAGGGCTGTCACATCACAAAGATGGTTCAAAACTCAGGCATGGACGGCGGCGACGTACAAGTAGGAGGTTGTGTAAGAGGGAGGGAGCCACGTGGTATCCGGGAACAAGGGACGATAAAGCACACGCTGCAGTGCGAGTCTCTGGTTGAAGATGGTGTCAAGACGAACTGAAGGGTCAGTTCATGGAGCTCTTTGACCGGGGAGAGTGCAGAATACATACATAAAGCAGACGAGGTATGTATAGGCGCAGGGGTGTATGTGGATGGGACGGGTGTGGGGAAATCGGCCCGGAAGGCCGTTGGACCCTCGGCGCCACAAGCAAGACATTCCGGTGGTGGACGTCATGAGGGGGAGGCAGCGATTGGCGAGATTGGCTTTCTGGAAAGTGAGTTAACGTTAGTTTACAGCATAGGAGCTGTGAAGGAACGTAGGAGCAATAGGTCAGCAAGTAAGGTACGGTATGATACAGAGTTGGGGGGAAGATCACGATGGATGTACTGTATGTACTGTAGGTAGGTAGGTATCCATCCGACTCGTGGCCAGAACCCTGGCCTGGCATGCGATTCGAATGCTACTTGGAGACTTGGAGTGATTGAATCGCGTATGGCTGCTTTGACTTATGCTGGAGCCTGGCATTGCATACTATGTACATACCACGGAGTACCTACATACAGTACATTCCCTTCCACTGAGTCTAGGTAATCCGCTCTTCCGGTGCAGGCTCTGACAGGGCTCTCGATGATTTGATTGGTGCGCGAATGCGGGCGCAAATGCCGGGTTAACTACAGGCTACCGATGATATAGTCCAGCAACAGAGGTTACACAAGAATTGGTAAGAAGAGAAGACGTGAAGAATTTGACAGGAAGACGTCAAAGCTGTAACTTCAAACTTGGAAGTGGAAATTTTTCAGGATCGGATAGTTATGAGAGAAATTAATATGCAAGTCGAAAGAGAAGCTCGCGAATAATTCCCTTTTGGGGGTTAACAACATCCGACTAAGTTAAGCTCTTGGAGATGATGAGCCGAACCCAAAGCTAATTGGCCCCCCCTGGTTGTCCTCGATCTCAGAGATTGGGGGAAGAATACCTTACCAGTAGTACTAAAGTAAAAGCTGGAGCCCCAAACTTCAAAGAGTCCCCCCAAGTCCCCCTCCCAGTGCACTAATAACCGTTAAGGAAGGCGCATAGTCAATCAATCACCTGGGGTTCAGTTCACGTAGCACATTGGCTCATCGACGTTCAAGCTCGAATCTGAGCAAAAAAGAACCTCAGAACAAGGGGATAAAGTCAATTGTCTCGACCATGAAAATCCGGGGAACTGAGAGCAATAGGAAAGTCCCAAGCATCCATTTCTTCATCCACACCTCCCTCCCGTTCCCGTTCCCTGTCGTGCTTTGCTCTGCCCTGTCCTGCCCTATCCTGCACCCTGCTTCAATCCACTTTGTGGATGCAGATGCAGTGCAAGTCCATGATATGTTCGTTCATACGCATATTACACACACATAACTACACTACACTACAGCACACGCTGTACATATGTAGTGTAGATACCCTGACGCCTCTAGGCACCTTGCGGAACGGATCGTAGGCCCTGGGAACGAAGTCCGAAGATCCTTCATCATCCTTCGTCCGTCTTACGAGCAGAGCACTTGGCACTTTCAAGTTCTACAATGCCGTTCTACTCTGCCGTTTCCCTTCCCCTTCCCCTTCCCCCGCCGAGAGAATTTTCGACGTCAAGCCTCGGCTAACCTAAAGTTAGGCCCGGCTTTGTCATGTCTGTGTAAGTGTCTAAGAGCCTCAGATGGGCGGCGGCCACGCGCTGGACGCCACTAGATCCAACGACCCTGGGGTTTCCCTTACAGGGACAACCACTAGAACTTAGACAAGCAAGAAAAGCTCAGTCAATAACATCATTGTTTCCAACAAAGGCAATGAACGGGTTCTCTCAGACGACGTCAGCACATGCTTCAGGACCTTGGGGCGTGCTACCAGTACAGCTCTTTTCCTTAGATGAGTAGCAATCATATGAGGAAGCTACCGACAGTGGCCTCTCGCCTATACCCTGTCCAATTGTTGTCTGGATAAATAAGATGGAGATCCTAGAGATGGCTGCCACCTCTTTGCATCATTTGCATCTCGACCCCAGGCGGACGAACTGTTGCAGTTGTCAATTTCCCCAGGTTCACGGTTAATGTCGATTTGCTGTGGCGGATTTAAGACCAAGACTAAGACAAGACGAGACAAGACGAGACGTGACGTGACAAGCAGGACACGCACGGCTACGGCTAGTTTCGAAGCCGGCCAGTGACAGGAAAAGAAAGGAAAAGAACACGTCTCGAACATGAGCATGGTGACCACTGGCACCCCAGATTGACTGCGACTGTGACATGACAGTCACCAACTAACGTTAGTTAATTAAAAGAATTTATTTCCTTCTCGGAAGATGCAACCGACAAGGACAAGCAATTCGTTGGTAGGAGTGGCACCCAGGGCACCCCATGGTACCAAAAAGATCCTCCACCTCTTACACCACTCCACATCTGTTCATCAACCCACCTTCGGCGGGACCTCGCTCCCAAGCTTGGAGTCTAACTAAGGCTAGATCCTCACTTCTCCGTACGGAGTAGTAAGCGAACCATTTGGCATGCGGCAGCTTCTTGGGGCATGCTGGTCTAGTAAAAAGTACTCCCCCGTTTCTGTCGACAGGCCCGTCCATGCCCAGGTTTTCCTGGGTACCGCCCGACATTTCAGTCACGAGCGGTCATGCCTTGCCTTGGGCTTGGGCTTCTCCAGAAAAACACAACGCCCGTTTCTCTCGTCCCTTCTTTTCGTTACCGTCTGTCTGATCATCAAAAGATTGTTCCTTGTCATTGTTGGTGAAGAGCATTCGAATCTAACCCATAACTATTGCTTCTCCTTCTCCTGATCTTTGTGATCCCAATTCTCCGTCTCAAAGTTGCATCTCGACTCCCGGGGTTTTTGAGTTTTATAGCACTCTCGACTCACTCAACGTCAAGCCTCGAGGATCCACTTGTCAGTCACTCAGTCACTCAGTCAGTCTTCTGATCTGACATGACTTAATTATACTTGGACCTCTTTAAAACGAGCCATAAGGTGACCAACCTTGACATGAGGATTCCGTTCTTCCCTTGCCTCTCTAAAACAAGAATCACAAAATCAATTGCTTCAAAAACCAAGATCTTCTTGTCGAGCTGTGTTTAAGCACAGAGTCCAAAGAGGAAGACGTCCAGTCCAGTCCAGCCTTGACATTGCCGCAAATCTCAACGCATCTGGCAATAAGCTATTTAGCCAGAGTTCACGACGGCAGCTAGACACCTCAAACGACCAGGGTACTGTAAGTGTATGCCTTCACGTTGTCTCATCTCCTGAACTGTCTTTCATCTCCCCAAATCCCTTCACTTTCCCTGTCAAGTGCCAACCCATTTCTTACACCCTGCCCTCCTCATATATACAGCAAGACGTATTACTCTCTCCCACAACCCTCCCTCTACTCCCACAACCCTGTGTCCATCACTACCTATAATGCAAAGGTGTCAGATGCCTTGTCAATCACTCAGCGGTCCCCGCTCCCCGACAAATTTGCCCCCCTAATACCAATACGCGTTGATCTTGGTCTGTTTGGATGCCTCTGCAGCCCGCCTGCAGCCGTCATCAGACTCGAACCCCTGTTTACCTACCTCTTACATCTAGCACTTCCCATAAACTGATTTGAGTTCTGCCTGCAGGAGGGCAAGCTGACCAGGTTTATCAGTGAAGCTGTCCCCGTCTCTCCAAGAGAGGGGAATAGCTCACAACATTCTCCGATCCTATCCCAGCTACGGATACTCGAACCCACAATACCCTTACAGTACTGCCGCAAGATCCTCCGCAGCGTCTGCGGTTGAGCGCGAGCACCGGCAACATGTTGTCTAATCCACTTCAACGTTTTTCACCTTACCAGAACATCAGCTCCTCTAACATCTCACCGGATGGAAACGTCCAGCAAGGCACCATGTCAGGTACAGGACTGGAATCACTCGGGCAAAGCCATCAATATCCGATTCAACCACTCTCGCAAGCCGTCCCCCTCTCAAACGCTCATCTGGAGAGGTCAGGTCCTCAAGTAAAGAATCGACAACACCCTTATGGAATTCATCCGCGTAACGCCAGCACCTCAGGACCCATCAGGAGAAGAATCAGCCGAGCTTGCGATCAGTGCAATCAGCTGCGCACGAAATGCGACGGCCAACACCCCTGTGCACACTGCATTGGTAGGTACTGAGGTCAAACATTGACTGAGTGTTTCTGACTTCTGTAGAATTCGGCCTGGGGTGTGAGTACATCCGCGAAAGGAAGAAGAGAGGAAAGGCGTCGAGAAAGGAACTGGCCCAGCAAGCTGCTGCTCAGGCGGCGGCTGCTGCCAACGGCCAGACTCTCGATGAATCTACATCGGAGAATGGCCAATCCGGCAACAAGGGGCTCGACTCGTCGAATATGGTGCTGGAGCAGCAATCTAATGAACGACACCCGAGCACAAGCAGCAAATCGAGCAGAGATCCCGGCGACGATGTGATGCGGCATACTCAAGGTCTGGAAGGCCTCGACCCCCTTGGCAACATAAGCGAGCAACCACACATGGGTCGTTCCTCTCTGGATGGCGAACACATTGAAAATAACGGCGGTCTGGATCTTAATGGTTTCGGAAGTATGGCACACGGCTATGAGACGCAGGGTCTTGAAGGTCCTGTGCTCAACGGTCAGTCATATGCGGCCAACGGACGAGGCAACATGCCTGGTTATGCCGAATTCTCATATTCGATGCAAGCCCAGAGTCCTCCCAACTTTGCCAATAACCCTTCGTTCAGGATGGGAAATAGCCCTCTTGGGTACTCAATGGGGAAGGGAACTTCACCTGGATGGGGTATCTCAATGGCTTCACCGCCAGGTCAATACCAGTCCCAGGCCCCGGCTCCGGCCTTCAATAACTCCAAGTTGCGGTATCCTGTTCTCGAGCCATTGGTGCCGTATCTCAACAATCTTATCCCTATCCCGCTGGCTTGCGATTTAATCGACTTATACTTTGCGTCCTCTTCATCGGCCCAGATGCACCCGATGTCACCCTATGTCTTGGGGTTCGTATTCCGAAAACGATATTTCCTTGATCAGACGAGGCCGAGACCATGTCAACCAGCCCTCTTGGCAAGCATGCTTTGGGTTGCTGCACAGACTAGTGACGCTCCTTTCCTCGCCAGCACACCATCAGCTCGTGCCAAGACGTGTCAAAAGCTCTTAGAACTTACAGTGTATCTTCTTCGGCCACTCATTCACACAGCACCAAGCGATGCGCCCAGCCCCGTCGCTGATGGTGTTGCTCTTGGTGGGTTGGGTGTGGCCATGCCCGGCTCAATTAGCCTTGATGCTACAAGTGGCGAATCAGGGCCATTTGGTGCCGCAGGTAGTCTTGACGATGTGATAACTTACATTCATTTGGCGGTCGTCGTCTCTGCTAGTGAATACAAAGGCGCAAGCATGAGATGGTGGACCGCTGCTTGGGGCCTTGCTCGTGAGCTGAAGCTGGGTCGCGAGCTTCCCCCTGGACCTTCACCTGCGACTCAGGAGAACATGGACACTGACACCGCAGATGATGGAGAAGGCGGTATTAGTGGTAGTGGATATGTAGGCGAGGAAGAACGTGAGGAGCGACGCCGAATATGGTGGCTCCTTTACATCGTCGACAGACACTTGGCATTGTGTTACAATCGCCCCCTGTTTCTACTCGATATAGAGTGCCAGGGTTTGTTGCAACCCATGGACGATGCCCGATGGCAGAGCGGCGATTTCAGCGGCCACTCGAATTCAACCACAGATCCCAATTTATTGGGAACGAGCCCAGAAGGGTATGGCCCTGACATGACACAAGCTCATGGTCCTCAGTACGAGTGCAGAGGCCACAGTATATTTGGATATTTCCTCCCTCTCATGACAATCCTGGGTGAAATTGTCGACTTACACCACGCAAAGAATCACCCGCGTTTCGGAACCGGCTTTCGTCAAGGCCACGAGTGGAATGCGCAAACCGCAGAGATTACTCGACATCTGGAAATTTATGAGCAGAGCTTGCAGGCTTTCGAGCACAGGAACTTGCCCCGACCGGCGGAGGAAAGGGTCGATGCTCAGAACGAGGGCAACGAGCGCTCAGGGGTTCCTGATGCCAACACACCATCAGTCCACTCAGTACACACAAACGGGTCGAATCGTCTCACCGAGAGCAATATACAGACTCGAATCGTTATTGCATATGGAACTCATGTTATGCACGTCTTGCATATTCTATTGGCTGGGAAATGGGATCCCATCAACTTGCTGGATGATGAGGACTTGTGGATCTCATCGCAGGGATTCATCACATCGACGAGCCATGCTGTTGCTGCGGCTGAAGCGATCAACCAGATTCTTGAATTCGATCCTGGACTCGAGTTCATGCCGTTCTTCTTCGGTATATATCTTCTTCAGGGGTCGTTCTTGTTACTGCTTATTGCGGATAAGCTACAGTCGGAGGCATCGCCAAGTGTTGCAAAAGCATGCGAGACAATCGTGCGGGCTCACGAAGCATGTGTTGTCACTCTAAGCACAGAATATCAGGTAAGTTCCTCTCAAGAAATTGGGGTCTCAGCGCAAAAACTAACAACGGACAGCGAAAATTCAGCAAAGTTATGCGTAGCGCTCTTGCTCAGGTTCGAGGTCGTGTACCTGAAGATCTAGGAGAGCAACAACAACGGCGAAGGGAGCTTTTGGCGGTTTATCGATGGACAAAGGACGGAACAGGATTGGCCTTGTGAGCAGGGCTCTGGTCAAGATAACGGCAAGCAAGCCATAGGGATTTGGAAAAAAGGGGGCAACGTATTCGCGGCGGCGCATTGGGACACTCTCTTTCGGGTGGATAACGGCCTTGATGGACTCGAGACATGACTTGAGTATGGGAGCGGCACGGTGCTTTTAGATACCATGAAGCGGACAGCGATGTGTTGTCGAAAAGCCAAGTCTTTTGGCATGTGGAAATTCAATTCCTATTAATCTTTTTGAGTTCTTGACGAATCGTGTCTTTCTCGGGATGGTTCGCGATCGATAACGGTAGGATGACTGGTAAAGGAAGAGGTTAACAATAAGATCAATGCTAGCTGTATGTGAGTGAGTGAGTGAGTGCTGGGTGATGTTCAAACAAAGGGCGCGAATATAGAGTGAAGGGGGGTGATGAACAAGTATGTTCAATAGAACAAGGACTTAACGAGCGAACATGTCCACCTCAGTAGATTGACCTGGATGAGTTATTTCGTCCTCTTGGTTAGTCTCAGACCTTTTTCTTCTTGTTAATGTACGTGTATCACCAACGACACTGCCGACGGCCAAAGCCAACCGTAACCCCTATTTGCGCCCATCGAGACAGGACGACCCAGCGCTTTCGAAAATGCATCCCGACGTACCTATATGATTTGGCATTGTTTCTATGTTGTTTTTGTTTTGATAGGGCAACGATTCGGCGAGCTGTTTTGATGAATGCCATCGATACGGCCACGGCCTAGGATACGAACCATGATACGAGTTAACTGTGATGAAGCGGAACGATCGATACGACTCCAAAAAAACACTGACGATGAAGACACGATATAAGAGACCCTCCGGGTTGGGTTTTGGAAGCTTGGACACTAGCGAATGCCGATAATGGGGCGAGTTGGCGAGTTGGGGGGTAAACCACCAAGACGAATCAAGGCATCGACAAAAGAAATAATAACGAATGACTCACCGAAGACTTCTCTTTTCGAGAGTTCTGCAACAAGAGTAAGGGCTTGAAATATATAAACAACTATCAGAGTGCGTTCTTGCTGGAACTGTTTTCCTGGCATGTTACGCCTCGTGCACCCTCGCGAGTAACCACGTCATGTGTTTTCTTCACCCAGGCGATTGGCCGTTTATCTTCATGCATATCAGCTTGATGTGGGGGATAGAGGCTCTGCAGTGCCAGGATATGGAACTCCACTCTCGACATCAACGCATAGGGTCCGCGCCAGACACTCGATGATATAGCTTCATAGGCATGCATCACTTGTGAAATATTATACATTCGATATAGATACATAGTAGAGCATGCTCAGGATCGCTTATTTAGAAACTGTTGTCAAAAGACGTATGGGATATGCTCACGTGGGCTGCCAAACAAAAATGCAGCATATGGCTTCCATTGCATCGGATGGGATATGACCTGTTGCTCTGCCCGTGACGTTTTCTTTTCTCGATCACGTCTTCAGGCGCGTCTGCTACCTCTAAACTGTCTGTCTACGCGTGCCTCCACTGCCACAGGCGGACTATACCTCGCAGTGACCAAGTGCATTAGCTTATAATGCCCCTATGCCGCTGTGAGATTTCCATGTAGGCAACTCACTGGCTTGTCTCGACTGCATAGCCCGCTAATTCTACTGACACTGGCAATTCGAGGTCCGCTTCTCTGCGTTTGCTGCTCTGCCTTCTTGGTTGCTCCACCCACTTCGTTCCCCCCATCTCTTCCTTTCTCCTCTCTCTCCTCTCCTCTCATCACAACATCACTCTCACAAACCCAAACTTCTTTCTTACCACAACACACTTCTGAGGTTTGATCATCTTCTTCTTTTGATCTCTCTTCTAATCACGAGCATCTCATGCTTTGCGATTTCATCTCTTTGAACCCCATCTTTGCACTACCACATCTCCATCTCCCACCCACGATTTGTGCAGCTATTCACTGCAGCAAATCACGTCCACCCTTAATCACTACACTATACACTGATCACAGAATCACTTCCACACTATAAACCCCTTCTATTTAATTCCCCACGCGGTTTCGCGTCCCGAAGACACGATGTCTGAAGGACTTCCCTTGAAGCCTCTTCGACCTGCACACCCGTTGTCCCAAGTGCAACCGTCACCTGGGTCTGCAGAAGAGGCCATTGTATCCATCCGAGCCTTTGGTACTAGCCTCCCACAGGCGGCTGGATTCCAAGCAGCTCATACATCAACTACCTTCCAGTTACCTACTGTCCCATCCACTGAACAGTCTCAACACCCTCAGGCGGGAGCGCCCCCTGCTAAGAAGCCTAGAAGAAGACAGACCAAGAAGGCTCAAGAGCAAGCTTCAACATCTCAGTTGTCTACTACACAGGGACCTCAACAGGTTCAGCAACCTCAAACCGAAGCACCTCCTTCTCAGAAGGCCAGACAACCCAGAAAATCCCTGAAGCGATCTATCGACAGTGTCGAACCTTCAGCTTCCCAAGAAGGCCCTGCCACCAAGAAGCCCGCTATCCAAGTCTCTCAGTCTACCCAACCTGAGATCCAAGCACTTCCTTCTACAGTTGCTCTACAGGCATCTCAGCAGGCTCAACAATCTCAGACCGGGGCACCCCCTTCTCAGAAGGCCAGACAACCCAGAAAATCCCTGAAGCGATCTATCGACAGCGTCGAACCTTCAGCTTCCCAAGAAGGTCCTGCCACAAAGAAGCCCGCTCTCAAAGTCTCTCAGCCTGCTCAACCCCAGATCCAAGCGCCCCCTTCTACGGTTGCCCAACAGGCATCTCAGTCTACCCAACCTGAGGTCCAAGCATCTCAGCCTACCCAAAACGAGACCCAAGTCTCTGCTTCTACAGCAGCTCTGCAGGCATCTCAGTCTCTTCAATCTGGGATTCGAGCACCTGCTTCTACGATCGACCTACCGCCCCATCAGCCAGCTCTTCAGCTCCAGGCACCCCGTACTGATCCCATCCCTGGTGGATGGTGGGAGGTCCCCGGATTCAGTGAAGCGTTCAAGCAATTCCACAGAGACAGATACGGAAAAGAAGGCACTCTTAAGCCTTTTGTTGTCCAGGGAATCATTGAAGTGGCTGTCAAGGAATGCCAAAGACTCCGTGCTGCTCGACAAGCTACTGAAAACCAGGGTGCTGCTAACCCAACTGCGCCTGAACAACAAGAGACGGATCCAGTATCTGAGAATCTTCAAGCTCTTGTCAACCTATCCTCCGGCGACCCATCTTCTCAGATGGGCGCAGATGATCAACACACAGACATTGACCCTCCTATTGACCCCCAGCTTCAGGCGGAGTATGAAGCGAGCTCGATGGACCCTCGCGCTCACAAAATACGTGTCGGGGGCGTCACTCTCAGCCAAGTTGGCTTGGCTCCCGATCCTGCTCTTCCCAAGGACGATGCTGATGGTTGCTTCAAGATGATTGAGGCCGAGATCAAGGATCAGAGTCAGATTCAAAACATTCCCATCGCCCCGATCTCTTCTCTTCCTAAACAGCCTCCCAAGCCATTTGTTGGTGTTACATACGAGATGCCAAGCGGAGTTCATGATGCTCGTCTGCAGGAAGTCCTGTACAAACGTAACGAGGTAATTCTCTATAAGCAGAAGCAGGTCGATCTTGACCGCAACAACTTGGCTGCGAAGGGAACTCGCCTGCGACGGGGAGAGAGGGAAGACAACCTCAAGGAAATGATTAGAAAGCTACAAGTCCAAACGAACTGGTGGCGCCTCAAGGCCATCTCCCTTGGCGCCAACACTGGAGCATGGGATGCCATCCCCCAGGACTACAAGGACAAAATGTTCCAAGATATGAATGAAAAAGCGTGCCGCGCCGAATCAGAGCAATCGAAGGCCATTAAGGAAAGCAATGGATCAGAACATTCAGCTCGCAATGTAACAACCTCAGTGAGTTACATACAGTGCTTACGATTCTGATATCCCAGGAACTTACTAACATTCTGTGTCTAGCGAGTGTCGAAATTGGACCATGCGAAGAAGGAGAAAGAGGTCCAGGTCATCATGGCGGCCATCGAGGCTAAGGATCGTGAAATACAGGAAGCAAAGTCTCAGGGCTTGACACCACCCGAGATGAATCTCCAAGAATTCATCGATATGGTCTTTCCTGACGATGCAGCCATCGTCGATGCCACTACCGCTGCCCCTGCCCGTCCTCGTCCCCGAGCCCGAGCCCGAGCCCCTGCCCGAGGCCGTCCCCGTGGCGGTAAGGCGACTGGTGTCACGGCCGAAGCCCCTACTCCGATCAACGACAACCAAAACGACAGCATCGATGCCAACACAAGTGGCCCCATCAACATCAATAGTGTTCCAGTTGAAACTCCAGCCAATATCGGTGAAAGTGCCGATGCTGGAGACGCAATCGAACATGTCAACACTACTGATGTCAACAACACTATGGATGTTGGCAATCATATCGACAACAAAAACAACAGTTCTATTACTCTCAGCAATACCATGGATGGAAACTCTCTGAATATGGAGGGAAGCGCTCCGAACACTGACAACATGGTTAGTGCACTCAACATGAACAACAGCTCACTTCCTTCAGACCCCTGGGCCTCTCAACCAAACGCTCAGACCGACAACACCCCTACTATGTCTATGGACTTTCAAGGGGCTCCTCTCAACAAATATGGCATGCAAAACAACTACATGCAGAGCAACTGGTATCCTGGTGGGCCCTTGATGGATAACCAACTCCAGGATGATGCCTTGAACGGCTTCAACCTTCAAAGCAATGACTTCCTCAACTTGGGGTCTCAGGATAATGGGCTTATGCAGAGCAATCCTCAGGACACTCTCTTTGCCGCCGATGATATGCAGAACATTAACATCACCACCAATGGTTTTCAAAGAATCACCGCTCTCGACGACTGCACCCAGGGCAGTACCTCTCTCGACTATCCCATGCAAGAGGGCACCCCTCTGAACACCAGCATTTACAGCAATGCCTCTCTCGGCAACAGTACTCAATGCAGCAGCTCCCTCGACTACAGTCTTCAGGGCGATTCCGGTTTTGACACCAGCATCTTCAGCAATGCCTCTATCGACAGCGGTACTCAGAACAATGCCCCTTTTGATATCAATTTTCAAGACAACACCTCTGTCAACTGCGTGCCCCATGGCAATCTCCCTATCAACAACGACATTTACGGTGCCGCCCCCTACAACAATTTGATCCAGGACAATGCCTCTAGCAGCACTAATCCTCAGAGCAATGGCAACGCCACGAACAAAGAGAAGGCCTATAGAGTCACCAAGGCCACTAAGCCTACCCGGGCCAGCAAGAGCAATGGCCGTAACGTCAAGAAGCCCGAGACCGTTCGAGGTGAGATCACCGGAGCCGATCTCCCTAGAGTTATAAACCCGACCCCAAGCAACCCCTTCCCCCCAGCCGTTCTCGCACGCGCTAGACTTGACCACATCGATCACACAGACCGTTACGCCTTCGGTGGACGGCCTCCTAGTGCCAGCCAACAGATCATCACTCCTCGAGCTAGCGATTTCGTAAACGACAAGTACCTGACCGTTGAGAGCTCTTTCACAAGCGCGGGCAACCAGAGTCTCTTCAACGCTAACTATGAGATGTACCCTTCCGATGATGAACGGAACCAATTTTGAAATTATGGCAAATCTTTCAGAAGACGCAGGGCTGAAGTGAGAAGCCCCACTATTGGGGAGTGATGCAGTCTAAGAATGAAAGACACACGTCAAGGTCTCCCGGTTACGAGTGTCTGTCATTGACGATGGTGTTTCGGCCATTATATGAGGGCTATGAACCATACCGGATGAGGATGGTTGGTCATTTCTGTGCGAGTATGGAGGATATATCAGTGAAGCCAAGGCTACACATGGAATCGGATCTGTCGTGTTTTCTTCACAGAAAGTGTGATGCCTCGGATTGGTAGGCAGGAGTTATATTAATGCACACAGTTAGTTACAGCTAATACACGAGAAGTCAGGAGTGGCATGTGCTGTCAGTGATCAAGTGACATAAGAAAAGTGCAGAGTAGCAATCCTGTGATGGCTTCGTAGCACGCCTCTTTTTATTAAACCATGGCATATTAGGGCTGAATGAGCATGAAATCAAGTGAAACATTGACGCTGGTGATCACGAGGGCCAGACAGTGATTGTACTGCTCTGCTGCTGTACAAATAGATAGCATCGGTGTCAGTGTTCGTTATAATGTCTGAAACAACATAAGCAGTTTGTCTCGGCTCGTCTCTTTGTCCTCTGCCTATCTCACATGAACCGTTCTCCCTCTGACCCAGACCCTCTTGACATTCCTGTCATCTCCGTTAAACAGCCACTTGGCAATCTTCTCCTCCCAAGTTTCCCATCCGAAAACATTCACGTTGCCGTCATCGTCCGCCAGGCCATCCTCATCGACGCTTCCTAGGCCTATTAACTGAGCATCCCACTCCATTCCCTCCTCGAACCCACCGATTCTATCAGCCAGTCCAACAACCTCTGCTCCGCCGCGAGTTGCAAGATACAGCACCTCTTCGACCGTCAACTTGCTACGTTCCTTTTCCTTGTCCATTCCCATCGCGACGTGTCGACTCACGAGGGCTGCTTGACGTGCTGCTTCGAGAATGGAAGGGCTGTAGCCGCCGCTCATGTCTGTACCGAGGCCAACGGTAATCCCCTTGTCCCAGAGCCATCGAACGCGTGCAGAACCGCTTGTGAGTGAACTATTGCTGCAGGGACAATGTGAGATTTTACTTCCCCGCTGTGCAATCAGCTTTGCCTCCGCTTCCGTCAAGTGAATCGCGTGTGCAAGAATCGTCCGGGTGGTAAGAAGACCACAATCATCGTACAATTGCGTATACGACTCCGACTCCGGAAACAGCTTTGCGACAAGTTCGACTTCTCCTTCGTTCTCGGAAACGTGTGTCTGGACAGGGAGATCCAGTTCCTTCTGGATCTTGGCCAGCCCCTTCATTGAATCGCTGGAGCAAGTTGGTGCAAACCGTGGTGTCAGCACCGGTGATACAAGTTTGAACTCTGGGTCGATCTTTTGAACATGTCGAATCGTCTGTCTCGTTTTCTCAAGACCCTCTTCGACACTCTCATCACGATAGTAGCTTGGGCACATGTCAGGGTTGTCCATACACACGCGCCCAACAAGAGCTCGTTGTCCTATCTCCAAGCAGAGATCAGCGAGAAGGTTCGTTGCTGCTACGTCGATGGTAGCATAGTAAGCCGCTGTTGTCGTTCCATGGGATAATGTCCGTCGAACACATGAGCCATATACTCGCTTTGCCTTGCTCAAGTCCTTTAGACTTGACTCTAGAGGGAATGTGTATTTCTCCAACCAGTCTAGGAGAGTGGTCTTTCCAAATATTCCCACATTTGGGTATTGAGATGCATGCACATGCGAGTCTGGTGTTTCTGTCAGTGTGTTTCTTGGGAAGCAAAGGCTACCTCACTCACCAACAAAACCGGGGAAGAAGAACTGCCCAGGCTTTGCAATATGAACATCTACATCGCTGAGCTCCCAGTTCAGAGTTTCACGCAGTCGCTTTCCAATCTGCTCGGTACTGCCGCCCTCTGTATCGACCTTGACAATTCTGCCCTCTGCATCAACACATACAATCGTATCATGCTGATAGTCAAGCTCTTTGGGGCTTTTGCTGGATATGAAGGTCCCCACAAAGACTTGCTTCTTTAGTCCCGTCATTGTAGACTCCTCTATATCTTAATCTCTCAAGTGTTCGCTGTGTTGTTGAACAAAAGGAGGTAAGATGGATGCCAAGTGGGGGTGATGTAATAGTAGCGAACAGAGCCAAAAGAGAAGAGAAACCCCGAGAGCAAGAAGAACGAGTCTAAAACCTTCCCCTTTGAACCTTATATACTAATTCATGAACACGTAAACTTATCTATGTTTGCGATGTTGTTAGCGACCAAAGCGGACTTGATTCCCCTGATAGGCCATCTCCACCTCTTGTCCGTCTCCGGCCGTCGCCGGCAGCCGACCGCTACCGCTCGGAGCCAGTGGGATCCAATGGTAGGTTGGTACAATCGCCGAGCCGAGGCATACTAATCAATGCCAGGTATTTCGTTATCTCGTCAATTATTTCCTACACGAGCTTCACTTGTACTACGACAGCACCGGGAGCGAAACAACATCACAAGACTGCGTGTATATCCCAAGGTTTCACAGGACGAGCTCGATACGTTATTCGATTTATGAACCAAATGTCATCATCAAACATTTCAAAATTCTCTAAACTTGTAGCAAAAACAAACGCCCCTCTAGCTAAAGATAACAAGATACATCGTAATATACTCATGCCAGGATAACAATCCGGCCGGGAATCTGTAAACTCTCTTCATGATCATCCATCCATCTCTAATCTTCCGTTACATCATGTCTCTGCATGGTCCCTTTTCTTCTTTTTTATTATGTTTCCCTTTCTCTTTTGATGTCTAACTCGCTCAAGCGGCACGGCCAGAGCCTTCATACTCGCCACTGGAGCTGTCGCTACCCTCAACACCGTTGGTAGCGGCCTCATCCTGATTATACTTCTCCCAGTTGGCCAACACTGCACCAATCTTGGGCGAGTTGGTCAGCTTGTACACATCCTCGAAGTACTCCTTGGTCAGCGCGAACGGCTTGGCCGTTACGTTAGGAATATACTTTCCAACCAACTTGGAGGGGTCGATGGATGTCTTGTTGATCTTCTTGAGCAAGAAAGATCGGAAAGGCTTGACACCAGATCGAAGGAAGGTCGAGTGGAAGGGCACATCAATACCACGTAGAGGAATGGTAGCGAAGCCACGCTCCAGCTCAAGAGGTGTGGGCTTGGCAAGAGTCTTCTCGGCACAGCCACGGATGATCTCGCGGAGGTGTCCCTTGACCTCCTCGATGTTGTCCTTGACCTCCTCAATATCAATCTTCTGGATCTTGATGAAGTTGGTCACGCCAGCAAGAGTGTCGAGCGCACGGAGATCACCAGCGCAGACATACTGCATATTGGCAATGTTGTAGTTGACAATCTCAAGGAGCCAGCCAGTCTCCTCAGCAATGTTGTCAACGACGAACTGGAGAGCAGCTTCGTTGAAGGTCTTGCTGATGCGGCTGGGGTTAACAGCGCACATGGAGTAGTTAGATCGGCCAGCGGCATCACGCTCGACGGCAACCTGCATGGTGAGACCACGGTAGAACACAACGGACACCAAACTCTCAATAGGCATGACCTCGGCAAGGGCAGCAAGGGCCGAGTATTCGCCGAGAGAGTGACCAGCGAAGGTGCTGTTGTTAGGCACAAGTCCCTTGGCCTTCATGTCCTCAAAGCTGGCCTTCTCCATCAAGGTAAGGGCAGGCTGAGTGAACTGGGTGGCCGAGAGAAGACCAGTAGGGGAGCGGTAGGTGTACGAGGTAGTAGTCTCATCAATCTCCTTGAAAATCTTCTCGGACTTGATGCTACCATCCGCGGCCACGGTCTCGAATGTCATCGCAATGTAGTTCTGGCGGATAGCCTTACCCCGGGGACCACCGAAGTGAATGGTGAGCTCCTTAGGGTTGTTCTTGACAATGTTGGTGATGGAGAAACCTGGAACATATTAGCAGATGCACATTGATAGTACCGATTCATAAAACTTACCATAGGCGTCGAGGAGGTACTTGTCGGCACGATCCCAGACCTCCTTGGCAACAGGACTGCTGGCGTACAACTCCATACCCATACCCTGTTCCTGAGAACCCTGTCCAGTGAAGACATAGGCTGTCACAGGCTGTTCAACCTCGGCCTCACCCTCAAGAACCTTGTCCTCGGTCTCCTTGTTGCGGACCTCAACCTTGATGATCTTGCGACCAGAGACCATGCCAGTGTGTTGAAGCTTAACCTCGAGCTCATCGTTAGGCAGAACCATGCCAACAAGCGAGGCGTGGAAGCTTCGGACACGGCCAATGTTGTTCTCGGCGGCCCAGATCTCGATCAGGCTTCGCACGGATGCACTAGAGTACATGCCATGGGTGATGGTGCCAGGAAGGTTGGCATAGCTGGAGAAGACACGAGAGACGTGAATGGGGTTATAGTCACCAGACACGCGAGCGTAATTCTCGTTGGAAGCAGGGGCTCGGAGGGCGAGAGGAGACTTGCCGCTGAGAGGGATGGGGTTCTCGAAGTTGATGGGCTGATCGATAGGCTGGCCGTTGCGCTCAAGGTAATCGACAACGGGGTTACCATGAGACTCCCCTGTCTCATAGTCGACACTACCGACTTGGATGATCTCCTTGGTGGGGAGCTCAAGCAGAACCTGGCCGCGGGTCTCGATGCTGCTGAAGACAGCCTTGTTCTTGTAGCGAACCAAACTCTGGAGACGGAAAGTCAGGGTCTGGCCAAGCAAGTCGATGTTCTGAGGAAGCTCGTCGACAGAGAACCACTGCTTGGATCGAAGGATAGCAACATCCTGGGTAGTGGCCAGGTGAAGCTGAATAGGAGTCTCAACCTTGCGTTGGAAGGTGTTCTCGTAGTCGGTGTAAGTACCACGGTACAAGAACTGAGAGGTGACCTCCATGACAGGCTTGCCATCGCGGACGAGAGTACCACAGACCTCAACCATCTTGCCAGCCTCCTGGTTGATGACAGCGTTGATCTGGGCAGTGGTGGAGACCTCATCTCCCTTCTTGAGAGGCTCGGCGCCGGGGATCATGCGGAACTGGTTGGAGAGGTGGACAAGCTTCAGGAGGTCACCATCAATGGTGCGAGGGAAGATAGGCTTGGTGATGGCCTTCCAGCCGATAACAATGGCAAAGTCCATGGGAGCATAGACAGTCTTACCAGGTCGGTCAACAAAAGCCTCTCCGTGGTTGCCAACAGCGTGCACGAAATCGTTGATGGCCTCGCCAGTGATGGTAGTCTTGCCGCCATCGAACTTAGCAGTAACATCAGCGTCGAGGTCGAGAGGCTCCTCTCCGAACCATGCCTTCCAGTAAAACTCCTTGATGCGGTCGTTGCGGCCCTCCATGACCTCACGGATAGGAGAGTATCCAGCCTCGGGGTGGTAGGTGAACTCCAGGGGTAGAGCAGCAGGCTTACCGAGAGCAGTGGTCTCCTTGATCATGTTGACCTGGATCTTGTTCTCGCCGACAAGCTTTACCTCGATGACGTCGACGTACTGGTTGTGACGCGGCTGCTCACGAACAACAATGGTAGTCTTAGAAGGATCATTGGGATAAGAGATCTCAACAAACAGACCACGAGAAGGAGCAAAGATGCGTCGGATAGGGTTGGTCTGGAACTTCTGGCCTTGAGCAACAACATCGGCCATGAGCAGAGCATGGCGCCAGTTGCGGTTAGGTCCAGCAAGCAAAGATAGCCATGAGTCGAGCTCAGGGAGAGTGGCAGCGGCAGATGATGACAAGCGATAGGTGTTCTTGTAGGTATCATAGCTGACAGTCAAGCCCTCGACATCAAGGGGCATCTCGGGGTCAACGAGCTTGCCACCAAAGTACTCGATGTAAGGGATGGTAGCCTTGTTGTTGTTGTAAAGATCCCGGGTAAGGTACTCAACATGAGACTCGTGGATGCCATCGAGGATAGACTTGATGGGTTGATCAATCTCAGTGGAGAACTTGGCAGCGGCAGGTCCCTGAAGGATGCAGGTTCGGCCAACATCCTGGCCAACGACGGCATCGAGATCCTCAGATTGCCACAGGGAGTCCTTCTTGAAGTAGAACTCGAAGTTGTCGTCAAAGACAGGGATGAAAGTGACAGGCTTCTGAGTGGGTCGCATGCACATAATAAGGAAGTGCTGAACATCCTGGGCGTTGATGATCTGGGTCTCGGCGTCAGGGTAGGCAGCGAGGATACGGTCAATCACCTCGAAAGGCTCGTTGAGCTCCGAGTAGCTCTGGAGAAGAGAGGCTTTGCCAGGGGTGGTGGTCAAACGCTCCTCAAGACGGTGAATATAGTCACCGACGAGAACAGTGTAGGAGCGGTCAATCCAGCGAGACTGGTGCTTGACGTAGAGAAGCTCGACAAGACGACGAAGAACATCAGCATAAGTCATGTCGTCAAGGTCACAGGCCTTGCCCTCCTTGTTGCGACCGAACCAAACCTTCTGGCAGTCGTCGTTCAGCTTCTTGATGATGTAGTCCTTGTTCTTGTTGAGCTCAGCAACTCGCTTCTCCTTGGGGAGACTGAAGATCTTCTGGTCCATCTCGGCCCAGAAGCGAACTCCACGAGTGGCAAGCTTGTGGATAGGCTCACCCATCTCAGATCGAACGGTGAGAACACCACCAGCTGGTCCCTTGTACGTCTGCTCCCACTCGCTGTCCTCAAGACCAGGTGCGGCGACAATAGCCTCCTTGGCCGCCTTGCTGGTGTGAGCCTCCTTGGCAACCATCATGCGGCTACCGAATAAGCAACCGTCGAAGGGCATGGGAGGATAACCGTATTTCTTGGCCCAGTCACCGGTGATGTAGGGGTAGGTGTCATCAGCACCACCGAAACCACTACCAGCAAC
The DNA here is from genome assembly GCA_017165645.1 of Fusarium sacchari. Classification (NCBI taxonomy): domain Eukaryota; kingdom Fungi; phylum Ascomycota; class Sordariomycetes; order Hypocreales; family Nectriaceae; genus Fusarium; species Fusarium sacchari. The sequence continues at coordinate 218,723 of JADANP010000002.1, forward strand.
AAGAATAATGTTCTCCTGTCGTCGGATACGGCCGTACATCTGGAGGATAGGCTGGTGGAAATCCTCGAAAGAGTGATGACCACCACCACGGCCACCAGTCCACTGAAGCATGACAGGGAAATGGGGGTTGGCCTTGGCAATATTGATAACAGCCTGGATGGCATCAACGGAACCGGGCTTGAAGCTGATGTGCTTGAGGCCAAGGGTCTCGATGTACTCCTGGGCGACCTCAATAGAGGGAACACCAGCACCGATGGTAAGGCCTTCAATAGGGACACCCTCAGATCGAAGCTTGCCAATCAAAGGGATCTGCCAGGCCATCGCACGGGGATTGACATAGATCAGGTTGACGGAAATACCACGACCAGCGGGGATGGCCTTCTCGATCTTGGTGATAGCATCGGTCATCATGGGGCCAATGAAGTAACCACCGCCAGCAAGTTCGATGTGGTATCCAGCATTCATGGTGGCGGCAACGAAATCCCAGGGGACGGTAGCGGGAGTCATGCCGGCAACAACGATGGGAGGGAGACCAAGGAGACGACTCATCTTGGTATCAAGGTAGGTTCGGCCACTCTTGTTGGTGACAAGCTTGGGACCAAACTCCTTGACCCAGTCAATGGCATATTTGACGGCATTCTCCTCATCTCTATCGAAGAGCTCAGCCTTAAAGCCGAGGTCGTTCATGCCACCGTCGACAGTACCAGCCAAGATGACACGAACGCCAGTTCCCTCCTTGTTTCGGCTGGTCAGAACACCGAGACCGGAAACACCACCAGGGCCGAAATCAAGAATGTGGGTGGCATCGGGGAAGACAGTAGCCTTCTCCCAGTTCACGGGGTCGCGAGTGATCAAACGGACAAGAGCAGGAACAATGTTGCCCTTGACCTCTTCTCGGAGATCTTTACCAGTGTTGGTATCGAACACGGCAATTCCGAGATCACTGGAGTCAATTGAGATATCCTTGAGATCCTCATCAATCATGGCGGTAGCCTCGGCTAGGTACTTGCTGTGAAAAGGTGCGGTGATGGGCAGGAATCGGTTGGCGAAGCGAACCTTTCGTTCTGTGTAAGGAATGCGGTTCTGATCCAGGCCAACAGGGGCCTTGACCTTGCGCAGCTGGGCGTTGAGACCGTAGAGGGAGGTTGGGGGTCCTGTCACGACCAAGTTCCGTGGGCTGTTAATGAGAGAGATGCTGATGTGACGGTCCTCGGGGAGGTAGTGGTTAGTAGCATCGATGTGCTTCTGAACCTCAGCTTGAGGGAGATCTCGAATGCTAAGCATAGGAGTGGGTGCACCTTCGCCGTGCTCCTGTGACTCGCGAAGCATGGTAGGGGTCATGGAGGTGATGGGGAATGCCTGCTGACTTCGTGTTCCGATCCAGAAAAGCATGGTAAGAACAGAGCTGGTGATGTCTCTCCACGAGTCCCAAGAGTCGGCAGCAGCAGTTGCAGCAGCCATGACAATACCTTGGGAGTGGCCAGTGGAACCAGTGATTCTCTCGCGCAGCATACCAGGATGCACACCAAGAACCTTACATGTCACCTCATAATGGGCAAGCTGGACAAGGCCAATAAGAGGGAAGCTGACGGGTGCCGAAATGAGATAATCGACATCGGGAGTAGAGTCCTGGTGATGAAGCCAGTTCATGATATCAAGACCCTTGGGGAACATCTTCTCGGCCTTGGGGTTCTTGGAGAGAGTCTGGAGCAGCTCGGCTGAGCGGGTGATAAGATCCCCGACAAAGCTTGAGTACGTCTTGAAGATCTCTCGCAATTCCTCGAAATACTCCTCAATGTTACCCTGGCCGCCGAAAATTGTGTAGATTTCGGCGTCGCCATCCTCAGCTGCTCGGAAGAGGGCTGAAGCGTGGGGCTTGATCGGTCGGTTGCACACAGCACGAGCGGTGTAGTAGCTGCGGATGAAGTCGAGCTTCTTAGACTCGATGCCAGGCAAACTGGCAGCAATGGCGTGAGCTTCATTGCCACGGAGGAAATGGCGCTCGAACTCGTTGAGAACGAGCTTCAGGACCTCCTCGTAGGAGCCTTGCTCATCATCTTCACCCTCGTCAACCTCATGAGCAATGAGGCCAAGGTATCTGGCGACCAGGTCGGGAACGGATGATGGCTCGTCATCCTGGGCAAGCTCGTCGGTGGCTTCGGGAAGAGTAGCAACAAACTTGTCTTTCAACTGAGAGGCGTGGAAATGGAGGTTGGTGGGAATGAGAAAAGAGGTCTCGAGAGAGCCGTGGGAGAGAGTCAATGGCCGAAGAGAAGCGCTAGATCTGGGGGTGGAAATGCCCGTTTGAGGGCCTTGACCGGCGCCGTACATGATGAGTGAAGGGTATCGAAGAAATCTGCAGTGGCGGGCAAAAGCGAATGGTTAGTTTGCAATTGGCGGTTGAGACCCTTCTCGGGGAGTTCAATGGTCACAAACCTATCAATTCAAGTCGTAACACACCAGAAGTAGGATCTGATGCTTTCCCCAGGGACGCTGGTGAGAAGAAACCGGCGGTCCTGATTTGCGTGAAGGCTGGCTGGTCCCCTGAAAGGTGGGAGGGGTTAGAAATTAGTAGAGAATAGCTTTAGAGTCGGTGGAGCGCAGCGCGGCACAAGACAAGACAACACCAGCCAGGCGCAAAGGGGACGTAGGGAGGGAGGAAGAAGGAAATGAGGATGATGATGGAAGAGGAAGATGAAGATGGACAATCTCAAGAAGGAAGAGTCGGAAGAAGAGGTCTAAGAGGGATTCAGAAATGGTCCCGGCCACGGTATAAGTCAAGACGAGAAAAATCGAGCTTGTACCGGTAGCCGACTAGGATTGAGTTGTCGAGGGTGTGGTTGAAGCACCTGGAGTCTTGGAGGGGCCGCCTCAATCAACTGGAGTAACAGGCCAAAATTTCAGTTCTGTTGGGGATATGGAGGGGTACGTATCCTGGCATTGTTTTTTCTACGAGGTGCACTGTAGGAGGGCAACTTTTTGCTCCCCCTCCACAATCCGGGCTATCTTAGTGAAGAAGCGCATCCACCTCCCGCCGTTGTGAGACTGCGAGAGCCATTGGCATGCACCGCATTGGCAGTTCGCTTGATCCGCTGAGACCCCACGACATCAAGACACGCCCCTTGCTGCATGACGCTCCTTGCCAAAGAGGGACAAGGGGACCATCATTTGCAGGGTTTGGGTTGGGAAGAAGGTCAACGAAGGTGAAGGGTCCAGGACAAGGTACCGGTACTTGTATACCGCATTTCCATTGCTTCTGCCTCTAGAGAGAGGCCGGGTGACTTCGGGCAAAATTACTCCCAGCCACTGTTCTCCAAGGATTCGATCTGAAGGGCTGGACCAATTCTGGAGCCATACTGGAGCATCTGTTCTCGGTGCGCCTGTGAGGCTGCTGTTGAGTTGTGGTTGCAGCAAGCGGGTGGGCGGAAGGCTGATACTGAATTTTGATGGGAAGTCAATTCGTCCGCTTCGGAACAACAGGATCCTCCCTGCAGACCAGTAGTCTGATCCTATTGATCTGGATCTGATCCTTAACTTTGATCGCACTATCATTGCCACGGACGGCATGGCCAAGCTTGTTGGATGGGTTGCACTCAACTTATTAACTCAGTTCCTTATGCGAGTGAGTTCCTATCTATCTCCGACAACTATATGCAACCGTACCAAGCCATCGAATGATTAAGTTGTCATCATTGTCCCTCAGCAATATTGAAAATCGGGTTTTCTGCAAGGTATTTCGTCATACCTCAGGCAATTCTCCTCAACTATTTTTTCTATAATAATCTCGGCATTTTGGATGTGCTAAGGACATTTACATTGGCCGCCTACCCGGGACTATCGCGAACTTCATTTATCTCAATGTTGTACGAACAGAAAATTCGTCTTCGGGGTGGCCATTGACAATTGATGGATTTCTTTTTAATGTAATACCTAGTAGTACTCCGTAGAGAGTGGCCAAGGCTGGTCACACTACTAAAACTAACAATCTGCAAATAATCATCCGGCTGTTCAGCTTGGGGAACCATCATGAATCTGTTGTTTTTCACGACAGTCCATCACCCAGCCTTTTCCAGCCCAGGTAGCCAGGAAAGTACTGTACATCTACATACTCAGCTCGGGAGTTTCGTGGGCCTCCCGTGTGGCTCCGCTCCACTTTGAAAGACAAGCATCAACGTCCACTTCCAATCTCAGCAAACAGCTTCAGATGGGGTCTGATTCAACATGAGCTGTTATAGGCCTCCAGTGACTCTGAACAGACATACTTTGAATGGCATGGGTAGCAATTCCTGATCCTTGATCCTGAAATGATCCCAAACTTAACAGTGCACACCATCATGAGAACTCATGACTCCAGGCTATGTTCGCCGACTCATGAGAGGAAATTTGTGCCTCCCTCCACCGCCTAGGTAGTCAACGCCTCACTCACATCCCCAACTTCCCCTACCAACAATGATCCGGCCCCCCACATTCTCCGTCAAGCATCGACTTCCGGCTCATGGTGGGGTTAGGCTATATTGATCACTACCTATCCAAGTCTCTTACGCGTAAAGTATTCAAAAGGGGAGGAAAGAAAACTCAGGACCTTGGCCCTAAATGACAAGAATACTTAGGTCACTTAGCATAAGCTGAGGATACCTTTTGCTGAGTCTATTCTGACGCCCTATATCAAGGCTCAAAGTTTTCTTGCTCCCCAAGGAGTACATACACTAATTAAGTCTTTTGCGATGTGTGGCCTCGAGTCGGCTCGCTTCGGTGAGTTACTGGTGGCTTGTAGATGGAAATGGGACGTGTGCCATTGAGGACCGAATGAATTGTTATTTGACCTTCCTTGACTGCTTGACCTTATCCCTGGTCGGCATGGCGTCTGTAGATCTCGTTTCGGTTTCCATGCACCAACGGTTGTGGCTATCCGCAGTGGTTTCTGAGAGGTGCAGATAAGAGCCGCAAACATCACAGTGACTTATTTAGACAACGAACGTTTCAGCAAGTCAACCTAACTCTATTATCCAACGATGGCCTATTAGAGACAGTAAGCATGGAATGGCAGCTCAACGTCTCGACAAATTGTTGCATACAAGAGGAGTTCGGATTTGCGGAAACCGACGGACAAACGAGTAGACTCGACGTTAAAATGTATCGGTACCTAACCGAGTACATTGAGCCGGATACCTACCTAGGATGGCAGTTGAGAAAGACGCGAAATTGCATTGACAAATGGTACCACTGAGAGTTGTTGCCTGGCATCTTCAAAATTTCGACGAGTTCATCCGGAATCAAGACTTTGAATCATATGACACTCCATAACTCTAGTAACAGCCTTCCTAAGGTTCATTGGGGAAAACCTGACCTAGTACCCTATCCTCCAGCCTCAATGAAATATATCTTACCTTGACCACTCAATCTTCACTATCGTCCCTTATTCCTACGAGCTCTGACTGGTAGCAAGGACCATCTGTCATAGCCTAGACCCCTGGGGTTGATATTGATGACCCATGGGATGTCTGTCGTCACCTTGCCTTTGAAATTCCGAGATGGAGCCTATTCTTATCGTTGCTGGGCCGAGAACTTAATTGTCGACCAGTAGATAACAGAATCGAGAATGCAACATAAGCAAGCCGCTCGGCCGAGTTATCGGTGGCTCATGAAGGCAAAGCCATAAAGAAGATAGCCAGCCAAACCAGTTATCTCCATCTCAGTTCATCGATGTTGATGGTGCCCCAAAAGGTCGGTTTCTGGGGAAGATGCTCCCCTGGACGCCCCTGGCTGGTGCACGCCTACGGTGTTCAACCATACTAGGATAGGCATAGCGCTGGAATATGGTTGAGGAGCGGGCTGCACGCCAAGGACCCGCCGCCATGTGTGGCTCGGGGATGTTCCAATGTTCCACTCAAGAGAAAGTACCGGATACTCAACCGTGCTACAGCGGGAGCGAGCATACAGGGCGCCCTGTAAGGGTCTCGATGTACCGACATCTGCTCTTTCAACAGGTACTGTACAAGACGCCAATTGTCCGGTGGAGGGGGGGCAAGGAGAGAACAGGTCGGGGTGTGGCCTAGAGCTTCCCCCAATTTTTTTTTTCACTCGACGACTTTTTGGTGGGCCAGTCGTTCAACAATCGGCTGCTCCCTCGCAAGTCGGTTACAGTCGTGATTACCTATTCGTACGGGCCATCCGCATCCCATTGAATGTTTTTGGCTTGATCCTTCAGCTCTGTCTCTTCCCTAGTTCCTCCCATTGCTTCTCGCTGGTAGGCAGAACGGATTTTCACCTTTGGCCTTCATATTCATAGACTCTCCGGCCACTTTCTTCTGCCTCCATCATCCTTCTCATTCTCCTTCCCCCCCCCTCCTCCCCTTCTTTCCATCTCCCCGCCAGCTGCCTTCAGCTTGGGAGTTCATTACGACGGTTCCATCTTCTCTGTACGTTGGGGTTAAGCGGGCCCCTAGTATATTCACCGTCAATTCGACCATCGTCTTGCACCAATTCTAGGTTGCCATAGCCAGTTCGCGCTTTTCGAGATACCCCTTCTTTCAAATCCTCTCACGACCTAATACCGCCAAAAATGCGTCCCGAAGTTGAGCAAGAGCTTGCTCACACGCTGCTCGTTGAATTGCTCGCATACCAATTTGCTTCTCCTGTCAGATGGATTGAGACTCAGGATGTGTTCCTCGGTGAGAGGACCGCTGAGCGAGTCGTGGAAATTGGTCCTGCCGATACTCTTGGTGTCATGGCTAAGCGAACCTTGAAGTCCAAGTACGAAGCCTACGATGCAGCCAAGTCCGTTCAGCGAAATATCCTCTGCTATAACAAGGATGCTAAGGAGATCTACTATGATGTTGATCCCGTGGAAGAGGAACCTGAGCCTGCGGCTGCTTCCTCTGGTGATGCCCCTGCAGCCCCTGCGGCCGCAGCCGCAGCTCCCGCAGCTGCAGCTGCACCCGCTCCCAGTTCAGGTCCTGTCGCCCAAGTTGCCGATGAGCCTGCACAGGCTGTCGACATTGTTCGCGCCCTCATTGCCCAAAAGCTCAAGAAGCCTCTCCTCGAGGTTCCTCTCAGCAAGGCCATTAAGGACCTTGTCGGTGGTAAGTCAGATTGAGTCCTTACCAATTGATGTATTATTAACGATATTTCCTGCACAGGCAAATCCACTCTTCAGAACGAGATTCTCGGTGATCTTGGAAAGGAATTCGGTTCCACCCCTGAGAAGCCCGAAGACACGCCTCTCGATGAGCTTGGCGCATCCATGCAAGCCACTTTTGATGGCAACCTCGGCAAGCAATCGCTGTCCTTGATTGCTCGACTTATCTCATCCAAGATGCCTGGTGGTTTCAATATCACAGCCGCCCGAAAATATCTCGAGAGTCGATGGGGTCTTGGACCTGGCCGACAAGATGGTGCTCTGCTTCTCGCCATCACAATGGAGCCACCCGCGCGATTAGGCTCCGAGGGCGATGCAAAGGCCTTCTTTGACAGCGTCGCCAACAAGTATGCCACCAATGCCGGCATCAGTCTCTCTACAGCTACTGCGGCTGGCCCCGCTGGCGGCTCTAGTGGCGGCATGATGATGGATCCTGCTGCTATTGATGCCCTCACAAAGGACCAGCGTGCCCTCTTCAAGCAACAATTAGAGCTTCTCGCTCGATACCTCAAGATCGACCTCCGTGAGGGTGAGAAGGCTCACCTCAACTCCCAGAAATCCGAGAAGGTTTTGCAAGCCCAGCTTGATCTCTGGACTGCCGAGCATGGTGACTTCTATGCCTCTGGTATCGAGCCTGTCTTCACCCCCCTCAAGGCCCGAACCTACGATTCATCATGGAACTGGGCCCGCCAGGACGCTCTCAGCATGTACTTCGATATCATCTTCGGTCGTCTCAAGGCTGTTGATCGTGAGATTGTCAGCCAGTGCATTCGTCTCATGAACCGGTCCAACCCCAAGCTCCTCGACTTCATGCAGTATCATATCGACAACTGTCCCACTGAGCGAGGTGAGACTTACAAGCTTGCTCAGGAGCTCGGACAGCAGCTTCTCGAGAACTGCAAGGATGTTCTTGATGTCGCCCCTGTGTACAAGGATGTTTCCCTCCCTACCGGACCCAGAACAACAGTAGACGCCCGGGGTAACCTCAACTACGAGGAAGTCCCGCGTGCCAGCTGTCGCAAACTCGAGCATTATGTCCAGCAAATGGCTGAGGGCGGCAAGATCTCTGAGTACGGCAACCGCACCAAGGTCCAGAGCGATCTTTCTCGCATCTACAGACTCATCAAGCAGCAGCACAAGCTGTCCAAGACTTCTCAGCTTGAGATCAAGAGCCTTTATGGCGAGGTCCTTCGCTCGCTTGCCATGAACGAGAGCCAGATCCTTCCCAAGGACAACAAGGGCCGAAAGGTTCTGAAGAACAGCCAGAGCAAGGGCAAGGTCGAGACCATTCCCTTCCTTCACCTCAAGAAGAAGGGTCTCCATGGCTGGGACTACAGCAAGAAGCTTACCGGCGTGTACCTCAACTGCCTTGAGGATGCTGCCAAGTCTGGTGTCACCTTCCAGGACAAGCACGTTCTCATGACTGGTGCCGGTGCCGGTTCTATCGGTGCCGAGGTCCTTCAGGGTCTCATCAGCGGTGGTGCTAAGGTCATTGTCACCACCAGCCGCTTCTCCCGCGAGGTCACCGAGTACTACCAGGCCATGTACACCCGCTATGGCTCTCGTGGCTCCCAGATTGTCGTTGTTCCCTTCAACCAGGGTAGCAAGCAAGACGTTGAGGCCCTCGTCGAGTACATCTACGACACCAAGGAGGGTCTTGGCTGGGATCTCGACTTCATCGTTCCTTTCGCTGCTATCCCCGAGAATGGTCGCGAGATTGACAGCATTGATTCCAAGTCTGAGCTTGCCCATCGTATCATGCTTACCAACCTTGTTCGTCTCCTCGGATGCGTCAAGGCCCAAAAGACTGAGCGTGGCTTCGAGACCCGACCTGCTCAGGTTGTTCTGCCCCTTTCTCCCAACCACGGCACCTTCGGCAATGACGGTCTTTACTCCGAGTCCAAGCTTGGCCTCGAGACTCTCTTCAACAGGTGGCACTCCGAGAGCTGGGCCAACTACCTCACCATTTGCGGTGCGGTCATTGGCTGGACCCGAGGAACTGGTCTCATGTCTGGTAACAACATCGTTGCCGAGGGCGTTGAGGCGTTCGGCGTCCGCACTTTCTCTCAGCAGGAGATGGCTTTCAACCTTCTTGGTCTCATGTCTCCCACTTTGGTTGATCTGTGCCAGAATGAGCCTGTCTTTGCTGATCTGAACGGTGGTCTGCAGTTCATTCCTAACCTGAACGAGACCATGACCAAGCTCCGCAAGGATATCATGGAGACTAGCGAGGTTCGCCGTGCTGTTGCTAAAGAGAGCGCCATTGAGAATACCATTGTCAATGGTGCCGCCTCTGAGGTTCTCTACAAGAAGAAGACGATTGATCCTCGTGCCAACATCAAGCTTGACTTCCCCAACCGACCTGACTGGAAGACCGAGATTGAGCCACTCAACGAGAACCTTAAAGGCATGGTTGACCTTGAGAAGGTCGTTGTGGTCACTGGTTTTGCTGAAGTTGGTCCGTGGGGTAACTCTCGAACTCGATGGGAGATGGAGGCCTATGGCGAATTCTCCTTGGAGGGTTGCGTTGAGATGGCTTGGATCATGGGTCTCATCAAGAACCACAATGGCCTCATCAAGGGTAAACCTTACTCCGGCTGGGTTGACGCCAAGACTGGTGAGCCCATCGACGACAAGGACGTCAAGCCCAAGTATGAGAAGTATGTTCTTGAGCACTCTGGTATCCGTCTGATCGAGCCTGAGCTGTTCGAGGGCTACGACCCCAACAAGAAGCAACTGCTTCACGAGGTCGTCATTGAGGAGGATCTTGAGCCCTTCGAGGCCTCTAAAGAGACTGCCGAGGAGTTCAAGCGTGAGCACGGTGATAAGGTTGAGGTCTTCGAGATTCCGGATAGCGGCGAGTACATCATTCGTCTCAGGAAGGGTGCCTCTCTCTGGATCCCCAAGGCTCTTCGCTTCGATCGTCTCGTCGCTGGTCAGATCCCCACTGGCTGGGACCCCAAGCGATATGGTGTTCCTGAGGATATCGTCTCCCAAGTTGACCCCGTCACACTGTTCCTTCTTGTGTCTACTGCCGAGGCTCTCCTTTCTTGTGGTATCACCGATCCCTACGAGTTCTACAAGTACGTCCACGTCTCTGAAGTTGGTAACTGTGTTGGTTCCGGTATGGGTGGTGCCGCCGCTCTCCGCGACATGCACCGCACTCGTTTCCTCGACCAGCCAGTGCAGAACGACATTCTCCAAGAGTCTTTCATCAACACCATGGCTGCCTGGGTTAACATGTTGTTGATGTCCTCTTCTGGACCTATCAAGACCCCTGTTGGTGCTTGTGCTACCGCTGTTGAGTCCATTGACACCGGTTATGAGACCATCATGGAGGGTAAGGCTCGCGTCTGCTTTGTCGGTGGCTTCGATGATCTCGGTGAGGAAGGCTCTTATGAGTTCGCCAACATGAAGGCCACCAGCAACACTGTTGACGAGTTTGCCCACGGACGTACTCCTAAGGAGATGTCTCGTCCTACCACTACTACCCGAAACGGATTCATGGAGTCTCAGGGTTGCGGTATCCAGGTCATCATGACTGCCAAGCTTGCTCTTGACATGGGTGTCCCCATCCACGGCATCGTTGCCCTGACCACCACTGCTTCTGATAAGATTGGCCGTTCCGTTCCCGCTCCAGGTCAGGGTGTTCTCACCACAGCTCGCGAGAACCCTGGCAAGTTCCCTTCGCCTCTTCTCGACATCAACTACCGACGCCGCCAGATCGAGCGTCGCAAGAAGACTATCAAGCAATGGCAAGAGTCTGAGCTTGAGTATGTTCATGACGAGATTGATGCCATGAAGTCTCAGGGTGCTTCCTTTGATGAGAAGGAGTATGCCGCGGACCGCTTCGCTCACATTGAGAAGGAAGCTGCCCGACAGGAGAAGGAGCTTCTCCGCAGCATGGGCAACAACTTCTGGAAGAGCGATCCTAGCATCGCCCCTCTGCGCGGTGCCCTCGCCACATGGGGTCTCACTGTCGACGATATTGGTGTTGCCTCGTTCCACGGAACCTCTACAAAGGCCAATGATAAGAACGAGTCCAATGTCATCTGCCAGCAGCTTCGCCATCTTGGTCGTAAGAAGGGCAACGCTGTCTTGGGTATCTTCCAGAAGTACCTCACTGGTCACCCCAAGGGTGCTGCTGGTGCTTGGATGATGAACGGTTGTCTCCAGGTCCTCGACACCGGTCTTGTTCCTGGAAACCGCAACGCCGACAACGTTGATCCCATCATGGAGCAGTACGATCTCATTGTCTACCCCAGCCGCAGCATCCAGACCGACGGTGTTAAGGCCTTCTCCGTTACCTCTTTCGGTTTCGGACAGAAGGGTGCTCAGGCCATTGGTGTCCACCCTAAGTACCTGTTTGCTACTCTTGATGAGAAGACCTACGCCGAATACTGCGCCAAGGTCGATGCTCGCCAGAAGAAGGCCTACCGATACTTCCACGATGGCTTCATCAACAACAAGCTGTTCGTCGCCAAGAACAACTCTCCTTACTCTGACGACCAGCTCAGCAAGGTCCTTCTCAACCCTGATGCTCGTGTCTCTGAGGACAAGAAGTCATCTGAGCTGAAGTATGCACCTGACTTCATGAAGAAGTCAGAGAAGGTTGTTTCATCAGCCAAGGCCAAGGAGACTGAGCAAGTCATGGAAGCTCTGGCCCTCAAGGTCACAAACAAGAACAGCCAGGTTGGCGTTGATGTTGAAGACATTGCCGCTGTCAACATCGACAACGACACTTTCGTCGAGCGTAACTTTACCGCCAACGAGATCTCCTACTGCCGCCAAGCTCCCAGCCCCCAGAGCTCTTTCGCCGGCCGCTGGAGTGCCAAGGAGGCTGTATTCAAGTCTCTTGGCGTCGCCAGTCAAGGCGCTGGTGCCGCTATGAAGGACATTGAGATTGTCAAGGGAGAGAACGGTGCCCCCACTGTTTCTGTAAGTCAACTTTATTCAAGTCAAACACGCAAGATGCTAACATTCATAGCTTCATGGTGAGGCTGCTGCCGCCGCCAAGAAGGCCGGTGTTAAGGACATCACACTGTCCATCTCACACTCTGATAGCCAGGCTATCGCTGTGGCTGTCGCCAACTTTTAAGTGAATATAATGAGAAGGACGGACTGTACGGGTTTACTTTGGACTTTGTAATGGGCGTTTGATGAACGATGTTTCGATATAATGCCTGACTCTTTTGATGATATATGTTGCCGGCTACAGTTCATTCTGGGCCTATGGTGCTGATAGAACTTGGCGTAGACTGCGCTAGGTAACCCAATTTTACGCATGAAATAGACATTTTTACAGTTCCCCACGATCCCCTGTTGTGACAACCATGAGCCAGTTTTTGTAACCATGAACTGAGGCCAGGGACTTGAGTGGTAAGTTGATACTCAATCCATGGGAGTGGACGCGAATTTTTTAGGCCATGAATTTGTGATGGATCATTTGCAATAGTACTTGCTTAGGTAGCCAACGTACTGCACTTGAACGCGTGCGCGCGCAAAACACTAAAATTAGGAACCTGTCTCGTGCTGACTTGAAGACATATGTCATTAATTGCTGGCGCATGGACTGGGTTCTTCTTCCCAGCTTGTTTAGAGCTCATCCCGAGCTTCTACAGCCCACCAACAGGGCCGCGACCAAGCTGGTAGTTGAGATGTCCATGCAGTGATACCAGAGAACCTTGGTAGTCCTCCTCTTCTCTTTGGTATCGAAGACTCCAACATGCCTTGTTGCGGGGTGTTGTGAAATCTAGGACCGTTGGCTCAAGGTGTAGATATCATCGTTAACCATGTAATTATCTCATTGACCCCGACCCCGGCCTCGGCCTCTTCCACCACGACCGCGTCCACGATCACCACGGCCGCTGTGATCTCCCCTTGACTGTCCTCCTCTTCCGCCTCGGAAGCCGCCCTGCTGGCCCTTCTGTGATTCGCTGACCTGGTCGATGATCTCGTCGGGTACTCTCAGGTATTTGATCTGCTGCACATCAGTATATTTTTCTAGTGAAATACTCCATGGCACAGTTGAAACGTACATTGTTTCCCTTGACATAGACCTCTGGTAATCTAACGAATCGGTCGCCCTCCTGTACCCAGCCCCGTCAGTATATCCTGTTCGAAGGGATCGCGTTCGTGACTGCGGGCGCATACCGGACTTGTCTGCACCACCTCCTTGAGTGTGAGGTTCATCCATGTATCGCACGAAACCAGATGTCCGTTGAGAGTCTCGCCGTTCTTCAGCTCAACGAGCATGGGGTGGCCCTGGGCCGCATTGAGTAATCCGAGGGGTAGCTGCTCGATGTCAGCTGCTGCTATGCGAGCATTGTGCGCTGAGGTCATCAGGGCACTAAATGGTGACTATCGGGGGCTAGGAGTAATTAAAACATACCATTGTCTAATTTGTTGCGTCGTAACTGTGTAGTTTATGAAGCGATGCTTGAAACGGAACGTTGAGATTGTGACAAGCTCAGTGGAGCGCGGCTGTTCGGTGAGAACCAAGGTGAGAGCGGCTGTGAGCGGCTAACGCCTCGTAGAATGCATAGCCCCGTTAGCGATAGTGGTCGTTGCACAAATACCTTACTGAAGCCCGCCGCCTGAGTTGAAGGTACGGGGTTATACAAGGCACAGAATTCGTTCGATTATCGGCAGAATCCATTTCTCAGCATCGACATTGGCAACATAATAGTACGGCGAGAATGCCTTGTCCACGATTGCTGTACAATGGCCTACGACGCTGTCTTTGCCAAGCATCTTTTAGGCCTCATTCACCAAGAATCTCGAGATCAGCAGGGCCAGGACGATGGCCTCTATATCTAAAAACAGTTCAAAATCGCCAATATGGAACCGACATAGCCAAGGACCAAGAAAGCACAGGGTTTCTCGACAATGATAACTTACTGAGTTCATTTCATGATGAACTCGACCAGGCCATGTCTTCGGACTCTGGAGAGAAGAAGGGATCATTGAGTACATTTTTCCACGAACATGAGCCCGGGCAAGCTCAGCAAAAGAGTATGGAGACGGGGCAACATGTTGATCAACAAGCCAAGTCAGAAGGCCCAAACCCAGCCCTGGCTAAAGTGTTGCCAGACTTGAATACCGTATCAATTCCAGTGATGGTTGACGCCCTCAGGCGGTTACAGATGCCACAACAAGAAGGCAATTCTGGTCTCCCTACCAACAGATTTTCAAGAATCCTGAATATCGTTAGATTTCTTCTCAGACACCGCGACTACCCCCCCGATGCTTTGATCTATGAGAGCCTGATGACTGCTATGGCTGACCCACAGGGGTCTAGCAAAGGAGTTCGCAAATTATTGGACGATATGACTTTTCAAAATGTCCCGCTTACTGCGGATATTTGCTACCTAGCTCTCGAAGCTCTTAGTGTACACCCAGACTATATCCTGCGGCAAGAAGTTGTGCAGATAATGGAGCAGCACTGGTTCGAATTCACGATGCCTGCCAAACAAAGTATTGCCGTGGCGATGTTACGAGAAGGCCAGTTTGAATTGGCCTTGAATAAGTTCGACCTGCTTCTAGAAGAGCCAGGGCACGTGGATCTTTGGGTCTATGATATCTTTATTCTGGAGTTTGGTAGAGAAGGTTTCTTTGACGAAATGCTTCACATCCTCAAGAAGCGAAAGTTTGCCCGTGGTACCGACATTGCTTTCAGAAGTATCCAGCTGATGGCCCTGGACATGTTCAGCCAGGGCTTCCACCACGAAGGAACAACTTTCGTATGGCGAGATGTTGTCAATATCCCAATCCACAGCCCTTCTGGTGGTATTATTGAGAACGTTCTGGCCACTGGGGCTAGGCACGGTGACACTGAACTCGCCAGACAAGCTCTTGAGAAACTGGCGGTTCGCGGCAAGCCTCGCCAGCAGCATAATGATGCTATGGTGGAAGCGTTCGCTAATTCGGGGGATGTGACGGGTGCGCTTACACTTTTGAATCTGCAACAGGGCAAAGGGCGCATCCTTCTTCGAGAAACCACAATGCCCGTTCTACGAGCTTTACTCAAGAACCGCAATCTTATTAGCGAAGTTGAAGCTGCTATTCAAAGCATGCGCAAAGAGGGGCCTGTTCCCCAGGAAGTCCTTATGGTTGCGATCGAGGCTCTGGCTCGAACCCGAGCTTCAGAAGCTGCTATGCACCTGTTCAATGACATGCTCCTCCTCACTGGGAAAAGTCCCCGATTGTCAGACATCGGGCTTCTTCTTCGCCATGCCAGCCAAACAAAGACGCAATATGACCTTGCAGTGGCTTACAATTCCGAGCTTGCCAAGATTGACACCACCTCGATATCAATAGGGAATGAGAAAACTAAGAACGATCGAGGCGATGACGATGCCACAGTCCCCGAGACGTGGATGGATCAAGTCGAAGCGGGCCCTGCTTTTGACGTGATAATACCAGCCTGCGCACAGATGGGCGATTTTGACCTAGCATTCAAATTCATTGACTATGCCAAGGATGCAGCGCCTGATTACCCTGTCTGGAGGTCTGCAAGTTGGGTCGAGCCATTCATCAAGCTGGCCCTCGATGCCGAGCACCCTAGAGTGTGGCAGATTGTCGACCTATTAGACCAAGGCCAAGACGCACCAGCTATGATGGTACGAAAGGAGCTTCAACGACGGCGCATTAAGAAGAGGGCAAGCAGTTGATAAGATGCTATGCTTCATAAGTTGATAGACATCAGCTCAAGGATGAGACTCTAGGGCCAAGAATGCACTGGAAAGAGACCATTACGTGACATTATCGTATCCAGTCTCTGGTTGCACTTCAGGGTCAGCATTGGGCGACGTTGAGCCTATCAACTAGCTACAGTGTGTATTTGAGCTTATCGTCAAGCAGGCCAGCTGTTTTGCATGAGCGTCAATGACGTGACGAACATAATAATGCAGCCTCTGAGCTTTCATGTCTGGCCTGGAAGTGTCATTACAGTAAGCAGGGTCCCGGGCTATCCGATGTATTTGTATTTGTATACTATGTATTAGCTTGAGCATGATTCTTATCAGGCTGGGGAGCGGGCGCCGATCGTTGAGTAGCTGGGGGCGTTTGGGTCTCAGTCAGTGAGATATAAGGCCCTACCATTCCCAGGAAAGGTGTTGGCTGTCATGGTGTGAAGGACTCGAGATATTGTTGGGGTATATAAGAAGAGATTTCACGGTTCGGCCGGAAAAAAGGACGAGTTCGGTGAGTCACATGAAATGGTAGACACATATTCAATCTCTGTTTCGAAAGCAACGATAATTAATTCAGAGTTGGTCCGTCGTGATTAATATTCCGCAGAGTCTGTCTCGGCATGCAAGGACAATTGAGGCTCCTCGGCCGGGGAGACGTCACACCGAGGGTGATTAATCCAGGGGCCTTGAAGCCTCTGATTGGGTGATCTTGGCACCACGTCCCCGGGACGATTGCTAAGCTTTTGACGGCAGATGGCGGAGGGTCTCACCCATTTAGGCCATTAGTGCTGATCTTTGGGGTTCAAGATATGTTTTGGTTTTTTTATTTGCTGAGCAATGGGCATGCATGTTATGAGCTGGCGGGCTCTTGGGAGCTTACCGCTGAGGTGAGAGACATGCGTAAGGGGGAGGGCCAAAGAGATTGTACATGGATATAGGCTGAGATCCAGAGATGAAAGACAGGGTAAGCAGCCAAGATGTACATATCGTCGTGTTAGTTAGTGCTCACAGATCAACAATACCTAGTCTAAGAGAAAGGCAGCCGAGCATCCGGATCTCAATGACGACATGTGAATTCTGGCCATCAATCTTACTGTAGACAGATTCAACTAGGTACCGTGTAGATTCGAGTGACTAATAAGACGTAAGAAGCCCGACTCAATTCGCAATAGATCCACAGGCTAAAGTGAAAATTCGTACAGTATTACAGTGTAACTGCTCACCCAGACCTCGGGGGGCAAGAAAACAGCGAACCTTACTATAGGGTGCCAAAATAAACTTGGCAAAAGTTATCCTAAACTTAGGCCATTTTACCTAAGTCTTATTGTCATTTAGGATCGAGGTCCTGTGTTTTCTTTCCTCCCCTTGCCAGATAAGCAAAACCTCACCCCGGTGATAAACACTAATCACCCTCCAATCCTAAATGTCAGCCCTAAACTCCGCTTAGGTCCAGACTATTCCAAAACCTGCAGCTTGTTGATCACCTCTAGGATAATAAAGTAGGCCGAGCACCGAGCAGGGATTGGTAATAACGTCAGGCATGTTAGTCCGAAAGTGGCTTACAGAGTTATGCTTGCTCGTATGGACCATAGTTATCAAAGACATGTGGAAGGGCTAAGATTGCATTACAGCATGATGGGTGACTAACTCCGGATTGCTAAGCTCCGTGGTGTAAGAGCTTGCAGAGGAGCAGGCGACTGGGAGAGAATATGAGTATAAGACGAGTGCATGCCTCATGAGATTTGTACTCCAGATCTCAGTTAGCATAATAAGCTTAAAGAGAACCCTTCCCACTTAATAACCTCTTCTTATCACTCTTTGAAACAGTTATCTCGATAAGAAGATATATATCAACATGTCAGACCTTATCAGAGATGCTCCCTTGGGGCAACTCATCCGCTTCGTCACTCGCAACAAATATCTCCAGTACCCAGAGGAAAAGCCCGACTTCAAGCTCCCAGAGTCTTGGGTTGCAGTGATCAACAACCCCGATGCTATCATCGAAGAGTCTTCTCCCAACGACAACACTGTCCTCACTGGCACAGCTCTCGCATCCTCAGCCTCATCCACTGTCGCGGCAGAGGAAGATCCCAAGCTCAAGGGTGACAATGAGAAGAACGACAGGAGCGAGAAGAACAATGAGAACGACGACATCGAGCGTGCTGATCCTCAGCCCATGAGACTCCATCGCTCACGATCTCCCCAAGACACACAGGCCTACACCGTCGACAGACTCGAGGCCGACGAAGAGCACGATGTCGAGAAGGTCAAGTCTATCCCCGTTGTTCCCAAGCGGACAAAGGATGGTTCTATCCTCGTCGATTGGTACTTCAGCGACGACAACGAGAATCCTCATAACTGGACCAACAACCGTCGCCTTGGTGTCTCCCTCATCATCTGTCTATACACCTTCGTCGTCTATACATCCTCTGCGATCTACACTTCCTCAACTGAAGGTGTCATGCGCGCTTTTGGAGTTAGTCAACTCAAGGCTTCGCTAGGTCTTGCACTTTATGTCCTAGGCTATGGTATTGGTCCTCTGATTTTCTCACCCCTGAGCGAGATTCCTCGCATTGGACGAAACCCCGTTTACATTGTCACCATGTTTCTCTTTGTTATTATCTCTATCCCAACAGCGCTAGTGGATAACTACCCCGGTCTCATGGTTCTTCGATTCCTCCAAGGCTTCTTCGGCTCGCCTTGTTTGGCTTCTGGTGGTGCTTCACTGGGAGATATCTACAGTCTCATGGCTCTCCCCTATGCCATGATGGCCTGGGTCTCAGCTGCTTACTGTGGTCGTAAGTCTCCTTTACTCTCATTGTCTCTTGCTTTCAACTGACATATACAGCTGCTCTTGGTCCTCTGATCAGCGGTTTCGCCGTCCCCGCGAAGAACTGGCGATGGTCTCTTTATGAGAGTATCTGGGCCTCGGCCCCTATCTTCATCCTCATGTTCCTTCTCCTCCCTGAGACCAGCGGTGCCAACATTCTCCTCCGTCGAGCAGAGCGTCTTCGAAAGCTCACTGGCAACCAACGTTTCATGTCACAGAGTGAGATTGACCAGCGCCATATGAAGGTCTCTGCTATTGCTGTCGATGCACTCATCAAGCCTATGGAGATCACTATCAAGGATCCTGCCGTGCTGTTCGTGCAGGTCTACACTGCCATTATCTATGGTATCTACTATTCCTGTAAGTTCGCTCCACAACACCATTGGCATCTCGATAACTAACTCTTCGTAGTCTTCGAGGTCTTCCCTCGTGTCTACCCAGTCTACTACAACATGAACCTTGGTCAAATCGGTCTCGTCTTCCTCTGCGTTCTTGTCTCCTGTATGATTGGCGTAGGCCTCTACCTCTCCTACCTCTATTTCTACATGGACCCTCGTATCGCTAAGCGTGGTTGGCCCATTCAAGAGAGTCGTCTTGTTCCAGCTCTACCAGCCGCCCTTGGTCCTACGATTGGCTTGTTCCTCTTTGCCTGGACAGCTCGAGCCTCTATCCACTGGATCGTGCCCACCATTGGCATCACCATCTACGGAGCTACAGTCTTTATTGTCATGCAGTGTATCTTTGTGTACATTCCTCTCAGCTACCCGATGTATGCTGCCAGTCTCTTTGCAGCGAATGACTTCTTCCGAAGTGCTCTAGCTTGTGGCAGCGTTCTCTTTGCTCAGCCTTTATTCGACAATCTTGGCGTTGCTAAGGGTACCAGTCTTCTTGGTGGTCTAAGTGTCATCGGTATCGTTGGTATTTGGCTGCTATACTTTTACGGGGGCAAGCTGCGATCCCTCAGCAAGTTTGCCATTTCAGACCATGTTGAGTAGACAACATACATTCAAGGACTGAAAACCTATATGAATACCTTACGGGAATACATTGTATGACTGGACGAATGGCTGGAAAATAATGTGATGGAAATACCATGGAATTTGGCGGGAATTAAGAGGAATACATGAGTCAAGGTTAATGATCAGCTGAGTAGCACCTAATAATGATTTAAGCTATGTGATGTTTCAGAGATACTATCACAACCATCAGGTGAAAAGAAGAAGAAATGTGACAACCTACGATTCTCGATTGTCTGACATTGCCGGGTATCTCCAGAGATGAGGGCTCTAACTCAATTCCTGTTTGTGCCATCATTGCGCTAAATAAACCGATTCGTCTGAACCCATCCATAGCAATTTCTTCGCCGCTCATAAGCCATAGATGAATAGTTAGTTACGTACAATTGAGCACCCTGGCCCCTAAACGCCTGACCATGGCTCATAGTTATAGCCAGATGACTGGCCCCCAGGATGAACAGAAGGGTTGTGCGAGTTTTGGAAGTACCAGCTAGGTGGCTGTTGCTGGTTTGATGTCTGAGCCTGTTGGCTTTGATGTGTAGATCCAGAGTATGATGCGTAACCCTGCTGCTGCTGCTGTGGTTGCTGCTGGTTATATGAACCACTGCTAGCACGAGTATGCTGTTGTGTGTTTGAACGCATGTTGAAGTTCTGGCGGGATGCCGCCGTTGGCTTAGACGCTGTTGTCTGTGTGTAGATATTAGGTGTTTGATATGATGTGTTGGTGCCATATGAGCGATCATTTCGACTCGAAGAATTAGACCACTGGTTTGCAGTGGAAGGAGTACTCTGGTAGGATGTGCTCATGGTGGTTGATGGTTGATGGCTTCCGCTGGTGCTAGTACTGCTGTAACGCCCATAGTCGTTATAGCCAGAACCACTGGACATATGCGATGTATCGTAATGAGCACTCCCTCGTGGGTTCTGCTGCTGAGCCATGTCGGAAGGAGGCTGGTAGCCTCGTGCCTGTTCAGTTACAGGTGTGCGAGACTGGTTTCGCTGGCTTGTTCTAGAAGTCGTGCGAGGAACCGCAGCTTGTTGAAAAGGGGATTTACGGGTCTGTGCCATCATGACTGCTGCAGCGACGGGCGATTGACGTGCCTGGGCCTGTTGCATGACCGTGTTGGGCAGTGCAGCTTGTTGGGGAGTATCATTTGTTAGACTCTGTTTCTTCTGTCGAGTCCTCCCACTTGAGCGTGTGTCGTATGTCATCTGCGGAGAGACAGACGCCATTGTGGTTGCAGGCATAGTCGTGTTGGAAGTCTGAGCCCAGTCTGATGGCTGTGGGTTTGCAGGCATGTTTTGCGCATTGGCTTGGCTGGGCTCAGACGGAAGACTTCTTCGTGTCTTGCTGGTGGTGCCGCTTCCGCCAACACTACCGCTACCAAAGGCGGTCCATCGCCTTGTTTCAGAGGGGGCGATCGTACCAGCAGGGGCTGGGATAGGCGGGGCTGGGTGGACCATGGGCTGTGTGACTTCTGGCAGGTTATGAGAGTAGTTACCTCTCTGCGGTACGGATGTGCCCATTGCTTGGGAGCTGGTCGAGTAAGGGTCTGGCTGAGGAAGAACTAGCCCGGAAGCAGGCTGGTCGTAGTTGCTCTGTGTGGACTGGGTATCTTGAGTTGTTGCATCAGTGTTGGTGACCATGTTTCCAATATTCATCTGAGGGTATGAGTAGTCCTGTGAAGTGTCTTGTTGTTCGTCATCTTCCTGCTCAGAACCTTCTCCTTCGGCATCTTCCTGCTGCTCTACCTCTTCATCCTCCCCATCGCCATCTTCATCATCGTCGTCGTCAACAACGATTGCCTCAGACTTCTTGGGTTTTGTTGTCCTGTTTCTTGGTTTCTGTGGCGCATATTCACATGCAGTCCCATGATCTGCACATTCGGTGCAGGTCGGTCTCTCCCTCGGGCACTAATTTTATTAGTTCAGTAGCGTCTGATTAGTTTGAGTGGCATTTACCTTTGTTTTCCGTGCCTTGCATGGGAAACAGGCTGTTCTCGACTTGCCCATCTTCTTCCTCTTACGCTTAGGAGTGGAAGTGTCGTCGGCAGCCTGAGCTACTGTTGTCTCAGTATCTGTGTTGGCGTTACTCTGAGCACTCGACTGTGGCACTAGCTCTTTGGTAGTTCTAGGTCCGGTTGAGGTTGTCTGACTGCTCTGTGTTGAAGAGCTTGCCTGTGTTGAGCCTTCTTTGTTGCCGGGATGGACAATGCGGAGGCGTTCTGCACCATATTTGACAAGCATGTTCAGTGACTCGCGTTGCAACTCTGGTGCTTGGTTGGCGAAGATACCAAACTGCTCAGGAGACAATGTGGTGGGATCGACACCAGCGTTGCTGAGCATTGTCGTGGCTGCCTCTTTTCGACGTGCTGCTTCAGCTGCCGAGACATTAACTGGGAAAGCAACTGAAGCCGTCTGGCCATTTGCCTGCTGAGACGATGTTCCATTCGTCGTAGCGTCCCCCATCAACCCTTGAGGATAATCGTTGAATCCTTGCTGCCCAATATTGCCAGGCGCTTCTCCGCCGTTCATATACGATGGACCCCCTTGATTTTGCCCGTCGATTGCTGGTGCCCCGGGATAATCTGGAGGCATCATCGGCCCGTCTCCTGAGTCCGCTGGCTGAGATGCTCCATTGTTTTTCTTCTTTCGTTTCCGCGGATTACCATTCTCATCTTGCGCCTTTACAGTAGAATCCCGCTTCTTTCGCTCCTTCTTGTCTTTCTTTTCACCTCTAGGTTTCCTCGGCGTCTTCTCCTTTGCCTTCTGCTGCTGTTCTAGGAGTCTCTGCGCGCCTGGTCCCAGTTGACGAGGAGCAGGAGTGAAGTGGGCGGCCAGCTCTGCAACTGTTTTGTGCAAAGGAGTATGGTCGTACTTTACGGTGATGGAGCGACTGCCGCGGTTAAAGGCAATCGTGATAGATCCTCGACAGTCAAAAGCAGGCCGAGCTATCTCATTGTCAGCCAGTCAAGAATTTTGTATGGTGCTCTGAACTTACCATGCAGAACTGGGTCAGGCTCTCTCTGACTGAAGTCTCCTACTATTGTTTTCGTTTGGTTCTTTGCATTCTGTCGAGTCCATTGTTGATACGAGTCCTTGCACAAATACGTAAAAGTCCAACCCTGTGTACCGCGCGACACCTCTCGGACGGTCCATGTACTCCCATCGGTTGAGCTGATTACTGAAATGATGTGTTTTGCGACAGATCGTTGCAGGGTCGGATCGTCTTGGGGTTGGTTCATGAGCGTGTCATTAGCAAATACCACGCGCGACAGCTGTCCTTCATCCTGATTGCCATTCAATCCTACAGATTGCGCTCCTCCAAGTGACGGATCGATGTTGTTGAGGCTCTCGAGTGTCCCGTTCTCCGAGTCGGACACAGGCAACTGAAATCGTACCGTGGCTCTCAATTCGATTGTCAAAGCCACATGTTCGGCCCGTGTCGGTGTCGCCTTGGCATCTAGAATGCTTCGTAGTCTGAGCTGGAGCTCCTCGACCGAATCGCATTGCGAGTTACTTGACGCGGCAGGCGTCTGCGCGCCGCCAAGACCAAGGCTTGCGAGGAAATCGGCCATGGTCTCTCGTTGCTCGCAAGTTGGCCGGCGTCGCGCCAAACGCAATAGCCTTGAGTTATACTCGTCGGCGCCCGGCTCCTTCTGAAGTGATGAGGTGACAAGTGTTGCCGAAGCGATGTTCGGACGAGGATGTCCTGGCGTTTGCGGGCTCAGGTACGCGCAGGTGGGTGATGGTGGAGCTACGGATTTGATAGATGAGGTAAGGGGCCGGGGAGTGTTTAGCTGGCGTTTAGTGGGCGTGACTTCCAGAGCGCTTCGCCACTGAGAGGCACTAACGGGTGCTGAAGGGGGTGTGAGTATAGAGGATGAATCTATCCTCCCGCCTGTAGTCGCCATATTTCATATTGGAAGATTGCAAAAGAGATACTCAGATCAAAGTGAATAGAAATGAACTCTGGCAGTTTTTATGATTCGTTTGTCATGTATGATGTCCAACTCGTGGTGTTGCCACCGAGTAAAAGAAGCTCTGGTGAATGTGATGAAGAGGATGGAAGTTATTGCGAAAGCTTCGAAAGCTTCAAAGGCTTCCACGTAGAAAAAAGCATGTACGGAGTAATCAAAGTCACAATAAGAAACAAATGAGCGGGGTAATTCTCTCCAGTGTTTTGATTCAATATGATCAAGGGTTCGCAGGTTGATGAACAATGCCCCTACAAAGTAGCATAATAAAACGCCTATTCCGCCGGCCACACATTCTTCATATAAAGCACCAATAATGCACTCTATTGGGCCCTTCGACCTCAGTCTCATGAACTTTCCTCTATCCATTCCTCGATTCTCTCGATCAACTCTACCTTTCTTCCGGCAGTACTCATACCCTTAGTAGCTAGTATATCTTTGAGCTGGGCGACAGTCATTTTTTGAATTGTCCCGCCTTCGATTGCGGCCTTCAATTGAGCCATACTGAAGGAAGAACCAGTTGCCTTCTCTGATGAACCTCTGGATTTCTTCACCGGTCTTTCCATGTCTTCATCGTCCGTTTCACGCTTTGTCGAGTTCTTGTTCGCAACTTTACCGGACTCTTCTTCTAGAGACTCAGACCATTCTTCCAGATAGCCGCCTGCTCGTTTGCTGATCGCTTTGTATTTTGGCTCCGTTGCGTCGTCTGCCTTCTCGGGTACCTCTTCCTCCAAAGCAAGAGCCTGAAGGATTCTGTAGTGCCACTGTAACGCGGGGTTGGGGTATTTCGATGGATCGTACATAGCCTTTGGCAGCTGGAGTTGCTGGATGATGGTCCGCATCTGCGTCGTAAGTTCTCCAGAACTTCGCAGCACTTCACTTGGTGGGTTGATGTTTCGCAGGTCATCCTGGAATGGTAGAGGATAGATCCAAAGTCCAGCAGGCAGATATGGTGTTCCCGAGCCATCATCAGACCGCTCTCTAGACGGTATGATGGCGGCCAGTATTGGCTGCGCATTAGCACGAGTGATACACCAAGCGACACCCATTTTGTCATCCTTGAGAAGTTTCTGCCAGAGTGCTGTGAAAACTCTGGTCGAACCAACATAATCTTCTTCGCTGGGGAAGATGAATGTGGACTTCTTAGTGCTCGCCCATACGGGGAGCAAACTGCGCGGTTTGAAGCCGACGATACGAATGATAGGTGATCCGAAATCCTTCAATGACTTCTGTTCGTCTGGGGAGAAGTAGACGTATTCCCCGCCAAACTTGTACGCCTTCTTTATCTCTGCTTTTTCAACGGTCCTGGCGCTGTCCTCCGCAATTCGCGTAGTTTCACTTGTAGCGATTTGCGGCTTTTCACCGTCCAGCCAAATATAACAAGTACGTGCTGGTGTTTGACGATGAACAATGTTATACCCCTTCACTGAGATACGTAGCCCAGGAGCAATCTCGAATGGCAAATTTGAGAACAGGGCTCTCTTTGCAGTTTGTTTGGAATTAACATTTGAGATGAGCGAGTTGAGTAATGTCAATCCGTTTCCAGATTTCGAAGTTCGGACTTCTGTCATGTTCGCCTCTCCAACAGGGTCACGATAGATGACATCCTTTCCGTGTTAGCTGGTTCCCTGGTGTCTTCAACCCAATTCTTACATCATAAAACTTGTGGAGGTCGAATTTCTCGTCTCCACGGGTGATAGGGAACAGATCTATCAGGATCCCAAGGTCGTACAGATCCTTGGCTCGTACCGCTGCAGCGGACTTGGCCTGTTTGTCAGATGCGTGGGGATTGTCGCTGTCGGTTACTATAAACAAACGACGACTGCCAAAGTTCGCAGCTTTTGTTGTAAAGATCTGGTTCGCGCAGAATAGAACATTCGACATGCTGACAGGCTCATCCGAAGGTGTCAGTACCTCATCTTCATCCTCGCCGTCCTCGACAAGGGTTTTGAGGGCCTGAATGTCCTCAGCCGCCGGCACGTCGAGATCAGTGAATAGATAACAATGAGGGTAACCTAGACCGCTTCGGCCTTCTACAGAGTCCTGGAATTTTGATTTCTTCGTTCCAAAAAGAAGGATGCCCATCATGTCCTTGGGATTAGAAATAATGCGTTGCTCCATGAGATGATAAGCGCATTTTAAGGCTGCTTGAACAGGGCTGTCGCGATCTGCCTTTTTGGAGTCCGAAGGCGGCGGTGGCTCTAGCATAGATTTGCTGACATCGATCGCAAGCAGGATGGCATCTTTCTGTGCCTTATAGTTCTATTGGTGGATCAATATGGAGTTGGGGTGAGTACCAATGTTTGATCAACTCACGTTCTCATCGAGTTCTTGCTCTTCCTCATCTTCGTCTTCTTTTCGCCAAGGCTGTTTGTCAGTCATATTGATGCGACCGATGTCTGTTGTTTTCAATGAAACTCGATCAATCTTATCCCAGGGTCAACTTGACTTTAAGAGCTGATGAGAGATCCCATGCTAGCGGGTCATAACTTTAGGCAAACGCGAGCTAATGACAAGGTCCGACGCGCTGCCTGTCGCGAGCTCACGTGCACTGTGCTGACCGATTACCAATTGCGTGATTGGTTGGTGATGCCCTGTTCGGCAGTACCTCTTGCACCACGGAAGCTCGGGGGGCCAAGCAAGTCACTCCTAGCAGCGAAATCCCGATATGATGCGTTGTAGGCGATCCCGGAGCCCATGGAGATGCGTGCATCATCGCCGTCGGCACTAGTTGCATGTACGTAACATAAGATTATTTACACCCCTCAGCTGTTTTATGATTCCAAACCTCGCACCATTTCCAATTGATCGATAAATTGCCTTTTCTTGCCCCTTTCACGCCTTGTCTCTTGACGTCAGTGGCAGTTCATTGACAATGGCTCTGCGAAGATCTGGAGGCCAGCTCTGCAAGAGCATTTCACAGGCCAGCTCGCATCGACTTGCGCTCCCCCAAATCGCTACTCAGAAGCGATTTCTGGCCACTCCCGTCCATCCTGTCACTCAAGATGCTACTGGATCAAAGGGCCCTACGGCCATGGTCTTCCTCAACATGGGAGGACCTTCGACTACCGATGAGGTTGGCGACTTTTTGAGCCGCCTTTTTGTAAGTCATCAACAAAACACCGAGACCCCGGGATCATGTATACTGACAACCACCACAGGCCGACGGCGATTTAATTCCTCTCGGCCCTCTACAAAACTATCTCGGTCCATTGATTTCGAAGCGGCGAACACCCAAAATCATCAAGCAATACTCTGCCATCGGCGGAGGATCACCAATTAGAAAGTGGTCTGAATACCAAAACGCCGAGATGTGTAAGATCCTGGACAAGATCTCTCCTGAGACTGCGCCTCACAAGCCCTATGTCGCTTTTCGATACGCGGACCCTTTAACCGAAGAAATGTACGAGCAGCTGTTGAAGGACGGCTTTGGAAACGGAAAAGGTGGCCGCGCCGTCGCATTCACACAATACCCTCAGTACTCTTGCTCAACAACAGGTAGTAGCTTGAATGAGCTATGGAAGTGGAGGCACCGGCTTGAGGGCAAGACCAACAAAGAGTCCGGTGACGGTACCATTACCTGGAGTGTAATCGACCGTTGGCCTAACCACAGTGGATTGGTCGAGGCTTTTGCCCAAAACATCGAGGCCAAGCTTACGGAATACCCTGAGGAGCGAAGAAAGGATGTTGTGCTGCTCTTCTCTGCGCATAGTCTGCCCATGTCTGTCGTTAACCGAGGTTTGTTGCTCAGTCACGTATATTCGTAACAGTTACTAACATGATTAAGGTGATCCTTACCCTGCTGAAGTTGCGGCCACTGTCTACGCTGTCATGCAGCGCCTCGGTTTCTCCAACCCTTACCGACTATGCTGGCAGTCCCAGGTCGGCCCGTCGGCCTGGTTGGGACCTCAAACCTCGGACAGTGTAGAGCACTACATATCCAAGGGTCAGAAGGATCTGGTGCTCATCCCCATCGCTTTCACATCCGACCATATTGAAACTCTGTATGAGCTGGATCAGGAAGTCATCGGCGACAGTGGTCACCCTGAAACTGTCAAGCGGGTTGAGTCTCTCAACGGTAGTCCTGTCTTTATCCGAGCTCTCGCCGACATTGCCAAGGCGCACCTGGCAGCAGGGCAGGCTTGCTCGAAGCAGATGGGTCTTCGATGCCCTGGATGTAAGAGCGAGAGATGTGCTGAGTCGAAACGCTTCTTTGCGAGCCAGCAGGCTGGCCTCGCTTAAGATGACTGACACGATTTGATCATGCTATAAACTTGAGCCGTCAAAATATGTGTAGCTCTTCCACCAGTGTACTATACCTTTACTAGAAGCGAAAATGTGGCGTATCTTAATTAAAACAGGCATCGAAGGGTTTCGGTGCTTTTTTGGCATTTAGAACGGTGTGGGGGCTTATAGATACAATATTCTACTCGTAAAAGTAACAGTCTACATGTCTTGTCCTTTTCTGCCTATCCATTGTTGTGCTGTGTTATCATATGTATTAGATCCTCGAATCCTGGAATTGGGTGTTACAACTTTCGTTGGTAAAGTTGAACTTCAAGCCAGTTCCCCTACCCTATACTGACGCGGCTGTTGATCACAAGCAAGCTCAAGCCTTATATAAACCTGTTTGCTGCACCTTATGTTTTCGAGTCTCTACTTAAAGTAATCTGGGACAATTCCCGACCTTTGCTTTGTGTTCAAATGAGATGTCCCTATAGTCATGAAGGTGACGAAATATTGACTTATAACTTGAATAAGCACATGCAGAAAGAGCAGAGAACGGTGGCAGCGAAGGTCAACATCCCGGCAGATATTTTGCCAGCCTCATTCGGGAACTGATTCACTCGTAGTAACACGACAATCTAGATGCTATTAGTATGCTCTCAGTGGCTATGCCTTCATCTGCAGCAGACATAGTTGCAATACTGTAGACATGATAGTTTGAACCATTGAGTTTGGAAGTTATAAATGTAATTATCTGAGTTTAAAATCAGTTGGAATAGATATATGAAATTAAAAATATAGTAATACATCATTAAGTTGAGTTGAACTGTATTGCCAGAGCTTCCATACACTGCGTTATAATAATGTATATTTTTGTTTAACACTAAACGTTTCACGGGTCGACACTACTATGTACTTCACATGACTTCTCGTTTGGACTAGGGATATTTGCCTGGAATGTAATTACACGTCGCATACAAAGTAACTCCATTCCACATCCCTTTATATAATAAAACCGGAACTGTACGGGTATATACGCCCGTGTCGTACATGCACAAGAAGGGCATGGAGTTGGTAGTGTGTAGGATTCTCAAAGATTTTCAAAAAGATCCTATATTCGATATTGCAATTGTTTTGCGGGCAGAGGCAGTGAACTCCTGCAAACCTATGCAGTCGTACGGAGTACATTATAGGATTGGTATATCAGCATGCAGAAGCCTATTGGTTTTACGTATCTGCGCATGCCAGTCCTGTAGAATTCATTGTCACGCCCTTCCGTGAATCACAAAGGTTGGGTTACTGGGGGCATGCCCAGTATAGTAACTGAGGTGAAGCTAGAACACAGTGAAGGGTAATTGATCCCGGACCCACAGAGGGAACAGTTTAAATGGACCGGATGTTTGATGTTTTGACGAGGAAAGGAAACCAATAAACGAGGAACACAGACGTGGGAGCGGTTGAGGCGCAACCGGACTTGACGGTGAGTGGGCAACCAAAGTGACTACGACACGGATAGGATGAGGAGCGAATAAATAGTTCAAAACATGGTATCCCGTGATCCAATATCAGGCCAACCTTCTGGCCGCGCGAGAGAAGGGAGAAGATACCCTGACCTCTTCCGGAAACGGTTGATCTGCGTGTGTCTTGGAATCTGTCTCCGATAAAGTCACAATTGTGAATGTTTTGAGCCATGCCACTAGAAAGCAGCCAATGATAACGAAATGGAAAAATGTAACAATACTGTAGATCAAAGATAAACGACACATATGAGAGACTAGAGAAGGAATTGACTCTAACTATGGAACAATTCTTTTGAATAGGAGAGAATAACCCCTATCAATACCCAAGGCAACTTACAGCATGAGAATGATTATCAACACTTGAAGCACAAGCGAGCTAGGAACAGGTACTTTATAGAGTAGCATTCCCCTTTATAGAACCAGGTAGGTACGGAGTACGGAGTACCTTACCTCAGGTGAGCTCCAAGCTTGCCTGGGGAATGGACCGATGTAAGGAGGCCCGGCCACATGCAGACATTTGTAGCCCTCACCGGTAATTCAAATGATTTCAAGCTTCAGACAGAGGCTCCAACCTAGTGGCCATATCGAGAGTTAATTGTAGGTACTGAGGTGTGGCCGCAGGGCCGCTCACAACATGTAACAGGTACGTATATGCCGATAGTCAACATGCAGTAATTTGCTTGAGGTGAAGCTAGAGCTCTCCCTCCCCAATCTCCCATCTTACCATTCAACGACCCCTGTCCCGCGCCGTTAATTGGACCCGTGTCTTCTGAACCAATCATAAGCGCTGAGGCAGCACCCTTTGAGGTTGGACAGCAGGCTCTCAGCGACCCTGTCCGCTAAATCTCCAGAACCTGCCCCTGGATCATGTAAGTTGGGAGACCCACATGGGCCTCAACTTGGACTAGCTCGTCTAAACCCCTTTTGCTGCAGCACGGCTGTCTGCCCAAAGACTGCTCTGCTGGGAGAACAGCACAGCACATCAGAATTTCGTCTCCTTGTTTGGTCCGCTTGCCTCCAAAATTTCCCATCCTTCTCCTTCACTTTACTTTCTCTCTTTTTTTCCCCTACCCCCCGTTTCTAGCCTCATCATTGCTACTCTTCTCTCGATCGCCTTTTATCGTGCGTGAGAGTAGGTCCCGTGTTGATAAACCCGAGGCCGCCTTCTATTCTTCGTATTCACTCGTTGCGACGCTCATTGACACGCGTCTCCTGGTATTTCCGTGAGTAGCTACCTGTCATCGTCCCACTCCTTACTGCCCGACCACGATTTCGAGAAGGAGCGCCCTCGATCGGCTTGATTTCTCTTCGACTGTACACTCGTGATCACATTGCGCTTGTTTTCCGGAGATTGTCAGCTGTCGTTTGGCCCTTCTCGTTGTCTTCCTCAGGACAACTCCACCAAGCTCGTGTAGCTACCTATCTAGCTGGCCTTTCCCCTGACGTAGCTAACCATCAACTTTCAACTTAGAAACACGCACTTTCCCACGAGCCTTTTCAACTCGACCGTTCTTGATAATTCAATATGGGTAAGATGATTCTTTCTTTTTATGCACGCATGTGTCAGACCACATGGCACAAGGGACAGGTAGAGACCACGGAAAGAGCCTCCGAACTCGACCACGAGGATGATCTGTTCTCCGGGAGCTCGACAAATCTTGACCTTCATCCCGTGTAATCCATCGATTTCCGATAAGCTCGACGACATTCGTTTCTGAATCATCTACAATTTCTTGGGTCTATCTTCTTAGCCCCCCTTTTGGTCCTGACAGCATTCACCGATGAGAATCAGCACTTCCAACCCCTGAAATTCGATCATGACATTCGACTTGGTACAACACGTCAAGGCTCGCACCCGCAGCGTGCATTTTGATAGAAATCTCGCGTTCATGGCTACCACACCTCTCGCCGGATCATCGCCAAAGGCATCGCGGGATTCCAAGCGAACTATTAGTTTTCCATTGAGCCAAGACGATAAAAGCCCATCTTCTCCTTCCTCCCCTCGACCCTCGACAGTACACCACTATCGCAGTATGCTTGACGTGGACATCCAGGATCCGCCGACATTAAGCCCCATGAAGCCAGTGTCATTCGACGAACTATATATCTATTCTGCAACAAGTGGGCCAGCAGCAAATGAACAGATAGCTAATTTGAAGCCCAACCGCAACCATCTCAAAGTCGAGGCTTCTACCAGGGGAAATCCTCGCAACACGAGCTCGGATTATTCAGCTAGTCAGGCTCCTCCTTGTGTCTCTACCTCTGACAGCATAATATTCAGTATCAGCGGTTACCATGGATGCTAACATTTGTCTTAATAGCTTCTCCCGGCAGCGAATCTCCGGCGTTGGCCCCTTCTGCCTCGCCTGCTAATGGTAGGTTTATCTTTTACGTGAATTTCTGTTCCCGCACTGACTGTCGTGTAGTTCCATCTCAGCCACCTCCCCCGGCTGACAACAGAAACATCGTCCGAAGAAAGCTTACTGGCTATGTCGGTTTTGCCAACCTACCAAACCAATGGCACCGAAAGAGTGTTCGTAAGGGATTCAACTTCAACGTGATGGTTGTTGGTATGTGCAAGATGATTGAAATGTGAATGATCTTGACTAACACTAATCCAGGTGAGTCTGGCTTAGGCAAGTCTACTCTGGTCAACACTCTGTTCAACACTTCCCTGTACCCCCCCAAGGAGCGCAAGGGACCCAGCCTCGACATTATTCCCAAGACTGTTACTATTCAGTCCATTAGTGCCGACATTGAGGAGGCAGGTGTTCGTCTCCGCCTGACCGTTGTCGATACACCAGGTTTCGGCGATTTCGTCAACAACGACGAGTCCTGGCGCCCTATCGTCGACAACATCGAGCAGCGATTCGACTCTTATTTGGATGCTGAGAACAAGGTTAACCGCATGAACATTGTTGACAACCGTATTCACGCATGTGTCTTTTTTATCCAACCCACCGGCCACTCCCTGAAGCCTCTTGATATTGAGGTCATGCGCCGACTCCATACCAAGGTCAACCTGATCCCAGTCATCGCCAAGGCTGATACTCTTACTGATGAGGAGATTGCTGCCTTCAAGTCACGAGTAAGTAGCTCGATTATCAACTTTTATTCAATTACTAACCAACCAAGATTCTTGCCGATATCAAGCACCATGGCATCCAGATCTTCGAGGGGCCTCGATATGAGCTTGATGATGAAGAGACGATCGCTGAGAACAATGAGATCATGTCCAAGGTTCCCTTCGCTGTTGTTGGTGCCAACAACGAGATCACAAGCGCCGATGGTCGCAAGATTCGCGGTCGTGCCTACCCTTGGGGCATCATTGAGGTCGATAACGAGGAGCACTGTGATTTTGTCAAGCTTCGACAAATGCTCATCCGAACACACATGGAGGAACTCAAGGAGCACACCAACAACCAACTCTACGAGAACTACCGTACCGACAAGCTGCTCGCCATGGGTGTGTCGCAAGACCCCAGCGTTTTCAAGGAGGTCAACCCTGCTGTCAAGCAGGAGGAGGAGCGTGCCCTGCACGAGCAGAAGCTAGCCAAGATGGAGGCCGAGATGAAGATGGTCTTCCAACAGAAGGTAGCAGAGAAGGAGAGCAAGCTCAAGCAATCCGAAGAGGAACTGTACGCCCGCCACAAGGAGATGAAGGAGCAACTCGACCGCCAACGACTGGAGCTCGAGGACAAGAAGCAGCGTGTCGAAAGCGGACGGCCACTAGAGAAGGAAGGCAAGCGAAAGGGTTTCTCCCTTCGCTAAACTTCCAGCCTCGTCACGATTTGCGGATTCTTTCACTCCTTCGTTATCCATGTCTGAGTACCCATGATGCCCATACAATACCAGCTCGACGCCCCTCGTTGTATTCGATTCTCGTTTCTTTGTCGCCTCTTTCTCTCACCTTTTTTTAATTAAGAAACAAAACATTGTCTCCTAATCACATCACATCACATATGCCACATGGAATGATTGTCGTACGGAGACGGAACAAAAGTCATTTATGAAGATTAGTCATGCAAGACGGGAGATGCAGACTATATGGCTTTGCAGGAGTCTCGGTATGACTTCAAGTTGCAGGCAAGCGTTTTTCTCTGACCACGCTTTGAGTCAAACCAAACCTGAGAACCTGTTGGTCTCGCCTCTAATCTGTCACATGAGAATACCTTTTGGAGAGAAGAACAGCAGGGAAACTGGCGAAAGGCGTTTCAATCTGAGCGCTTCTCGTTGGGAGAGACGTTGTAGATGCTAATTTGTTTTATGCATCTGGTTCGCCATATTCTTTAGGGTGACATGCTGTCTCCTTGTGCTTTGCCTACATTACCTTGTTGCTCTGCTCACATACTCTGCCTTCGGATACCCCTCTCTTTTCCCTTGGGCTTAATGGTGCCTTGGTCAGGAATGATATTAGACAGGGTCAGATGGGCGATGCCAAGGAAGTTGTCGAGCAGCAGCTTGTTGTATTTTAGTCGTACATTTGTTGAGACAAGGACGGTCATTTATGTCTCGACAGATGATATTCCCTAGATGGTGATGCGTCGTCTCTTTGGTTTGTTTCTTAGCTGGCTTGTTTCTTGGTTTCCTTAACATTGTTTTATTTGTCTAGCTTTCTTGTTCCAACATATTTGTCCGTGACTTTAACATGTGAAAATCATCGCGTAGTAAGACATGCAGCAAATTTGTAGTACCTCATCGAATGTGGCTTTCCAACAGCCGATGTCCTGTCTGTCACCTTGTATCGTGATGGAATTAGGGTGATTAATGATAAACTTATGAATAAAATGGGCTAACGTAAGTAATAATGGTCGCTTCATTTTGTAGTGCAAGCATATCTCATAATGTCAAGACTCCAAATGGGCCCAATCCCGAGGTTATAGTGAAGAGTGAGTAAAGTGTCCCAGAAACCTCCCATGCAATATATGTCCCTACACGTTTTCCTCCTGAGCAATATCGTCATCTACCTCTTCCTAGCATTCCTCAGAATAAATGCTCCCACCACACCGGCCGCAACACCAACACCACTCAGAATAGCGACACCCATCAGCCCCTCGCGGGCAACCTTGTCATCGATAAGCTGGCGCAGGTTGGATGCTTGAAGATTGGCAGGCTCCTTGTCAAGAAGGAGGTCGTTGTACCGGCGCGCCTCGCCGTAGTTGCCGAGCTTGTAGTTGCCAAGGGCAAGGTAGTAGAGGCATTCGCGGCGACGTTCCGGGGAGATGCGGAAGATATCCGAGAGAAGACGCACACCGAGCTGCTGGTCGTTTCGCTGGTTGGACTTGACGAGGCCCTGAGATTCAGTTAGTGTGATGACCCGCAAGTTGAGACGTAGGATGGTTACCCAAGCGTAGTTGAACTTGGTCTGGATGCCAACCATCTCACCCTCGCGCTCATATTGCGCTTTTAGTACATTAAGCTCAGAGGCATTTAGCGGTCTGTCGCCGTCAGTCAGGATAAAGAAATCGTCGTATATTCAAAGCAAAGGACTAACGTCTCGGCATCGAGAGCATCTAGCGAGGCTATCAGTATAAGCTAGAATATCGTCATGCAGTTTAAAACTCACATGGTAGTTCGGTTACCATTCTGAGAGAACAAGTCTTTGGGGGCAAAGAACGTGAAGGTGTATTCTGTATAGGAGGAATAGGAGTCTTGGTATCAATTTTCTTGGTCAGGATCAAGAGGCCTTCGAGGTGGAATGGCAAACGTAACGTAATGGAGGTTGCACGTGTTATTCAGAGGTAGCTCTTTTCGGCTTCACCTTTGCCTGGCTGTGGCGGGCCCGATGACGCTGCGCTTGGCGGAGAAAGCTCGGCTAAATAAGGTGGGGGAGAAGTGGTTGCTGATAAGATAAGCTTCGATTGTCGTCGTGACGACGCAAACGTGTTTAGCCCAAAATGGAGTTGCGTTGGCAAAACACCAAGTTCACCATCATCACCGTTCAAGACTGAAGAGGAACTACGTTTTACAGCTTTAATTGACAAAAAATCTTCCATATTTGATGCGAGCACTCGAGATCAGCTGCAAATATGTTGCTCTCCGAAGAACCCGCAACTGTAAGTACTTACTCCTGTAGCCCCTTTTGTCTAAGCTAACAAACCCAGCTCATTCATCATACAATCGAAAACTTCAATATCGCACCAGACAAACTTGCCGTCTCCCGAGTCACAGAGTCACTTTCGACTCTCCAACAAGCTCGCGACCTTCGCGTTCGTGAGGCAGAATCCTCACTGAAGAAGCTCTCTCGGCAGCTCGCAACACACACATCGCGACATGACGACCTCGTTGCGTCCCACTCGTCAGCGGATCACGCATCCAACATCGCACGTCTAGACACATTGAAATTTCGTACCGCCAAAGCTGCCGCTGATGCTGAAACCGATGCTGAGCGCCTTGCTCTGACGGCCGCTGACCTCAAGGCTCGTCTTCGCGAGCTGGAGCTTCAAGGCGTGGAGGGCGATGCGGCAGTTAATGCTCGGCGCAGAGATCCAGTGGATGACGAGGTGCTGCTGAGGCTCAAGGTGTATCGCAGCCTGGGCATCGACATTGAGAGGGACGAGAGGGACGGTGAGTGGTCCAAGGCTGTTATTCGGAATGATCGCAAAGGGGATGTCCATGTTGTCAACATGGACAAGAAGTTCTCGCGATTCTTTTACGCAAACTACTTCTGGCAGACTCTCTAAGAAGACAATCCCTTCTTTTTGGTAGGCCAATGTTATCACGATAATGTATTTACGCTGGGTTGGCGTTGGAGGCGTTGCAGATACCAGGAATAGGACGTTGCTACCATAGTATCAGTTCAGTATATGAGTAATGGCAGATTGGAATTCGCCCTTGTCATTTTCTTTCGAAAGTCATTGATATCTTATTTTTTCATCATGATATATCCAGATAATTGACAAATTCTCGCCCAAACGCCAATGGAAACCCCCGGATTACCATTTATCTGTGACACTT
Source organism: Fusarium sacchari (assembly GCA_017165645.1). NCBI lineage: Eukaryota > Fungi > Ascomycota > Sordariomycetes > Hypocreales > Nectriaceae > Fusarium > Fusarium sacchari. Next base: position 255,081 of record JADANP010000002.1, read on the forward strand.
TGGTCCTCGTGCCATTTTCCACCTTAGCCACACCCTTTCATTAGATCATTAGAATAGTTTACGCGATAACGCAACGAGTCTGAGTCGGTCTTACGCATCGACGACACCCTGAGTCGGAAGTTTTTTCAGCCCTTTGGGAGAAGTTTTGAGACTTGGGAAGTAACTGTCAATGAATGACTTGTTTGTAAAAGCGATCCGTGGGCCAGAAGGTGTTCTTGTACGACAGCTATTAGGAGATGCCAAACGTTTTGCTCCGGGACTTCGGTTGCGACCCTTCATCATAAGATACCCGCCTTCTCCAGGTGTCGTGGGGCCACCAGATGGGGAACGGTGATGATTTCGCCCATGGTGTTGCTTGTCAGGGAGTTCAAGCCGTGAGTTTATGGTAGTCCATGTTTCATCGTCACCACCCAGCCGCCAGCCACCAACCCCTTCGAAGTCTCGCTCTGGACCAATGCTTGGCAGTAGACCAAGTCCCTTTTCGCTGATCGGTGTGGTAGTGCCTGCCGTGGATAGAGCACTGGAGCTTCTTCTATGTCGACGACGTCGCAAAGAGGACTCAAATGCTGTTGAACCAGCAGAAGGAGGTACAGGATTGGTATAGAGTGCTGCAGGTGCCGGTTCGAGGATTTGATGGTGAGGATGATAAGTATTCGGATGGTAAGGGCGAGTCTTACGTCCGCCCAAACAATGAGGAACGAAAGAGAGGGCAACGTCGAGATACACAGCCAGAACTCTGATGATGAGAACTGAGAAAGCGATGGTAGTTGTAATACCAGCGAAGACAGCAAGAGGAACTGTGACAACAAACAGGAAGGGCACGATGAAGGCATATACAGGGTTGAGGAGTGCCATATTGATGGTGTTACAGAACAAGACTAGCAGCACATGACCACAACAGCTTCGAGGAGTGCTGTCTGTATAGATGCGTGGAGGTTGCCGACGATATAATTAGTGGTTACAGATGGAAGCACGGGCTATAAGGAGAAAGAAGATGTGGAAATGTAAGCATAAGAAGGAAGAGGAAGAAGAAAGAGAGCCGAGAGGAGGGCGACTAGGTAGTTGGTGTAGAGTACCGATATGTACATAGAATCGATGTATCCTGCTCTAGGACGATATATGCGTCGACATCCCCTAAAGCCGTGATAGGATAGATTGTTTCCAGGGAGCTAGAAACGATGCGCCGCGGAGGGATTAGGTGCTTGAGCCGGCGAGAATGTAGCGTCGGTGTACGGCGAATGTGACTCTACAGGGTTGCATCGAGCTGTAGCTGAAGCAAAGTAGAAGCCGTAATTCTATGTATCTCGGGAGATGGGAAGAAAAGAGGAGAAGACTACCTGCCTCAAGGTAAAGGAGAACGACGGAGGTCTAAGGTGAGGAGGATTACACTTGGGGGAGGCAATCACATGTGAATGGTGGCTAGCCTTGGCCTGGCTTGGCTTAGGTCGGTTTGCTGTACGACAGCTTGTGGAGGAAAGAAAACTCAGGACCTTGACCCTAAGCGATAAAAATGCTCAGGCAAATCTAGCCTAAGCTTAGTATATCCTTTGTTAAGTTTATTTTGACAGCCTACATTAGGGCCTGGTGTTTTCTTGCTCCCTGAGGGACAGTCACCTCAGATACCATAAAAATGGGCAAGTGCGGCATGCAACGCGACAAGCCACAGGGAAGGATCGTGCGGGGAACCTGCACCGGGGAGAGATGCAAGTGAAAGTAAACGGTAGGAGGATGCTTCATGTTGGTGGAAGGAGGGTCAATGATACCTACCAAACTGTACAGATAAAGCAACGTCAGTGGTGGAATGCAACGATAAGGCATGATTGCACATCATGACGAGTCTTCCAATGCACTTGCAGTATTCAAATCCCTATCGCAATGCTGATATATCACTGAACTGACTGACTGCATTAAATTCCGAGCATTTGCGCCTAGTGAAGATCGACGGCAACACAAAAGGACCCTGGAATCGGTGGTTGCACTAAAAACTGTCCGGGCAGCAACAACAGCCACTGAAGCCCATCGGTAACCAACATCAATGACACACGTCACATGAGCGATTACAAGCCGAGGAAGACGAAATTTGTTCACGATTGTATTCGCTGCATGAGAACTCAATTACCCCAGAGAAACTGAATGCTTGTGAGATATGTTCGTACTGTATCGACCGATCTCATCATAAGTTGACCCCACTTGGAGCCTCGATAACGTCTGGCTCCATCATGATCCACATCAGCTTCCCCCGCTGACATCACTCAAACTTGTCTTTCAAAGCCTCAAGCCTTGAAGGCCTTGGCTGTTGAAGGTGATAACCTCGTGTGCTTCTGTGGATGTAGACTTCCATCATCTGCAGTGCTAAATAAGCCCCCGCTATCTCAACACCAACATGTGTCAAGACACCCACACCTATAACAATGATGAGTCTCAGCAGTCCAAGCCAGAGCCTGCAGGGGAGCAACCTCCATTCCCCTGGCATCTGCCAATATGCGACGCCCACTGCCATCCAACAGACACAATGGCTTCAGCAACCGATATACCCTCCATGCGTGCTGCAGCTTTGACCATCATGGCAACACGTGCCCAAGACCAGGACCTCGTTGCGGATGTCGCTAGCAAACATTCCAGTACTGATCTCAAATCACTTTTACAAGAAAACTCGGAAGCAACAGGTACCTGCGTTATTCCCTCCTTTGGCTGGCATCCATGGTTTTCCCATCTACTCTACGACGACTCGGCCGACACTCCGACATTTCAGCCCCCCTCCGGGTCCGAGACTGACAATGCTGCCAAACAAGCGCATTATAATGCCGTTCTACAACCAGCACCCTCGCCAGACTTTGTTGCTTCTCTTCCTTGCCCTATCGCTATAAGCTCATTTCTCAATGCAACCAAATCCCGTCTCTCCGCTAACCCTCGCGCTCTTGTTGGTGAGATCGGCCTTGATAAGGCTTTTCGTCTCCCAGAACCTTGGCTGCCGTCGGAACATGTCGAGAGAGATTCGACACTCACACCAGGGGGTCGTGAGGGCCGACAGCTCAGCCCTTATAGGGTGAAAATAGAGCACCAGCGTGATGTTCTCGCCACACAGCTTCTTCTTGCTGCAAAAACTAGCAGAGCTGTCAGCGTGCATGGCGTGCAAGCTCACGGCATCTTGCATGAGACGCTTGCGGCAACGTGGAAGGGTCATGAGCGGGAGGTTATAACACGACGAAAGCGGCGTCTTGTGGCATCGGGTGCCGAGGACTTCTCAGACGAGGACGACGATGGCAGCGAGAAGCCGTACCCTCCTCGGATATGCCTACATTCATTCAGCGCTAGTGTCGAAGTATTGAGGCAGTATCTGAACCGAACGATCCCAGCTCGTATATTTGTCTCGTTGTCAACAGCTGTCAATTTAAGCACTGATGCTAGCCGAAATAAGACTGATGATGTACTACGGGCCCTGCCTGACGACAGCATCTTAGTGGAGAGTGATCTTCACATTGCCGGCGAACAAATGGACAGTGCATTGGAAGACATGTACCGACATATTTGTGAGGTCAAGGGCTGGAACCTTGATGAAGGCGTCAAAAAAATTGCGAAGAATTACGAAGAGTTCATATTTGGGTGATAGGGAAGAAGAGCATGTCTGGATAAGAACAAGGAAAATAGATCAGGCACAAGAGCGCGCTATAGAGATGTATGTTTCAAGTTGTGGTATTAGATTGCTATAGCTTCCATTAAGCGAGAGCGTTTACTGTTTGTAAATACAATTCCCAATATCCCGCGTCTGATGCGCATAAATTCAAAATAAGGAAATCTGGTGTATCATAGCAATATGCAAAAGAAATCATTCATGCCCAAAATCATTGAGTCTAATTTAGTTCTTGGTATCCCCCAGGACATCGCTGGCATTGGACCCGGAGTTTGAAGGGGTATAATCGGAGCTGCCAGGCGTGTATCGGCATCCATCTGCTACAACCGACGAGTCACGCTCATCGTCGTCGTAGGCAGGAAGGCTTTCATCCGTCTCCATGAAGCCGGGGTATGCTGTGGCAGCAGTGTGGTGGGGGAGACGCGGAGGAACAGGGGGGCCGGCAGCGTAGCTGTAAGAACGAGCATGGCTGTGCTGGCCCTCCTCAGCAGCGACGATGCCTTCAACCATTTGAGCAGCCTCACGGAAGGAAGCAATCTCCTCTTCCATGGTAACGCTGCTGCAGGAAGATGATCGTCGGCGTCGCTCACCATTAAGCATAGCCTCCTTCTCCTCATCCTCGTTCTCAATCCATCGGGTAACAAAGGCACGGTAAGCAGCCTTCAGAGCAGAGTTCTTACGACGCTCGTCGGGAGTTTGGCGGAATGCCCGGCGGATAGCACGACGAGCCTCGGGGCTGAGACGCGCTACACGGCGGTGAATGTAGGCGATGGCAATAGCACAGAAAAGAGCGAGAGCAATGGTCACGATTCCAAGGATGACAATGATGGGATGGTGAGGAGGCTGCAGAGTAATTAGCGAGACGAATTCAATTTCTGGTTGAGGTACTAGACTTACAGGTGGAGGGTGGTGGCCTTCATGACCCTCAGCGCCGAAACCACCGTGACCATGCTCAGGCCTGTCATGATGAGGCTTGCCCCGGTGGTGAGGAGGAGGAGGTGGTGGTGGTGGTGGAGGAGGGTTTCCATGGTGAGGAGGAGGTGGTGGTGGAGGAGGAGGATGAGGGCCCCGGTGAGTGCCGTTTCCATGATGAGGGCCATGATGAGGACCATGCGGGCCATGATGAGGTGGGTGATGTCCAAATATGCTATCGTAGAATCTGTGAGCCGAGTGTCGCACCTCCTCACTAACAGTGTGCAGAACACACTGCACGCCATCGCACTGCTTGATCTTCTTCATAGTCGAGGGGGGTGGGGGAGGATACTGCTTGCCCAGCTTCTTAGCAACAGATGCCTCTCTCTCCTTCACCAGTTCCTCGAGCTGAAGAATCTGCTTGTGCAAAGCATTCAGTTCCATAAGCTCAACCTGAAGTTCCTCCTCGGGGTCCTGGAAATCGCGATCGGGATACTCCCAGATAGGGGGTGATGTAGAGGTGGATTTGTCGTTAGAGGAGGACTCCTTGCCCTTGCTGAAAGGCATTGACAGACTCCAGACATAGGCGACGTTTCCAACATCGGAAATTCGGACTGGTGCGGTTTGCTTGAAAGTCATCCAGAAGGAAGATTCCTCTGTGAGAGCCATGTCGTCGAGAGCCTTGACGTTGAAGCGCATAGACTGGCCGAAGGGGAACTCTTTGGGGCCGATGCATTCGAAATCCCAGTCTGCTGAAATAGTGGTCTCATTGTTGATGAGGAAAGATCCGACGCCGCGACCCTTGGCGTCTTGCTTGAGGGGTTCGCCATTGAGGGTGATGCTGGCGGGACCACAGACTTCCTCTGATTCCTCCACATCAAATCGTAGTGTCTATTGTATGTTAGGTCATGACATTTCAATCAAGTCTCGAAGACGGACCAGAGGATAGGATTCGGATTCGCTCAAGGGGAGCTTGACTGTGACGAAGGCTGAGGGCGTGACATCGAGAGCTGAGGGAAGAAATCCCATGGGAGGAGGTGGCGGCGGAGGAGGAGGAGGAGGAGGATGGTGAGGTCCATGAGCCAACACCAACGTCGGTGCTAGCACCATGGCAGCCTGAGCAAGGCCGCGCATAGTGAGGGTTGAAGGTCGAGAATATCTCTTGTTAGATAGGTAGCGTAGGACACTGAGCAGTATCGACTGCAAAAACCCCTCTTACACGACAGAGCAGGGGATGTAACGCAGGCAGCCACGCTACAAAGAAGCTTAAGGCAGAATGATACGAAAATGAGACAAGGAGGGAAAGGGTCGATAATTCAAAGAACGGGAAAAAAGAATTAAGAGTAAATGCGAGACGAGCTGAGTCGAGGTCATGACATGCCCGTGGAAATGAGAGCGAAAAAGCCCACGCGACTAGACGGGATGTGGGAGCCTGGCCACGCGGATGCCTCCCAAAACAGGCCCTGTAATGGCCCTGTAGCGCACGACGGCTTAGGCACTGAAACAGCCCTGGAGCCCTGTTGAGTCTAGCCCGCCTGACGGCCTTATCTTGAAAGGGTCGGGCGACGCAATCAATCAACCCACACTTTAAGCGAGTGGCCAATCATTACCCATGAGCTGACGAGTCCATCCTTCAGCCCCCCGGCCGAGTCTTTGGTGTCGTGAGTGGGGCATAACGGCATCGGCAATTCTCTTGCCTTGATTGTCTTGGCGATATTTGAATATGGCAATGCCTTCAATATTTTCAAGACACCCAAGAAATCATTACCATGATGTTTCCTTCCTCTTGCTATTTGTTACTGACAACTTGGATAGTTCATTCATCAGACATATATCCCAAGAAATTCAAACAAACACAACAGCAGAGAACAGCGAAGAAACACTGTAATACTCTCTTTAGTATGCATATGTTTTGATAAGATCTATTTATCTTGTAGCATGCATTCAAAACTCGCGGCTTGAACATCAAACACTATGGCCTCCGGTATGTACATGCCTTGCCAGATATCTGCTAATGTGCTAGATCAATGCTACTACCCCTGAGTATGCTTCACGTCTCATTCAGTCGTCAACTAGAACACTTTTCAATAAACAGACCACTGTCTCATTCATACCAGAAAGTCACTCAAAACCTGCACTCTAGTCCTCGCTACCTCAGAGTCTTCGCCCATAACCTGCATGATCTGGATCATGCGTGCTGTTGACATGTTAGCAGGGAGGCCAGGAACATCAAAGGCAACAAGACTCACTGATATCAGCTTTTGCCCTAACAAGGAGAGGATCTCTTGCCATCATATCTGCACCACCTGGTTCTCGAGCAGCCTCCTTCAGGACATTTCCGATGCACAGCGCCTCCAAGAAAGCTCGGTGATTGAACACCCACCAAACACGTGCTTCTATCTCAAGAAGGGTGAAAAGAAGGAAGAAAGCTGTAATGGCGTCGTGCGCTGCCTCCAATGTACCACGAACATTGACAGGAACATCAGGGCTCTCGGAAGCATGGACAAGCATCAAGTTATGGAAGTAGTTGCTCGTCAAGAACAGGGTCTGACGAACCACCCTCTTATTCGTTTTTGCGAGCGCCGTGATACTATCAGGATCCCAAGACCGGAAGACATCAGGGAATGAACGGTAAACAGCTCGGAAGTCAGCAATCAGCTTAGACTTATGCCTTGCCGTAGTGCAGATTGGTAGGTCTAATGATCTTGGCGAGCAAATCGTCTCCTGAACCAAGTTGGCCAAAGTCCAAGAGCCTCGGATATATGCCGTATCTGTTGGGTCGCTATTTGCAATCGAGGAGCCATCGTCGAGTAGGTCTTCGACGGAAACATCTGTATGTGTGGCAGACGGTGGCAGGGAGAGTAAGACGGTCAAGAAAGTATCTTGGAGAAGTACGGCTTGCCAGACCTTACGCCGCTGCTGCTTTTCGAACAAAGTGGCATTTGGAGTCACTAAAAGAAATCAGTATAAGAGAGGAGTAAGTAAAGCAAACAGTCACCCACCAATATTTGGATCTCTATGAAGACCCATAGCATAAGCTTGCCGAATGAGGATACCTGCAAACGCCCATCCGTCTGAGGCATGGTTGTCGTTGATAAGGAAGTAAACCAGTAATACCATAGCCTGTATTGACCTTAACGATGCACTGCTAAGATATGATGCGATACGGAGAGCTTGGTTGCTAGCCGAAGCATAGAACTCTGCTGTCTGTCTTCGCTCCTGTGGGGATGTCGTTGATGTTACAAATTGAGTTCCCAGGGCCAGCATGACAAAAATCAATGCAATGAAGGACGGATCTGTGTCGTTCTTTTCTTGCTGATTCATCTGCCAGAAGTGTTCGTAGTCCGCATAGAATGTCTGCCGATGTATCATCGGATACACGGGGTCAACGCATTCGAAGTATCGGCTAAGTAGTATATCGGCTTGAATCTTGTCTGGAAGCACTGAGATAACCTCAGGCAAGCCCCCTTCACAGGTCCAGTAGTTGGCAAATGGGTGCTCAGACCCGATGCCAAAAACATTACTTGCAGAAGGCAAGGAATAAGGGACGTTGGACAGAAGGCCGATGGAGAGGGCCACAGCACCACGCGAGGTTGCCCTGGGATCATTCGACATACCCCTATCTGCAATATTTGGAATGGGGGACTTTCCACTAGAGCCAGACTTCTTCTTTGGGGGTTTCGTCATACGGCGGCCATTGGCGGCCGACCTGGTGGTCTCCCTACTTGATTGTTAAACCAAAACATATAGTTACTCAGTCGGGAGGCTTCATACTCGAGAAGGTTTGCGACATGGGCATATCGGCATTCAGTCTGTCGTTTTATGCCTAGCTAAAAGTCAGTATAGAACCAGCAAATCAACTTCCAGGTGCACGTACAGGCAAGACAATGAGGTCGACCTCTGTCACACTTTGAATAATGTTAGTAATTAAACTCACTCTTACACAACAGAAGGAAAGAAGTGGTATTGATTGGGCATGTTCAGACGACCCGGGATGATCAAATTCCATACTGAGCCATAATGTCAGGGTAAAGTGGGCTCATCTCATATGGGGGGAACAGTGAGATGATATGCAGACAGCACGACACAACATGAGAAAATGCATTGGATAGAAATGTCGCACCTTGGTCTTGCGCTCTACGCATTCATGGCATGAAAGAGTTGGTTTGTTGCGCTTTTGCTTCTTCTTTGGAGGCTCCTCTCCATCCACGGGTGTCGACGCGTCTTGGTCATCCGCGTCAGGGAGATAATCGCCAGTAGGATGCCTCGATGTCGTCGAAGCTGATGCTGAAGGTAAACGGTGGGAGATGGATGCAGGGGACGTTGAGGCCGATCCTGGTGTCAAAGCCGAGGATGGTGGGTGAGTTCCGGGAAGAGGGAGAGTTGGATGTGAAGCAACGGGACCGGGACTATACGTAGACGTAGAATGTTGAGGCGGCAGATGCGAGGGCGAAGGATTTGAGAGAGATGGTGGTGGTTGGTGATGAGTGTGACGCGGAAGCGCCCGCTGTGATAGATCCATTGACGATGGTACAAAGCTCACCAAAATATTCGATCCAGTGGATGAGCGCCTTTTTTTTTGAGGATATTACAGGCGCGTCAATCAGACGTTGCAGAGTGGGAGCTGGATCTGAAAGAAAATGGGGCTGAGATCTGGGATTTACCTGGACCGAAAAGAAGTTCGATTGGATCCAGAGCTGGAGCTGGAGCTGGGACTGGAGCTTTAGCTATTGCTGGAGCTGGAGCTCTGATAGCTCTGGGCTGGGGATAACTTTAGGTTTAGGTAGAAGACCCCGGGAATAATGAATGGAATCTGAGCAGATACGGGTTGCTGATTTAAACAGACGCGGGAATGATTTTATGTCGCCGGAACTCGGCTGCTGGCAGTGGGCGGCGCTGGAAATAACGGCCGGATATGGGCAGCCGCGGCAGGGCAGCGGCAGCGGTAGCGGCAGTAGCTGGGGTAGAGCGACCAGACGGCAGAGAGTTTGTTAGCCCTGGGCAATATAACAGCATTAGAGCAGCCGTAACGGTAGGTAGATAACGAGTGATAATGACTGGACGGTTGATGGTAGCAGTCACTGACGGATATAGTGAGAGCAGGCACTGTATTCGCGTCGGTAGGGCCAGAGCGTAAAAGAGCCTCTTAAAGTGCAGTATCAATCCAAGGGAATAACAAGGTCGAAATGGAACCGAAAAAAAAAGAGAGAGAGACCCCGGAAAAGAAAAGGGAATTGCGAAATGGGACAGTAGAGGAAAAGAGTCAAAAAATAAGAGGAGTGATGCCCTGGGCGTGGGAAAAAAAAGGCGGGGGCGGAGCAAGTAACAAAGTGGGAATTGGATGGCAACAGCACTCTAGAAAGTGCGTTTTTACTAGTACTGTAGGTACCTTTCCACCGGGAGACCCCTAACTTACCATGCCTCTAATGGCAGTTGTTTGCGTTAGGTACGGATTTTGCGCCCGCTGGCGCGTGGTTTTTTGCAGGGTTGGAAATTTTTTAGTATTACTATTATTATTAGTAATACTAATAGAACTATTACTATACTATTACTAATAGTAATAGTAATTATTACTAATAAGTTATAAAAAAACTAGTAATAGTAATATAGTAATTACTAAAGATTTAAATAATAATAAATAATATTAGTAATAATAAAGATAGTAATACTAATAATAATATTAATTTATTTTTAGAAATTTTTATTAAATAATAATATTAATAGTTTTTAAAAATAAAAATCTAGATTTTTTCTAATAAGTATATATTTATTTATATTTATTATAATTATTATAGTTTTTATTTTTTAAAAATATATATTTTAATATAAATTTAATATTATTATTTTAAGCTTAATATTTATTTAAAAAAAAATTATTTCAAAAATTATTTATTTATTTATTATATAACTTTAACCTAGTAATAACTAATAAATAGAATTTAGGTATTTCAATAAGCTATAAAAGTATTAATAGTAATGTCTTTAGCTAGATTAAAGTCTTAATAAACTTAATTAATAAGGTTACCTTTAGGCTATAATATCTTAAGGAACTTTAATTATAATAAATATATTACCTAACTAGCTAAAGAGCTTTAAAAAGCCTAGCTAAGCCTATAAGTTTTTTATAACTTTAATCTTTTCTCTTTTATTTATTATTTAAAATTATATTAATTATTATAAAATTGTTAATAAATTAAATAAGCATTTATTATTAGTAAGTTCTTTATCTTAATTATATTAAATTAATGATACTAACTTTAATTATAATTAAAATAATAAATATACTTAATATAATATAATTAATAGTTATTAATTAACTATACCTATAGCCTATCCTAACTAGCTATAGTTACCTTTAAAATATTTATAATAAATATATTAAAGTCCTAAAAAGGATTATACTTTATAAAGTAAAAGCTAAGGTTAAAAGTAAAGCTAGTTAATTATTAGTAATTAGCTATAATTAGTAAATAGATAATTAATTATTTAATTTAGTTATTTTTAAATATAAGCTTTTTTATTATATAATTAAAAGCTTTTACTATAAAAAGTAACTTAATAAAGAGATATAAAGGCTAAGTACCTTAAATTTAATAAATTTATATCTTAATATATTAAAAATTAAGTATAATCTCTAGATTTCTAGCCTTATTATACTTATAAATATAGTTACTATTAATCTATAAGTAGGCTTTTATAATATAAGTAGTATTTAGAGTTTATATATAATAAAATTACTTAAAAAATTCTATTCAAGTTAATTATATAAAATAAAAAATTCTATATATAAGAAAGAGTTTATATTTAAAAGTTAAAGCCTTTAATAAGTAAAAAAAAGCTATGGTTAATTAAATAGAATTTATTTAATTAAGTATATTCTTTCTATAAAATAATAACTAATACTATAAAAGGCAATAAATAGTAATATTAATAGTAATTTTAATAAAGGTTTATTTATTTATATATATATATATAAAATAATTTTAAAATTAAATAGCTATTATTTATTAAAAAATTTTAAAAATAAAAAATAGTAATATAATAATAATTAAAAAAAATTATAAATTAGTAATAATAAGATAGTAAAACTAAGGGTTTTTTTTTTAATAGTATTACTAATTTTCTATTACTAATACTATTACTATACTATTTTCTAACCCTGGTTTTTTGTCTTCCGTACCTGCCCAAGATCAAGGGTAATAACAAATTTCATCCATCCATCTCAGAAATCGCGGCTGTTTTTCTTCATCTTATGTACATGTATCTTTTTCGCGTACACCCGTCTGATCGATGTTAGACTCTTCTAGGGGTATCCATGCGTTCTACGACTCAGGCCACACTTACTCAGACGGCGGCGCCCTACACGTTGTCAAAGTGAAGACTATCACGAACTACCAGACTGACCACCTTACATTACCTACGGATAGCTACCGAATCTTGACTTGGCTTCATTTCGTTGTCCTTGTTGGCTTCTTGCACATAAGTAGGTAGCTAAGACTCTGTAAGACTATGGCGTTCTGCCGACCACACTCGATCGCCAAGAGCAACCACCATTGGACGCCAGATCTACAACTATCGATACGAATCGAAATCACTTCTGACAGGTGCAAATGATTGCAGCAAATTGTTGACGCCCAATTAGTGCGACTGGGAAACTACCGAACTCCCCTAATGCAACTAGCCCGCAGCCATGTTCCGTCGAAACCTATTCCTAGACTCCGTTCATTACTCGATACAAAGGGGTAAATAACATCAGACTATGAGTCCAGGTTTCCCTCATTCTCTGACATGTCCGTCTGATCTACTTGGTCTCTCCCACCTCGCTTCGAAACAAGAATTGACCATCCCACTCTTCAAGCCAGGCCTTTCACTTTCAGCCTCCTTTTTCCACTCTAGGCTCGGTCACGCACCCTTTCAAGTGGTACTCCGTGACTATCAAGAGCTAAACGGTGCACGGATCGACCGAGGACTCCGTCTATGGTTGAAGGCCTCGTCAACAAGTGCCGACTCGGTCAGCTAGTACGGACGTCGTCGCTCGATTCGCATGCTTGACACAAAAAGTGTGCAGATCTGTATATGGAACCCACCAACATGTTCCCATATTTTATTCCAACCTTTGTTTGGGGACATCGCCAAATGTCACCATTGGATTCGAGCGATCCTTGGGGAAATAACATGCAATATGGCTGGCCCAGGCCCAGGTTCTTTTTTAGCTAAAAGCTCCATGACCAAGTTCTGATCATCTCCACTTCGCTGAGCGCCGCTCTAGCCTTGACTTACTGAGGTAATTCAAAATATCTCACTGTGAGACATACATGCAGGCTTGGTCGAAATGCCATGCCAGAGCAGAAATACGGTAATTTGAACATGGGCGAGTGCCTGCGCAACTAGTGCAACCGAAGGAGTCAACCATGCTTCGCAGCCGTTGCTATCTCAGAAGAATTCGTTTGAAACTTCTCACATCAGCTCATATATCACCCCAGCGGATTGACCGGTACTTGAAAAGCGGCGCTGATTAAATTGCAACGCAGAAACTTGGAGTTAGAGGACAGGCCGAGAAACCATGTTAAGGTTGGGTAGTTCTGAATGGGCCGCATCTGAAAACGATCGTCGCAGAAGCAAGACCAACCCGATCCCAACAGTCCGGCACCCTGGTAAAGTCGGGCGCCAGCGGCTTTGGTTCAAAGCCAAGTCTTCTGGTCGACCGCCTTGAGGAAATACATCGCTCCGACAAGTCCTAGTCGATCTCCGTGCCTGAGACGAGCATTTCCAGCTTTCTCCGCTAAACCTGACCTACCAGAGCTGTCGGACAAATCCCAGTCGTTGATAGTCAAACTCAATATCAACTGCGCCCCTGTTAACGGAAACGGAACGGAACACATGAACACTTCCTTGATCTTCCCTTTCTTGTCTGTATACCGCGTTCCATCAAATCCCTACTCTCAACTCTAAATCTCCCTTAGACTCTTCTCGCCGGCTCATGACGTCTTGTCTGATCACCAAGAATGTAGCGGCAGTTGGCAGTTGCGCTACTGTGCATCAACTTACGTACGAGGTAAGCTTCGAGAAAGAATGGGAGAAGCGATGTCGATCCTTTTCCTTTCCTCTCAATCGGAGTCCCCCGAAGCACTATGTACCCTTCCTGCCTTCTTCTCCCAACACACCAACCACGAGACAATAGTGGCCAAATTTACGCGTGGGAAAATGTCAAGAAGCGCCATTTTTGTTGGTTGATCCCCCCCCCCCCCCCCCCCCCCCCCCCCCCAACTCATTCAAGATTATCTCCCTACATTACGATAGCGACGACGGCAATTCGTAGTTTCGTAACAGCCCCCTGTTCGCGTCACCAACTTCCGCTGGTATTGCCGCTCCCTCCTACCAGCCTTCGTTGCTAGCCTCCCTAGGGCCCCGGACCCCAGACGGTCTAGAACATTCAGAGAGAACTTCGTTGACCAATCCGAGGCGGAGCTCATGACATACGCAATGTACTTGTTTGTATTGGACAGAATACCCTGCGGCAAGTGACAACGTTCTTTGCCAACATTGGCTCTGACTTTGAGCGGCCACCTCGTCATATTCTTTGCGTAGCTTGCATATGGCGATATCTCTTTTGGTAGCCATTAGAACTGTTGAACCCTGGCCGGATGCATCCCCTGGAATGTCAACAGTTGTTGAACAATTGTGATGAGCGTCTGTGGTCACGAGTTCGCAGGCTAATTAGTCATAAACTGCAGGATCAGACAAGGTCAAGCGAGCCTAGCAGAATCATGAAGGGTCTTCAATTGTATTTTCCATGACTAGTTGTCAACTTCATGATGCAAATCACCAGTGTGTTACGTTGCAGCGAGAAAGACCAAGCTTAACACTATAAAACCTAAATGGTGATACTACGGGTTTATAAACCGATCATAAGAGTACGACCCGAGGGCGGAAATATTCTGGATATGTGGGTGGATCATTGTTGGCTCAGCCCTGGCTACCTAGACTATTGTAAATGTTATGAATCCTGTGATGGTTCATTCGTGTTGCTACCCTGTACTCGGTGTTTGACATGGGAATTGGGTTGAGACAGGTGCCATGCCGTTGGCAATCCGGCAGTCGACTCTTTGGCATATGCTCCATTCAACTGTTGTCGTAATGACTCATAGATCGATATATCGATGATTGACCTATGATGCTGTATGTTGAAGTGGGGTTTGACGACCTCAACATTACCTACCGGCTTCGCTCACAACAGCCTCAAGACAGTCAAGTGCAACAACACGGTTCCCGTAACGCCTCACAACTCTCAATGCCAATGAGGCCTGTAGCTCGACCTACCCAGCGAACAACCCAGATTCTCAGCCACCTTCAACACACAATGTCGGCACATCACCCGATACCAGCAGCGCCATGGCGCTCAGCTTTTCTATCCCACGTTGACAAGATGGAATCTCCAACTTTCATGCTCAGCACCCTCCATCACCGTGGCTCTTCAGTCACTCCTCGTTCCCGTACCGTCGTATATCGAGGCACGTGGGCCGAGATTCCCGTCAACCCCAAGAACCCGGCACCTCTCAACCCCTCTCTCTACGAGAGTGACCTTCTCACCATCACCACTGACGCTCGTATGGAAAAAGTCCCTGAGCTATCAACTGATGGAGAGAGTGTTCCACAGTCTGGCGGCGGCGGCCCTGTCGAAGCGGTCTTCTGGGTCGTAGAGACCAAGACTCAGTGGCGTCTACGTGGCCGCGCCTATCTTCTCGGCCAAGATATCGATGATCCATCAGCCTCACACGTCAGGCAAGAGATAGAAAAGTATATGCGCCTCAAAAACAATGACGACTCGGGTTGCTGGAACTGGGGTAGAGAGATTACTGCGCATTTTGGAAACTTGAGCCCTGGCATGCGAGGGTCTTTCCGAAATCCTCCTCCGGGTACAAAGCGAGATGAAAAGCCCGCCCCTGGATTCGGACTCGGGCAGAAGGTCGAAGATCTTGACGACGAGATTGCAAGGAAGAACTTCCGCGTTGTGGTGATTGTGCCGGAGGAGGTGGACCAGGTTGATCTAAATGATCCCGAAGATGGCAGGAGATGGAAATACCAGTTGAAGGATGGTTCCTGGGAGAAGACTGAGCTGTGGCCTTGAATCCGCTCAGGAGAAGAGATACTGTTGAGCTGTCATATACGAAGGCCGTCAGAAACTATCCCATATAGAGACCTGATTGACTTGGTGAACGATATGTAGGCTGGAGAGATCAATACTCACCAGTCCCCTGTGAAATGATACTACGAATCAGAACTATATCAAGGTCCATGAACCAGCCCTCGAGTTCTCCGTGTCTACAATAGAATCATCAACAGAGGTAGGAAGTTAGCTGCATGCGACTGAGTGTTCTGTGATATAGGGGATTGATACATCGAGCTATGTCGTTCATAACTCGGATACTACTAGAGAGTAAAATGTTACAAGAAGTTGTAAACTAAGGTTGCATATTCTTAAGAAAATGTCCTGACGCTCATAATGTTCAGTCCAAGTTCGTCGGCTGTCTTCGTGTAGTAGTGTCGAAGCCGAGAAACACTGCTTTATTGAAGTATCAATCGGCTGAGTCCTGACATGTTGTACAGTTACTAGAGAAGAAGGATAGAGTGTATGCCTTGGTATGGTGTTCTTCGTTCCTCAGTAAATCCAAGAACGTGCCTTTGTTGAGCATTAGATATGAGAATGAACTGGCACGATTAAAACATCCAACGACTGCCTTACTGTCTACACGGAACCAAAAAGCGCAAGAGAAGAAGAAACCATCAATATATATATCGGATTAATCAGGACTACTGTGCGATACAACTTAAACAGTCCATACATGTGTCGCGTCATTGGAGCGACGAGGTTGCTACTGGGCCTGTTCGTGAGATTAGATAGAGGGTCTTGCTATTTTCAAGTGCCTACACCATATAACAGACGAATAAAACTACAAAGAATGAGTTCTTGTTGATAGCTTGTGTCTGTTGTATTCAGGAACAACTGCTAATGTGACGGCAGTATCCCAAGGCGTACCCAGGAACCCCTCTTCGCCTTGTCTGAGTTCGAAAGAATTCACAGTCTAGTAGTGGAACAACTCAAAGATAGAACAAAATACAAGGAATCGGAATGTAAGTGCTTCACCCACCACCTGTGATTGTTCATATTCCTTACCTAGGGATGTCCTATCAGGGCAAACACCGAGTGTGTAAGCTAACTACCACTGACACCCGCGTTCACACTCGATAATATAATATAGTTCTCTAACTTTTAGGAAAATGAATCAAGCTCTTGGTGTAGACTTAATTCCGTCCTTTATTCTCAAATTCCTACCAGGAGTCCTAGATACTGAACTCACCATCCCCTTATGTCAATTGACCAGATTGGTTCCAAACCAGACAACAGTGGTGAAAACACCACTCTAACTCCTGAATGTTTAATTATAATTGTGTGTATATATCTATTATAGTTACTTTGAAGCTTAGCCACAGCCGACCAGAGGGTGCGACCATGATGCAGACTCGTGATATATCGGCTTTGCACCAAGGCTAATCCAGCATTCATTAGGACTGGGACTCTGAACATGAGATTTCGGATATGTGATAGCACTGGGAATACGGAGTAGCAACTGAGCTACCAGCCTTATTCACCCAATGATTTGTACGTAGATGCGCTTGCAAACATTGCCTCGTTGACATCGATCGTCTTTCTCAATCTCGACTGTGATTTCCCTGAACTAGGACCTCAATTCGTATTACACAGCCCTGTAATCCGTGCGAGACATCCCGAGGTCAAAGCATAAGACCAGTCATTATCGCTTCATAATACCATAACGTCAATTGCATACTGCCCAGCAATTTCCGTTACATCAACATCGCACGACCACGTCAGCAATTCTGCGAAGAAGACACCCAAAACTGTGCTCAGACACGGATTTCCTATTATGAAGGATTATACGCCAAGGGCTTCAAAACTGGTGCCTAGTTCGACGGGTAACATATGCACGTAAGGATCGCCGGTACAAACCTGTGTCAGAATACTTGATGGGAATTACTCCACCAGCAGGAAGACAACACGAGACCCGTAAGATCAAAGATCTGCGATCCGATCAACCGAGTTTATCTAGTAATTTACGGGTAGTCGCCGCCGTAATACCCGTCAAGGACCGGACTGCTACCCACGGTTGTGCGGAACGAGATATTACGCATCACCTTTTACTCTCTATCCGAAATGGAGTTGTTTATACGAACGATGCGGTGAAGGGAAGTGCCCATGCAGCGGTTCATACATACATATCAGTCGAACATGCAAGGCAGATGCATGGATGGTCAAGGCAAGTCAGCATGTCGGATCTTGATTTTCCTCAAGCATCAAGCAATGGGTGTTGTCGCGGTTGGGGGCTGTAATGAAAGAGGTTGGGGACGGGAGTGACTGTTCTAGAAAGATGCATAATGCAATCTATCATAAATTTCTGATGAGCTTTCTCACTGGTCGTTGACTCGTCTATAGGCGCTCACGGAAGCATGTCTCAGTTGCTACGATTTCATTTCCGCTGTGTCTTGCTGAGAATAGATACCACGGATATTGTTCTGTATGTGGAACGGACCTCATATAGTTTCTCATGCATCAGTATCAAGCAGTCAGAGCAGCATTGGCGGTTCAAGTATGCAACTTGGCGAGACTGCAACTCTCAGCTGCAACTCTCTGATTGTAATTCCGCATCGAGTTCCGCATCTGTGAAAGTGCGTGTTTCAACCCCTGTTCATCACAACAGAAGTACTCCGTCAAATTGCGGGAGAGGCTGGGGGAGCTACGGGTATTATTCCAGCTACTACCAGTAGTTAGGTAGTCACAAGAGTGTGTCCAATTGATACTCTGTCAATACAACTCGCAACCACAAATAGAGACACCTCCGATCCTTGAACTGCACATCTTCCTCACGGCGATTTCTTGTTTCGAGCAAGTTTCGTAGAGTCGGTCCGCCTCCGCCTCCGTTGGCGAAGGAGTTTTGCTTGAGTGCAACCTCCGAATATGCACAGCAGGACAAGGGTTCCAGATGCAAGCCAAGCTTTGGAGGAGGCGGCCCGCACTTGGTTGGGCGCTTACACGACTTGAACTGCGTAAGGCTAGAGTGAATGTTAGGCGAGTCCCTATATCGTATTATGGTGCGCAAAGACACGTGCGAGACGTTGAGTAATCTTCAAGCATGGTGGCCCCGTGAAAGGTCCGTTGTAAGTGTAAGTCGTGTTAGCAGACATACACGTAAGTCTCCATCTGCCAAGGCGACCGAGGCATGGCATGACACGATAACTGGCAAGATTCAACCTTCTTGGCCTAATAAGTCAACGTGTTTGTGTGACCAGTGAGTTTGCAATCATCATGTGTGTATAGGTAAGCGGAGGGTTTCACCCCCTCAGTCAGGCCACACCCACGCTAATGGGCGGGTAACACGCGGGATCGATCCGGGGAGGATGAGATTTTCCTGTAAGGGTTTAGCACCTGACGACGGCCGATGGTTCGGCGAACTTTCATCAATACCTAATCATACACCAACATAATCAGCCAATCAGAGCCCGTAACACACTAACTAGCCACAACAGGATATATCCCGAATAACCCTGACCCTAGCCCTAACCCTAAGCCCTAACTAACCCTATATGCGGCCTCCGGCCTATAACTACTAACCCTAGCTAACCTAGCCCGATTTGACTTAAAATAGCCTATTTTGCAAGAATAGAAGCTGGATTAGCTGTTAAGGGTGCTAACAGCACCCCTCGAGAACCTAGCTATACAGTGCTTCAAGCACTGTATTGCACTGTAGCCCCAGTTTAAATCCGATTTTGACGAATCAGAGAGCCTCAATTAGCCTTAGTGCAGGTGCATGATCCTCGGCTTGTTGGTGTATGATTTGGTACTGAACTTTCATAGTAAGGCATGACAACCCGAGGAAACCCTTAGAAGTAAGTACTAGAGTACCTAAAGCTGTCGAAGGCTCGATACGGAACAAACTGGGGTCGAAGAGCGAGGCTCAAAACAGAGCCTGAACTTAACTACTGAGGTGTTCTGTGTGCCTGTGATCACTGTAATGCTGACATTTGAGTCCTCAGAATCAGATGGTGTTGAGTAGCAGTGCGTTGTAAGATTGTATGTCGGCACTTTCACACGGCAAGGAAAGATTGTATGTATGTGCCTCTTCGACACATCATCATCACCTTCAGATAGGCTGTAAGCGTATTGACTTATTGAATATAACAGTAATCTGTTTCAATTAGTGTGCTGAGTGATCGATATCGTAACCTCAGCCCCCACTAACATCTGCCGAATACTCTATTGCCTGAGCCTCCACATCCATCGAGCGGCCGCCCTAGGAGCTTACCCTGCTGATGCACCGAAACCCATACGCCGCTCACGATAACCTTGACCAGGAAAGAGTCATCTGTCAATGCATCCAGAGTTTCTAGTACTAGTAAGGATGGCTTTTCAGACAATTTCCCAGGTCTATGAGGCGGTAACCTTTGTTGACTTCAGACCCGAGTACCTATATACGGCACAGCCGACGTTGAAGCTATCGTGAACCCTGAGCCAATATCTTGGCAGACTAACTTTAGATTGTGAGGCTGAAAACAAACTTTGCTTCTTCGCTTATTATATCGTTATTACCTTACTTGATATCTCCGTGATTGTTATAGATACAAGGCTTATTAGAACGTTCTTCTCGTCTTCTTAGGGTATTCTGAGAATGGCCCCCTATGGCGGCCAAAGCTGCCTCATAGTGTGTTTATGCACTACTTGTGTAAACCGTGTGTATTGACAAAAATTCGAACACGAACTTTGGGACTTAGTTACTGGAACTCTCGAATCCATCCCAACACCGTCGTTGAGAGTATTTGACCACATGGCCAGTATCTGTAGTTATTTTAGCTCGGTCAATCACATATTGTGTAACTCGGCATGTTGCCATTGAGGTTTGCAACTTCAAAATACCTATGATATACCAACTCACTCTGGTATTCATCGCTACACATCACAGTTTCAAGGTCGGTATTCCAACTAGCTGCACATGGAAAAATCCCTGGTAGTTGCATACAAATAACTTCGAACCCCCCGTTGCTTAACTTGTGCTTTTATCACCATCTCTTTCAAGGCTCTAAATAGTGTTCATGTGATAATGATCTGCTGCTGTATGAGCTCAACCCGGTCCAAGATAAGTCGTTGACCTCTTTCTATCGATAAGCCGGATTGCTCAAGGTCTTTGTGGAATAACTTAGGTGATTATCGCTACTTTGTAAGATAAGCGGCTTGAGATATCGTGTCATCCTGCATGTATTGCTCAGTTGAGTTTAATTACTTGAATCAAGAAATGCAATCTCATTAGAATGATAGGCATACCATGGCATCTTTGTTGGTAGTTACGTATACTTTCTAGATTGTTGACACACCTGAGGCCTGCATCACCAGGTGATAAGCGTCATGAGCACAGTCCATACTCGGCCAGTAATGTTGTATTAATCCGGAAGGTTTTACCTTCTGTACGTATTGCGGCTAGTGATGAATTGTCATAAGCCCAACAGTTGTCATGGATAGACCAGTCTAGCCAGTCTTGCCAGTCTAGATGGCCATGATCTACACGACTAAAGAACCAAAGACTCCACTTCATGAGGGGTCATAGATCTCCATGAAGGCCTGTTGGCCGAACTCAATTGAACAGGTAGTCTAAACGACCGACATGCATCTCAACATTCCATCGTGTGACACATTAACAGCTATACTGCTAAAGAGCCGATGCAAGGGGTCCTTTTCAGCTGAGAACTAGGAAAGTGGCAGCTAGAAAGAGACAGCTCCCCACAGGCAAACAACCTAACGATGCGAACAAGAAAGCAAGCGATTTTAGCTTGGCTAGCTCGCCGGTAGTTGACGAGTGGCATTAGCCAAAGAGCGACGGTTGCATATTGTCAGCACGACACGAGAGCTCCTACAGAATACGGTGCTGTGCCTGATCGTATAGCTTGGCACGCCGCAATGATGATGAGTTCCTTGGCTGTTATCAAGAAAATTTAGGACCAACAGACGATAACTAACAACCAACATACTTTGATGGCTGCCAGGATTAATCGGACCTGTTCCGAGAAGGCAGGTTAGTCGGAAATAAAGAAAATAAGAGAAGGTAAAGGCTTCTTATTCAAGTCATCGGTGTGTATGGAATACCTCTGGCAATTTACGGTGAATCTTGGTTAACAATGGTTGATGCTTCAGAAGCATACAGACACAGACAGCATCGAGTATCGAGTGCCTCCTTCAGTTTAAAACCCCTGCGGCACTCTACGGCATAACGAATGCAGCTTAGCCATGTCTCATGAGTGCCTTGGATCTGCTATGCATGTCTTTGATTGCCTGTCAGTGTCTCAGTAACCGTCTCAATGCATATTCTCTCGTTCTCCCTTTTCAAACTGCTAGACTGCCAGACAAGAGCCCTGCAATTATATCGTCATAAGCACAGGGCTTCCACTGTCTCAAGCCCCCTTCGACCGTTTTGGCCGTTTTTCGTGCGTCGTCAAAGCGGAGCGAGCCGGCCTTTCATAGACCAGACAAGTCAAAGTCAAAGCACAACGCCAACGGGCACTATTCGCTGGTCTTTTACAGGCTAAACCTTTTGCTATGTGTAGTTGCGTCTAAGTTATGGAGATCCAACTCTCAGAGCCATGACTGGAATGACACTCTCTGCTGCGAGTTGACGGATCGGGGTTGTTGATGATCCTTCATGCTTCTGAGTGCAACCTCGGAAATGCAAGAGACGGCCGATTTGTTAACGTCCACACCGCCGAGATATCGAATCGAATAATTATCAGAAATTCCATTTGTATTCGTCTTGAGCCGAGCATCTAGTCAAGTTCTAGACCTTTTCATCCTTGCGGATCAGCAACCAACATTCTTAAGAAACTGGGGTTCTTTAATAGTAACGACCATGATGAGACATTTTGGATCCATGTCGGCACGGCATTTGTTGGCTGAAAGCCCTGTTCTGCTGAAGAGAAAACAGGGCAAATTGCTTTGTTCAAGGATATGAACCTTGACCAACAGAGTCAAGTCTAGTCAGGTGATGAATTGTTGACGCCTGCAACCCGTAGAACCTTGCTGATCTCTATGGTCAAGACTCCGTTGATCAGGAAATAGCATGACCGGGGATACTGTACGCGCTGCTTGTCCTCGCTTCAGAAGTGCCGAGCGGAACAAACGTCTCGAATTGAAAAACGTATCGAGACGGGAGGGCGTATAGAAACTACGTACTATGGATATCTCTCATGCCCGGGCGCAAACTTGAGCTTATTAGTTGGCCGTTGGACTAGCATCGCGGAAGCGAAGCCAAGCGAGGCCGATCAAGGAAAAGAGAAAAAGAGCCGAAGAGGAAAAAAAGCTAGAGGCTCGACAGTGGACCGGACAATGACGAGAATGGGTTGAACTGCCGTGACAGCTTGGCCTTTCTCTCATTAGACAACGTTAGTAAACCACCGGCTGCAGAACCACTATAGGAAACAATCACCAGCCGATCATAACAGTATGGTTTATCCATTGTCATGTTACGAGCTGTTGATGCGACGTTGATATGCACTGTTATGCGAGATGATCCCCTTGGCTTGGCTGCGTGTTGAGTTGTCCTTTAGCCGTTGGACATGAACACGCGGCGATGGCACAGCCTCTATGGAGGTTGAAGAACAGGTTGAATGTCAGCTGTTTGGGGTTACACTCGATTTTAAGCAGGGAAATACTGGTACTAGTATAGAACTAACACGCTCCTCTCGAGGAGGTCATTGAGCTAAGGTCTGGCTGGCGAAGAACGGATAGAATGTCCTGAGAACATGCCTAATATCCGTCGGACTATTCATCCTTGAGACAATTCAATAGGGCATGTGGGCTTCCAGAGATGGAGATGGATAACCCCTGTCTTCCTTGAAGACGATCATCAAATACTTACCTACGGATACAGTGTCACTAACAACAAGTATCGTCATGCAGCACAATGACAAGTTCGTGAGGAACAAGGCTGATAGTTTCCGCCTGCTGTGGCATTACCTATTATAGGAATTGCAGCGAGCCGGTAGCCATGCGATATTCAGTTTATGCTCTGATCGCACAAACGACGGGAAGTGCGGTGTTGTGTTTCTCGACCTTTCTCTGTAGGTAGGTCGTTTCAGAGGAAGATCGTGCATGGGGAGGGTATGACAAGGATTTTTGATGAGAAACCAGATAAAGAATTTTCTCCGTCGTCTAGAAGAAACTAAGGAAGCGGCAGTCTATAATACATCGTTAATGAGTCCCTGTTGACCATGGGTTTGAAACGGGGGAAACCTCGAAGTTGTCTTTTAATTTTTTAAAATGAGATGACTGCAGTGATAATGGCATCTTGCAAAATCGCAGCAACACCCATGGATGATGGATCAAGGATGTACCTACAGGAAAGTCTTAGATTGGGTGGTACAAAGTGTCATTGACAACAGCAGAGGACCTGTCTATCACCACCACAAGCTTTGAGAGTGGTCTGTCTTGATTACATACATCCAATATCAGACTGTGCCTGGGGGAACCCTCTCGGACTATGAAGTGCCAACAGTCTTGTGCTACCTGAAGTTTCAAAGCAATCACAGAAGGGAAAATAATGTAAAGGTGGGGTGCAGGGGTCTAAGTTCGTCAAGGGTTCAACGGGCCAAACGTTGGTTATACAAAAAGCAAAAATTCTGAGCTTGACATCAGACTACATACATACCGATAAGCTCCAGATCGAATTAACAAAACCATCATATCATGAGAATGAGAATGAGAAGGAGAACGTCAAATTAGCGAAGCTGATCTCGGGAGGTTTGGTATGCAAACAAACAAACACGGCATTCTCGTAGATCCATTGCAATGTCCTACAAGCGCAAGAATCACCCGATTTAGGCTTCGAGGGCGATGTTTAACAACCTCCGTGTTTTTTTCTCCTTTCCGTCACCGAAGGTTCGGCACGAGGGAATGTCTTGCGGATATTGTGCTAGAAGAGCCATGAGCAGCGGGCCGAAGGTTGGACAAGGCGAGATGCGATCGACGGAAGAGCGGTGCGTTTATTTGTTTCTTCTTCCGTTTCTGAAGGGTTCGTGCAACATGACAAGTTGGTCATGTCATATCATGCATCAGCACTTCTTTTGTGAACAGGAGAATCCGCTGTGGCCATCAAAAGAGGAAACTTCTGTTGGTTTGTGTTTAGATAGTTTTCAATAATAATAGCGGCAACAGTGTATGGTCTGAATCCTTGCGACTTGACTTGTCATGCATGAGCCTGTCTGTGCCAGAGAGGGCATCATGGGCCGTGGCTCTACATACATAAGTAGTACTCAACAGCTCCACATGATCCCCGCTGGAAACATTCCCCGTTTACGAGTACGCAGTTTTTACAACACAGTACACATCAGCAAGAGAGAAGTTGACTGATGATATCTGAGTTACCTGCGGCGTGGCTGATCAATCATTGGAGAGACTACTGGGTTCGAGAAATTCTGTCTCATTTATGGTGACCTCTCAATAAAACGTCAAAGCACAATGCGAGACCCATTGACAGTTTTGTGTCAAAAATCAACACCAAGCCACAAACCACTAGACGCCCAATTAGCCTATTAGCTCGACAGAACTAATCCCGACCCTTAAAACGTCAGTCACATTTCTCTCCCCAATGCATTTCATTGCGTGGCATCCCGCACATCTCACACTTGCCTGAAGTTGACCCCCGTGGCATATCTCATCGAGTCCGATCACCTCGCAAGGGTCCTTGTTGAGTATGTACGCAGGTTGATTGTTTCCGTGATGGTCTCTTTTAGAGTTCAACGAGTCAGCCGTCTTCAATGCATGGCAACATGAAGTATCTCAAAGCATCACGGCTACAGTTGTCAGTGTATCAACAATGATACCTCATGATTACTTGCATGTTTCCCCTAACCTCTTCTCCACTGTTGGGGAGACAAGACGGAGCTCCATCTTGATCCATCCTCACCGACAAAAATAGCTAGATAAACTTGGTATATACCTAGAGCGTCAATTAACTCGCGACTTTTTTGACACCCTGATTTTGCTTCCTCCTCAAAGCCGACATCAGCCAAGGCACTGCAAATAGCCAGACCTGCACCGTGCCGCCGCGGCCGTGATTCCTGCCGCCCAGCCGCCGTCGTCCATCCTCCGACAATCCCTGTAATGGAAGAATCTTTCTTTTCCCATCTCATCTTTGCCAAAATTCCCCTCTCATTGAGCCTTTGCTCTGCTTTGCTGTTTCGTGCTCAAGGGCGTAGTACGAGTGGTATGTAGTACATGCATTTTGTATGTAATATGCAGTGTGCCAGAGAGTTCCTCTCAAGTACACGCCCGTTGGTGGTGCAGGGGACATTAATGCTACACGCCCCTGACCCCCTAGAGGAACACCCCGTCTTGAAGGCTCGTTCGCTCTGTTTACCCTTCTCCTCGCACTTCCACTCTCTACAGCGACCTTGCTTTACCTTGACCATGACCTTGAACCATGCATTGCATCTGCATCTGCATCTTTCTGCTGCTACTGCGCTGCAATAAAATCTCTCGCCGTCCCCATCCCGCCTTTTCGCTCGCATGGCATCCATACCCATACCCATACCACCCCATGTTCATGCTTGTTCTGCTCCCCTCCCTCTGAGACACCAACCCTCTCTCCATCTTATTATTCTCTTTTTCGTTTATTGGGCTACGTACAGGCTTAGGTTATCACTCTGCATCTCTAATTGCATGCCTTTCCTTTCGTCCTCTCTCTCTCTTTCTTTCTTTCTTCTACACCATTCCATTCAACCTCGTCCTCCTCCTCTCCTCTCCTCTCCTCCCACTGCAGCCGATCTCTTCTTGAAGCTCGGCTCCTTGGCTCCTCTTCTGTATTCTGACCTTTCGCCTCTGCCGCTTCGGGGTTTAAATCGTTCCAACTCCCGCGCCCTAATAAGCAGCAAACTCTCAGCCAGCTTCAGCCCTTAACCGGCCTGAGCCAAGCTCAAACTCCCCCGTCATTAGTGGATTGTGGCTTGCCCTCGCCCGTCCAGAGACCATTCAACCAATCCGAGGAGCTTAGAAGGCCACTGGAAGTGCAAGATCGGATAAGACTAAGACCCTAGACAGGGCTGTTCGGATCGGGTCCATACATCCTGGGAGCTGTTACTTGGACTCTCTAAAACGCTTCAATTCCCGTCTTCCGCGCTCTCTAGCTTCCATTTCTCCCCGCCGCACTCCCACTACCCACCCGGTCACTTATTCCCTAGAAGGCCTGAGCCTCCGTCCGACCTGCCGAGTCCCTTGCCCTGTTGAGACAAGACGACACGACACGAGACGTAAGCGATCAATTGAGGAACCGCTCACAGTGGACTTCTCACAGTTACAAACCTTGCTCTCAGCTCCATCCTCATCTCTTCTCCGAAGCCTCAGCTGTTGGTTCCATTCTCTTCACAACCAACACCCAGACATCGCGCCAGGTTCGTTCCATCTTAGTGGACCCATCAAGCGTCAGACCAGGCCTGAACCAAACCAAGTCCAACTCGAATCATTTCGTTTCAACCAACCAGCCTTGGCTCTTTAATCTTAAACACCTACAGCATCCTCTATTCTCCTGCAACTTTTGGCATTTGACTTCAAGCTCTTTGACCTTTTGCCCAATTCATACCAAGTTGCATTAACGCATTTGTACACCTGTCTACCCTTTCTCGTCCAGGGAGAACCTTTGTATCATCTAACGACGCCTACGACGATTACGACCATCACGAGACAAAAGAGGACTGATACGAGTCTCACCCAAGAAACGATCCAATTTCTATGCCTCTGTCCCACCCGAGTGCTATGGTGCTTGCTTTATCAATTATTTCTCACTGATTCTATTTGATACCCACGAACTGGACTTCGATCCATCCGAGACACGAAACGCTGCCGATCACCCTACCTTTATTTGCCACCAGGTCCCAATACAACTCAAATCTCCCGACTTACCTCATTCGCCGCAAGTCTCCAAATACGCAATTCCCCAGCTCTAGCATATATTGCCATTCTTCAATCCGACAGCTAGGGAGTCGGGTGAGCATCACCTGGCCCCTATACCTTTAGCCAACACGGCTCCACCGCTAGAAATAGACTTCCGCGACATGGCTATGGATGCGCTTAAGAATCTTGTCAACAACGTTCCGGACTGGTTACAGCGACTTGACGACCTCAGCGGCCAGATCGACCGACGCCAGGCCGAGCTGGCCGCTGTTGCTGCCGCAGAGGGCAAAAGCGCGGAGACAAAGTCGCTTCGCAACAAAGGCTCAACCGAGTCCCTCAAGCCCAAAGATGATCCTCCAGTAGTTCACGCCGAGGCTCCAGCGAATGAGGATATCCTCGAAGATGGCGCAGGTGACAGCACAGCACAGACACCAGTCAAGCCTGAGACACATAAGGTGCATACCCCAAGCCCTGATTCCATTCGCCAGCAACAAGAGATTATCAAAGCCGCACAAGCTAGAGCGCGAGCTCAGGTCAGGAAGAAGCCCAAGTCGCCATCTATGATGTCTAACGAAGACGCCCCTGCCGCTTATCGAACACGGAGCATGATCATTGTCTACTATGATAGCTATGTTCAGAGCTTCTTTGACGATCTTGTGAGGTTCGTCTCGTCAAGTCGAAACCTGATGCGCAAAGCCAAGATGGCCGCAAGAGTTGCCCAGATCAAGAAGCTTGCAGAGCAAGACGTGTCAGAGGATGGAAACAATGACGACGCTCTCCCTTCGCTTCGATACATGAGCAGCAGGCGATTCGGTCCTATGTCAATATCCCGACCCGGTGCTGGCGACCAACCACCAGACGTATACGATAAGCTGGATAAGGGCCTCGAATTTGTGCAGAGTATGTGTGAGCACGGTGCTCATCAGTTCCTTCGCGATGGCGACTGCAACGACGAGATCAGTAAAGTTCAGAAACGACTGACTGAGGTTCTTGAGATGGCCAAGACAGAAATGGAGCGCGTAGAGCGCGAAGAGCCTGAATTAGCAAAGGAAACAGGCGAGTTGGGCAAAGTCCGGACACGGCGGCCCATAAGTATGCGCCGCGACATGGCCGTCGGCCTCAAGGAAAGCAGCCCGGCACCCACTAAGGAAGAGAACAAGTTGGAGCCCGCAAAGCTAGAAGCTGCCGAACCTATCGTCCCGGCAGATCCCATGGCACCTATGGCTGTGGATTCAAATATCATGGAAGCCGACGAGGGCATCGATGTCGAAATGGAACTTCCCAAACTGCAATATCGATCAACCCGGGCGATGCGCAGTCGTGGACCATAGCGTGGTCGCGAGTCGTGTGCCTGGGCCATCATTCTCGAAGCACCATAACGAGAAGCTCAATTGTTCAAGGTACTCTGCTTTCAGCATCGCTCATGTTACTACTCATTAAGATCATCATTGGCGTCACGGACTCGGGAGAAGAAAGCTTCAAAAGGGGAAAAAATCTGGAATTTGGGTTTGGTTACTTCCATCTGTTGGTAAACGGAGGACCGTCTTCCACCTTTCATTTTATATTTATCGCGAAGCGTGAGCATTGCGTCCGTATGGATTGGCTTTGTATCATATACTAGTTGTTGATTGTCACTTTGGAGCTTATCTTATGTCAAAAGAAAGGCCATTCATAGCGTCGGGGTTGCTGCATGCTCTAAGGGTTTCAAGGGACTTGGCTGTATTTCTGATTACTCTTTTCTTATTTCATAGTTCTATCTAGGTTTGTGGTCATGAACAATGGAAATATCGAAAATGACGCTATACAACTTGCGTTTCCTTCGTTTTTGTAAGAAACAAAAGATAGATTGGAACTCGGCTTTCATTCCAAGGACATTTCAGTTTCTTATATAGTAAGTAACTCAGAGTACCTACCTAAGCACTGTACTGAAATTTACCTAAACTTATCTACTCCATAAAGGAATGGCATATTCTTAGTAAATCTTGTCAAATTATTAGAAACTTTAATAAACTTAAGTAAATTTAGGTATACTGAGTGATCGAACCCTTATCTTCCATTCGCCTTTTCAGCCAATAAATGAAGTTCATTGGCATCTCTTGGGGCCCTTTAAGTAAACAGGAAGCTTTCAGAGGTTGGGCATTCGAGCCAGAAAGACTTATGAAGGTCTCTGTGACAACTTACGAGTTGACAAAAAGGGTTCCCAAAGGGCCTAACCTGATTTGGGGAACGGGTGAGAATACTCTCTCGAGGTAAGAGTTATAAGAAAGGTTGGCTCTCTCAATTTATGAACTTGCTAAGAGGGAAAGAGTCAGCTGGCGAGTGATATGCCTGGCGAGGGTTCCTTAGCATCCATCACTAGCAAGCTCATGGGCTAGCCAGTGTGGCCACAAGACTCCAAGGAATGAGATTTCAACTCCTCTGCATTGTTTACCCCGATGACCGAAGTAGGCCGAAAGACGTCACTGTAATATGAAAAGGGGGTTGATTTCTGAGAGTTTGTTGTCTAATTGGTGCTCATGGACTCTGCCTATAGTAGTAAGTGATCCAATTGATGTGCAAACTCAATGCTCGTTTTTGGATACTTGCTAGTTGGTTTTTGGATTTCTGCTGACTACTAGAATTGATGTCAATGTGGTCGAGTATGAACCGAGGAAAAAGAGCCAAGAATACTGGTTGTCGTCAGAGAGATTCAAGTCTAGGCGAACCAGCAGTTTACCTTTAAATTAACCAAAATAGAGAGTGACATAGAGAGGGAGAGAAATAAACCATATGCATATTTCGAAGTTCTTCGCTCAATTATAGGAGAAGCCACACGCAGTCTTCGGGTTTAATCTCAGACGAGAAGCGTCCTAACAAAAGAGATCAACGAGCATCTCACCAGGACACGTTTTTAGTCTGGTGAAAGATAAGAAAAAAACAATACATATGAATAATGAGTAAGAACCGTCATTCTACCGCTTTCGTACAAGTCCAGCCACGAGGTGCCATCAATACAAGCCTGTTCCTCTTCATAAGGTAAGTCAACAGAGGCGATGACCAACATCGGGTTGTGGCTTTATTATCACCAGGAACTTGAGCACCGTTGCTGCTAAAGAGAGCTCATTCACAAACGTGAATTCCATGATTTGTAGCTGTCTCTATAGGAGAATGAGCATCAAAGTGACAAAAAGTTTGGTGAGTTGTGGGTTATAGCATTATTCAATAGTTCTAGAACGTCCATCTGGCAAAATGACAGTACGAGAAACCCTGCGCGACTAAGTCTGACGACTAACTGAGAGATTGGACAATCGATGATGTTGATGGAGCTTGAATGCCGTTTGAAAATCACATGAATGGTAGCAGCAAATCCTGATATCCTGCAGTAAGAGCTATGGGATTATTTGACCTTGGAGGTTTACTGAGACTCAGGTCGATCAGCATTGATTCATGTTGTTTGGAGATGACTGTTTACTTGCTATTCCTGACATGACATCCCGATCGTGCTTCCAGCACTTAAGGGCTTACTCTGTGAGTTTTAATTCGGTGGATTTATTCTTCCGTGAATTGTGAAGTCTGGTTTGAGGATCCTGAATTACCTATGTTTAGGCATCCATGTTGCTAAGCAACACGACCTACGACAAGGAAATGACTGCCTTTTTGCCTATCTTGGGTGACAAGCCTGATTCCAAAGAAATACAACTGATTGATGAGTTGCTGCGATTTAAATTCTTCATATTTTCTTTTGCCTTGAAAAGCCTTCCAGGTGGTTGTGTTGGGTAGAGCCTCACCTGCATTCACTTAGACGCGGTTTAGTGGGGCATGGCCTTTCCGCGTGTACCTGCCTCCGTGTGACGTCCCTCCCGTCGTGGTGACAAGCTTCACTCCTACATCAACCACGGTTTGTTGCTTCTCACACCTAAACACCTACGTTAGGTAACCTCAACATTGAATCAACTAAGCGCGGCTTCAGCGCTACCTTTTATCCTAGACGACGTATACCTGCATTCCACTCTTTCAAAATGACGATAGCTTCGTGCGTGGCCGATCGATAGCTTTCACGATTCCCCTAGGCCCCCCACCACATCATGGGTCAAGGGTTCTCCCTCGCAACGCCGTCTGTCGGCTCCGCAGGCATCGATATCTCGGAGCTTAGCGATGTTCAATTTGAGAAGAGCATAGGAAATGCGAGGTTCATGAAGTCTATTCGTGGGCGTCACGAGAATGGTCTAGTGCTCGTCAAGGTCCTGGTCAAGCCGTACGCCGACGTCAAGCTACAGCAATACAAGAAACAGATAATAGGTAACCTTCGGGCGTTTTCAACACACCCAGAAATCTTCTAATCAAAATCAGAGCAGAGTAACGCGATAGACAAAATCCCCAACACCCTCGGATTCCAGCGCATTATCGAGACCGAGACCAATGGCTACTTGGTCCGCCAGTTCCTTTACAGCTCACTATACGACAGAGTCAGCACTCGACCGTTCCTCGAGGACATCGAGAAGAAATGGTTGGCCTTTCAGCTACTTTGCGCTCTTCGCGATTGTCACGCACGCGATGTCTACCACGGCGACATCAAGGCGCAGAATGTCCTCGTGACCTCGTGGAATTGGCTATACCTCTCCGATTTCTCCTCCGCCTATAAGCCTGTGATGCTCCCCGACGACAACCCGGCCGATTTCTCTTACTTCTTCGATACGTCAGGCCTCCGAACCTGCTATGTTGCCCCCGAGCGCTTCTATGCTTCTGGAGAAGCGCCGCCGAAGAATGCGAAAATGACATGGGCAATGGACATATTCAGTGCTGGTTGCGTTATTGCGCAACTGTTTCTTGAGTCGGACATCTTCAGCCTCGCACAGCTGTACAAGTATCGGCGTGGCGAGTACGACCCTGTGATCACGCATCTGAGCACCATCGCAAACAAAGACCTTGCCGATATGATAGCCCACATGATCCAGCTTGATCCCGAGAAACGATACTCGGCAGACCAGTACCTGGAGTTCTGGAAAGGCAAAGTATTTCCGCACTACTTCTACAATTTTCTGCACCAGTATATGGAGCTCATAACAGACCCTTCATCTGGCAACAGTCCCATGTCAGGCACTTCGAAAAATCTTGGAGAAGCTGATGATCGAATCGATCGTGTATTTTACGACTTTGATAAGATCTCATACTTCCTCGGTTATCAGCTTGAGAAACGTACCTCAGACGAACTTCAACCGCCCCCCAGGCTGAGCCTATCGCATTTCCCAGTGAGACTTAACATACCGAATCACAACCATACCGTATCTTCCGAATTAGAGCCACCAGAAGATGATGGAACGTTGATATTCCTGACGCTGATCGTGTCTCAACTAAGAAACACTGCGCGGGCATCTTCACGAATCCGCGCATGTGATGTACTCCTTGCCTTTTCTGAAAGACTAACTGATGAAGCCAAGTTGGACAGAGTCTTGCCATATCTAATGACACTTCTCGTCCCAGATGAGACAGATCTAGTGTTGATTGCTGCTATTCGAACCATTACCCAGCTTTTGCAGCTGGTACAGACAGTCAATGCATTCAACTCTCATGTCCTGGTAGAGTATGTATTACCTCGCATGGAAGTCGCGCTGGGGTCTAGATCAAGGGTACCCAGTTCTTTGGTCAGAGCAGCTTATGCTTCTTGTCTCGGCAGTCTTGCGACCACTGCACAGAGATTTCTCAACATGGCGTCAAGCCTTCGAGCTGATGGCTCAATGCCTATCACTGATCCTGAAGTCGAACCTGGGGCGGATGCCAAGGCCAACTTCGAGAGCGTCTTTGACAACGCTGGGCGACAGCTTTTTGAGGTTCTTGAGAGCCATTCAAAACAGTTGGTAGAAGACCCGGACATTTCAGTTCGCAGAGCATTTTTGGCCTCCGTACCCGAGCTATGCCTCTTCTTTGATCATCATTCAAATGATGTCCTCCTTACTCATCTTAACACATATCTGAATGATCGAGATTGGACGCTGAAATGCGCATTTTTTGATACGATCGTCGGTATCGCAGCCTTCATCGGAAGCACGAGTTTGGAGGAGTTCATGCTCCCCTTGATGATACAAGCCTTGACTGATCCAGAGGAGTACGTGGTACAGGCCGCTCTCCATTCGCTTGCTCAACTCGCTGGGCTTGGTTTGTTATCAAGGCCCAAGGTTTGGGAGCTAGTTGATCTCATCAGCCGATTCACGATGCACCCAAACATCTGGATCCGAGAGTCAGCGGCAGAATTCTTATCAATGTCGGCACGGTACTTGCCACCTGCTGATATGAGGTGCAACCTGATGCCTCTTGTAAAACCCTTCCTGAAAGTGGAGGTTCTCTCAGACTTTTCCGAGCTCAACATACTTGATGCTCTCAAGAGGCCGTTGGCTCGAAATGTCTTTGACCAGGCTATAACGTGGGCCTCGAAGACAGAGCGCGGCATCTACTGGAAGCCCCTGCAACAGCTCAAACCATTTTTGTTCGGCTCCAAAGGGTCAACGTCAAGCCGCACCTCTCGGGACTCGATGCAAAGCTCCACGGGGCGAGTGGCTCGAAATGACGAAGATGAGCAATGGTTGACAAAACTCAGAAACCTCGGGCTCAAGCACGAAGATGAGTTGAAGCTCGATGCCCTACGTGAGTTCATCTGGCGCCTAAGTAAAATAAAGGCGCGTGATACTTCTACATCAGATGGTACCACATCCAATGGTGTAGTATCTCTCAAATCATTGGGAGTCACTCCTCAAACGGTGTTCTTCAATGACGCGCCGCTTCGAGACCCTAATGCAGTCGTGGATCTTGAACCACCGGCGGAGCCTTACACAATTGCAGATGCCCTCTTGGACGCCTCCATGACTATTGACGACTCGACAGGTGGAAAAAAGAGGGTCAACAACAACCGAAGAGTGCAAAGTGTCGGACCTCGTTCATCACGCCGTCTCCTTTCACCAACTAGCGCTGGTCGAACACATACTGGAGCACCCTCTGCAGGGCAGCTGATGCAGACAGCCGACGAGGGACCCTCTCAAGGAGAGCTACCTTCTAGAAATGCAGTGCGCCATCAGGCAAGCGCCCTGAGTCTCCTTGACCGCAAGGACAAGAACAAATCGATCGCGCAAACTGGCACCACCGACGCCAATGCATTTGGTGAGGTTGAGGGGCCTTTTGCTCAGACTTCAGCCGACCAGCAAGCTTCCTCTGAAGGGAATGGAGGCGACACTACCGGCTCGCGGGTGTCGAAACATAGTTACGCAGGCAACGATCCAAACATACAAAGAATGTTGGATAACATGTATGTTGATAACTTCCCTCGTGATGTTATCGAATTTGGGCCTATGGTCACGCCGATCAAGAGGAGCAAAGCAAGCCGCACCAGTGTTCAACCTGGCGAGGAACCTTGGAAGCCGGTCGGACAACTTGTTGCAACGTTTTCCGAACATAAAAGCCCAATCAATAGGGTTTTACCATCCCCTGACCATGTTTTCTTCATCACTGGCGGCGACGACGGTACTGTGAGGGTTTGGGATACGGCTAGGCTCGAGCGAAATATCACACACCGGTCTCGTCAACTCCACAAACACGGAGATAACACACGAGTTGTCGCTCTCTGTTTTGTGGAGAACTCGCATTGTTTTGTGAGCTGTGCATCTGATGGTACCGTTCACGTAGTGAAGGTCGACACCGTATCTGCTGGTGGCGTTATCAGGTATGGCAAATTGCGCGTTCTGCGAGAGTATCAACTACCAGATGGCGAGTTCGCGGTATGGTGTGAACATTTCAGACAAGAATCAAACTCGATTCTTGTCATCGCTACTAACCGCTCAAGGATTCTTGGTATCGACTTGAGGACCATGAGTCTCCTATACACTCTCGAGAACCCAGTGCACCATGGAACGCCAACTTGCTTTTGCGTGGATAGAAAGCGCAACTGGCTTTGCGTGGGCACTTCTCATGGAGTTGTTGACCTCTGGGATCTGCGGTTCAAGATGAGGCTCAAGGGTTGGGGCCTGCCAGGCAAAGGGTCAATCTACCGAATTTGCATCCACCCTACCAAAGGCCGTGGCAAATGGGTATGCATTTCTGGCGGTACTGGACAAGGCGAGGTGACGGTTTGGGACCTGGAGAAAACCGTCTGCCGAGAAATTTATAGAACGGGTGGCAGCAAGGATGGACTCAAAGCGTATGAGCCATGGGATGTGGACGAGGACAAGCGAGAAGGCATGCTCGGACGATATGCTACTAGCATCGAACCCAACGAAATCGCCAATGCCGATCGTGGAGTACGTGCCATGGTTGTCGGAACTGCAACTGCAGAAGATTCGAGAGATGTGAGACACGCCTTTATCGTCACAGGCGGCTCAGATAAGAGACTTCGCTTCTGGGATCTGTCTCGGATGGAGAGCTCGTTCATCTACAGTGGACTGTCCCCAGATCTACCCAAACCGACTTACACGACCTCGCACCCAACAACGGCGCTGACGTTGAACATGGAGCGTTTTCCTAGACAGGCTCCAACGGCACCAAATGCTGGTTCTGGATCAAGAGCCAAGTCATCAACTGCCCGACCACCTCGATCGACAGTTATATCCCTTCAGCAACAACAGTTGCTGCAGTCTCACGTGGATTCTATTTTAGATGTGGCGTTGTTGGAGTTCCCATATATTATGAGCGTTTCGGTGGATAGGATGGGCGTCGTATTTGTGTTTCAGTAGAGCCGGGATGCAACTGGTGACACGATGCAATTTATAAAGACATCAAGAGCAATCACCTTTTAGTTTGCTGGTAGCTTGTTTCTGGACAGAACAACTAAGCAAGAATTAGGTTATCATTAACTGCTAGGCTTAGGTGCATTGGAGTTTGTCCAATATTGTAGTGTGTGGAAGAATAAGAACTTCTCAAGAGGTGCTTAATATACGTCAATTCTTTCGAATATCCCGAACCACTCCCTATTTCGTGATTGACTGGTATATGATGTAAAACTTACTTACTATCTAGAGTACTGAGTTGCTGGTCCCTCAGTCTGAGTCTATGGTGGCTGGGGTCTGTGTGCCACTCTAAGCTCAAGCCACACGCGACACCAAAATTTCCCCTACGCCTCGTCAAGTCGCAGCCTTGCCTTACCATAAATCAACACTACCGACATTTGCATGCCCTTCCTTCCAAACAGTCTCCAAACTCGATCCCGGCGCGAGCCAAATCCAAGCAACTACATTTCTAAACCCGAGGTAACG
The DNA here is from genome assembly GCA_017165645.1 of Fusarium sacchari. Lineage (NCBI taxonomy): Eukaryota > Fungi > Ascomycota > Sordariomycetes > Hypocreales > Nectriaceae > Fusarium > Fusarium sacchari. The sequence goes on from JADANP010000002.1 coordinate 291,835, forward strand.
GCCCCAAATCCAAGATGCGGCTCACCGCCGACCTCATCCGGGATTCCCTATCCTACCTCAACCCGCTCAAGGAGCGAGAGCTTGATCTTCGAGGTGCGTTTTGAAAAGAGCAGATGCTACATTTTTGATCTCTAGAGAGCGCAGAGTTGATACAATCGTCTTTGCGGCGTGAACAGGCCACCGAATTCCCGCGATTGAGAACTTGGGTGTCGCTGGTGTAAGTTTTAAATTCTCTGCCTTGTTGCTCTGTTACTAACAGCTTAGCCTCACGATGCCATCGACTTCACAGATAATGACATTCAAGTACTGGGAAACTTTCCCTTGTCGCCTCGCATAACGACCCTTCTCCTCGCACGAAACCGCGTCTCAAGCATTCAACCCTCTCTGGCCAAGGCCATTCCAAACCTTGCCAACCTGGTGTTATCGTCGAACAACCTGACAGAGCTTGCGGATCTGGATGCGCTGGCGTCATTTCCCCGCTTGACGCACTTGGTACTATCGGATAACCCCGTTTCCAAGAAGGAGGTCAGTTTGAGACGTGTCGATTGGTGCAGCAATGACTAATGCAAGATGCAGAACTATCGATACTGGGTGCTATGGAAGTGTCCCTCCGTGCGGTTTCTTGACTTCGAGAAGGTTAAGGAGTCTGAGCGGGAGAAGGCCCGCGAGCTCTTCGGAACTGAAGAAGAGCCAACAGCTCTGGCTTCAAAGGTATGGATATCGCCAATGATAAAATAGTTGCACGATGCTAACAACGACACAGATCCAGGGTATCAAGACCACAACCTTCAACACCTCGACTGACGGCTCGGACGCGCCCTCCAAGCTTTCCCGAATAAAGCTGACGGACGCCGAGAAGAAGCGACTACAGGAGCGTATCAAGAAGGCTACCAGCCTACAGGAGATTATCGCGCTGGAGAAGGAGCTGAACGAGGGACGTCTGCCTTCTGGTATTCACGGGGATGCCATGGAGGAATAAATCTTGACAACTATGATGGTTATGTACCACTTGTTTTGGGGGTTGCAGAAAAAATACTACGTTATTTCGCTTTCGCATTATGGCTATCGTCCCACCTAAGAATGGAAGTTGATGCCAAATATCAAGATTGTCATTTTGTTTTGTTTTGTGATGTACATGATGATAGACCGCTTTTGTCCTCGTTTTCTAATTCAGCAGACTAACGGTCAAACCTGAAAACGCCTCTTTTACCATGATTCGTGCAGCAAATGAGCAATGCTATAACTAGCCAGTCATTGCTACGTCTCCATCTCGATTCGCACCAGAAGCCTGTCTGAACTCCAACTCCAACTGCGAGTTCGGGTCATCCTGTCTATCATGATGGGCTATGGAGTTGCCGTTCACGAGAGGCTTGCCAACGCCGTTGGCTAGAGGAAACCCAAGCTTCTGGTTGGTATCGTCACCTTGGAGACGTGCCTGCGTGGCCTTGGCCTTGGCCTTGATGTTCTTGTAGGGAACGGTCTTTGGCACGACGTCTTCAAGAAACTCTAGGTTGTCATGGTGTGCAACAGCGCTTGCTATTGAAGTTAGGAAGGGCGGTTCAGTCAAGGATGAGGAAGCTAACTTACCGACATCCTTGTATTGGATGTTCCGACGAGGTTTGCGGTCTAGCTTGGCTTGGGTATGTGACTCTTCTGCAAGATGCTGAACAAACATTTCCTGTGTCGCATGAGCATGACGGGGGTGAGAATGGGCAGCGAGCACATACAGCAGCGAGAGTTATCACGAAAGCTGCATTGTTAGAGCACAGACCGATATCTGGGTCTTGTGCGATGATCTTTTTAACTCTAGAGACTATCACCATGTTAGGTTGGGACTGAAGAGCGTGGTCAATAGCTTACGAGGGAGCTGATTCTGGCCTGTAGGCTCCTTTCGAGGAGGAATAGCAGTGGTATTATAAGGCATGGCGGTGGTAGAGACGAAATTGCTGGAAAATGTGAAAAAATTGAGTGAGTCTGGGTGCGTTAGAAAGAGCTAAACAAATGTATCAATGCATGAGGCGGATGGCTTTTGTATTGGCGAGGGACGAAGGTCAAGGTTGTTGAGTACAGGGGTAAGAGAGTCGTAGGCGCAACCAGAAAATACAAGGCAGGGACAAATAAACAACAGAATCAAGTACACAGCGAATTCAAAGTTGAAAACGACACTTGAATTGCACGACCATCTTGAACAGGAAATGTGAGCCGTACCTTGACTACAAGCGAATTCTCCAAGAGTTGTACAGACTATCAGGGGCTGCGATTCGTTTGAGAGTTAAGGGTCGAGAATGAAGGGAATGCGAGGGATATGCTTATCAAAGAGATTATCAAAGGTTTTGTATCGATATCAATGGCTGATAAGTCGAGTTGAAATGTGAAATTTCGGTTCTTGTAAAGCCAAGATACAGTACAGTAAGGTAAACGAAGAATGACATTCACTGATGAGGTCCGAGACGCGATGCTGCAACCACTAAACGCGATACTGTGGCTGAACCCAAAGCCACACATCAGCTGTCAGCATCCCTGTTGGTCACTATGACACTCACCATATACAACAACGTTTACGAAATAAATAGCCTTTACCAAAGAAACAGCCCTCATCTTCGCCTCACTAGCATTTTTAATCCTTCAGTCCAATCACCACGACTTTCGCGGCTTCGAAGATAGCGGTTGAGCGACAATGGTCGCCTTGCCTGAACCATGAACGTGCGACAATCATCCTTCAGCTTGGCGCCTCCCGGACCTGGACTTGAAAGACGTCCTTCGGTAGTATCGCGTTTATCCTCCGTCTTTTCGAATGCAGATCAAGAAACAGGGAGTGCAGCACGGACAGGGGCTGGGCTTATCGAGGAGGAGATTGCCGAGATTAAGAGATATGAAGTATGTTGTGGGACACTGGATATGCGGCTCTGTGCTAACTAGCTGGACCAGGACTTTACAACAATAGGTATGCGACTCGAACCACTGCAATACGGACTCCGATACTGATATACGGCAGACTGGGTGCAAGATGCGGCGCGAGAGCAAGCTAAGCGTAAGGCGCGAAGAAAGCAAGCGGCCGGCCTCTACGATAAAGGACAACCTGGCTGGCGATACCAGCTGTGGAGGAGTTATGATGCAGCGCAAGCCTGGATCGTGGTAACAATCATTGGTGTTGCTATTGGCTTGAATGCAGCACTACTCAATATCATTACAGAATGGCTCTCCGACGTCAAGATGGGCTACTGCGAGACAGGCTTCTATTTGAATGAGAACTTCTGCTGCTGGGGAGAAGAGAATGGTATGTGGTGCCCAGGCTATCCAGGGTATGTATGGTGACAAGAACGATGCTGATGCCAGGCAGGCTGCGATCAGTGGCACAGATGGACTGGCTTCGAACCCTTCAACTATTTTATCTATTTTGTCTTTGCAGTAAGTGCCAAGTCTTCATTCGCACTTGTGTATACTAACGACGTAGACTCTATTTGCTTGTGTCGCGGGCACCTTGGTCAAGTCTTTTGCACCATATGCTGCCGGCTCTGGCATTTCTGAAATCAAGTGCATCATTGCCGGGTTCGTTATGAAAGGCTTCCTTGGATGGTGGACTTTGATCATCAAGTCAGTATGCCTCCCTCTGGCTATCGCCTCTGGTCTGTCTGTTGGAAAAGAAGGCCCAAGTGTACACTACGCTGTGTGTACGGGAAATGTGATCTCTCGACTTTTCGACAAATATAAACGCAACGCTTCTAAGACTAGGGAGTTTCTGAGCGCCTCGGCAGCTGCCGGTGTCGCTGTCGCATTTGGCAGTCCTATCGGCGGCGTTCTTTTCTCTCTCGAGGAAATGTCGAACCAGTTTCCTCTCAAGACATTATGGCGAAGCTACTTCTGTGCCCTGGTAGCGACAGCTGTTCTCGCTGCTATGAATCCTTTCCGAACGGGACAACTGGTCATGTTCCAGGTCGAGTATAAGAACGACTGGCACTTCTTCGAGCTGCTATTCTACGTCCTAATTGGTATTTTCGGAGGTCTCTACGGAGCCTTTGTGATTAAGTGGAATTTGCGGGTTCAGTCATTCAGAAAGAAGTACCTGAAAGAGTATGCTGTTCTCGAAGCGATTTTGCTGGCAGCGGGGACTGCTATCATTGCCTACCCCAACGCCTTCTTGAGGATAGACATGACAGAGAGTATGGAGATCCTCTTCTCGGAATGTGGGCGTGGAGAATCGTACCATGGTCTCTGTGAACCCGACAAGAGATGGTGGAACATAATTTCACTGTTCCTGGCGACGTTCCTAAGACTTTTCCTGGTTATACTATCCTATGGATGCAAGGTTCCCGCCGGTATCTTCGTTCCGTCAATGGCAATTGGAGCGTCCTTCGGAAGAACAATTGGAATCCTTGTTCAGGCTATTCACGAAGCCAATCCCACCAGCGTCTTCTTTTCGGCATGTAAACCTGACGAGCCTTGCATCACACCAGGTACATATGCCCTGCTAGGAGCCGCTGCGGCACTCAGTGGCATCATGCACATCACCATATCTGTGGTAGTCATCATGTTTGAGCTCACAGGCGCTCTGAACTATATTCTCCCCACCATGATTGTTGTCGGAGTCACCAAAGCTGTCAGCGAATTGTTTGGCAAGGGAGGCATCGCAGATAGAATGATATGGTTCAGTGGAATGCCATTCCTTGACAGTAAAGAGGAGCACAATTTCGGAGTTCCTGTCTCAGCTGTCATGAGAACTTCTGTTGTCTCGATGCCCGTTCATGGGCTTACCTTGGGTGAGGTCCAGAGCCTCCTCGCTGATGATCGATACCAAGGTTTCCCCGTGGTGGAAGATAAACACACCAAGGTGCTTGTCGGTTATATCGGCAGAACGGAGTTGCGATATGCCATTGATAAGATGAGTCGAACCTCACCATTATCAGAGACTGCAAAATGCACATTTGCACCATCGTCGGCAAATCTGTCCAGTACATCGCTCAACAACATCCATAGCGACTCATCTCACTCCTCGACTCTCGACTTTAGCCGATATGTTGATGCAACACCCGTTACGGCTCACCCAAGACTACCCCTGGAGACTGTCATGGAGTTGTTTCAAAAGATCGGGCCTCGAGTTATATTGATTGAATACCATGGCAAGCTCACTGGTCTCGTAACCGTCAAGGACTGTTTGAAATACCAATTCAAGGTCGAAGCCGCCGAGAACCCCAAGGATGATCATCGTATCGAAGAGGGGCAAGAACAACTTTGGAGCCTTTTCCAAAGAGCCGGCAATTGGTTCTCTGGCCGAGTCTCAAGATACTCGGGAGGCCGGATTCGCCTGACAAGCACTTCTGGTGTTGAGCGGCCACTAGGTAGAGGGCAAATATTGGACGGTGACGAGGAGGTGCTCGATGAGGGTGTCGAGCTGGAGAGTCGGCGATAATTGTATGACCATGTTGATTTTTACAATTTATTATCTGTTCCCATAGAGACGTGCATGATAAGCTGGTGTTCGGGATTGAATCTATCTTTTTTTTCTCTCCAACTTATGCTAAATGTCTCAATTCTATCAAAGATCCAACAGCATGTCTCTCGTGCCATTCTGCACCACGGCTGTGTAACTAGCTAGCCTGTCTATCGTGTTCTCTCATCCGACTCTCTGCCCAAATCAATAACATCCTCATCGTCATCCCGCTGTGTTTCATCATCTTCAGTCGGCAAAGGAACATAGCTCGGCCCTTCGGCAGCTGCCGCAGCACCAGCATCCTTAGTCTCATCCTTCCGTCCCACAATGACATTGCCTGCCACAAGAAGCGCAGCACCAGCCCACCACAGAGGAGGGAGAGCTTCTGAGAAGATCAAGGCACCTAGGACAGCGGTAACCATGAAGTTTGTCGATGTATTCATGATGGAGACTTGAGTTGTGGACGTGCCACGGGCAAGAGCTTGAGTAAAAAGCGTCCACATCTGAAGCATATAAGTGAGTGGTCAGAGGTTCGACTGGAAGTCACTTACAACGCCATTGAATGTCAAATTGAGGACAAAGAATATCTGAAAGGTTTAGTTGTGAGTCGAGTTAGCGCAAAAGAGATTGACTTACGCCTCGAACGAGATATTCGACTATATGCTCATGAGCGGATAGGCCGACCAATTTCGCAATGCTGTCGGATAGGTTGGTGGTGAGTTGTGTAGTTGTCCTGAGTAGGTAAGTTAGCAAGGTACCTTGGATCTTTTAAGCTGCCTCTTTCTAGACCCGAGTATCTATGGTGCGATCTGCACTATATACTTGGAATAGCCTCTACATGGTCATTACTACAAGAGAAATATGTCCTTGTACTTACAACTTTGCAAAAACTCCATTGAAAGCAGCACAAGCACCACTAGCAACCGCAAAGAACATCCATTGCGACCGCAGACTCCATTCACTTGGTGGCGGCATCTCAAGGGATGGCTGTTTCCGTAACGGTGAAGAAGAAGGAGTTCCAGCTTCTGGCTTCTGACGTTTACGGAGCATGGTCGTCGGATTCTTCGGAGATCTTGGGTTGGTGAGATGGAGGGCCCCTGATGATGATGGATTGACTTGGCGTCCTTGTTAGAGGCTGAGAAGTGGTCTTTTAGTGGGGGGCCGCCTGTCTTGGGCAGACGGGAGTCGACCCTGGTAGCCTCGTTAGAGAGGTACGTTTTAAGGGACCAGCCAAGGAGGTAGGGGAGGAAACAAAACTCGGGACTTTGATCCTAAATGATAAAAAGATTTGGGAATTTAGGTAATTTAGTATAAATTTAGGGTAGATTTAGTAGACTTTTTACTGAGTTTATTTTAACACCTTATATCAAGGCCCGATATTCTCTTCCTCCCTGAGGGGCCGGCTTCACCACTAGAATCCGGGGAAGTGAATTTATAGGCGTATCTCGCTAGTCAGTAACATAGGTACGGAGTAGAGTCCAAATAAAGCAATATAATAGCATTCTTGACTGAACTTCTGTTGACTGTGCACACGCTCAAGTCTTGTTTCCTCGCACTGAATCTAGTGCTTTACTTCTTGCCCACGATAAATCAATGCCCTGCAAATGTAAAAAAGAGCCAGGTTCCAGACGCCGCCCAATGCTGAAAAGCAGAATTTCGGTAGTTTCCCAATCTGTAAAAGTTGCAAATCCCTTTCTTCGTGTTCGATCGTGCGCATTCGTGAGTCGTTGACTTATTGTCCCTCGCCAGGCTTCTTGGCGTTGCAGCTAACAATCTTGACCTTGTTCGCCGTGACGGATTGACTCCCATTGTCCATTTTAAAGGTTACATTCTTGATCAAAAAGGTCCAGACTTCGTCGCAGAATCGGTAGGTGTCGAGGCTTCCCTATAGAAGAGGTGGTTAGTTCGGGTCGAAGTACGTGCGCCGAGCTCGGAGGTATTCGCCCACCTTGAACTGAAGTCTAGCCTTGACGCTCTTCTGAAGAGCCTCAGTGATTGCCTGATCAAAATTGCTCAGAATCTTCATGGCAAGCTGAGGGTTGATACGCTCGTCGCTGATGAGATCATCAAGAGTATCTGTCAAAGCGAGACCGATGCTACAGCGATCCATGTTAGTCAGGGCTGTCGCATAGTAGCGCATAGCAATATGGCGTAGTACCTGCTTCGACGGTACAGCTCATAGAAAGATTGCGCTCCGGTAGCCATGGTTTCGGGCTTGAAGTTCGGGCGTGAAAGAAGGTGGTCGTTAAATTACTATTTTCGGTTTTGGGTGGTTGATAGTTTGTCAAGGGCAAGGTTGATGAGATGCATCTGCCTCGAGGGATGTACAAAGCGGGAATGACTAAGCGCGCCACAAGCCACCAGTCAGCCTCGCATCATGTGACGTCGGTCCCAGTTATTCCAGTTGCCTGCGTGCTGGACACGCATCGCAGCTTCAAGGTACCTTGAAACAGGAGCTCCTTCAAGCTCAGAATAAGCCACCTTCATCCGACCCGACGCTCACCATCGCCAACACATCAACCCCTGGATCGTCGAGATAACAATTCGAATACCGTCGCAATGAGTCTGTACTATGGAGTGGGCGGCATTGGGTCGTTCTTGACTATCGTTGGAGCTTGTACGCGAAACCCGTTCCCCATAGGCGCTGATACCTGGAGGTTTCATTGTGCTCGTTACTGACTATGATGCTGTCGTGCAGACATGCTCTTCACCGGAAGTGGCGAGTCCTTCGACATCGGCGGTTTTCTCGAGTCAGTTTCGCCTTATACATGGGCGACGCTAGGAATCGCGCTTTGTATTGGTCTCTCTGTCGTCGGCGCTGCATGGTGCGTATACCCTCAAACAACAGTCTTTATAGCACAGCTCTGACACATTGGTTTTAGGGGCATCTTCATTACCGGCTCGTCGATTCTCGGAGGTGGTGTTAAGGCCCCTCGTATCCGAACCAAGAACTTGATTTCCATTATCTTCTGTGAAGTTGTCGCCATTTACGGCGTCATCATGGCTATCGTCTTCTCGCAAAAAGTCGAGAATGTCTCTGGAGCCGAGCTCTACTCCGCCAACTCCTACTACACTGGATATGCCCTCTTCTGGTCTGGTATTACCGTCGGCATGTGCAACCTTGTCTGCGGTGTTGCCGTTGGAATTAACGGTAGCGGTGCTGCTCTGGCCGATGCCGCTGATCCTTCTCTGTACGTCATATATCTAAAATCATCAAAACTTAGACCAACTACTTATACGTCTCTAGCTTCGTCAAGATTCTTGTCATCGAAATCTTCAGCTCCGTGCTTGGCTTGTTCGGTCTGATCATTGGTCTTCTAGTCTCCAGCAAGGCCCCTGCCTTTGGCGAGAAGAAATAAACCCGTCACCTACCCATTAACTTAGACATCATCAAGTCCGGCGGGCTTACCGACGGCACCACCTTGTGTGTTCAAAAGAGACGGAGCGCGTGCATGCATTGCGCCAATAATATTTGGTCAGGCGTTTGGAAGATTGGCTCGGTGGGACGTATTTTGGCTGTACCAGTACCAGTATCATATGGAGGTGGAAGTGTACATCACGATGAGATTCGAATTACATGTTACTAAAGATTTTGATTTTATGCAGGCATCCATGTGCATTGTATGTTTGGCCGCAACCCATTACTAGGACCAACTTCTAAGCAGCCTGCACAGCGCTCAATAGCAAAACATCAACCTTTGATCCCTTCTCCAGTATTCCTTTTCCACTGGGCAAAATGACCAAGGCGTTAGCTGACCTCAAGCTTCCGACCTTGGAGCTGCGTTGTCCTCCAGTACTTGTAGCTGAGAGAAGCCCATCCTTGCCAACTGTGACCACAGCTCGATGATACTCGGGTCTAGGGTCCAGGGGAAAATCGTGCGAGACGACAGCTGGTACTCTTGGGAGGCCCTTAGTCGAGGAGCCAGACAGCTTGTGCAGTGAAGGGAGCACAAACAAATGGAAAGTAACCAGAGCCGATGCTGGGTTGCCGGGGAGTGAGAAGATGGTCTTGGTAACACGTTGGCCCGAATTGTCCTTGACAGGAACTGTGGCAAAGGTGGTTGGTTTTCCAGGCTTCATAGCAACACGCCCAAAGTGAATAGTGCCGCCAAGGGAACGCTCAATCGTTGGCTTAAGAAGATCAAGCTCGCCCATGGAGACACCACCGGTGGTGATGAGAAGATCTGCACGCCTGAGTCCATCACGGAGCGTCTCCTCCAAAGTGCCGGGCTTGTCACTAGCAATGCCAAGATCGATAACCTCATAACCCCATTCCCTCGCTGCGGACATGAGAGTAATTCGATTGGTGTCGCGGACTTCGCCAAGTTTTAGATCGCCCGGGCGGTTGTACTCGACTATCTCATCGCCAGTAGATAGTACGGCTACCACAGGACGACGGTAAACCTTTGCGTCTGATACTCCCACAGAAGCGAGAAGACCGATCTCACCACCCACACCGCTGATAGTCTCTCCTTTGTTGAGGATAACTGTGCCTTGTTTGACATCACTACCAACTTCGCGGATGTTCTCACCTTCCTTTACTCCATCGACTTGAATTTCAACTTCTTTCTCCTCCTTGCCATCATCTGACATTGATTTGAGGACAGTATCCTCAACCATAACAACAGTCGTGGCACCAGGAGGCAGAGGGGCTCCCGTGGTGATTCTAGCCAGTTCTCCCTCGTTCAGAGCCCCGATCTCACCAGGTGAAGCATGAGAGATGGCTGTTACCGGGAAAACGCCCTTCAGCTGGCCATCCTTAGGGGCGACGACTGCGTAGCCATCGACAATACTGGCGCGGAATGCCGGAACATTCTCTCTGGCCTTGACATCCTCGGCCAGAACTGAGTTGATGATGGACTGATTAACTGGTGCTGAGATAACCTCCGGTTCAGGGGTATGCTCTTCGATCAATGACAGGGCTTCTTCGACTGGCAGCATGGGGTAGGGCGATTCTCGGTATCTACGAGAAGGTCCAAGCGCAGGATCATTGGAGAGAGTGGTTCCGGGCTTTGTGTGTCTCACGAGATTTCCATGTCCGTGACCGTGACCATGACCATGACCATGGCTGTGGCCGTGGTGATGATGACCGCATCCACTGGCAGCTGTGGACTTGGTGTCTCCACCTGTCAGGCCTGCTTCAGCTTCCAGTTTTTTAATTCCACCAGAGTGAATAGCCCTGGAATTACCACCTGCGGCCTGGACACAGGCATGGGGTAGTGTCTTGACTATGGCTTGGAGGTTCTCCTTGGCGCCTTTGGGTGAACCAGGTAAGGTCACAATGATGGACGAGTTGCGGACTCCTGCTACTGGACGTGACATCATTGCAACTAAAAATCTTGTTAGTTGGACTATCTGATACGATACTGGCAGCGATGTCGCTTACACGGTGTGACTGTGAGAGACGCTGCTAACATGCCATGAACGATGCCTGGGGCCTGCTTACGAAGTAAGGGAGTGACTGCCTAGATACGATTAGCCCCCAATGGCTCATAAATATCTCTATTGAATACTTACTTCTGGAGTAGAGTCTCCAGTAGCAAAACCAGTTCCGCCGGTTGTCACAACGAGGTTGACACTATCAGGGCCATCGGTCCAGGTAGTTATTTGTCGTTGGATAGCGAGCACATCATCCGAGACAATCTTTGTATCGTGAATTTCCCATTTCCCATCACCTTCATCTTTCAGTACTTGGGTTAGTATAGGCCCTGAAGCATCAGCAGAAGCATTCTTGGCTGCTGTCGTCGAGACGATAAGAAGCGCCGCTTTCAAGGGGCCGGAAGCCATGGTTTTTACACGAAATGAGTAGCAATTTCTGAAGGACACCGTTGCATATAATAAAATACCAGTACCCGTGTATAGTTGCCAAAAGATATAGCTTCTACAAGGAGTTTGAGTTCATCAACTGGTGACGGCGGGGAAGCTCCCTCGTCTACGGCCCCACTGAACCGCCGCGATCTTGGTGGGGCAGACCCCGAAGCCGCTACAGTACCTAAACTTCCTCGGAGATACAAGTCGACTTCTTCCGTCACAAGCATTGGTTCAACTTCTTTTATTCGCCTACATTTATAACAACATCACCAATCGATCTTTCACCACCTGTTCCTCAAAATGGTGCGCATCAAGGAAAGGTATCTCCTTGTCAACATTGTTTACCTGCCAGACCCTTCAAAGGCTGCAAAATCAAATTTGCCAGACTTTGTCCTTAACCATCAACCAACCATCGAAAAGCTCACTCCTGGTGCACTTATCAGGGGTATCAAGGCTGAAGTCGCGTCACTTTATGGTGACTGTGGATCTGGAGCTTTACTGAACTGCTCAGGTAAGTAATGGATCATAAAATTGAACCCCTTCTCATTACTGACGTGTCTAGTAAAATACTTGTCCCTAGCAACCTCAACTTTCATACTACGATGTTCAAGGGCTCACTATCAGATGCTCTGGTCAGCATTGACCTTTATGGATCATGTTCCCGTCAAAGACGGAAGGCCGTGTATATTCCGCGTGGTACGCGTCAGTGGGACAATCCGCAAAGCTGAGGAAGAAGCTATTCGTCAGGCCAAGAGGCTCATCCTTGCTGCAAAGGAAGATACGGACTCCCAATCTTCTCTCAGCCTTTCGCTACGTAATCAGGACGAAATGGTTCTGGACGTCAACGACGCGTCGAGTGACGAAGAAATGGATGATGAGGATTGATGAACGGGTATCATTTTTTTCTAACTACCTTGATCCCACTATCCTTTGGAACTGTCATATCTCCAAAGTCGGGGTCCATTCCACCCGCTGGAGCAAATGGTTCACTCTGGTCCAGCTCCATGGCCTGTTCTTCTTGGATGCGAGCCTGCTCCTCCTCTGCCTCACGCTCCATTTGGTCATATTCCGCCTTTTGATCAATCCAGCGCTCCTGGATATCCTGCACCTCTAGCATGGACGACTCACTCCTCATGGCGACAGCCCACACTGTGTCATTGGCACCTTCAGCACCACCAAAGACGTATCCACCGGCACGATCAATGACACGAAGAATGTGCATCATGCTTTTCTTATTTTCGACCGCCAGGACCTCATAACGTACCAGACCATAACTCTCGATCAGATTTGCGATAGCCTCGTTCAGCTTGCCAAACTTTTCGCTCCTTAAAGCGGGCGATTCTGATTCGAGATGGGGCGTTAAGTATGTCAGGTCGTCTACGTCTGTATAATAGTCGAGGTTGAACGGGAGCTCGTCATACTCTGAGACTTTGTCGATCTTTGAGAGGATGTTTATATGCGGCATGTCCATCTGGATCATGGCTCGAAGGGAAAGGAGGACGTTCGATACGTATAGCGAGGGTTGCGTCAGACAGAAAGAATCCGAGAGGTGGACGCAGACAAGCTATGCACGGTCAGTCTCTGTGATTTTTCATAGAGGGAATTCACCAACCCTGTATCCGATCTTCTGGAGTTTGTAGAAGATATTCCGTAGAGAGTTGTGGTGTGTGTATAGTTCCACCTGTCCCGGGCAGTCAAAAAGAACGTAGTCCTCACCGAATTCTTTCAGTCCTTCTTCCAGCCACTCAAAGTTATGTTCCAATTCTTCAAGGGCATATAAAATGCCGCCATTAGGTCCCAGCTTGTCATCTTTCATAATTTCTTCGAGTTTAACTAGGTTGCGAATATCGAGTGCCGCAGGGTAGTTTGTATGGTCATTGGCAGGATCGAGATTTACGACTGAACAGGCTCGCCCGATGGCGCCCAGGAACTGGTGCACTATTATCGGTCAGTGTAAAGATACAGAAGATTCAGTACCTTGAAAAACTTACTGCCATCACAGTAGGTACTCTTTCCAGAGCCTGGGCTGCCGACAACGAGTTGCGCAAAGGGCATCTGAAAGGCTATGGTAGGGTGCCGAGCTCAAGAGCGCATGGTCATGTGGGAGGTGGTAGCTTGGCACGAGACAAAACAGGCTTCTACCGTCTGTTTTCACCGAATAAATCGATTTGGGGATCGCGATCGTTAAAACGAGAAAATAATAACTTGAGTAGTGATGGCTTATTCAAGCAGATGCACAAGGTGACGGCACCAACGGGTAGCCCCTCCACTACCTGCCCACGCGGAACAAATTCAGCGGCTCACCCACCGTCTCTCAGTGGGGTGGGGCCTGAACCGGCCAATCCTCGGCACCTGAGCTCCCCTGTAGCTCCGCACCCGATCACAAGCTAAAAGCTTGCACGCGCAGAAGCAGCCGCACTCTTTTTTCCTTTCCCATGTTCATAAAACCTCTACCTCCAATTTTCTCCCTTGCTCCAAAACTCTCCCTCCGCTTCCACGCGGCTCTTTTTTTCTACAGGATGCTACGGTATGATGCGCAGCAGCCTCATAACCAGCCATGGCATCTGATTCGTCAAATGCCGCCCAAATGGCCGGCGACGTCGCTGAGACTGTCGCCTATGCCCTCAGCAGCTCCTCTCCCTCTGTCGTGAGCACCATGCCTGCTGTCACCGCCCATGAGCCTTACACATGGTTTGGCCTCTTTGGGTGGCTGATATGGTTTCTTCTTCACATCACCTCCACAATTCTCTATTGGGTCATTCGAATTGCGACTATCAATGTCCCTTCCTTTCTCTTCCACTTGTTCTCTACAAGCTGGACTGTCACCATGAACGCTACTACACTGTATGTTGACCAATAGTCTCTTCCGCTTCGTAACGCTAATATTCCTATAGCATGTTTATCATGGCAGCGGTCGTGTCGGCCGTCAGTTGGGTTGTCAGATATCGGATCCTGAACATGTACTCTCGTCTGCCACCAGAGCCGCAGCGCAAAGAGCCGGACATCGATCTCTTTCCAGACACCCACGAAGGTGGCACCAAGTCTGGGTTGGCAAACTACCTAGATGAGTTCTTGAGTGCTATCAAGATCTTTGGTTACCTGGAACGGCCTGTCTTCCATGAGTTGACTCGAAGCATGCAAACGAGGAAGCTCATTGCTGGCGAGACCATCAACCTCGAAGAAGAAAAAGGCTTCTGTATCGTCGTCGATGGTCTGGTAGAGATCTTTGTTAAATCAAACCGGAGTCCGCGCGCAGCAGCGGCCTCTCGGGGGCATCTTGACCTGGACTCTTCAGACGAGGACGATATCGCTCCTGGTCAACAGACATACCAGCTTCTTACAGAAGTTCGGAATGGTGCACCCATGTCATCTTTGTTCTCCATTATGTCTTTGTTCACAGAGGATGTTAGGCTACGGCCTAATGATGATCACGAGGACTCTTCTCTGCATCCTGCCAAAAGCAGCGGGCTTAGACATCCGACTTTCGAGAAGCCTCATCTTCGACGCGTTCCTTCCGACGTCAACATGTCCATGCCGGGCACACCTCAGTCTCGGAATGATATGGAGGCGGATGAGAAGAAACCAGAAGGTCTTGGTGTTTCTGGCTTGGACACCGACCAGGCTGCGATCCCTGCCATGTCACTAGACGGCGATACACCTCCACCTACTCGGCCGCCCTTACCAACCAGGGCCACATCTGGCTCGGCTCACCCAGACATTATTGCTCGTGCTACGGTTGATACAACAATTGCCATCATCCCAGCGAGTGCATTCAGACGACTCATCAAGATCTACCCAAAGGCAACCGCACACATTGTCCATGTTATTCTCTCAAGATTTCAAAGAGTCACGCTTGCGCAAGCATTCAACTATCTCGGCTTGACTAGCGAGGTACTGCAGACAGAGAAGAGCATGATCAAGTATACAGTATGTCAGCTCCCCAATATTCTGCGAGGTGATGCTCTAGAACGTCTCAAGGAGAAGTTCAAGCGCGAAAGGGAACGTGCAGACGAAGATGATGGCACGAAGGGTATTGCACTGCACAACTCGGCCTCAACTCATCGGCGAAGGTCAAGTACAACTCTTCGGAAAGAGGCTATGCTGCAATCAATGACCAAACTGCGGACGACCTCGGTTGTCACAAGCACCATTGCACCACCTCGCGAAAGAACTTCTCCCCACACTCCGAGCCCTGGAGACTTGCTGTCTAATATTCAGTTAGCTCGAGGGACTTCGCGTATCTCACCGGCGGATCAACGATCCGTTTCGGGGGTCCCAATGAGACACCAGGGCGCGAATCCAAAGGATGATAGGTTTTTCAATGACCCCTTTGATTCAAGGAGGCTTGGTCGCATGACGCTGGATCCACGAGAAACTGTGGATGAAGACAATCTCTTCCGTGCTTCTATTTTGGAGTGTATGTTTAAGTCACTTGGGCTTGATGCCAATGGAAGTGCATCCCGCGAGCCTGAATCCATGGAAGGTTCTCCCAGACTGGTGTCGTTCGACCATCGGCGATCAAAGTTTTACAGCCAAAACAACGCATTCGGTTTCATGCCTCCTTACGATGGCTCTGTTGACGGTGAGACTGAGTCGGTGACTTCTGGAGGGACCGCTTTACATGCTCCGGTGAGCGCTCAGGGTCTTGCGAGCGACATGAAGGATGAGGTTGAGATCGTCTTCTTCCCCAAAGGCTCTGTTCTCGTAGAGCAAGGAGAACGAAACCCTGGTTTGTACTATGTCGTTGATGGTTTCTTAGACATTGGTACGACTGGCGAAGCAGATGCTCACAACATATTACAATCTAACGGATTTGGTTCATCCCAACCAGGTCCTTCATCCCCAGATGCTTCTGAAATGGGTTCTTTCCCCAATCTGGCTCGGACCGAAGCTGCAAGAGATCAGGCCGAGACGCAACAATCAACATCGAAGAAGTCTCGTCGCAGCATTGCCTTGGTCAAACCGGGTGGGCTGGCTGGTTACATCGGAAGTGTGTCTTCATACCGGTCTTTCATCGATGTTGTTGCAAAGACGGATGTCTATGTAGGCTTCCTGCCTCGCGCTTCGCTGGAGCGGATTGTTGACCGCTATCCGATTGTTCTTCTCACTATGGCCAAGAGGCTGACCAACATCTTGCCCCGCCTGATTCTACACATTGACTTTGCTCTGGAATGGGTTCAGGTCAATGCAGGGCAGGTGCTATTTCACGAAGGTGATGAAAGTGAGGCGATTTATATCGTTCTCAACGGTCGCCTTCGTCTGGTCCAGGAGCGAAAGGGCGGCAGTGGCGGCGTAACGGCTCTGGCCGAATACGGACAAGGTGACAGTGTCGGTGAGCTAGAGGTGCTTACAGAAACTGCTCGCCCAGGGACTTTACATGCTATTCGAGATACTGAGTTGGTGAAATTCCCCCGAACACTCTTCAACAGCTTGGCACAAGAGCATCCGAACATCACCATCAAAATTTCAAAGATCATTGCATCACGGATGAGGGCAATCGTTG
Source organism: Fusarium sacchari (assembly GCA_017165645.1). NCBI lineage: Eukaryota > Fungi > Ascomycota > Sordariomycetes > Hypocreales > Nectriaceae > Fusarium > Fusarium sacchari. The sequence continues at coordinate 308,577 of JADANP010000002.1, forward strand.
ACGAGACCTCCAAGTTCTCGTACAAAGATGCTAGCACCAATCCCAAAACTCTGATGCGCAAGTCCAATATGAATCTACGAACTGTTGCGATTTTGCCTGTTACCGCGGGTGTACCTGTTGTTGAGTTTGGGAACCGACTCATGAATGCCCTGGCGCAAGTTGGTCCAGCTAATGGGGCCACATCCCTCAACCAGGCCGCCATTCTCAACCACCTCGGCAAGCATGCTTTCAACAAGATGGGAAAGCTCAGGCTTTCTCAATATCTTGCTGATCTGGAAGAGAAGTATGGCCTGGTTGTCTATGTTGCAGGTAAGCAATAACGTGTTTTCTTTCTTCAGCCATTCCTTTTATGATGATAATATCACACATAGACTCCAGAGGCAAAGCCGATGTTGGTTCTATTAACTCTAATTTTTTCCTGACTTATTCCTGTTATAACATTCTTTCTGGACTTTCGGACGAGAGCCTCGAGCTAACATGTTGGCCCTAGATACGAACGTCAATTCGCCGTGGACACAGACTTGTATCACGCAAGCTGACAGCATCCTTCTGGTGGGTCTTGCTGAAGGATCACCAGCTATTGGTGAATACGAGCGCTTTATGCTTGGCATGAAATCTACCGCTAGAAAAGTTTTGGTTTTACTTCATGCTGAGCGTTATTCACGGCCTGGGTTGACTCGAGCTTGGCTGCAAAACCGTATGTGGATCAACGGTGGCCACTGCCATGTGCAAATGGCTTTTAGAACAAACGAGATGCCAGTCCATGCCCCCAAGAGACTTGGCCAAGCACTTAAAGAGCGTGTTCAGGTCTTACAGGCTGAAATTCAAAAATACACGTCTCGCAAGGTGCATCACACGCCGTACTACTCACCCGATTCCCCTTACAAGGGCGATTTTCATCGCCTGGCACGACGACTATGTGGTAAATCCATTGGACTTGTTCTTGGCGGAGGCGGTGCCCGAGGCATCACTCAAATTGGTATCATCCGAGCCATGGAAGAAGCCGGAATTCCTATTGATCTCGTTGGAGGAACTTCGATCGGTGCTTTTGTTGGCGCTCTGTACGCCAGGCATGCTGATGTTGTGCCTATGTTTGGATTTGCCAAGAAATTTGCAGGGCGAATGGCCAGTCTATGGCGGTTTGCTCTTGATCTGACGTATCCCTCTGCATCCTACACCACAGGACACGAATTCAACCGCGGTATCTTCAAGGCTCTAGGCGACACGCAGATGGAAGATTTCTGGCTCGAATATTACTGCAACACAACCAATATCAGTAAGAGTCGAGCCGAATTCCACACCAGTGGGTACGCGTGGAGATATATCAGAGCGTCCATGTCCCTTGCGGGGTTACTCCCACCACTGTGCGATGAGGGCAGTATGCTACTGGATGGCGGCTACATTGACAATTTGACCGTGTCTCACATGAAGGGTCTCGGAGTTGACATAATTTTTGCCATTGATGTAGGTGCTTTGGACGATGACACGCCGCAGACGTATGGTGATTCACTTTCTGGTGCATGGGCTTTTGTGAACCGATGGAATCCATTCTCGTCTCACCCGAACCCGCCCACTCTTGCGGAGATTCAAGGACGACTGGCATACGTGTCGAGTGTTGATGCTTTGGAACGCGCAAAAACGATGGCTGGATGCATTTACATGCGTCCACCAATCGATGACTATGGAACTCTTGACTTCCACAAATTCGATGAATTGTACCAATTGGGATACAAGTATGGGCAGGAGTTTTTTAACAAGATGAAAGAGCAAGGAGTCTTGCCTTTAGTAGAAGAGACGGAGGCCAAGAAGGCCTTGAGACGTACAATGGCACCAAGACGAGCGAGCATCTAACGGATTATGTTCACTTTTATAGACTTGATGAGCGTTTACCATATTCAGCATTATGCTAGAGTAGAGGTGTCTATTCTTAGACTACGGAGCTCGATCTAGACAATTATTCAGTAATGCTACTTACTATTGAATGATCTGATGGGGCATTGGTGCTGCAATATTACGTGAAGATGCATTCTCCCGATGAGAAATTGCTTTGTGGGTGCTGAAAGTGAGGAGAAATGACGATATTGGTGACATCATATCGGGCCAGGTCCTTCAATTGGGCCCTGGCACGTCAAGAAGCCAACCCCAGAGGCACGTCACCCCCAACTATGATCCTTGTCAAAGTTAAGCTTGAATTGAGAATTAAGCAATGGCATTCGATCCTCAATGCTTAAGTGGCCCCGGAGATGCAAGCCTGCAGTAGTGGCGGAGGAGGTCTCTAACGGTTGGGTAAGGGTCTCTCGATTTCATGGGGGCTTGAAGTTTATAACCGTGCAATCTGCGCTTTTTCGTATATTTTGCTTGAGTTTACGTGGATGCTATACTGATATTATACAAACGCAATACGACGAACTACATCAACTCCCTTGATAATCACCCAGAGGGGAGACATATACATCATCATATATCTGCAACTTACTCTTGGAGCATCTTGTCGACCATTTGAAGAGGGCTCAAGTTCTGCCCCATCCTTGATTTTACCACCAAGCAAGTCACCACAACATCATACAATCAACTTACTATACCGTATTTCATTACCACAACCATGGGAAGAAGAGACACATATTCAGAGCCTCCCCGGAGCTATCGTCAATCACGTCGCCAACCTCCACCCCGCCGCGGCCCTCCTGTTAAACAGAGCGAGTCCGGCTTCGATTGGACCCCAGGCATTGTTCTCGCCCTCCTTGGCGCCTTTACATGGCTCAGCCACGACTTTGATAACTACGAGAAGAAGCACGAGCACTGCGATGATCGAAGGGGAAGTCGGAGTCGCGATAGTGAGAGGGGAAGGCGAAGGTACCGATCGAGTAGTCGATATCCAAACGACGACTATGATGATTATGATTATCGGAATGGTCGGGGCTATAGTCGGTAAAGGAGGGTGAATAGTTATGATAATGAGTACACGATTATGAAACTTAGGGGGGGTTTCGAGGAGACGAGCATGGGAGGCATAAAGGTTGCATTTTAGATGTCATTGTAGCATCCTTGAAGCGGTTACTTCAAGGTCAAGAGCCATAACAAAAATCGTTTGTCTTTTCTTTCAAGTGGTACTATGGTTCTCTGGCCGAATTATGAGACGAGACCACATAGATCTAGTTATGAAGACCCCGAATAGCACTGAGGGCATCAATAGACTTATCTTGATTACTATGAGATTATTCTAAAAATCGGAGGAGTTTCTTAACTATCGTGACACATCCAATACCGTCACATAAACTGATGGTATTTATCGTTCTTAATTATGTGAAATATTCAGTTATAAGTTACATTCTAACCACTTTTGCCCTTTAGCAATCTCATTTTCAGCCGTCTGTACCAAAACGTCAAACATTCTCTGGACATGTTGTTCCTCCACCTTTGTTACACTTGTGCATACACGAATAGCAAACTTATCATTTACAACGGTGGCAGTGAGGTAGAATTCTCCCGCAGCGTTAATGGCCTCGTACACTGCCTCGGTGCGGTCATTAATCTGTTGCTCTGACTCGCCATTGATGCGGATTGTAATAAGACCGAACCGAGCTGGCGTGAAAATAGAAAAGATGTCCCGACGGGAGTCTATCTTGTCTTCAAGACTTTCTGCCAGGTCGACACCATTGCGGATATGCTTCTGAAGGCCACTGATACCATAACTTCGCATGACGAACCACAGTTTCAAGGAACGAAACCGCCGCCCTAGAGGAATCTGCCAGTCGCGATAGTCTGTGACCAGCTCGTCGTCGCTGTATTGATTTCGCAGATAAGGAGGCTTGATACTCAGAGCCTGGATAAGCCAAGAGCGATGACGAACCCATACGGCTGTACAGTCGAATGTGGTAAGAAACCACTTATGAGGGCTGAAGCTAATGGAATGGAATGACGAAAAGGCTCTGGCCAAGTGTTGGTATTCTTCCAGAACAAGCGCTGCACCAGCATACGCAGCATCGATGTGAACCCAGATGTCCCGTGGCGTATCAAAGGTTGGCTTGAGAGCCTGAGCAATACCCTCGAAATCATCCACAGCGCAGACATCGGTGGTGCCGAGGGTGGCAGTGAGGAAGAATGGTTCAAGACCGCGAGCCCGAAGACTCTCAACAGTCGCAGCGAGGGTCTCTCCTCGGAGAGAGAAGCCATCAGCCTCGGATACTGGGATGGTAGCAAAGCGAACACCAAGAACTTGAGCAACCTTTTTAGTGCTCGAGTGTGTGCCTGAGCTTCCGAGGGCCACCAGTCTGCTTCGAAGATTCCAAAGTGCTTCTTCCTTCTCTTCGCTGCCGGGAGGGAGGTGGGCTGTCACAGAAGCAAGATACTTATCTCTAGCAGCTGCCATGTTGACAATAAGACTCTCACTGATGCTCCCATGAATCACGCCGCCACCATGTGTAGACCCTCCGCTGAGAAAACACTCAGGCAAGCCCAACGCCTGGGCCAGCCAGTCCATAACTATAGTCTCGAGCTCCGTAACAGCAGGACTACAGATCCAATTAAAGTGTGCCCCGTTGAAGGCATTGGAATATATCTCTGCCAGGGCGGCTGGATAGCTGCTCGCACAGGGGAAGAATGCCATGAAGCGAGGGCTACTCCAGTGAGTAATGCCTGGGAGGATCTTGGACTCGATGTCTTGGTGGATGGCGGACCATGGCTCGGGGTCTGTTGGCGGAGAGGATGGTAGCAGGGGGCGTAAGTAGCCCGGTTTGACATTCGAGACGACGCGATAATCGGCAACATTTTCGGTGTACTCGGTCACTGAGGGCTTTAGTATGAGTTCGAAAGTTCAAGGAGGTTTTATCAATAGGAAGGCTTTGTACGGGGAAGATGAAAAAGTAGACGTTCAACCCGGGTTCATTGTGGCTCGAGGGGAGTCATGATGGTATTATGATTACGATAAAAGCACTTACTCTCATCAATTGCCGCCTTGGCAGCTTCACGGAATTCCTGAGCCTCCATGATGAGATACGTATCAAAGAGGATGAATGTAGGCAAAGATGGGCAGTGGAGGGGTTGAAGCGAATGAGGCTGGATATCTGGTCTCTTCTTCAACAGCAAACGGCCTTGGTACTTATATCTTTTCATCTCTCTTGACTTAAAGAAGACTGTATATCCTCTCTACAGTCTTAATCATCGTATCTCGCCGTGAAAAGTAAAGCCCCTGTGCCGAGGCCTCATCGCTCCCCTTACTAGCCTTGGTATTGTCCATATTTCTGGAACATCATGATATCCCAGGTTTTGTATTGTTCCACTCATGCAGTTCTGTCGACTAGAACCGATTCGTTGATTAGCTGATGCTGATCTTCGAATTCCGTTCTACAAGGCTGAGCTTTTTGTCCTTTAGAGAGCAAACATGGCTCAGAACTAGGTCTTGGTCTTAGTATTGTTCTTTTGGCTGACGCCCTGAATTTGCCGTGACAGGAGGGGCCAATGCACGCTATAGATACTTTGAGGATTGGCAGCGGGATCTATATTAATTTCATTCTAGAATGTTAGGTTCAGCTCAATGTTCCTGATATGATTTCTGTTGGAAACCTGAGTCAATTGCAAAGCAATTCAAGGCAAGGTACTGTCAACTCTATAACATCTATTTTCATAACGAGTATTAATAGAGTCACCAAGAATCTCTTGTTCCTCTTCATCCAAGTCTAACTTAGTTCCCAATGCAACGGTCTTGGCTTGGCAACGCCACCAAACTGCTGAACAATATCAAGCCTCCAAGCAGTGACCATGCTTACAGTAGACTCGACTTCAAACTTGCACTCAACCTACAATACATACAAATTGGAACGGCAAAGTCCATCAAGGCTTGGCTGCAAACCGCATAAGCCCTAAATCACGTTTCTTGGGCGTCTTTGTCCACTCAAACTTGTCACGCATTGTCCTTTCGACACCGCTTTCGAGGCTGAAGCTTATATGATCGGCAGTGCCACGCTGGCTCCTGGAACAATATCCTCGCTCTTCGCGCTGAAACCTGTAGCGGCGTTGTTTGCTCTTTAGTGGCGGTACGTGAAATCTGAGCCATGGTGTATACAGGGCGACTTCGCGAGAGACGAGGTGCTATTGGGTAATTAGTTGCTTGTAGGCATTTCGAGATCCAAACCATTTATTGCACGTCTTTGTTGTCATTCTAGTGATCTACCTACCAGGAGGCAATGTTCGTTGGTGAAGGAGGACAATCACGGTCCATAGTAGATGTGTGGATCAGAGACAATGGCTCATCCCATACTAAGGAGATAACATTAAGGAGATAACAGATCAAGTCTACTGAGGCTATTCCCAAATTACATCTTCCCCCACCACCAAAGATATTCAGGATTGAATGATCTTTGGTGGTGCAGGGATCGGTAAGGATGAACCAGGTTAAGCGTCAAGTCATATGTGCAAGCACCTTTCACTATACCATTTATCAATCGATCACGGACATTGAACAAGATTCACGGACTCGGGAACCAGGACAGATGACCATCTCTGTCTCTCTCTCTATCCCAGCTTTTCCACCAAATCTTCATAGATTCAGGGCTCTTCAAGCAAGCCCCAGAATCCGCCAATAAACAGGCTCCGCTCGGTCCCGTATGCAAGATCCCGCCTTGTCCCACAGTCCTAGCCAATCAAGTTAGAGCGCATGTCTGTATACTGCAAAGTTGAAGATCATGAGATTGCTACGGTAATAACAGGGGAAAGCAAAACATTCTCGGATGTAACGCGATAATGATTCCACAGCGGCTGGTGGTACGTGTGTAGCCACTGCGGTTTCGGCCAAATTCAATTCACGTGGTTCATCGTCCGACGGCATTTCCGAAACGTTCCTTTTTGAGGCCCCTTTGGATGAGTCGACTGTGGTCTTGTCTGACATTATTAATACGTAAGAAAATGCCATTTTTTTATACACCCAGAGAAATACGCGCAGAACAGCAGATCACATCAAGAAAACAAGAAATGTTGGAAGATTATCATATTCTTCTATAACAAAAAGTATCATGTGGTGGTGCCACGTCTCTAACATAGTACTGTAGTAAAACTCGCTTCGGAATGCGGTGTCCGATTCCCATTTTGTGTAATCCCAATAATGCATCCCCAGTATAATGTTTGTATGTATATGCAACCTCGTCAAAACTCCAAAAAGATGCCAAGAACCATTCTTGACAGAAAATCGAATCGTTTTTGAAACAGAAAATCTCGAAAACTCCTCGCTGAGTAATGCAATAAACAAAGGTCATAAAAGTTTCCCCTTCTCCCCCTTCTTTTTTGGAAACGTGGTATCATAAGAACTTTTTGTAACAGATCCTCCTCCATTAATATCCATTAGGTTGTTTTGCTTGTAAAAAAAAGTTGTCACCATCTAGGCAACTGCCACTTGGGCTCGCATTCGCATGTCTTCGTAGCCAGGAAGCACGCTGTTGCCCTGGAATCGAGCATCGGGAACCTGCATGAGGCGGGGCTGCAGGTGAAGGTCGACATCGGCTTCTTCAGCCTCGGCGATGGCAGCGTCAAAAGAAGGAAGCTCATCATCGTCGATGTGGTCGTAGGTGTTCTCAACAGCCACCTGGATGGGGATGCTGAGGTTGATGTTGGTGTTCATGGAACCAACAGATAGGGTAAGGTGGAGGATGTAAGCGCGGGCGCTGAGGCACGAGTAGAAGGTAGGGAGGAAGAGCTTGCTGTTGGAAGTGGGGAGGTTGAAAGGAACATCGAGAGTGGCGTAGCGGCGGACGTTGTACTTGCTGGCCTTTCTGTTGCGCTGTGTTTCATCAGACTCAAATGCCTCTCCCTCGTTCCAGAAAGCACTATCATAGCCAGAGTCCCGTCGAGAAGCAGGAGCTTCATCCTCCCACGTGAGCTGTGTATTAGGTCGCATGGGGACAGGTGTAGTGGTGGAGTAAGTGAGCGATGGGGTGCCCTGGTGCTTGACGCGAGAACCCAAGTTAGGGAGCTGTGTCATGGGAGCGCTGCTGAAGAAAGTGGTTGCGTGGAGCTTAGCGCTAACAGAGTTGACCTTGGGAGGAGTAACATCTTTGGAGGTAGAGCTGAACTCGAAGTTGACCTTCAGATTGGTACCGCTGGCGTTGAGGAAGTTTCCAGAGAGCATAATGGCACTGGGCTGAGAAGCCGTAGTGGTGAGCTCGCCCTGCTTGGCAGAGAAGAGGTTCTTACGGATGGGCTTTGTCTTGGAGAGACAGTAGCGCTCGTCCTTGGAGCAGATATCAAGAGGGGCCTCCTCGGGCATGGCGGGGAGAACCTTGACCATGTGGAAGCTATCAAGAGGCAAAGTTCGGCCCTCCTCCTCACTGTTCTTGGTAGCCACGGCACGGATGCCATATTCGATGTGAGCCATGTCGGGAGACTGGTCGTTGCGCTCCCAGAAACCCATGGTCGGGGGGAGCTGAAGGTGGTGATCCCTGATACCCTCATGCTCCACGGGGTGGTTGCATGCGCTGAGGGTAAGCTGATGGGGGACGACAAAGTGGAAGGGGATTGCATATGTGCGGCCAGCCTCGAAGACACGATTGCTGGGGAAGTCTGCCGGGCTGAGAGGCATGCGGAGCTTCATGAAGGGACGAGAAGCGTAGTTGGCGCTGGAATATTGGCTGACAAAGTCAACACGGGTGTAGGCAGTGCCAGTGAAGAAGATCTCAAAGCCATCATAAGCAACATCGCGCTGGGTGTTGATGATGACGTTTCCTGTGACCTTGGAGCCAGAAGTATACGACTTGGAGCTCCAGTGCTGGTCGAGCTTGATGTCGATGCCGGATTTGGCAGGACGGGGTCTAGTAGACCGAGGTCCGTTGTCCGATACAGCGTTGGACATTGTGACGATTGCAAAAGAGCAGAATGATGCTGATGCTGATACTGATTTGAGATTTGACGATAAGATGGGAGGGCAAGGCCAGAGTCATATATATAGTATTCTATATAAAAACAGAAATGCGGCGGTACCGTACCCGTTACTTTGGGTCGTGCTCGAGCTTGCCCTGTCTAGGATGCTGAGGTGCTTCCAGGGGGGGAGGGGCGTTGATTGCTAGGGGCGTGCGCGCTGTAAGTGTAAGGTAAGGTAAGTTGGTGGGACCCAGGGAGCGCGTGCTCTTGTTGCTGGGTCTCGCGAGTCTGCAATAGTTGCTAGATCGTGGTCGAGACTTGAGAGGGTAAATTTGGTGATGAGAAGGACAGCTCGTTTACTGCATCGTGACTAGGTGTTGTGCATTTCCTGGGGGTGCAAATGGTGACGACGGCGTGCTTTAATATCACTATGTCGACGCAAGGCGTAGGTAGTAGGCTTTCTGATGTGATGCCTGGCTGACATATCGACAACCACCAAAGTTTGAAAGCCGGACGGAATGTGAGTTGGATGGCAGCCAAAAGCACATCATCAGCCACTATTTTAGCCATAGAGGTACGGAGTAGGTGGTCTGGAAGGGTTGGAGAAAAGTCTTTTTTGCTTCTAATAAATACTGTAAATCAACTTTGGAGGGGTGATGTGTTGGAGAAGCCATCCATCAACAGGGCTTCAGATTTGGAGTAAGTTAAGATGGGAGGGAGCACGGATTGTTGATCATAGACAAGACAACAACAGCATTTACATCTTTTGCATCTTTCAATACTGAACATCTACGCACGGTATTGCTTGACTGCAGTCTTTGCTACGAGGTTTCCCTTCCCAGATCCGACCTCCTCGGAAGTCTTACCACTATTACAGTACTCCATACTCGGTACTCTTCACGAAACACACCCAGAGCGTGGTTGAAGAGCTGGATCAAACAGCAGACCCTCTCTTCTTACCTCAAAGATATCCACGACGAGCTCCATCGCGGTACCGGTACCTTAACTGAGTCTCTCACTTACACGGGCGACTCGCTCTGAAGAGAAAAAAACTAGAAGTAGAAGTGGGGGTTATGAGAAAAAGGCTTCCGAGCTTTGTGAGCCATCCGACCGGGGTTCGACAAATCGTGCATGACTAGCGCCGATGGTGGAGAAGTGGTTACAGGCTCTTCAGTGCCGAAGGGGTCCTTGTTTGCCTTTCTCCAACAGATCCCCGTTCCTGACTGTGCGTGCGACTGTGACCATCTCCAACAGCCCAGTTCAGTTCAGAGGCTAATAATAAATCATCCGATAGTCGGCTTCAGGTCTTGAAGCTCTGGCTTGATTAACTTTGGGTTAAGGTAGGACGCTACAGTTTCTTGGCGCGGATGAGAATCCGTTGATCACCGAATTACCAATTCAAATGTTCAATTCAATCAAACTGTCTCTTGTGTTAGTTCAGCGTCTCAGTAGAGATCCTTTCCAAGTAAACATTGGAAATGTCGTTCGGGATGCTCCGAACAAAGAGTCACCATAGTGGCCACAGTGAGTGAGAGAGTTAATAATAATCGGAGATTCACGGCCAGCGTCATCGGGTTGCATAATAATAGCACAATGCATACATAAGTCGGTAGGTAGCTATGATTGACAGGCTGCAAGGCACCACCTCCAGCCAGCCAGCCAGCCATGTTTCCATTTGTTCCATCCTTTCCATGCACTCATTGCATGGTTCTAGCAATTTCTGGTGTGAGCCGGCCCGTCTTCCAAGAGCCTCACCTTGACCCTCGCCCAGCTCCTCCCACCATCACAGCTCAAGCCATCTCCAGGCCGGAGCTACTATTCCTTTCACCCTACAAAAATGGGAACAAGACACAGATATCGAGATCTGGGACGTCACTTGCGCGGCCCAAGTTCCTGATGCCTTGGATTAGGCTCTTGATGATGACGCCGAACGCACACAAACTGGGGAAGAAACTGGAGTTGCAATGACTTCATGATTCCCCACGTTTTCGCCTTTGCAATGTTGATGCACCAAAAATTTCACTGAGGGTGAAGTATGAACCTCTACGGGCTGGTGTTGACCGAAAAACAGAGGTGTATCTGGATGGAAATTTACGAGAAGCCTGATACACCTCATCCTCTCTCTCCATCTCCCATCGCACCTCTCCGGACAACCGGCCGATGGCCTTTATTCCCTCTCCCTCATGCCGCAAACCGGCGGTCAGAAAATTAGAGCTTGCTTCAGCTGCCGCCTTTCCGTGGCTAATACAGGTCAGGCTACACCACGGAAACGTAGGCGAACATCGTGAGATGTTCTAGTCTTCTAGGGTCTAATAAAGCCCAAGAGGGGGGAAGAGTCGCATACTACAATTCCCATTACATGAGGAATTCCTGTTTCGACCTGGCGCATCAGAATCAATAAGGCCTGGCGATGGCAAATGCTGGGGTCAAAGTCTTAACCTAACCGTTTCGACATCTGTGCCCGGTTCTCGAACCTGGAGTTTTGGTCTAGCTCGACCGTAATCCCTAACTTTGACTCCATTCACTACTGAGTCTGACTCTGTCTTGGTCGACACGCAGATGTCGTTAGCCCTTTTCTCCTCAATGATATCCCTGTCAGGACGAGACGGGCTGTATAAGCTTTGGAGATGAAGGGGCGCTTCGCCTGGGGATAGCTACCTTTTAGTGAAGCCCCCCACGAGTCAACGTTGGCAAAAGGACCCCGAGTTCACGATTCGAGGGGTTGCGTGGCAGCGTCTCGTTTTGCATCGTGGGCTTCATCTTCATCTTCATTTTCATTTCCTTTCCCCCTCATGGCGTTAACTTATGTGTTATTGTTACTCATTGTTTTCACCACTCCGTTACACCCCCCCAGTCTTGACCCTCCCTCCCTTATTATGTATTATCCCTTTCTCCTTCGCTGGCGGCTATTTCTTTTTCTTCTTCTCCAAATGCCCCTCCCACCATGAGCTGAGACTGTCCACGCCATCACGATGCCGCACGATGCCGCCGCCAATGGCCGATGTTCGACGGGCATCCCGCACCGTAACAGCAAACAACGTGTTCTTATTTAGGAAGCGTGGCTGGATAGAATTTCTCGTTTCGCCATGTCAGGGTTCGATATCGTCAGATATCCACAACTCAACAGTATCAATTAGGAAATCTCACAACTAGACGTGCATCTTTACTCTGGGGAACGTTCCACGTATGTCCCACTTTGTTCTTTTACGCAACAGAAAAATCCTGCCACCACAATCACAGTCGTAGTAAATATGGGCTCTTGAGCTACCGGCAGAAGATCACGAACAATGCATTCAAGCCCAGATGCGGGGAGAAGCAAATTTCGATATAGTTACTATGTAACACGGGGAAGCTCAGGCCGCTCTGCAGAAGTGGAACAGCCCATCCTCATGCAGAGTTTTGAAGCTACTGTAGCTAACAGAAACTGGAGATGGTGCTAGTCTCCGAAGCGATCTTCTCACCGTCTCCGAGCCGGCTTCGTGTCAGTTGGTTGGCTAACAGCCCTTGCATGCCTTCTCCTTTCGGCCAGGCACAAACTGTCTTGTTGATCTGAAGGTGTTGATCGTCGTTGAAACGCCAAAACACCAAAGATTCAACCTCACGATAGTTGAACCAACCTCAACTTCTGTTCCTACATCTATTGCCATACACCATTTCTGTGTTTTCGATCCTCAATTCAACCCTTTTCCTTCTCCTGGTTACCCTTCTCGCCCCCATCTTGGAGTCGGTGAGTCAAACCTTGACTCGACTCACACCCATCTCCCCTTTTTTTTCCTTCATTCCCCTCCAACCTCTTCGTCTTGAATATCCACCTTTCACTCAGCCGGCCTCAATCCCGATATTGACACTTTCTTCCCTCTTCACGATAGCTACACCTAGCGATATTGCACTCAGGCTCAGCAGACCTGAAAAATTCTCTTCTTCCTTTGACCCACCATTAAACCCACCTGGGCTTGTGTTAATTAGGAAGCCAAGAGCCAACTCATTCAGCACAGGTCACTCTCGGTATGAGTGGCTTCACCTTGATCGCGATCCACTCTCCACGTTTCCATCGCGACATGACATTGCCGCGCTCAGGGCAAGAGATTGTGAGCCACTCGTGGAGGCACACGCAAGCTCAGACGTAGGTGGTTTCTTGCCCTGCATCATATGTACCGAGGAAGCACCTTACACTCCACTACCATTGCTCCATATGGTGATATTATATGGCAAATGGTTTCTTTTCCATTCTCCGTCTCTGACTCTTATTATGCTCATTCCACCAAACCCCTAGAGTCCTAGACCCCCTGATCTTTCCACTTTCCGGATACCGGAAACATATTCACAAACAGCCCCATGTCATCCGCACTAATGAGGCTCTAACTCATTCCATCTGGTGGTGCGTCGCTCACCCGCGCTCCACCTACTATGGATATAGCCGCCGTGCATGAAGATGCCCTAGCCCTGGGCTTTTTGCTCGACAAGTACCGTTTTAGGGGTCCAAGGACCATCCGGCGGCTTGTGCTCTGCCGTATCATAGGCTTGTTAAGGATCTGATGGTGGGTGTCCGGTTGCCGAGCAAAAGGCTTATTTCGTTGATCTGATAACATTAATCAGCGGTGGTGCTTAGTGAAATTGCGGCTCAGTTATCGATATTGATTAGTGATTCTTTTCAGTGATAGATTGAGAGCTTGTGGGGTTGTCTTTGATTCCATCCGCTTGATGAGGTTCTCACCAGTTCATGTTTCAGTGGCGACACATGGTAGAAAAGAAACAGGAATTTCTTCAATATTAACCCACTCACCGCATTTGAGGGATACCGCGAAAATATTCGACAATCAAGCGAACTGTTCGTGATGGTCACGGTTAAGTCTCAGCCATTTCTCTTCATTATTAGCAATGATTCCACAGAAGAAAGAGCTCTTACTACCCTAGACAGGAGCTTTCTCTCGAGCCTATTCAAAGCATCAACCACGAATACTCCTGCAGTAGTATCGTAGTGCTACTACATTACTATATATGTTACTCTTGCTGATACAGAGTCGTCATTACATATGTGATTGCCATCGACATGTAGATAAACGTTTGATATTCCACTTCGGTGTAGAAAAGGAGCAGTGACACGCGTGCCAAGCAGACCCTTCCAAATAGCAATGTAAAGCGAATTGCCCAGTAGTATCTGCACCGAGAAGCCAGTTAGTAGAATTTAAGAGATCTCAATTGGAAAGAGCAGCCTAGAGAAGAATCTCCTTGTTTATTCTGGATTTCAGTCTTTGTGAGACATACTCTGAAGTCGAGCCTCAGGTGAGAATTCGTTGAAAGATATCTCCGAACAGGATGAAGTCAGCGGACTTGATTTATGACAAAGGAACAAGAACCAAAATTTGCCCTAGAGCTATCGTTAAAATGCAGGTATCACACAGAACACAAGATGTGAGGGCATAATTTTCTTGTTACAGGACTTGAAGTTCCTAGGCACGAATTCAAGCCTCGACTCTATATTTATCTTAAAAAAATCGATTTCCCGGACTCTCAAACCACCAGGAGGAGATCAAACCAGCTTGGACCATTCTCAGGCACACTCATTCCCCGTGGGAAAGACAATTATCAAAAAGATGCATGAAAAACCCATAATATCTCAAACTCATATCTATACCCGCTTCATCTAATACACGGCGCTCATCACATACATCCACTCACATATACTCTAGTCGTGCCACGAAATGTACAACATAATGCCAGCGCCAATCGCCACGGCAGAGAACTGAATAAGCATATTCTTAAGCTCCTTAGCCTTGTTAGGACCAGTCTCAAGAAGCTCAGGGATGACGGCAACGGTTCCAACGTAGAGGAATGTACCGGCAGTGAAAGGAAGAAGCATATCACCCCATGTCTACAGCAAGTCAGCAAATCATCCCGAGGTGTGGGTGTTTGTACAACTTACCAGGCTAGTTCCCCAGATACCCTCGTTACGGCCCATGGGGACGTCACTGCTAGGGCTACCGAACTCCTGGATAGCAATACCAATGAGCGTACCGAGGAGAGCACCCAAGGCAGTGATAAATTGCGAGCCCATAGCAGCTCGCTTAGAAAAGCCGGACTGGATGAGAAGAGCGAAATCGCCAACTTCGTGTGGGATCTCATGGAAGAAGACTGCTACGGTAGTGGTAGCTCCGATGGTAGGAGAGGCGTAGAAACTGGCAGACATGGCCAAGCCGTCGGTGATGTTGTGTGTAAAGTCGGCACTGTAAGTGTTAGTACGGTTTCAAAAAATCAGAGCCGTGAAATCAACATACATAAGGTTCAAGTAGCCGCCAAGCTTGACGCTGGGGTTGATTTCCTTCTCAGGCTTCTCAACAGCATTGGCAACAACAGCACCCTTGTCCTCATTACCCTTCTTGCGAGACTTGACAAGACTATCCGTCGCATCAACACCGGAAGAAACTGCCTTATCCTCACCGTGAGAATGAGTGTGCGCATCACCATGTCCGTGGGAGTGATCATGACCAGCTCCGCCTGTAGCAATTCGTAGGCCCTTATCCATAGCGACGAATGTCATAAAGCCCACCAAGATACCCAATCCAAGCACAAGGTTACGGTTAGGCTCGACAAGTACGAACTTGACAGCCTCATCATGGTCCTCGCCAACAAAGATCTCGGGGAGAAGGTGGAAAAGAGTGTCGCCGAGAAGACCGCCCACAGCAAAAGCAACCATGACGGAAAGAGAAGCAGGATCAATGTTGGTCGGGCAGAGGGCGAGAAGGAAGTTTGGCGGGCCAGAGATGTAGAGGGTCGCAAGGAGGGCGTTCACGGCGGGTGAACCAGGGAAGAGAACGGCGAAGAGGCGCGAGGTCATCGACGAGGGGGCAGCAGCATGGTGTGCGTGCTTTGCGGCATTGAGTTGCTCGACAATTGGGCAGGTCTGGAGGGTCGAGTCAGCACAGGACGTTTGGAGGGAGAGCTAAACTTGGTGTACCTGGAGTTGTGTGTCGAGCTCCTCAAGACTCATGTTGTCAATATTGACATTGTTCACAGCCTCAACATGTTCGTGATCGTGGCCCGCGTATGCAAGGCCGACAAGAAGTGCAAGGCAGACAGCCGAGCAAACGACGCTCCGACGGGTGAGCGCCATGTCTATATCTGTCCTTAACAAAGACAGCTTGGTTGTATAAAAAGTAAAGGGAAAGACAACAAAAAATAAGGTAAAGGAATGAATGGCCCTGTTCAAGAAGAATAAAACCGGGAACAAGAGGTCAAAAAGAACAACTCAACTTGACTTGTATTGTTTCAATCTAAGTCCAAGTCGAAGTTGAAGTTGAAACTGGGGATGAAATGGGGATATTCCTAGACTAGAGGCAGATCGGATAAGCCAGGGGGAGGGGCTTGGATGCCAATCCGAGTCGGCCAATGAGCATGTTGCGCGCCCGGCTGAAGGCTGAAGTATCCACTCCATGCAGGGGAGCTCCAGAGCTATTGACGCCCTTACCAAGAAATCCAATGAAACCTGATAACCATATCATCATAAGTTTAGGATGATATTATCTAAATTGAGACTTAAGAAACTGAATAATAGGAAACCCCTTCTAAGTTTTAATAATATTTCCTAAAATAGTCTTGAGATTATCTTCGTTCGTTCGTTCGTTCGTGTTGGTCACGCGAGCAGAGATAGAGGTCCAGTTTTGTATGGAGTATGAAATTGATGTATCTTCCTACTTGGCGGCGCAAGTGTAAGGGAGGGGGCTTTCACAGCCTTGATGGATCATCTTGTCATAGTGGTTTTGGTAGAATTGTAGACAGCCCTAGGCACCCCTATTCGATCTGCATCGCCGATACGCTCCCCGAGACTTTGTCCGTCAGCTTCTGGTCAGCGGTCTTCTTCTTCTTGTTCTTGTTGTTCTTCTTCTTTTCAATCCATCCAGTTGCCTATATGCCTAAGTTAGTAAGTTATTTAATAGAGATATATGGATAGTAAACTTACAATACTGCAGCCGGTTGGGGTCATCTGCACCGCCCAGGATAGTGATCGTTCCAGCCAAGATTAGTCAGTATGCATAGCTTGCATAACTCATGATAGGATACTTACGAACAAGACGGCAAGTGTCTAGAAAGACCTGGACACCCCTATCCGATTTGCATTGCCTCAGCCTCCTTAGAGACGCTATCTGCCAACTTCTCATCGGCCTTCTTCTTCTTATGGTTTTTCTTGTTTTTCTCCTTTTTCTTGACCCGTCCAGTCGCCTATATACCTAAGTTAGTAGGTTATTATAATGTGGTGAAGGTAGAACTTACAAGACGGAAGGTACACCCGTCTGGGGCCAACTGGCCCCCACCGCTCAAGATGGTAACAGTTCCGGCTAAGAATAGTTAATAACTTGAATAACGCATAAATAGGATAATACTTACGAACGAGACGACACGTCTCGGACGTGTGGTTGGCCTTCTTGCAGTACGAACAAAACAGCCGAGATCTCTTCTTCTTTGTGGCTGTCTATAGAAAACCGAGAGTCAATAGAGGCTAAAGAATGAAAGTGCCAAAAATCGGGAGCCCTTGGCCGGCCATCTGGTGTGCAGTGATGGCCACTGACGAGAAGGGAGGTGCGGCATGAGACAGAAACCGTGTTCATTGCGATGCAGCAGTAACAGCTCGGATGAAAGAACAGGTGAAGCGTAGAAAAGAGGCAGGGCGAAGGAAGAGATCGTTGACTTACGGTTGTTTTGTCGATGATAATAGGTAATGATGGTGGGTGAAGAAGAAAAGGAGAGAAGAAGTCGTCACTTGAAGTTGTTGTGGCTGAGTGAGAACGAAGAAGGGAAGGAATACCTTAGGTCGCCAACTTGCGGTTACCATTGGTGTCAATGAAGAAGGAAAGAACGCTCTCTGCAAATTAGGTAGGCACCTAGGTACTTAGATTCATCAATCCACGGGCAGGATGGAAGTGATAAACTGAGGTGTGTTCAACTGGACTTGAATCTGATCTGCTTTGCCTGACCAAAATAAATAAACAAAAAAATGCACTTAAGGATTATTTTAGGAAGTGTTCTATAACTTAGAGGAGATTTCACTAATATTTAGTTTATAAAGTCTTAATTTAGATAATATTATCCTAAAGCTTATATTAATATGGTCACCAGGTCTCACATTGGATCTCTTTGTGAGGGCGGGCACGACCTCTCTCGGCCAATCACTGTCATAATCTGGAGTGCCCTGGATTGGCTTTTTTTATCACCTGTCCCAGAAGATACTAAGGTATTGAAAAGAAGAATGTCCCTATCACACAGACAGGTTTGTTATATTGGTGTCTTTTCTGTAAACATGTTGGGGATCATCCGCTTAAGAACGCCATTAGATAAAGTCCTGCTCCCATCACCTTTTCTCGCTGTCAACTGACTCATCGAATGCCACAATCGACCGATATCTCAAAACTGTAGAACTCAAATTATTCAATTCTCACCGTATACACATGTCGACTCATTGGTAAATCATGTGCTCATATATATGTACTCAGGTGCGCCTTGTTTTGAAGTCCTGCCCCAATTCCCATTACCAATTCTGATTCTATATCTGAGAAATCATAACTTAATCATAAAGCTCCCGCTCACAACAGAGCAGCGGCGAGAATGAATGCCACAGCAGCAGCACCCATTGAGTTGAGCTGCTGAGCACCGCTGCCAGGCAGAGGGGTTGTGGCAGAACCACCGTTGCCGGAGGTAGAAGAAGGAGTGGGCACAAGGGAAGTGGAAGTGCCAGACACGACAGGCACAGTTCCGTTGGTATAGTTACCAGTTGCGAAAGAAGGGCTGACGAAGCGGTGCTCAACGTTGCCGGACGCACCATTGCTGCGACTGACCAGAGTTCCCTTCTTGCTCTTCTCATCACAGCTGAGGTCGTAAAGGGGCTTCTCGGTCAACTCGGAGCCAATGACGCCAAAGCTGGGGTTGGGGGTCTGAGGAGCAGAATCCTGGAGTGTGTACCACCAGACATTGATATCTCCAAACATAGGGCAACCGACATCCTCGTAGAAAGTGCGAGCATTCTTGGTAGAGGGAACAGCCTTGCCATATGTCTTACCGCTGACGGGCCATCCTGTCTCAGTGACCCAGATCTCCTTTCCCTTAGCAACAGCCTTGACTTCGTTCCAGGCAGCCTTGAAGAGGTTTGCACCCTCTGAGATGGGGTTATTCTTGGTATCTTCAAAGTAAGGATAAGCATCCATGCCGAGCCAGTCACAGGCCTCAATGACAGCATTGTTGGAAGCATTAGCATAGGCGGTCCATGTATCGACATGACCGATAGGGACAGATTCAAGGCAAGTGCCCTTGATAGCAGCACGAGTCTGCTTGATGTAGTCGACGAGGACATCAGGGTTGGCACCCGGGTTCTCATTGGCCTTGATGCCAGTAGGAGAAATACGGTAGAGATCCTCACTTCCAACAGAGATACCAGCGACGAGGCCATCGAGTTGTCCACAATATTGGTCGACAGTGTTCTTAAGAGCGGCGATCTCGTTGGCAAAGCCGTCACCAGAAGCCCAGAGACCAAATAGCAGACTGGTCTTGGTCTTGATGGCAGCAGGGATAGCAGAGATAGGTTGGTTGGCTGAGCCACCCTGGATCATGGTGTAGAGGCGAGCACTGGTGAAGGCGCCATCAGTGCCCTCGAGACCAGCAGCGGTCTTGAACTCGTTCTCAAAGTCCGATTGAGCCTTTGCTGTTCCGTCTGTGAACGTCGAGCCGTAGTTGAAGCCTTGGAACGCAGCGCTGGCCGAGCCTGCGAGGGCCATTGTGAGGAGACTGTTGATGGAAGGCATTGTGGCTGATAGTATGGTAATAGTGTAACGCAAATACAAGAAAGTCTAGACTACAGTAACGAGAGTATGTCCTTAGGAAAAAGAGAAAGGCACAAGAAAGAAATAGGGAAGATGTGCAGGAAAGAGAAGAGAGACGGAAATGAGATTGTCTTAAGAAGGTGAACCACAACTACCTAGATCGAAGACACGTCGAAGATGAAT
Organism: Fusarium sacchari; assembly: GCA_017165645.1. Classification (NCBI taxonomy): domain Eukaryota; kingdom Fungi; phylum Ascomycota; class Sordariomycetes; order Hypocreales; family Nectriaceae; genus Fusarium; species Fusarium sacchari. Next base: position 328,409 of record JADANP010000002.1, read on the forward strand.
AATTCCACGTACTCATGCAGGTACACGCAGACACGCACGCATCCGAGCCAATTCGAGGCCCGGTCGAGGCAGACTCTTCACTCAACTTGCAGAGTGACTCCAAGAATACAAGGTCCCTTACGAATCCACACAGCAAACCAGTGGCAACATAGGTCCATCTGAAGTCACTCCATCGGCCCGTCATGTTGAGGTGCCCTCCTCGGTTTCCCGATCAGTCGTTGATAAAAAGTCTAACACGCCACTCGCGGGATAAAAGAAAGATCGGGGACGTGTCACCCCCATACACTGTGTTCATGGTGAACTCATAGTGCGAAATACGTGGTTAAGCATCGAGGCAGCCAGTGTGAGGAAGTCTGTGTAAGTGTGGATTCGGCTTCGTACACTTTCGATCGAAGGACGCCATAAAAAGTCAATTCGGGCCAAGGATGCGCAATTTGCCGGTAGCCGTTGGCCGTTGGTAACGACAGAAGAAACGGCCAGAAGAAAATTCGAGGCGATTCGTTACAGGAATGAACTTAGAATTCGGAATGGAAACAACCCCCAGAGAATGAGGTGGTGATGAGGCAACCCAAAATAGCAACCATGTCAGTTACCCCGGGAAGAAGATTCCGGGGAGCATAACCGTGTCTTGGCTTTGGCTAAGATCTTGACAGCGGCTCCTGAAACATGACTTTCTAAGCTTCAATATCGATTCAAGCAGGGATACCGATGGTTGTATTTTTACAGCGCAAGTCTACAGACCATTGCAAAGTAGCCTGGAGCAAGAATAAGCTTCATTTTCTTAACTCGTCTTTGAGCAGTAAAGTTCGAGGCTTGAAATATGGCTGAAAACCAAGCGTTGAGCACTACTCTAAGTGGTGGAAGAAGAGCCAGAAGCAAACGAGTCATTTATCTGCTTCAATGAAGATAACCCACGTCTCTAACCTCTGTTGAAGTTGTGCGACATTTTTTCTTCTTTTTCCATCTTTATTTAGGCTCTGTACTCGTCATACGTGGGTCGTTGGCAACGTGGATCATCAATAGTTGACGACGCATTCTCGGGTCAGGGAACTCATTCGATGGTGCGACTCTGAGTTCAACGCCCGGGAAAGCGAGTGCAGTGCTGTAGCTTAGTTTAAGCAGGCCTCTGAGAATAATTTCCTATAGCAGGATCTCCTGTGTAAGGTAGTTGAGCTTACAATGCTCAGTGTTACTTGGAGGCTTGAGGTTGAAGCAATTGGGATCATGGTTACCTTTGATCCAGTGTTCAGTGTGACAAAGAAAGACTCGATCATCGATGGTCAAGTACAAGTCTGAGTAACAACTAGTTCATGGCTGCTCACAGTGCTACATACACTACGTGTCTATCGTTACCCAACGCCAGCCACTTCATCGCCAATCAACAACATCACGACCACAATCACTCTTCGAGAATCGCAAAAATCGACAAAAAGAAACATCCGGAAGGCATTGGGATTGCTCCCGCCAGGGCTTGAACCTGAGACCTTCGCATTACCGAACACTCGGATTGAAGTATTAGTACGACGCTCTAACCAACTGAGCTACGGAAGCCGACCGGATGGATGAGCGGATGACCCGCTCTTGGATGCTGGATGGACGAGAATAGTCAGAATAACAAGGTTGAGAGACCATTGCTGAAGGACAATCTCTCAATGTCACCATCAGCACTTATCGCTAGGAGAGAAGACACGAAGCGGGTCTGAGCAGACTGACGGCCACTGATTTGTTGATTCATTAGAGTCTTTCACTCTTGCGAGCATCAAAGAAGCGAGGAAGTGAATCACTTCTCGACCGGGCCATCGGCAAGCCTCACCCGCTTTCGCTATACACAACTCTAATGAAGATAGATGTTCAGGGTCCATCCATATCCATCTTCGATAAAGTCAATTGACCCATACGATCCACTATCAACAGTGCATCAAATACGAGAAAGAGGCCTCTTTCACGAAATAAAGAACAAACATAGAAACAATGATTAAGCCGACCCAATTCTTAACCCCTGTCCCCTTTTGTTTCACACGCGTCCACTGCCGATTGATCAAGTGGCTGACGTCCATCCCAACGCCAACCCCTGCACAACCGGTTTTCCCAGCCATTCTTGATGCAACCCTCAAAGAATCCCCAGCCAAGAAAAGATACAAAAGGAGCAGCCCAGTCAGTGACGCAAGCGCTCAGTGTATGATTGGTCTGTTTCGGATTTGGCCGTTGTTTGGGGCCATGATTTGCACGGCGATGCGCTCATGAACACGGCCTTGAGCTTGTTCTGAATCTCTGGCGTTTGTGCTCCTTTTAGCTTGGCTTGGTAGACTCTTCAGAAGCTCTGTGCGCGAATCATCCTTGGTTATGCGCTGTCGGTCGAAGTTTGCATCATTGACGGACAGGGTCTCAGTACTAGCGAAGTATTTATTTCACTGCACCACCCGCAAAGTCAACACGACTTCCCCGGTGTCTACTGGACATTCCTTTGAATTGTTGATTTTCGTATTTCTACAACTTGAAGACACTCCGCTTTCGCAGTATCACACGCCTTAACCATGTTGTCGAGGTTCTTCGTCCTCTTGCCCCTGGTGTTGTCCATGGTGGCCTTTATCCTCTCAATGCTCTGCCTTTTTGCTGGTCACAAGGAAGGGTTCATGGAAGAATACTCTGTTGCACGGGTAGGTCTAAAGCAATTTCTCAAGAACTCAGGCTGACAGTTTAGCTCAACACTTCAATGATTGGCCATAACATTCTCGACACTGACAGCGACGCTTCTTCTAATGGCAACGATGAAGATGATGACTTCTTTGGCAAGGTCACCGACAAGTGGAACGAAGTCAAGGACGATGTCAAGGGAAAGATCAACGACATCACTGGCGATGTTGCAGACAAGCTGGCCGACACTATTGGTATTTCGGAATGGTATTCCATTCATGTCATGGCCACATGTGATGGACAGTACAAGCCCAACGCCACGAGTCCTGGTGCTGGATACAACGTCACAAACTGCACCAACTCTGCCCCCGAGAGTGAGTAGAACCCTATCTTCGAGTCACAATGAATGCTAATCTTGTAGAACGCTTCAACCTCACCGAGATGCTCGACAAGCAACTCGAAGTCGGTCCTTTCCAGCTGAATCTTGCTGACATCGACTGGCCCGATGATATCCAAGACTCTATCGATCTTCTCAACACGGCCCTCCTCGTCACTTTCGTCTTCTACGTCCTCGCGGTGGGATTCTCCGGCCTCGCCATGGTCGCGAGCGCCGGCGCCTTCTTCCTCTTCGCTCGGCGCGGTGTCAACGCCGTCAACGTCATTCTTTCGGGTCTCGCCGCTCTTGTGCTCCTCATCGCCAGCATTGTCGTCACTGTGGCTGGAAAGAAGGGCGTTAACAAGATCAACGACGTCGGCGATGATGTTGGGCTGTCGGCGTCTGTGGGAAATAAGTTCCTGGCGCTGACTTGGGCTGCTGCTGCTCTCATGATTATCGCAGCTATCTACTGGGTCATGCACTTGTGTCTTATGCGACGTGAGAGGAAGAGACAGTGGAAGCCACGAAAGGGGAGCTATTAGTTTGATCCATGAGACATGATGACTAGACTGATGATTGGTTTTTGCTATCCAGATTGGGCGCGACTATGATACCAAAGTGTTTTTACTTTCCTTTTGCAGTTTCAAAATGATCCCCTCCTTGGGCTTTTATATACAAACCAGAAAATTGTCATATCTATATAGTCAGACAGTAATTCGATAGCTGGCCTATCTAATCTCTAGCCCTACGGGTATAGCTATTTCGACGCTCTCCTAAAATGTTATTTTCCCAAACAGACTCACATATACAGATAGGTTATTGATTTCTGTATGGTGGCTGGGAGAGGAAAGAAAATGCAGGACCTCCATCCTAAATGATAAAAAGACTTAGGAAATATAGCCTAAGTTTAGGGTAACTTTTACTAAGTTTATTTTAATACCTTACAGTAAGGTAACCTAAGTAGGTTTGCTGTTTTCTTGTCCCCTAGGGGTGGTAATTGGTGTAAGATGGTCAGTTACCCTGTAAGTGCAGTTGAGTGCACATGACGTCACAAGCCTCAACCAACAACCGCGTGTAGCGCGTGTCACTTCGGCACCCGGTCCTTGATTCTAGCTTCCACGGCCAAGTAATTATAACATTGGTGGCATTTTGGCTATCTAAACATAAACCACACTTGATCACTGAACTCATCGCCCATGTCCTGGCTGTCTGGCCTTTGGAGAACATCACGTCCAAACTATCGCATCATGCCTGGTAGATCTCACGACGAGGAGTCTGGCTCAGGAGAGTCAGAGTCCCTGCTTGGTCGAGGCCACAAGAGAGTCAAGCGCTTCTGGGAAGGCTTCGTCGACTTTGCGTTTCAAGATGATATCCTCAAGATTGCCGTCGGTTTGATGTATGAAGTCTCCTGGATTTGCGGTGAAGGCGACTAACACGCTGGATAGTCTTGCGGCCGCTTTCACAGACTTAGTCAAGTCTTTCGTGAGCGATGTATTGATGCCCCCTATCTCGATTCTTCTCCCGCTCAACAGAAACATGGAGGAGAAATTTGCCGTTCTGCACAAAGGACCAAATTACAATAAGACAACCGGCTACAACACCCTTCATCAGGCGCAAGAGGACGGTGCCGTGGTCCTAGCATATGGGTAGGCATTCTCCAAGTCTTTAGGATAACCAAACTCACTGCTGGTAGATCTTTTGTTGGCCAAATGATATCCTTTCTCGTGCTGGGCATCGCTCTCTATGGACTCGCACACTTGTGGCAACTTGCTTCATCTGAGCCTATCATCAAGCACACAAAGAAGTGCAAGTACTGCAGACAGCGCATCAACGAAAAGGTGAGATGCTCGAACCTCAAGATGAGCTTGCGGCTAACACTATCTAGTCTATTCGCTGCATCCAGTGTACCAGTTGGCTTGATGGACGAGAGGACCGTAACTGAGTTGACCATGAACATCTCGTACGCATACGTGATACCCTTTGCTTCTTGTCTTTCTGAATCGCCTTGTTGTTCACAGATTGCTCATTCTTTAGCGATATGTTATGCATAATGATTGCTTTATCATGGCGGCTATTGGTAGACTCGGTCTTATTGTTACCATTTGGAATTGTCGTGGTTATAGCCCAAATACTAAGAGGCTCATACTACGTTCAAGCTGATCAACCGTGACCCAATGAGTGTCATCCTCAGTATCAATTATCCGATACGTGACATGCGTGGCTGGCTGCCAGGATAGAGCTATTGTCAATAGTGTTATAGTGTGGCGCTGGTTGCCGAAACCTTACTTCGTCGATCGATTGTCACTAGATTGACATGTATGTCATTCATAATTTGGCTCCGAACTACGGAGTAATAAATGTTTAATTAAGCATCATTACTACAAAACGCTTGTCCAAACCACATGCTCACATCTACAGCAACATAGCAGCACCACCAACAACAGCAGCCGCAGCCAGAATAGCATTCTGGGTAATCATAGGACCAGCGGCATTGTCGGAGCTCACGGGAGTAGCAGCAGCATCAGAAGAAGCAGTAGTAGCGTCGGCGGTACCAGTGGCCTTGGCACCAGTGTCCTTGGGCTTGTCGGCAGAAGTAGCCTCAGAGCCAGCGGCCTCGGTAGCCGAAGCGTCGTCGTTATCGTTGAGCTTGTTGACGCCAGCAGTAACAGTGATGGGCATGAGAAGCGTCTTGTAGCCACTCACACTATCAGTCATGGATGTGACATCGGTGATGCCGGAGAGGACTGCAACTTGGTGGACGGAACAGGTAGCGACATCCTTCTTGGGGTCCAGGACGCAACCCATGTTTTGCGTACTGTTGATTCATTAGGCATTGGAGTTGTGAAACTTGTGGATATGTTACTTACATTTCACCGCCATCGAATCCATCAACATCAGGGTGCATGGTGTAAGAGTACTCAATGGTAGATGGGCCACCGACAATGGTGCTGGTGCTGGCAAGGCCGCAGTTTGTCGCCTTCGCATCAGGACAGTGAATAGCAAGAGTAGTCGCGCCACCCTTCACGGCAACAACAGAGCCCTCAAGAGGCTGAGGATCGAACATGGGGAGGAGGAATTCAACGGTTGTAGTCTGGGCCGCAACAGTGGCGAGGACACCAGCGAGGAGAGCAAGAGATCGAGCCATTGTAAGTGTTGTTAAAGAGTGACTGTGCAGCAAATGAATAAATGAATGAATGAATGAATGTATTGGGTTGAATGCTGAACGAACGACGGTCGACTATGGAGCAAAGAAAACGACGAAGCAAGCGAGGCTTTAAGAGAAAAAAAGAGACTCCCCTATTTAACCAACGTTAGTTTCAAAGTGTTAGAGACTCACCGGTTCCTTTGATTGATTGAATCCTTCGGCGGCCGCTTAACGACAACGCTATGCTCGAATCAAACACTCCGATACCTTATTACGGACTTAGACAGGAGATTAAAACGGCCCTGGTTCCGAGTATCCGCCTTGGTACCACCCACCCGAGCCTCGTAGGGCGGCAGAAAATTGGAGAAAATGCGCGGGTGATGTTCAATAGAGAAAAGTTAAATATATTGAAGTCAATGACTGTGTCAGTGACATCCAGGTGAGATACTGTGGGGGAAGCCTTTTTTCGTATTTGGCGTAGAGATGGCGTCTGTCATTGACAAAGCCGTTGGGGCTATTGATCCTTCTGGTGAAGCATTGATTGAATCGAGTTAGTTTTACGGGGGTGGCGCCTGTTAGACTGCCTACCTAGGTACTGCTAGATCCTAGCTCTTGATTCCCTGAATGAGACCCATGATGGATGTTGATAAGAATTAAGCCTCGGGGAGCAAGAAAATATCAATTACTGATTGATATACGGCGTTAAAATAAACTCACTATAAGTTATCCTAAACTTAACAAAAGTAAACTAAACGTATGCTAAACGTATGCTAATTTATCTAAGTCTTTTTGTTGATTAGCATCAAGATCTGGAGTATTTTTTGGTCCCCTAGTCACAGAATAGGCGAGGACTATTGGAGCCTCTCGCTACGAGTCATCCTTGTGAGGCTGCCTAACTTATCTCCAGATCAAATCGCGTCTTCAAATTAGTAATAACCCAGTTTGAAGCTACAATCCTTACGACGTTGCCGGAAGTTTTGACTGGTTGTCTGAGAGGAACTGTAGCGCCCCAGCCTCTGGGCGACATATCTGTGAACTTTCTTTGTCAATGCAAATAAGATTCTCCTGCCATCCAAGCACCCTGATATCGAAGCTCAGGTAGAGATGTTCTACTCAAAGTGAACTGTGAAGATACCATTGAGGCGATGGGCCTGTTTGGTTCCATAGGGCTCCAGAGTGCCACTGTAGCTGCATAGAGTCGAGAATTTGATGGATCAAACACGATGGTATATTTGCTTGGTCCTTAAAATGGATCGTCTGGGTCCGTGGGAGAGGAGGTATTGAGCTTAGCGAGACACAGTGCAACTACACGACATGAAACAGATCTGGATTCGGAACCAATGTTAATCTTGTAGCTGTATAACAGACGATGGAACAAACGAACGAGCTACTCTAAGTTATTGGCAAATAGCAAAAGGAATAATTACAAAGCTCAGTATCTTGGGAGGGACTCCATCGATATTTGAGATAGTACTAGGAGCTGATCTATCTGAATGCTATCGCTTCCGTTCTCAACTCAAGACAAGGTGAACTTATTGTCACTTGAACGAAATGTAGAGTTGCACAAATACAGTCTGTAAAAAATAATTATACTAAGATAATTAAATCATGTATAAACCTTGAGAATTCTTTTTGTCCACGCCAGATATATTGCCCCGATAAAGAACAGACTGTAAGTCATCAGCCTTCCACAAGGCAAGAAGGAGAGTAGGATCAATAAAAAGACGAAGCGTGAAGGCCTCTCTACACTTATCAAGCTCCGGTATCTTTTTACTGAAACCTTCAGTAAGACGCGAGCTCTGTATCTAGCATTAAGCAATCGAGTTGTGACGGTCGAGTTGTTGATCACCGCTTCGCCCTACTCCCACCAGGCCGCCTTCAAGATACCGAACGAGTGTTCCTTCGAATCGTTCCTTTGATGCCCCCTTCTTTTGCAATAGAAAAAGACACAACGTCGTCTAAAGATCCTGGCAGAAAACATGAGCTTATATGCTGCACAGTTTTCGCAGCGACACATGAGGCAACTATAGATAGTTCTGAACCTTTTGCCTGCCAAAACACAAAATCCTTGAAACTGGCCTCCGTGGCTGAGCTCTGCTTCCGTTACAGGAAATTGAAACGGAGATCCAATACTGATCTTTCTCATGTGGCAGCATAGGTCGGCGTAACTGTTGGATCCTCGAACCTAACAACATCCCAACTGAGTCAAGACCTTCCAGAAACGGCCATAGCCATCATTGAATGAACATATCTCCGAATAGATCTTCAGGCGTCAATGGTCTTGATCGGCAAGGGTACTCCTAATAACACCATGGACCTTAAGGAATGGTCATCGACTCCAAGGTTCGACCCATCGGCGACCCTGAGTCTCAGGATTGGTCAGCCGCCATTTACAACGGTTAGCTATTCTCACACACCCTCTCATATAACGCCTTAATCCTACTATTATGAGAGGTATGTACTTCAGCCCCGAGCGTGAGCTCGTCGAGCAGCTATCAAGTTCTCGCTTACAAGCTGTGCGAATATTGTTGGACGTTCCAGCGAGACCTCTAACCTCTACTCTGCAGGTGAGCTTCAGCCTCGGTCGCGGCGATTGTTGCATGGAGGCTTGGCAGATATCCATGCTGTCAGGCGGCATTTTTGCCAGCTGAGTTGTGGGTTATCAATCGTAAACTTGATATCGTTTATTCCCGATGGGTACTAGAAAACGATGTTGATGTTGCACCTTCATATGGAGTACATGAACTTAAGTTATAAAGGTTGAGTGGAAAGGCCGCATTTGGTCGTCAATCGTGTATAAATACTATGAGATATTTGTATGCTGGTGCCTGCAACAGCAGACATAAGGCATACAGCAGTATAGGAACTCCCGATGTGGTTTTTTGGATGATTCTTGAGAATTAATAAACTAGATATACCTTTTTCCATTTCATAGGTGTTTCCCATTGTTCAATTGTTACTACTGGATGCAACGTTCATTTACTGGGATGTCACCAAAATTGGATCCTTCTTGGCACTCAGCGTCCGTCTTGGCATCGGATTCTAGACAAAGCTCAGTCTTGGCGTGTCATGATAAATTTGTCCGTCTGACATTTCCTGCAGCCGATTTCCGCCTGAATATATCAAAGTATGCATCATCGTTTCTGATTCAAATGTTTCGTTCTTTTTATATCCAACTCTTCTAACGTGCCCCTGTTTCGTCGAACACTTTACTCACACCAAAATTTCATCACCACCTGTTAGCTCACAACCTCAACCTCAACCTCGGCCGCCCAGGCCTTGGCACTCTCCGCTGATGCTTGGCTGGCCTCTGGCCCCTCCCAACCCGGTTTCTTGAGAAAAGGAGCTGTTAAAAAGGTCGTCATTTCGCGCTCGAGCAATTCTTGTCTTGACTTATCTGCGCATACCTTGACGATAACCCTTGTTTGCACGCGCATCTTTGTAACCACAGATCTTCGCTCTGCATTTCCACAAGCTCTGATTGGCTAGACTCGCCTCTACAAACTCTTTTCATCCCTGCGCGACGAGCTAGTCAACCATGTCCCCACGCTCCAAGTCAGTTTGGCTGGCGTTGTTGGCTGCGAATAGCTTCGCATATGCTAGCGAGGAACCGCCTGCTGTAACGACAGCGCCTATTTATCTACCCTATTACGACGAAGACTCGTGGTCTCTTGTGCGCGGTAGCGTCATCTCAAGTGTAGGTTGACATTCTCTGCGAACTCCATAATTATTGCTAAGACACACCAGGATGCGGAAGCTAAGGAAACAACATACACAATATTCTGTCCAGACACCGACGACTCAGACCCCCCGGAGTGTGATTTATCCCTTGATTTCCCTTTCGTCTTAGTCGAAGGGCTTGATACTGTTCGCTTCCATGGCACGCACACCTCAAGACTGTATGTTCTCTGTGTACCCACGACATACCAATGCTAACATGGTGCAGCACCGCAAATCTAGAGTGCAACCTACAAGACACGACAAGGGCAACTTGTTCCGGATACTCTAGTTTCAACGAGGGTTATAACGATGGCGTGCACACAGGTCCAACCGAAGTGACATGGACATCAACTTATTCCGGCAGCCAAGTAGAATGGGGTGTCCTGACAATGGGCGAACTTCCTCATGACCCGGACCCTGTTACTGCAGTTTCGAGTACACCGACGGATTTTGTGTCCATGCCGATAGCTACAAACGGCGATAATGCTGGAGCAAGTTTGAGCGTCTCTTTCAGGGCGGCTTTACTTACTGCATGTTGCACTTTGGTGGTTGGTTGGACTCTTTGAGAACTGGACCATCCATTGACGAGAACACGATTTATGATGGGTTTTAGGAGCAAGCGAGCAATCTTCTTTGTTGAGTTTTGATCATGTTTAATACACCATGCTCTCTCATATTAGCCAATATTAGTCAAAATGATAGCAAACTTGGCGAGCCAGAGTAATGTTGTCCTAAGACGAGTCTAAGGTCTGTTGAGTAGTGATCTAGCGATCGATTTAGGGGTTTCTGGTTCCTTAAGGCGTCCGGTTTGTGTTTTCACTTAACCTGTAATTGATGGTAGATGCTGGTTCATGTATACCTGGGCGTTTCCAACAAAAGTCTATTCAACAAAATGACATCGCGTGACGAACAAGACAGGGCGGAAATATGGCAAATACTCAGAGCAAGGCTAAGGCATATAGCAAGGATCACTATCTACCAATGGTAAGTGGCCTCCTGCATTTGTATAAAGACGTCTAAGAACACGCGTCAGGTGAACTGGAGCTACTTGTTCGGGATGTCATTATCAGGCGAGGGCCATGTTCAACTACGGAGAGTTGAGCTTCAAGTTGCAGCGCAATCTTGTGGGAATGATAAGTCAGAAATCTTCAAAGGGAAGAGAAGAGTTCTGTTCTGGCCCCCTACGGCTGGATGCTCTCACGACCGGAGAACAATCTCCACTTTTCCGGTCCGGGAATCCCGGCCGGACCGTGACGCGTGCCGGAATGGCAACATTCGCACACTGTTACAAGTACTCTTGGCAACTCAGCTTGAGTGAAGCTCATTGGTGACTTTTGGAACAATGTCTGTGAGTGGAAAGTTGTTGATGCGGTTGAACTATGTGTGCCACAGCTGGTGTGGACAAGCCGACTGTGGCCAGTATCTGCATAAGCCTTTTTCAAGAAAGACCCTTGCTTCTGATGAACAACATCAGTGAAGAAGTGACCGGAGAAGTCAGAAAACTTATTCTCAGATGGTTCCAGCAAGCAATGCTATCGAAAACTCGGAGTGATGGTCACAACACTGTAAATGGAAAATGTGCCATTGCGAACTCAATTCTTGGAATTCCTGATTGGGGTTAAGGTTCAGAGAATTGTGGAGATTCTGTGCTTAAAACGAGAGTATCCACTTTCAGCACAGACGTCTCAAAAATGCCTCAAGTTCAAAAATAGTCGATCCCACCACCATCAACAAAACAGGGCACAGTGGCCGAGTGGTTAAGGCGATAGACTTGAACGGGCCTCCAAGGGGTTCTAGACATCTATTACGTTCGCGTTCGTAGGTTCAAATCCTGCCTGTGTCGGTATAGCTTCATTTTTGCGTGTTAAACGTATTCTCTTACCTGAAACTTCAACCATGAATCACACATTCACTTTTGCACCTATGAATACACTTTTGGCATGACAAGATAGACACGAATCAGTAGTTGGGTTCTGTCTTTTGCAAATTTGAATTACGTTGCATAAGTGTTGAGATATCACATCTTGAACTTTCCCGGTGATCTGGTTACACAATGGACTGCATTGCTGGCTGCGTACCCACTCGACTCGACGAATGTCGATATATATGATGTTATTTGGAGGCTTCTCATTATAGATAGATAGTTACCAAGAGTTGCCAGAGAAGATTGTTCATGCAATCGATGTATTTGCATTGGCATATATATTGCTGGTACACTACCTTGGCTGACTTGCTAGCTTATCACTATGATGTGGCAAATTTTAAGCGAGCTGGCTTGATAAAACACAACGACTCTGAAGAAGCTCCATTCATCATTGGAATAATACCCCATTGTTGATGTTCTTATTTGACCAACTCAGGTGAGGTTGGTTTTGGCGATTTCCTCTTTCGGCCACGTATACCGTGTCGCTCAATTTAAGCTCAGCGGCTCGGACCTTGCATGAAAGATTTGTTGGCAGAGAGGAAAGTCGTGATTCTACTTCCTTTAACTTCTCGGTGCAGACTTCAACTATAGCAGCGATTCTCAGCCGTATGAGATTTAGTTGTTCATTGTATAGGTAGCCATTCGTCATTCATGAGCAACCGGATGTATCACAAAACCATGAGTGTGAGCACAATTATGATTCGATCGAATATAAAGATATAAAGATGACTTGTTGATGTTTTTATTTTGTGTTTGTCGTTAGCTTTTAGCACATGCATTACTTGATGATTACGCGGCAATGGGAATGGAGGCGAAGAACGGGAAATGGTGGAGAGAAGGGATAAGACGTTTGAGAGACATGGCGACTGGCCGTGTCTTAACCGCAAAGGCCGGCGCGCTGTAGCATTTAGTGTTTACATGTAGTCTCAAGAGTACGACTTGCTCATTCACGTTTTCAGCCAACAATGGTATCATTCGAAGAAGAGAGTCAGCTCGTGGATGCCCAAAACTCTGCCTATCGGGCTCAACAAATTTGGAATAACTTGATCTGAGTGAGAAGCGGCCGGTCCCTGGTTCTACAGTAAGACCTGGTCAGAAATACACCAGAGGTTGTCTCACTAAGATAAGACGGTGGCACGGCAAGACAGCTAATTAGTACTGCTGACGGGCTTGCAAGGAGGCTCAAAAAGGAAGACAACATCCGGCCAAGCTCCCGTAGTTTCTTCACAGCCATACGAAGACTGCATTTTTAGCAACCTCGAGTTCCGAGACAAGGAAAAGCGCTCTCATCTAACAGAACTTCCGAAAGACGACACTTGGTTTGCTAGAAGACTTGGGATCCTGATTCAGGGGACAGGAATAAATACGTATAACAGCCCGCTAGAATTTTTACTGAGATCTTCTGAATCTACCAAGATATTTTTATCACTTAGGAATGAAGTCCTGGGTTTTCTGCGGCCACCAAGAGCGTAAGGATCTTAGATTCCGCCTACATCTCCACATGTAAGACAAGAAGCTTGGCCCTGAGCTTTTTTCAATGTCGGAACAGACCCGACTCTCGTAAACAATGCACAGACCTAGGCCGACTTTACAGTCAGTTGCTTTTACCTCGAGTCCTCTGAGAATGCGACTTTCAAGTATTTCCACGTGTCTGAGTTGAAAAAGTGCCGCATGACCATACGGCAAAGTCGGAAACGCTGCAATCAAGATCAGACGAGAGAAACGTCCAGCGTTGTTTCGTGTTTCAAGATCTCCTTTTTTGAGCATCGCGTTTCGTCAGTGAGTCAGGCTTGGAGACAATCATTTTTGCGAAAGCCCATGCAAGGGCAGGGGAAAAGAAAGGTTGCTGGGGGTGGGGGCAGTGGAGATGAGGACAGGACCGTAACGTTAATGCAGAGTTGATGGGCAAGGATATTGAGTTTGTGTTGCTCGAGTTTGGATGATGCATGGTTACGCAGCAGAGAACACATCAACTCTGTACTGTACAAGAACCGGTTCTGTTTCGCTAGGTCTTCCAGAAGAGTACATATCAACCTTGAATGCCTTGCGATGATCCCCAAAGTCCTCTAGTCAGGGCATGAACATGATGGCGCCAAGCCTCTTCCTCCAACTTTTGACGCCCACCAATCCCCTCCCCAGAGGTATCTGTCAGCTAGAGTTTAGTGGCATTTACCCCTGGATCCTACAGTACCTTGCGCTAGATTCATATTCCTGGGAAACAAAAACTGTCCATGGTTTGGTGACCGACAATCCTCTACCCGCGCGGCCAGTCGAAACAGCCCGTTCTTTGTGTCTGTAACACCAACATGATGACATGTTCTACTGGCCACAATCAACGGCTGATCGCCGAGAACAGGGCCTTCAGGGGTTGTGTTCCTTGTCATGTCCGTCTGCGGGGAGAGCTCGGTAACCCATTCTCCAAATGTAGAGGTCATCATTCAACGGTTGACTTTGTCTGAGGCTCATCAGCTAAAGTCTTAGTCTACGCCTGAACCCAGCATGATTCGTCATTCGTTCCTCAAGATATCCTCCCTGCGTGTCTAACTCTGAAAACAGTCCGCCAAGCAAGGGTATCATGTATTAATACCTAGATTAGCCCCCGTCGTCTATCAACCTTTTGGACTAGCCCAGTCCAGCCTGAAAAGAACAAACGTCTCTGGAGCTTCAGCTTTAGCTCATTGCGTTCTCGTATTCCCGATCCCTCTCAGCTGTGATTGTATTTTTATCTTTCAGTGGCCCCTCCTTCGTTTATTATTTCTTCTTATCTTACTTTCCATGCCCCCGAAGGCGTCCTAAACTCTTACGCCTGATTTTTCTCTCGTGCCTACCTTATGGCAGCTTGATTTGTTTAACTTGAACGCCTCGCTCTTTCTCGAATACACCAAGACTTTCATTCCCTATCGCTTGCCGTTAATTGCCTTGAACTTACACTCATTATCAGACCTGTGACCACTACCATCAATACTGCTAGCACCCCCAAGACTTACATCAATCTTCCTGGAGAAGACTATCGCTGAGCGATCAAGAATCTTAAGCATACTCAACTAGACAACATACATCATACCCATCATCGACAATAGACACATTATGAAGCTCCTCGCCTTGGCCAGTTTGGCTTCCGTAGCTATCGCTACAAAAACGCCTCCCAATTCACTTGACACTGCAAATCCAGGTATGTTCTGCGGTCAAATGGTGTTCCGTTTCACTGACCATTTCAGATTCAATCCGAGATGTAGCAGCCACCCTCGCCTTCGATGCCATGAAGTACTACAGCGGCAACACATCATCAGTACCCAAAGATCTCGGTGACCTTCAAGATCCATACTACTGGTGGGTAGCTGGTGCCCTATGGGGTGTCATGCTCGACTACTACCACCTTACCGGAGATTACAGTTACAATGATGTTGTCATCCAGGCTCTTCTGGGGCCTACAAATCTCGGCGCTGGTAAGGACTACATGCCTGCAGAGCATGCCGACGAGGAGGGGAACGATGATCTTTTCTTCTGGGGCTCAGCGGTCCTCTCCGCTGCTGAGCGAAACTTCCCTCAGCCCAACAAGGACCTCCCGTCCTGGCTCGATATCAGCATCAACGTATTCAACGAGCTTGCAGGCCGATGGAATACAACAGCTTGTGGTGGTGGGCTCTTGTGGCAGATCTACCCAAGTAACCCGAACGGCATGACATACAAAAACTCAGTCAGCAATGGCGGTTTCTTCCAACTCGCAGCACGTTTAGCTCGTATCACTGGCGACAAAAAATATCTCGACTGGGCTCTCAAGATCTGGGACTGGTCCTGGGAAGTCGGCTTCATCGATCACCGCAATTATCACGTCTATGACGGAGCCAGTGTAGAAGACAACTGCCAGAAGACAACATACCATTCTTTTACTTATACCAGCGGTATATATCTTTACGGCGCGGCGGTTCTCGCCAACTATACTGAGAAGCCAGAATGGGTCAACCGCTCAAAGGGTCTCTTAGAGGGCACCGATTGGTTCTTTTCACCGTTTCCCAACGCGACCAACGTCATGTACGAAGCTGCTTGCGAGACCGTCAACACTTGCAACGACGACATGTCCACCTTCAAGGGCTATCTAGCACGATTCATGTACCTGTCTATTCAAATGCAGCCCGCTTTGAAGGAGCATGTCCATGCTCATCTTCTCCCATCGGCAAAGGCTGCTGTCCAAACATGCACAGGAGGGAAGTCTGGCCGTGAGTGTGGTATGCGATGGTATAACTCCGGTTTTGATGGAAATCCCGGTCTTGGACAGCAAATGTGTGCGCTTGAAGCTGTTCAGGGCTTGTTGCTAAGTGATGCCCCTGCGCCCCTCAAGGGCGATGATGTCAAGGTCGTCCGCAGCACAGACTGGGCTGCCATGGAAAAGGACGATTCCAAAACTAAGAGTACATCAATATCCTCATCAGCGACATCATCAGCAACCGCAGCTCAGCCAACAAAGAGTGACGATGCTGCTAGCATCCCCCGAGCGGATCTCTTTTTGGCTTCGGTCAGTATCGGAAGTGTCTTGGTGTTCTTGGGATGGACCTAAAAGAACGTCTTGAATATTCATTAGACCTTATAGACATAGAATGGAACTGGCGTCGGGTAGTTGGTTAGACGGTCTGGGAGACTACTTTGGTACAAAACGCTCATACTCTGAGGGTTGCTTTTATTAATTCCACGAGATTACGTCTAGAAATTCTGGGTTCAACGTTGAATGTCGTCGTTTTATCGCCCTTTTCCTATTTAGGGCTCCAATTTATGAGCCTCTCACCTCAGCCAACGTCGTCTTTAGTGACTCCAGAAATCTTGTCACCTCGGCGTCTGTGCCAACTGTAATTCGTAGACATCCTTGGCATCCGTGCTCTTTTCCTCTGAATCGCACAACGACACCCCTGCCCTCGGCAAGCTTTTCATATACGGCCAATGCGACAGTATTATCCGGCTCGCCTGCCGTGTTAAGCATTTCGTAAAGCAAAAAGTTGCTTTCAGTGCCACCTCGTAGACGACCAACACCAGGGATTTTTGGAAGTTCCTTGATCAGACGATCACGCTGCTCCAAAAGGCGCGCACGATGGTCTCGCATGATAGCGAGTCCCTTTTCGGAGACAGCGTAGGACGCAAGGGCACTTGTAGGGCTGGAGATGTTGTAAGGGGCCTTGAGGCTGTTGAGAAGCCGTGCAATAGGGGGCGATGTGAATGCAGCACCGAGTCGGATGCCAGCCATACCAAAGGCTTTGGAGAGTGTTTGCATAACAACAAGGTTAGGAAACTCGGTCACCCATTCAGCCAGAGAAGCATCTTCGGGGGCAAAGTCGATATATGCTTCGTCGAGAACGACAACGCCGTTCCACGTTGGGTGATCTAGAATCTGCTGAACGTCGGACTTGGCAAGGACTGATCCAGTGGGGTTTCCAGGCGAGCAAAGGTAGACAAGCTTGATGTTGGACTCTTTTGTCAGGGCTTCCATGACAGCTGGAACGTCTATGCTGAAGGTGGGGGCTTCTAAGAGGGGAACTTTGACGAGAGCCACGTCGTTGACCTGTGCAGACACAGAATACATGCCATACGTAGGCGGGCATGTAAGGATACGGTCCTTTCCAGGAACGCAGAAGCATCGCAGCAGGGCATCAATAGCCTCATCACTACCAACACCCACAAACAAATTCTCAGGCTTGAGCGTCTTCTCTGTGTGGGCGTGGGTGTTTCGCAGCTCGCAGAGCAGCTTCTTCAACGGCTCCTGGTGAGGATCAGGATAACGATGCAGGCCCAGCAGGTCTACCTCCACACCATTGGCAGCCTTCCCTGCGACGCCTACACTCAGAGAAGGTCCGTACGCGTTCTCATTTGCATCGAGAAGGATATTGGTGCCGTCATCCTTGTAGTCGCTTGGGAAAGTTAGTCGTTGCTCTGATGCGGGGGAGGGGCAACATGCTCTCGCGCGCAGCGATATGGCTGGAGGGCCAAGATGTTTGGCCTGGCACAGCTTTCGAGGTTGAAGGGGGCCATTTTGGTGGTGGCCTATCTCCTGATGAACTGGGGAATTGTGAGGATGCGTGGCTCTTTAAGATGTGGTGTTTACCACTTTTTGGTTGCTGAGTCCGACGCCGGAGGGGAGTCATTGACTTTTTTGTGGGGCTTTCATTGTTATCATGATAGAGGGGAAGCATTGGATACGGATACAGTGTATCCCAAGGTTTGGTGTTTAGAACCTTGATAGGCAGCTGAAGAAGGTAAAGGCTTGCAGTAAAAAAGAGCGATTGCTTTCCGATATGCAATTGACTCATCATAGCTTGAGCTGAGGTACATTCTAATATTGGAATCATGCATGTGCCAAAGCGTTACCCTGAAGGACAACAAACCTTTTGAGCAGCGGTTTCGTGGTTGGAAAACAAAGAGATCAGATTATAGTGGTCGTGGCAGTCATATTTCTATTAATGGTAATCCAGTGTTTATTACACGTCAGAATTTGGTTATATCTTCATCGACCGTATACACCAAGACAGACAGAAGAATCCATTTTGACTTACACCCAATTGCATTCACCTTTTTCCTGCCACCATAGTTCGCTATAGTCATAGTCCTAACACAGGAAAACCGAAGACTTAAAGACTTAGCCACCGAGTATGAAAATTGAAACCAACCCCGATTTCAGGATCAAGGTCTGCAGCCACAGTCAAGCCAGCAGAACGAGCAGGTGTCGTTAAGCATCAATTCGACTCAACTCCAGAGCATTGATCCTGAATACGATCCAAGGACGCAAGAGCAAAGGTCGCGTGGCCCAATGGCAAGGCGTCTGACTACGAATCAGAAGATTCTGGGTTCGATCCCCAGCGTGATCATTCTTTTTGATTCTGGTGTTCAATGGTATCAATCCTTACTAGGAAGACGCATGCAACCTTTTTCGCCAAGATAGAACATAGTATCACCACATAAACCAGTATTTAGACAATGCCATTTTTATAGTAGTTATGTTTTACTGCATACAGACTAGCCTCTGGTAGTGTTTTGGTAATGTGCTGTAGGTAGCCAGGCGTTTGAGTCTGAGAATGATTTTAAGATAAGTGTTTCTTTACACAACACGTTATACTTACTGTACAGAAATGTCAGAATGATAAACTCTTGTAATGCGTCTCTAAGATTATTGTCAGTTTAGTTTGTGGTTGCATTGCGGTTAGTGATTGGCCGAGTCTTTTCTAACTCTCTTGAGCCATGATTGGCTGGACAACGAGGCTCGTTTTATGTGCTCTTGACTCCCTCACGCATTAGGCATTCCGCCATCTCCACCACGCAAGAGCACTTTAAACCTCAGCTGCTTTACTCGAATTCTTATCGCGTCATGGAAACGTTGCTTCCCGTTCACTTCTGATTATTCTATTTATGCATCTTCATTCCTGTCAGTATATAATTGTATCCCGAAAGAGAATACGTCGTTAATGGACTGGAGTCTGGCAGGATCAATGTTGATCTACAACTAATCGCTATACGACGCACGCACCTTACAACGTCCATAGTCATGGATTGGGTAGATATTTCTAACTCGAAGTCTTGTGCTTATGAAACGCCAAAGTAAAGTGGTATGTCTGGTCTGCCACTTTCAATATGCCTTGATGATTGATATACCGGAAAGCTTAACCTACCTAGATCAGACCAGATTGTATCGACTGCTTATCCACTTGACAGAAAGCAGTGACAAACCGGTCAACAATGGGGTAACATGGGGACTGTGGACTCAGTATACGTCGATGATCGAGGCATACTACGGTAAGTTTCACCTGTACACAAACAGCACATATACACGTACGATCCCAGAACTTTGGGATGGCGCTTGAGGTGAGCAAGCGCTCTCCCTCTGTGTCGTCCACAATCTTGGACGGGAATTTGGGCGCCAGGAATCATTCAAGAGCAAGGTCGCGTGGCCCAATGGCAAGGCGTCTGACTACGAATCAGAAGATTCTGGGTTCGATCCCCAGCGTGATCATTTCTTTTTGCCGGTTCAGACTCTGCTTGGGTCTGAGAACATCGGCCCATGCTCGCCTGTCGGGAAGCAAATTCTCGGGTGTGCTACTTCTTCTGGGAAGTATGACAGTTCAAGATTGATACTCAGACTCGTTTGCATGGCGTGCGGCTGAAAATAAGAGCAAGCAAGCCTGGTATCGAATTAGTGATAGGGGCGCTGGCGACGGATGATAGTCTTGTAAACTCAGCCAGCCCTCATCGGTATGTGTCTCACATGGAGTGCCGCTCCTGCACTATCCTTGTCAATGGACGTTCATTGGATGTGTCTGCTACCTGAACAGTTGCAGTTCAGAGAAGTATGCAGATCGAAGAATAGACTGAGGTTGTATGAACGATACATCTGGATGGGTGAATCGATTGTGGTGAGAAAATAGGTGCACATACATGGACGAAAGCTAAATCGTAATTAAACGCGATGTACAAAGGGATATACTGGTACATCGATATTGATACCTTACGTTGAAGTGTGAACACGTAGTGCTAACGGAACTGTAGTCAAAGTGTAACCGTGACAAAAACGGCTGTAACATTTGGACCCACACAACCACGTCTCAAATGTCCCACCGTTGAGTTAACTCTAGGTTTCATTTCCAATCCTGGAACCTTAACCAACTGAACCGCGTCCATATCCGTACACAAGGGACAAGCCCAGCCTCCCGATCCCACGCCATACGACCTCCTGTCACTCCTCACTTGTCACTCACCGAATTGATAGACTGACCGACTGATTGGACCCCATTCGTGTTCCGTCGCCAGCCAACGACAAGCCTGTTCTCGCTCACACACGCGCAATCCCAACACATCCTTCCCACTATTATACGCTGCTGTCTGCCGCTGCTACAGCACAGCACAGCCAGTACAGCACGCGCTGCCGCTTGAAGCGCTGCACTGACGCCTTGACGCCCTGAAAGCGACAGCCCAGGTCACAGTCACAGTCACATTCACAAACAGCCATGTACTCCGCCGGCTACGGCTTTAGCAACAATGCTGCTCCCTCTTTCAACAACCCTGCCCCACAGCAGCAGTCCGGAGCCCAGCCAGCCGCTCAGCAGATGATGTATAACCAGCAGCAGCAGTTCGCTGGCATGACGCCTCAAGGAGGCTTTAACCCTGGCGCGAATCCTCAAATGATGGGTGCTGGTCCAGGTGGCATGATGCCAAACGCAGGAATGCAGCATATGGCTGCCAATGGCCAGAGTAGGTACCATTTCTTCATTCGCGCGCAATCTCCGATCGAATCTTTCACGACGCGCCTGCTTCTAATGCTCCTGTAAACAGCTCCAGCCTCTTTAGCGATGTGCGGGCAGCTTGTGGTTAGGCATCATTGAGAAGAAGCGCGGCGCAAAACGATATGCGACACGGCAAAGCAATCCTCCTTCACACCCGACTGACATGTTACGCACAGTGGCAGGTTTTCAACAGCAGTTCGCTGGTAACCCTTACGGCCAAGTCGTTCCCTCGTCGGTCGCTCCTCAGAATTTTGCGCCAAATTATATGATGGGCGGAGGCATGCAGGGCTTCCCGATGAACCAGCCCGGGATGCCCCAGAATCCTCAAATGATGCAGCGATTGCAACAGCAACAGCAACAGCAACAGCAAGCACAGGCTCAAGCGCAGCAGCAGCAACAACAACAACAACAACAGCAGCAGCAGCAGCAGCAACAGCAACAACAACAAGCTGCTAACCCCGCTGGCATGGGCCAGGTATCGACCCCTCAAAGACCCCCGAGCGCCGCACAAGGAACACCAAGCAATGCTCTGCCTTCGCAGCAGGGTCAATTTCCGACTCCTCAGCCTCCCTCTCAAAGCCAGACCCCCACGAACCAGCAGTCACAACAACAGCAGTCGCAACAGCAGCAGAGTCAACAAGCTCCGACACAGGCGCAAGGGCAGCAGCAGCCCCAACAACCCGTATCTGCTGGATTATCGACACCCCAGACGCCAACCTTCTCGACAAATCAAGGACCGGCTGTCAATGGAACTTTGACAGCGGCTCCGCTTAGCCCCGGTACCGAATCTCGAGATAAAGAACGATTCGCATTGTTGCTGGATATCAACCACGAGCTTCTCTATGAATCTATACAAATCCAGGCAACCCAACAAGAACTGAAGAAGGAGAGCGCTGCAGCTGGAAACCCTGCCGATAAAAAACCGACAGAAGAGGAGACGCAACTACAGCAAGACTATCTCCAGTGAGTTCTCCTTTGGACCATGAATTACTTCACACAACTAACAGTGCCTCAGATGTATGAGGAGATTACAAGCAAACTTGTCGTACATGGCCGCGCTTGCAGATCGGAAGCCTGAAGTTAAAGTTCCGCCCTGTCCAGCATACCTCACTGCCCCTACTCTGACTCTTTCACTCAAACTCCGCGCCCCAGCTGTAGGACCTGAAGGCGCAGACAACAATATCGATCCGGTCGCTGACCGTGAAGAGCGAAACAATAGCATAAGGGACCTGTATTCAAGATTGCAGGCTGTCTTCCCCGGCATTGACCCGAAAAGAGAACCAGCTTACCGTATGAATACACAGGGTGGCCAGAAGCCTGGTATGATGGGAAGCCAGGCCAGCCCGACAGCACAAAGGACGCCCAAGATCACGAATATGGGGGCACCTCCTATGCCCTAACGTTGCTGGCTCAGATGACTACTGAGTGAGATAAAGAACGTGAAGGCGTGGATTTGCAAGATTTTATAGACACAGATGGAGTTCTTTTGGGTCAAGTTGACCAGTTCATCTAACGAATAGCATCACACTTTCTTCTTCCTTTTTATGATATAAGGACTGGCTTGGTCTTGAGAGCTCGACAAACTGGCAGATTAGAGCAATATCGTTATAAGAGTAGCGTTACTTTCGGGTTGGTTCAAAAGGAGATGTATATATGTAGTTGGTGATTTTGCTCAGGGCGTTGAGGAGCTTGCTTCAGGAATATTAGCAATGAAAAGCCAAGAGAGCCTAGCCTGTATACATGATTTTACGTTCATTCTTATTACCTGTATCAATTTGGCGAACCTGCAATCTCACAGAGCAGTTTTCACCGAATCGATCAAGCCAAATTTGTCTCCATGAAATAATGACACTTTATTCGACATTCGAGTTCGTGACATTTGTCACCGATGGGAGATTTGTGTGTTGTATCTTCCATTGCAATGGAGCATACAACACCATTTCTTTGCTCCATAATTGTTGAGACATTCATGCTGTAGCACGAACCTCATGTCAGGATACTTGCTGGTGAACCTGCATATCGGGTTTTGGCGGCTTGCATGAGGCTAACCGTGACTGAGGGTGGGCAATCACCATGAACTAATCCAATCATAGCAAGATCAGATGTAAGAAAAAAAATTCTTTTCCAAGCTGTGGAGGTGGATGCCGAGCGGAAAGTGGATGTTGTATGTTTTAGCCTGTCTAGCCTGTGATGTAAAGCGCCTTTTTCTCACTGCCGTCCTGGGCTCGAGCTTTTTTGATCATGGATCTTGGGACGCTGAGTGCCAGCTGAGAAAAGGTTGTCCTGCTGCACGCGTGGCTGACTGCAGCATTTTCTCACAGTACCTAAGCGTTATTATTATGCTTACAGACTGAAAGCTTACAAGGTTTCTGCAGCTTCCAGAGCTGTTGCCAACGCATTTAGCAATGCGTTGGTTCTACATTAAAGACTTTGTCATGACAACTCCAAGCCGCATATGTCGTAGATATTTCTTCCGTTACCGGAGTCTTTCACAAGTCTCCCCGCCACCTGCCATGGCACTCGGGCAGGGAATTTTCCAATGCCTTGGCCCGTATCGACAGTGCGGCTAAACCCTGACCGCTGATCCAACAAACCCACTCTCGAGGCTCAAGTCCAACCATTTCTGATGAGCGATCGGTCATGATGAAAGGTTCTTGCGCAGCTTGTGGAGAGGCTTGAGAAGTTTGGCCAAGGGATGGCGGGGCATTTTAGTGTCCCTGCAGATTTTAATGGAATGCTGCGATTGGCCGCATCGAGGGAACTATATGTCCATTGGCCAATTAGAGCTTATAGCAGTACACAGCGGGGAGCACCCTGTACTGCAGCCCCGGCGATAAAAAAAAGTTTCGAGGGCCGCTTTCATCAAGAGCCTTCCTTCTCTTTTTTCTCCTCCTCCCAAACCCTCGCTCTTCTCCAACATCCTCTTCACCTCTAACTACAGTTGAGGCTGATGATTGCGAGGTAGCTTCTGACCTTACCAGGGTAGCTCTGAAAACGAGTTAACTTGCCGGCCCGTCGCTCGCAATCTCCCTGTCCTCCCGCGACGACCCCTCCACGTCGTTGCCCCGCGCTTCTTTGGGTATTTTGTTGATATAGCCCAGCGCCGGAGCTTTTTTTCGTTTCTTTCTTTGCTTCACCTCTAAACAAATACCGTAACCACTACAATGGCCTTGGTTTCTCAGCCTCCCGCCTCTGCGCGTCAGATTGGCGCCGAGGATGATGGCCTCGTTTGCCTCGAGCTTGAAGATGGCTCCTCCTTCCAGGGCTACAGCTTTGGTGCTCAGAAGAGCATTGCTGGAGAGCTGGTCTTCCAAACGGGTATGGTTGGCTATCCTGAGTCCGTAACGGATCCTTCATACCGCGGCCAGATCCTCGTCATCACTTTCCCTCTTGTCGGAAACTATGGTGTTCCCTCGCGCGAGGCCATGGATGAGCTCCTCGGCGATCTGCCAGCTCACTTCGAGTCTAGCGAAATCCACATTGCTGGTCTCGTCACAGCTTCATATGCTGACGAAGACTTCTCCCACTTCTTGGCCAAATCCTCTCTGGGCACATGGCTCAAGGAGCAGGGCGTTCCCGCCATGTACGGCGTTGACACTCGCTCCTTGACCAAGAGAATCCGTGAGAAGGGCAGCATGTTGGGTAAGATGCGCCTCGAGATCCGTGGCCTGACCAATGGCTCTGCCAACGGCCAGGGTGACGATGTCTTGGCTGCTTTGCCCACCGACCACTTTGAGCAGGTCGAATGGGTCAACCCAAACACCAAGAACTTGGTGGCCGAAGGTGAGTCTCCTAGCGTTTTCAAACTCGAAGACGCATGCTCATCATCTATGTAGTTTCCATTAAGGCTCCTAAGCTCTACAAGCCTCCGACCTCGGTCGCCCGTAAGCACCCATCTGGGCGTACTATCCGTGTTCTGTGCCTCGATGTCGGTATGAAGTTTAACCAGCTGAGGTGCTTCCTCAAGCGTGGTGTCGAGGTCCTTGTCTGTCCTTGGGACTACGATATCGCCAGCGCCATTGACGAGTTCGACGGTCTCTTCCTTTCCAATGGTCCCGGTGACCCCGCTATGCTCGACAACGTCGTCAAGAACATCGCTGCCGTCCTCGAGAAGAACGAAATTCCCGTTTTTGGTATCTGCTTGGGACATCAGCTCCTCGCCCGTGCTGCTGGAGCCACCACCAAGAAGATGAAGTTCGGTAACCGTGGTCACAATATTCCTTGTACCAGCATGGTTACTGGAAAATGCCACATCACTTCTCAGAACCACGGTTTCGCCGTCGACACTGACAGCCTGACCAATGGCTGGAAAGAGCTCTTTGTTAACGCCAATGATGGCAGTAACGAGGGTATCTTCCATACTGAGAAGCCCTACTTCAGTGTGCAGTTCCACCCCGAGAGCACCCCTGGTCCTCGCGACACCGAGTTCCTGTTTGATGTGTTCATTAACACCATGGCCAACTGTGCTGAGAAGCCCGAGCTCCTCAAGGCTCCTGTCAGCTTCCCTGGCGGCACCATCGAGGAGAATGAGCGTCTTCACCCCCGCGTCTCCGTTCGCAAGGTCCTCGTTCTTGGCAGTGGTGGTCTCAGCATTGGTCAGGCTGGTGAGTTTGATTATTCTGGTAGTCAAGCTATCAAGGCTTTGAAGGAAGAGGGTATCTACACTGTCCTCATCAACCCCAATATTGCCACTATCCAGACCTCAAAGGGCCTAGCTGACAAGGTTTACTTCCTCCCTGTCAACGCCGACTTCGTTCGAAAGGTCATTCAGTATGAGCGACCGGATGCTATCTATGTGACCTTCGGTGGCCAGACCGCCCTTCAAGTCGGTATCCAGCTCAAGGATGAGTTCGAGTCTCTCGGCGTCAAGGTCCTTGGTACTCCAATTGACACCATCATCACCACTGAGGATCGTGAGCTCTTTGCCCGAAGCATGGACTCTATTGGCGAGAAGTGTGCAAAGTCTGCCTCTGCCAACAACATCGACGAGGCTATGCACGTCGTAAAGGATATTGGCTTCCCCGTTATTGTGCGTGCTGCATATGCCCTTGGTGGTCTCGGCAGTGGCTTCGCCAACAACGAGGAGGAACTGATGGAACTCTGCAACAAAGCTTTCGCCGCCAGTCCCCAAGTTCTGATTGAACGTAGTATGAAGGGCTGGAAGGAGATCGAGTACGAGGTTGTCCGTGATGCCCAAGACAACTGCATTACAGTCTGTAACATGGAGAACTTCGACCCTCTCGGTATCCACACTGGTGATTCTATTGTTGTCGCTCCCTCGCAGACTTTGTCCGATGAAGACTACAATATGCTGCGAACAACAGCTGTCAATGTCATTCGTCACCTTGGCGTTGTCGGAGAGTGTAACATTCAGTATGCCCTGAACCCCTTTTCCCGCGAGTACTGCATTATCGAGGTCAACGCTCGTCTGTCTCGATCTTCTGCTCTCGCCTCTAAGGCTACAGGTTACCCCCTGGCCTTTATCGCTGCTAAGCTTGGTCTTGGTATTCCTCTCAAGGAGATTAAAAACTCAGTCACCAAGTCCACCTGTGCTTGCTTCGAGCCCTCGCTCGATTACGTCGTGGTCAAGATGCCTCGATGGGATCTCAAGAAGTTTACCCGCGTGTCCACTCAGCTTGGTTCCTCCATGAAGAGTGTGGGTGAAGTCATGAGTATTGGTCGATCTTTCGAGGAGGCCATCCAGAAGGCCATCCGAGCCATTGATTTCCACAACCTCGGCTTCAATGAGACGGAGGCCCTTATGAGCATTGAGGATGAGCTCCAGACCCCCTCTGACCAGCGTCTATTTGCCATTGCCAACGCCATGCACGAGGGATACACTGTCGACAAGATTTGGGAGTTGACCAAGATCGACAAGTGGTTCCTCCGCAAGCTTAAGGGCTTGAGCGACTTCGCCAAGAGAATGACTTGCTACAGCACAACCGACATCATCACCAGCCCCTCTATCCTTCTCCAGGCCAAGCGTCTGGGTTTCAGTGATCGTCAGCTCGCCAAATTCTGGAGCTCCAACGAGATTGCCGTCCGTCGTCTGCGACTTGAGGCTGGTATTCAGCCCTTTGTCAAGCAGATCGATACCGTCGCTGCTGAATTCCCCGCCTTCACAAACTACCTCTACATGACCTACAATGCCTCTGATCACGATGTCAACTTCGACGATCATGGTGTCATGGTCCTCGGCTCTGGTGTTTACCGTATCGGTTCATCCGTCGAGTTCGATTGGTGCTCAGTCCGAGCTATTCGAACCCTCCGCGCTACCGGTTTCAAGACAATCATGGTCAACTATAACCCAGAGACGGTTAGTACAGATTACGACGAAGCTGATAAGCTTTACTTCGAGAACATCAACCTCGAAACAGTCCTGGACATTTATCAGCTCGAGAACTCAAGCGGTGTTTTGGGTGCTATGGGTGGTCAAACCCCCAACAACATTGCACTCCCGCTACACCGTGCTGGTGTCAAGGTTCTGGGCACTTCTCCCGAGATGATTGACAATGCCGAGAACCGATACAAGTTCTCTCGTATGCTGGACCGCATTGAGGTCGATCAACCTACCTGGAAGGAGCTTACTAGCTTTGCTGAAGCTCAGGAGTTCTGTAACGCTGTTTCTTATCCCGTACTGGTTCGACCCTCGTACGTCCTCTCGGGTGCTGCTATGAATACAGTTTACTCTGAGAAGGATCTCAAGAACTATTTGGACCAGGCTGCTGAGGTTTCTCGGGAGCACCCTGTCGTTATTACCAAGTATATTGAGAATGCCAAGGAGATTGAGATGGACGCCGTTGCCAAGGACGGTAAGGTCATTGGACACTTTATCTCCGAGCACGTCGAGAACGCTGGTGTTCACTCTGGTGATGCTACCCTTATCTTGCCTCCTCAAGATTTGGAAGCCACTACCATCGAGCGTATTGAGGAGGCTACTCGCAAGATTGGCCAGGCCCTCAACGTCACTGGTCCTTTCAACATTCAGTTCATTGCCAAGGACAACGACATCAAGGTCATCGAGTGTAACGTTCGTGCCTCACGTTCGTTCCCCTTCGTTTCCAAGGTCATGGGTGTCGACTTGATCGAGATGGCTACCAAGGCCATCATGGGCCAGCCTTTCCAGGCTTACCCTCCCACCGATCTTGCCCCCAACTGCGTCGGTGTCAAGGTTCCTCAGTTCAGTTTCTCTCGTCTTTCCGGTGCTGATCCCGTACTGGGTGTCGAGATGGCCTCTACAGGTGAGGTTGCTTGCTTTGGTGTTGACAAGAATGAGGCCTATCTGAAGGCCTTGATGTCTACTGGTTTCAAGATCCCCAAAAAGAACATCCTTCTGTCCATTGGATCCTACAAGGACAAGCGTGAGATGCTTCCCTCTGTTCAGAAGCTTGAGAAGCTCGGCTACAAGCTGTTCGCTACTTCCGGTACCGCCGATTTCCTCCAGGAGCACGGCGTCCAGTGTCAATACCTTGAGGTTCTCGGTAAGGAGGAGGATCGCAGCTCTGAGTTCTCTCTCACCCAGCATCTGGCCAAGAACACCATTGATCTATATATCAACTTGCCTTCCAACAACAAGTACCGTCGTCCTGCCAACTACATGAGTAAGGGTTACCAGACTCGACGTATGGCTGTTGATTACCAGATCCCTCTCGTTACCAATGTCAAGAACGCCAAGATCCTCGTTGAGGCCATCGCCCGTCACTTCGAGCTTGAAGTCTCTAAGCGCGATTACCAGACCAGCCACCGAACTATCGTGCTGCCTGGTCTCATCAACATCGCTGCTTTTGTTCCAGGCATCGCTACCACCAACAATGATGACCTTCAAACAGTCACCAAGGCCTCTATTTCTGCTGGTTTCAGCATGATCCGGGTTATGCCTCTGGGTGTTGATGGCGCCATCACTGATGCCCTCACTTTGAAGACCGCTCAGCAGAACAGCAGACGAGGTGGCTACTGTGACTACAACTTCTCTGTGGCCGCTACCTCAGACAATGCTGATCAGATCAGCCATGTTACCGGCGAGGTTGGCTCTCTCTTCATCCCCTTCAACCACCTCTCTGGCAACATCAGCAAGGTTGCGGCTGTCACTGCTCACTTCGATTCTTGGCCTACGCACAAGCCTATCGTCACTGATGCTAAGCTGACTGACTTGGCCTCTATTCTCCTCCTTGCCAGCCTCCACAACCGTCGCATCCACGTTACTTCGGTCACCAACAAGGACGATATCAAGCTTATCGCCCTTAGCAAGGCCAAGGGACTCCAAGTCACTTGCGACGTCTCGATCTACGCTCTATATCTGAGCCGTGACGAGTACCCTGAGTGTGAGCGTCTGCCCACTGTAGCTGATCAGAAGGCACTCTGGCAGCACATGTCGACAATTGATGTGTTCTCCATTGGTAGTCTGCCCTACCGCCTGGCTACTTCGCTTGGCCATAAGGGCGATCCTCATATGGGTATCTCTGATGCTCTCCCTCTGCTGCTTACTTCAGTTGCTGAGGGTCGTTTGACTGTTGACGACATCAAGGACCGCCTTTACACAAACCCTATGGAGATCTTTGAGCTCCATGATCAGTCTGGTACCACCATTGAGGCTGAGATTGACCGTCCCTACACCGTGGCGCCCGGTACCTTCTGGTCTCCCTTTGTGGGCCGCACTATGCGTGGATCTGTTCAACGAGTCACTTTCCAGAACACCACTGTCTGCCTTGATGGTGAAGTCCTGCCTGTCTCGCCTCAGGGTAAGGACATGTCTTCGCATATCGCCCCTCCCATGTCGCCTCCAGTCAAGCCCACCACCTCAATCGCCCAAGCCACCGACTCTCCCCAAGCCCGCCGCATGTCCATGCTGGGTGGCTTCCAGCCCCTGAACCGCCTCCGTGGTGTCGATACTGGTGCTGTTGGCGCTACTCTGCCTTCGCCTGCTCGTGGTGCTGCTCCTGTTGAGGAGCTCGCCCCTGGCCTCCAACTCCAACCTCTGGTCAGCTCTTCTCTGCAGCAGCTCCTGGCTCAGCCTTCGTCGTTCAAGAACACACACGTCCTGTCTGTCAAGTCTTACAGCCGAGCTGATCTTCATCTGCTCTTCACTGTTGCTCAGGAGATGCGTCTTGGTGTCCAACGCGAAGGTGTCTTGAACATCCTTCGAGGTCGCGTTTTGACTACTCTCTTCTACGAGCCCTCAACTCGCACGTCGGCTTCGTTCGATGCTGCTATGCAGCGTCTTGGTGGACGCACCATCGCCATCTCTACCTCTCACTCTTCTGTCCAGAAGGGCGAGACTCTCCAGGATACCCTCCGTACTCTGGCTTGCTATGGTGATGCTGTTGTTCTCCGTCACCCCGAGGAGACTAGCGTTCATGTTGCTGAGAAATACAGCCCTGTCCCTGTTATCAACGGTGGCAACGGCAGCAAGGAGCACCCCACACAGGCTTTCCTTGATCTCTTCACTATCCGTGAGGAGTTGGGTACCGTACAGGGCTTGACCATCACCTTCCTGGGTGATCTTCTCTATGGCCGACCTGTGCACTCCCTCGTATACCTACTACGACACTACCACGTCCAGGTCCAGCTGGTCGCCCCCAAAGCTCTGGCTTTGCCACCCAAGGTCCGAGAGCAGCTCGTTGCTTCCGGCCAACTTCTCTGCGAGTCTGAGACTCTCACACCTGAGATCCTGGCTCGCAGTGACGTCCTGTACTGCACACGTGTGCAGCGGGAGCGCTTCCCTACTGAGGAGGAGTACCAGCGCGTTAAGAACTCTTACCGAGTGGACAACGCTTCGCTCAAGCATGCTAAGAGCTCTTCAATTGTTATGCACCCTCTCCCCCGCAACGAGGAGGTTGCCGAGGAGGTCGACTTCGACCAGCGGGCTGCATACTTCCGACAGGTAAGCATTGATTCCTACGACATGTTGATCACATTACTAACATGATGTTTAGATGCGCTATGGCCTCTACTGCCGCATGGCTCTGTTGGCGTTGGTTATGGCTGATTCGTAAACTGGTACATGAGTCGGAAAGGATTTGAAAAGTTTCATGACATGATTGGCTTTTTTGTAATTTTTGCTTTTTTCAAAGCCGGATAGAAATTGGCGTGCGTTAGCAAGCATTCCAGGATGATGCCCGTGAACGACATTTGATGTTATAGAATGTGTAAATGAGACGCGACTCACGTCGTCGGCGTACGGTTTTATGTATGTTATGTATTATGTATATATACGTATCGGCGCATACGTTTATTTAATTTATTAATACTTATTTATTATTTCACCCGTGCGTTCCGTGTGTTTTGTGTTCGTGCCTGTTTTGTCTGCTTTTCGTGGCGTGAATATCATGAGACGGGTAGTGCAGATACTCACAAGTACCTTGGCCAAGTCTTTAATATTATAACTTTTGGGTATTGATACTGTTGTGTTGGTTCATCTACAGTCCGTGTTGTGCTATGAATGATGGTCCATTTCATGAAATCTCAATGTTTGTCCTTAAAATAGAGGTCGTTAGCAAATGAGAAACCTCCACTCCTTCAGTTCGAAGATGTCATGACTCCACCACCCGCCGATAGCGCAGTACGTACCTTTTTTCCTCTTACATCCATCCCATTTCATCGTATGCCTCAAAGTTCGTCCAGTGAGTCAAATCGCATGATTTCCTACAGTAGACTCATATATGTATATATATATTTAAATGCGTCTTCTGGTACCTAACTTCAGTTCTAGATTGTTCTCTACTGCAAAAATGGCGCTTCATTCAGCAGATACTTCGAAGCTCATCTGTATGTTTAACATTACCCCGCCAGTCTTCATCATGACTCTTCTCTTTTTGCAACACTATTTGTTCATGGAACAGTTTGCTAAGAACTCATAGTCGCCCCCGCAGGGCATCAGGCAACAGGGCAGGCCGAGCAGTTTACCAAAGGAACTCTTGTCCGCTCACAGCTCAACCCAACATCGCCTATTCCTCAATTCCACGCATGGTTCTCCCGTGCCCAGGAGAATGAGTCTGGCGTAGATCATCCTGAATCATGCACTCTCTCAACAGCATCTCTCCCCTCAGGTCGAATCTCCTCTCGTACTGTGTACCTAAAGGAGCTCGACAACCGCGGCTTTGTCATCTACACCAACCTGGGCACGTCTCGCAAGGCAGCTGATATAGCGACTAACCCCCGCGCTGCAATGTTGTTCTTCTGGGAATCCCTACAGCGTCAAGTCCATGTGGAAGGACGGGTGGAGAAGATCTCCCGTGAAGAAAGCCAGACATACTACGACACACGAGCTCGGGGAAGCAGAATCGGTGCATGGGCTAGTCGACAGAGTCAAGTACTTGAGCCACAAGGTGATGATGACGATGGCCGCAAGCAGCTGGAGGGATGGGTTAAAGAGGTTGAAAAGCGGTTCGAGGGGCAGGAGAAAATCCCTGTTCCCGAGTTTTGGGGTGGGCTGAGGATTATCCCAGATAGGATCGAGTTCTGGCAAGGAAGGGAGAGTAGACTTCACGACAGGTTCGTCTATGAACGGGAGGGTGAGGAAGAAGAGTGGACATTGAAGAGGCTGAGTCCTTAGGGAGATGTATTGGTGTCCTACAGATATTCAACCATTCTCAATTTGTAGCCAAATATAGAAGCGAAATGATGAATGAGCTCCTCGTTAAAGATAACAGTTCACAGACGAGGGAGGGGCGGGTGATTGAGTACCTCGTAGCCTACGGCCAATTACAATATTTATGACTCTATAGCTGCAAATCTCGTTCGATACTGTAAGGAATAGCACATGTCTTCAACTTACAATACAAACAATACAAACAACAAGCCGGCATCAATTGCCGTATCCAAGCATAGTAAACTGACTTGTAAAAACTACATCACGAGCTTTTTTATGCGGTGAACCCTCGATAAGACATCAACGTCAACAGTGTGGATCCCCCCTGAGAGATACTGGCATGATATCGCCTGATTTGTTATGCCAAGGGCCGGAGGTATTCGTATGGGACCGGGAGCCAATTATAGAACATTAAAAGTACGTAGTTATTGACTAGAATATACGGAAAGGGGTATGTGTAATCCTAGCTTCAGATCAGATGCCATATCCATGCTTCAGCCTGTGATGCCATGTAGAAAGCCAGCCAAATCAATCCCAATAAACTTGTTCCTCGATTATAGGAACTCAATGTTCACCCTGAATGCCTCCGTATATAGAACAATGCTATTTGCCGCTCCGTCGTCCAATCAGGAGCGTTATAAAAGGGGTACGATTCCCAAAACAACACATAACAAGATGCCTATCACGCCGGATCGAGTCGAGTCGCTGTCAAAACAATCCATAAAAAGTCGCTAAATGTGTTGGTATCCACGGTAACGCCTCGTAATGCCCAAAGTGAAGAAAGAACGCCGTTTATCCTTTTTAATCCTCTCGTGCCTGGAAATGGTTGAAGTAGTCATTGCAGAGCCTCGACGGTTGCGGGGTAGTCGAGTGGCAGGCCTCGGCAGTCGGAGTGTCGACAGGTGTTAGAGAAAGGCCTAACCCCAATACAGCCGATCCTGTGCCGAGTGTCTTTGATCTGGAGTGGCTAGGCACATAGTTACTGTGGTTGTTGCTGTCGTCGCTCTCGTCGTCACTATCCGCGGGCATGTGCTCGTTGATGTCCCATTGGGGCTGCTGAGCAGCATATTGCATATCCACCATAGCATCCGTCAGACAGTCCTCGTCGCACAGGGGCATGATGCGGTAGTTGAGGTTCTCCATGATGCATCGCTCGGTGGTGTTGAGCTGTTCGGTTGACCACATGCCCCGGCCCCAGGCTTTGCAATAGTACTGGGAAGCCTCCTGAGGATCTTCCATGAACTTGACCGCAATGACAAGAGCTGCCAGAATGATGAGCTCGGGGTTGACTGAGTCGATGTGCAGCTGCTGTCGCTGAGGCATGATGGGCGTCGGGGGGAGAGTGTGTCGCTTAGAGGTGGAGGAGAAGTAGCCGGACAGGAGAGGGCACGAGAGGCGCCATCGTCGGGCGAAGCGGGAGTCGAGGCTGTCGAGAATGCACACTGCGAGAGCAACGGTCTCAATCGAGAGATTGGCGCGGCTCAGGATGGCCTGGACAAGAGGGACAGAGGCCGTGGCCAGAGAGGCAGATGACGGGATGAGGTTGACAAGGTGGATTGCAGGGCCTATACGGAACAGTGTGTTAGTAAAAACAAGCTTTGTACGCTGGGTGACATGACAGCCTACAGGAGATCAACAACGTGATGTTACACATCAACAGTGCTTGATCCTCTGCCAGCCGCGCTGGTGCTACCACTCACCTCGGAATCGAGGCATCAATGGCTCTCCGTCGTCAAGTGTAGTTCGTGGTGATTGAGCCGCGGATGAGTTGCGGGAGCTTGGGGGCGGTGTAGGTAGGTTGGATAGTGGTCGATAGGCGAAGTAGCCCTCGTAGCGGCTGTTCTTGTCTTGGTCGGCCATGATGGACTCAACATCGAGCTTCATATCTCGGTTCATCGTTTCGTTTATGGGCAGCAAGATGCAATGTTTGGTCGTCCAATCCTCAGTTCTAAGCAGTTCCAAAGGCCTCCTCTCATGATTTGGCGTGTCCGTGTATAGGGACGTAGGTGCAAGTAATGCGAGCGTGGGAAGACGATCCAACAAGTTCGCCTGTCTACGAAATACTCTTCCAATATATAAGAGGGTGGTAATCACGCGAGCACGCACACGAACAGCCACGTCTGCAGACAAAGTTCAAGAAGCACCAGTAGATAAAGCAGGCAGGAAGAGAGAGAGAGAGCAGTTGATGGGAGGGGGGAGGACCAAAGTTATATATCCCAAGCTGAGCCAAATACATACAGTACTGTACCTAGGGACGGAGTGGTACGGATACCTCCAGTAAATATTGACCAAGGCCCAAGGACCCATTCACCGCGACTAAGTAAGGCTGAGCAGTGTGCTAAACCAGGATCCCGCCCAAAAGCCAGTGCATTCACTCTCCAGTTGTAGCGGTGGAGGAGGCGGCTGGTTAGGTGTGGTGGATGTCCAGCGCCAGCGCCAGGACAGGGGGGGCCCAGGGGGAACCTAGGCACCTGAGCTAAGCTTGGCTTAGTTACTGTACGGCGGCTTTATTCTTGCAGACAAGCACCGGACCCTGTCCTGGTGCTGCTGTTGCTTTGTCCCTGGCAGTGACTGAGACAAGAAACCAAGGCCTTACTTGCATTTGCTCCCACGGATTGCTCTGAGCTTGAGCTTGAGCTTCTTCGTGAAGCGGCTGAAAAGATACGGGCTGTGGCGCTTTTCTAGGTAACTCCAGAATCAGGCACCGTGTGATAGACTGTAACTGATGTCCGTAGATCCCTCGTTTTCTGTGATTTGATGTCCAGTGTTTTTTCTTGGCTTGGTTCGTCTTTTTCGGGGCCGGCCGTACATATCTGTTGCACATCGTATTGGCGTATATTTTTGGGACATAAAAGTTTCTTTGACCGAGGGTGTCCAAATAAATCTGTCGTAGAGCCCCATAATTATACGATTACTTACCGAAGCCTTTTTGTCACTGGTAGAGAGATCGCAGTCCTACGAGCTGTTGCAGGGCCGGGGTGACGGAAAGTGGAGCATGGAAATAGTGGCGGCGACGAGAACGATGCAACAGCAGCAGAAATGGACATGGATGCGGCCAACACCAACTGTACATACTAGCCCAGGTAAACAGCATTTGTCCAAGTTGAATAATAAGTTCATACTCAAATGGCGGATCTAGACCTCGAAATGATCAATGTCCCAAAAGCTTGTGGTGAGAAGTTATACTCAGCCAAGGCGTTTCCGTCGTCACAGCCCCCCCTGAATAGAACTTTGGCTGCTTATGAAATGCAGGATAATCCACCTCAGCTGAGAAAGCCACAGCAAACTGTCACAGATGACGGATCGTTGGTCCAGCCTGACTGCCGTCCGTGGATGCTGTGCTCCGTCCAAGATGAAGTGGCTGACCACGGCTGACTTGGGCAACTTCTGATGACGCCCAGCGGCACTTGATGGTCAGTGGTCAGTCGGTAAGAATACTGTAATGCTCAGCAAGCAGACAGAGCTGGAGAGAGTCCGAGAGTCCTTGTCGCGTGGCTAACAACCAGATCAGGGAAATGGTGCAATACGGGATCTACAGTACATCGACCGCACAGGCGATTATCTGGAGCAATAAAGGTGGCCAACCCTTAATAAAACGCACAACTGCGGCGCTATAGGCATCGATGCTCGGGTTTCGGTGCCTGACTAGGTAGTAGGTAGTCCAGAGAAACACTCCATACGTCAACAGTGCGTATCGTCCTTGATTCGATCTCCCCGTCGAATATAATGAATGACGAAACCACGCTCCGACCCCAGAGATGAGGATTCCTGCCAAGTGCTTCATCAAGCAATCAAACTCGTCATGAGGGAAATAAAGACCGCCGTTGCAACAACAAAGATCGTCAAGGCCATCACACCCTCTGGTTAAAGCCGTCAATACATAGTGCCTCGGAATCGAGGTCTCATGAGCACCTCCGGATGCACATGCAAGCGCCCAACCGTGAGGCACCGTGTGATATGAAACACAAGCCAACGGCTGGGCCTTCATCTTGGGTACAGTACATATCCTCACGGGGGGCGTTCTGATGCCGGCTCTTGAGCCTCTCTGGTGGTCCTGATCCAGCTTTCTGGTTGACCGGTACGGTACTTGCAAGCCAAAACTTTTCAGCTCCAGCTCCGGCTCCGGCTCCAGCTGCATCATTCGTAATATCATCAACATGCGGCAGTGCCCCATAATAGTAGATCTGGGAGCCAAAAATATACCCTCGGTTTATTATTGTGGCCTCAGCAATATCATTCGTCCGAGACAGACGCCACAAGCAAACGGTTTTTCCTTTTGTCTTGTCGGATCACTCATCAGTGATCATCAGTCGATTTGGCTTTGTCCGCTAGGAATTCAATGTAACAGCAAACATCCCATGTATGTATGCACATACAAGCATCAAAGCACTTTCACTTCGTAGCACATGCCAACTTTTTGGAGCCAATGCAAAGCTCACATCATCATATCATGGGGAATTTGCTTTTTTTTCCTCCACAGCAGTTTATGCAAGACGGGCTTTATCCTGCACAAAGTCGCGTGCTTCCCAAGCCAAGTTCCCCCCCCTCCCCAGGGAGTGGGAATGGAGCTGGCCGACTGTTGGCTCTTGTGCCGAGCCCATCGCCGAGAGACCCCTTTTTCTCACTCACTTCGCTTGTTTGAGCATAGCCAACAATGACGGGACAAGATCGTCGTCATCCCTGAAAACCCATGTCAGGGCTCGGACTTGGCGCTGCCGTTAGGACTCCGTGTACATACAGAGTACATATGTACACACACGCAGTCGTAGTCTCGCACAATCTCAACGCTGACTATTTCGGGTGCAAGCAAGCTTTGATGTCCAAGAGGCTCGAGTCCTTGACAAGTGGTCTAGCGGGCTTGATGTAGGTAATACAGAACTAGCGGCTGACAAGGAGCGAGATCCTCAACGAGAAATGGACCTGTATGTACCTGCAATGCCTGCATTTGCAAGGAACGACTGGCTGCGGATCTGACAAAGATCTATAGCTTTGTTGTCAGTTCAGTCTCATCTACGGAGTAAGTTAGTTAAGAGATATTGCAACATGCTGTGTTGCTCCTAGACTTCTCCAAAGTCAGCTGCCATTATGTACTTACAGCATGGACGTGATTGATTGATTAATTACGGATATATATCAAAACACAAGGCTTCACTTCACGGCAGCCAAGCTATCAAAATCAACTGGCTTGTTCTAAACTCATTGCTAGACTCACCCAACCTTCTAAGCGCGAAATGATCGATCATTAGCCGCACAAGGTCTAAAACCCTGGCGGCACGCTAGCCTTTCGATGCTGTCAACTTCATCTCACCGCTTGCGAAGCCTCGGGCCGGTCATTGACTTGATTGATGATGGGACTTTGGTCACAAACCCCCGTGCCTGCATCAAGCATGTCGAATGGTGCATGCTGAAGATTGTAAAGGAGGGGTTGGAAGTGCTGCATCGCTGCAGATATGATGGGTGACTTTGACTGCGCAGATGAACGGTGCTTATTGTGCAGCAGAGTGACGTGAAACAGGCATTCTGCAATCTTAATTTTGACTCGGCGGTTTCGAGATGATGATGATGGCCGCCCACGCTGCCACCTTTATATTACTCAGTGATATTATACGCAGCAATTATCCTGATTTGACGAGTCAGTTTCTAGGCTTGACACTCGAGATGCCTTGTCCGACCGCCCATTGTCGTGGTATTCTCGTGTGAGCTCCTTCTGACTCTGAGAATGGAGGTGAGCGAGAAACAATCAAGTCCCTGATTCTGTCGTCTCGATAGATAGTTTCGAGATGGGTTAACATTGCGGGGTTGTCGATCTGGTGTGGTGATCATCTCCGTCAATGTTACCAACCAAACCGTGGGGTGCAGCAACGGCGGATCACTTGGACGTTTTTGCGTACAGACATGACTATTCCGTATCCTTATTTCTCCTGCCTTTTTGAGCCGTCTAGGTACTAAAGCTTGTAGGCTCCTGTTCAACCAACACAAGAGATCGGGGTTTCATCAGCTGGTCTGTCTACTGGACTAACATATACCAATCACAATCCGGTCAAACGCGAAAAAGTCCTCGAGTATCAATTCCAAGGTGTGAAGCCAAGGTATCGGTATGAGCTTTTATAAAAGTCGACATAGGAGTTGCAACTATCAGCTTCGTTCCTCTGATGGAGTCCAGGTTGATACTGTTCACTGCTTGTGAGACTGCATCTGATGTTAACGACAAGTAGTTCTAACGTATAAAGATATGTTTTAGGAGTAGCTTTCTAGTCAAAGTATAGTCAGTGATAAACGATTACGGCTATCAGCTACCTACTTTTAATACAACTCCATCATCAAGTCACTTTAATTTTTTCATATCCCTGTGCAGAGTACGGTATAAACTGTCAAGTGTAGAGGTATCTAATGTAGAGTAAATAAATAGTCCTACATGCTTTACACTTTTAGGATCAGTAACAAGTCAAGTCAAGTATAATACTCTGGTTCCTATTAAGTAAAGTAAAAATATTCACACCTAATAAAGTTCAAGTCTCTGAAACCTGAAATAACTCCGCAGTCGAGTAGGTCACTGAATGGCAGTTATCTACTGTACCTAGGTATTCAAGCCTGTGCTGTTTCAGCAATCGTGTTGATACAAGCTTTATTGCAACTGGCTGCCTTCCATTATTATATAGTATGAAACTTAATCAGCGACCTCTAGACACTCACGATACGTACCAGCTGAATGAATAGCATGATGTCTTTTATTAATTGCTCCAACCATTCCCATTAATTTTTATCCGTAAAAAATACTCAGCTCTGCACCCCAACCAACTGCCGCAAGCCTCATTCCTCAGCTCAACGCCTACGTTAAAACACCTTACCTAATCCTCCTTCAACCATTACCGTCACCATTACCACCGCCATTTACCACTTCCATCAGCAAACCTCACGCGCACGCGCACCAGAATGAGCAGTCACGATGGTTTTCCCCGGGCTGCTCACCTCCAACTCCGCCTCCACCGATAGAGCCAGAACACCCTCTGTCCGGTCCAAGTCGAGCGACTCCAACCTTGTTCAGCCCGAGTACATCTACGACGAAGCCCAACTGCCATGCCTGCCACCCGAGAGACCTGACCTGCGCGAACTCAACAACAGCCTCGAAGCTTTGGCCGCTGTGTTTCCCGATATCCAGATCGAGGTGTTTCGCGAGCTGTTGTCGAATTTCGACGGCGAGTCGAGGCTCGCTCTTGTGGCTGATGCACTGCTCAAGAATAGAGTGACGTGGGTCAAGGGTCGGTGGAGAGTTCCGGACAAAGAGACCGCTCAACCGGAGGCGATACCCAAAGCAGAGGTCTTTAAGAGCAAGGAGTACAAGAGAGCCGTCCAAAATCTGGCATGGCATGAATTCAAAGGCCTGTCGCGGTCTACCATAAACGCCGTTCTCGCCGAGTCCAACTATTCCTACCTCGAAGCCCGCCAGACCCTCGTTACTCTATCCTCCAAGTCGTGGCGTTTCACAATATCATCGTTGTTTTTCAGAAGGAAGCCTGTCGTTACGGGCGAGGCAGAGAATCACCCGCTGGTATCGTGGCGCTCAACCGGCCATGGCTCCATCACTCCCACTATTCGAGCCACAGGCAGCGCAGAACTGGACCGCGAACTTTATGATACTTTGGTGGCGCCGTTGAAAGAGAAGGACAGAAGGGACAGAGAGGATAGAGACAGGGGACTTGCAATCATCCTCAATAACGAGGAGGCCGAAAAGGCAGATGCAACGCACGAGTGTGTCTGTTGCTTCATATCTGCAGCCTTCGAGGAGTTTACCCACTGCAACCGCGAGGGCCATCTCGTCTGCTACCGATGTGTACAGCACTCCATCAAAGAAGCAGTCTTTGGACAAGGCTGGCAAAGTAGCATTAACCCTGAAACGGGAACGCTCAAGTGCCTCTCTTCAGACGGCGATGGATGTCCTGGACATATCCCGCCAGATCATATCCGCCGTGCCATGGAGGAAGAAAAGATGGGAGCAGAAATTCTGCACCGGCTTGACTGTCGACTGGCAGAGCACAGCCTCCTGGCATCCAACCTCCCTCTAGTCCGGTGTCCCTTCTGTGACTATGCCGAGATAGATGACATATACACGCCAGCGCACGAATCTGCTCTTCGCATCAAGTCGGATAGCATCTACAACCTCTTTTTCCTTGTTCTCTGTATAGGCACCCTCCCGTTTGTCTTCCCGTTCGTCCTCATATCATCATTCATTTGCCTCCTTCTCAGCACACAGCAGTCCTTTGGCGACTACATATCAGTGGAGTGGTCCAAAGCCCTCAACCGTCACCGTCGTCGTCGTCGCGGTACCAAATTTACCTGCCAAAGTCCCACCTGCGGCCGTATGTCGTGCCTCTCATGCCACAAATCGTGGAAGGATATCCACGTATGCAATGAATCCTCGCTCGTCGCCCTACGTACACAGGTCGAGCAGGCCA
This sequence comes from Fusarium sacchari, assembly GCA_017165645.1. Classification (NCBI taxonomy): domain Eukaryota; kingdom Fungi; phylum Ascomycota; class Sordariomycetes; order Hypocreales; family Nectriaceae; genus Fusarium; species Fusarium sacchari. The sequence continues at coordinate 369,502 of JADANP010000002.1, forward strand.
TGAGCATGGCTATAAAGCGCGTCTGCCCCCGCTGCAACACGTCTTTCGTCAAGAATGCAGGTTGCAATAAACTCACGTGCCCCTGCGGCTACAAGATGTGCTATGTTTGTCGCGCTGACCTCACTGATGAAGGATATCGACACTTTTGTGATCACTTTCGCCCAGAAGGTGATGCCACCCCCTGCAAGGAGTGTGACAGGTGCAATCTCTGGGAATCTGAGGATATAGAGCAGGTTTTGCAAGCCGCGCGCGAAGAGGCCGAGCGCAAGTGGAAAGACATGGAGAATCGAGAATTATCAGGCACTGAGCGGGCGTTCCTCGAAACTGGCGTTGCGGCGAATAGGATGAACGTAAGTGTTGAGCGTGTTCTCTTCAGCGGCCGGATTCCCGCTCTTTCGGAAGTGTTGGATCTGGTCGTAGAAACGCTTTTTGTTTAGGGCTATGGTCTTTGCTCTCTTTTTTCTTTTCGAGTAATGGCGTACAACAAGATGGTTCAATGAAGCCTCATTGTGACTTCAGGCGCAGGCTTAACGACTTCCACAAACATAAACATCAGGATGGGCACAGGGCGTCTTGTGGTTTAGAAATTTAAGATAAATTGGTATTGAATTTGGCATATAAGATTGGGCAAAACAGGACATGATAAGAATCACATCACTCAACTACAATACAAACTTTATGATAGTACATGCATATCCCATTGCAAAAACTCCGTTGATCGTGCTAAATTTTGTTTAGAGCTTGCTCTTGCCGTCGGTTCTGAGCTCAGCAGCCGCTCCGGCGATGGCAGGCTTGCCAGTTTCCTTAACCTTGGTCTGGAAGATGATCTTGTTGCCTTCTCGCCACATCTCTGTGATAAGAGTCTGGCCAGGAATCACAACACCAGCAAAGCGGACCTTGATGTTCTTGAAAGCACCGAAGCGCTCGTAGACGGCCTTTCCAGCGATGCCGAAGGAGCAGAGACCGTGGAGAATAGGGGCCTTGAAACCACCGACCTTGGCAAAGGCAGGGTCGATGTGGAGAGGGCTACTCATGTTAGTTATGGTTCCAACTGTGGATGGTAGTAAAACTCACTTGTAATCACCGCTCAATCGGTAGATGGCAGCCTGGTCATCGTGGGTGGGTGACTCAACGACAACATCAGGGGCACGAGCAGGGGGCTTGTTAGCAGCAGTGGAAGCACCACGGTCAGCACCGCGCTTGGGACCGCCGAAACCACCGGCGCCACGGAGGAAGACGCTGGCTTCATTGTAGAAGACGTCCTCGCCAGTGTTGGCGTCGACAGTAGTGGTGGAGGTTCGGGCAATAGAGGCATTACCCTTGTCGATGACCTCGACGAGACGACCTCGGGTAACAAGGCGAGCATTGGTAGGGATGGGGAACTTGCGGATCTCAAGATATTGCTCACCGTGAAGAAGCATCATAGGAGAGAAGTTGGGCACAATGTTGTCAAACTCGAATGGCATCTCCGCGTTGAAAGGAGGGATGACACCAAAGGTAGGAATGACCTGGAAGTCATCAGAGCCCTCGAAGACGTACTTGAGATCAGTGCGCTTGGCACCAACACCAAGGTTGTAGAGGATGACATCGCGCTCCTCGTACTTGTACTCAGTAGGCTTGCCCTCCTTCTTGAGAGTCTCCTCGATAACCTTAAGGTAGTTGGTCTCGCCAGATGACTCCTTAGGCTTAGAGCGGTTCTCCAAGTTGGCCATGATCTTACCGATCGAGTCCTGGGACTTGGAGGGGTGGTCGGCACGGCCGTCAAAGGTGACGATGTCCTTCCAGTTCTTGAGGACCTCCTCGGGGGTGAGGGTGACATCAACGGGGAACCCATGTCCACCGGTTCGTTGCCATCGAGTCTGACCGCACCAGCCACTGCCAACCTCGTACAAGCCACCAGTAGGGTTGGGGCACTTGTCGCTGCAGAGAGCGAGGACAAGGGGCGCAATGTAGTCAGGCTTGAAAGCCTGAACCATCTCCTCGGGCATGATGGTGGCAGTCATAGCAGTACCGGCATTGGGGGCGATAGTGTTAACATAGATGCCGTACTTCTGACCCTCAAGAGCAAGAGCTCGAGAGAAACCAAGGATGCCACATTTCTATGACCGTTAGCAATTATCATAATGAGTGGCAGATTGAAAACTTACAGCAGCAGCGTAGTTGGCCTGGCCAAAGTTGCCATAGATACCACTGGTTGAAGTAGTGTTCAGGACACGTCCGTACTTCTGCTTGAGGAAGTAAGGCCAAGCAGCCTTGGTGACCTTGTAGGTACCACGGAGATGCACATTCAGGACGGGGTCCCAGAGCTCGTCGTTCATGTTGGAGAAAGCCTTGTCGCGGAGGATGCCTGCATTGTTGATGACGATATCAACACGGCCGAACGCGTCAATAGCAGCCTTGACAACCTTCTCACCATCCTCAGCTGAGGCCTTGACACCAACGGCCTTGCCACCGAGCTTCTTGATCTCGGCAACCACAGGCTCGGGATCAGCAAGATCGTTGACCACAACTGAAGCACCGTGCTTGGCAAAGGCCAGAGCGTAGACACGGCCGATACCAGCACCACCGCCAGTGACGAGGGCGACACGGCCAGTGAAGTCGAGCTTCTCGCCCTGCTCTGAAGGTCCCATCTTCATAGACTCCTCAAGCAATGTGAGGAAATCGTTGGGCCCCGTAGGGTACTGAGGGTTGGAGTAGTCGACAACCTTGTTCCAGTTCTTAATAATGGCACCAGGGGTATATGAGTCGTCAGCCTTGAGGAGGAGACCGCTGGATCGCTCCCATCGGAGCTTGGCCACGTGGCCACCGCCAACCTCAAAGATACCACCAGTCTCCTCTGTGTTGTTCTTGTGGACCAAAACGGCAACGAGAGGCACAACCCATTCAGGCTTGAGGTTGGCGAGCACATCAGGAGGCATGATGGTCTCGGTCATTCGGCTAGCAGCTGTTTTGGATTAGTGTATGAAGAAACTCACGAGGCGCGATTGCAACATACCAACAGGAGCAATGACATTGGCGAGAATGCCATACTTGATACCCTCCTTGGCGAGAGTCTCTGTGAAACCGACCATGGCGAGCTTAGCCGCGGAATAGTTGGTCTGGCCGAAGTTGCCAAAGAGACCAGCAGCCGAGGCGGTGTTGATAACACGGCCATATTTTTGCTTGCGGAAATGAGGCCAGGCAGCGCGGGCGCACTTGTATGAGCCCTTGATGTGTACTTTGTAGATCAGATCCCAATCCTCATCCTTCATGTTCTTGAAGCTGATATCGCGTAGGATACCAGCGTTGTTAATGAGGATATCGATTCGGCCGAAGGCGCTGATGGCGGTCTCGATGATGCGCTCGCCGTTCTCTACTGAATCGTAGTTGGCAACAGCCTTGCCGCCAGCGGCCTTGATCTCGTTGACGACAACATCGGCGGCCTGTCGCGATTCGGGGTTAGCTTTATACGTTTTGCGCTTTGCGCCTGGGGAAGATGTTTGCTCTGCTGGCTGGTCTACGAACCTTTGATGAGTTGCCCTCGCCCTTGGAAGTGACACCGAGATCGTTCACGACGACGCTGGCACCACGGGAGCCGAAGAACGTAGCATATGCCTTTCCGAGGCCACCGCCAGCGCCGGTGACGACAACAACTTGGCCGTCATATCTCAACTGGTCCGCCATTGTGTGTGTGGTGTGTTATTCGAATATGTAAGGGGGTATAATATGGCACGCTCAAGATGATGGGAAAAAGACAGAGGGTAAGAGTGAGAGTGAGACTTTGAGGATGAGGGTGAGGGTGAGGATGAAGAATTGCAAAACGAATTAATCGGGGAGCGCAACGAGCAGCTCTTAACAAGCTTGGGCCGGCCTGCAACTCAAACCGTGTCGGGGATACCAAGGAACCTTGTGAAGGGGAAGCCTCGGCTTCTATGGGGTACCGAGGGGACTGGTTGCGGGGAATACGCTAGGCCGAGTCTGGCAAGGGACTGGCTTCACATGTAAAGCTGAGATACGGCAGATGAGGTCATGCGGAGGAAATACCCTACAGCAGCCAATGTCACATGTTTTTACTTATGAATCAGTGTAAGATAATTGTATATTAATACAGTACGTCTGGGGTAGTACCAACTAACATCTTGTCATATTTATTAATTGTCTAGTGACGTTTCGAGTCTTACATGTGGATTACCATTGAGTAGTTGGGGGTGGAATGGCAGTTTCTTCACTACACGCGGTGTCTGGTTTCCCTTCTTCTTCTTCTTCTTCTTCATTATACGCAAATACTGGTAGAACGTTCATAAATACTATCAAAATTTTAACTTAATCACACTTTGCCGTTAATTGTCTTGCTGCGCTTTCCTTTCAATCTCATCCTCTTGCACTTACATAAGGTAGGTTGTATAACTCTGTTGCCGACCTCCAATCCCGGGTCCGGCTACGGACTTATCCCCACAAATTCCCTCTATTCCCTCCCCGCAAAATCAACCAAGCCCAGACCCGGGCCACAAGCCTGATGCTGATTTGATCAAACCGAAAGAGGTCAGTCATTGTGCGAGTGTGTGTGTGTGTGTGTGTGCCTCCAACTAGTGTCTCGTGTCTCCTCGGGCTTGAATTGCCCGACGAAAAAGAGAAAGCAATTGACTGACAGTGACACCCGACACTCAATCATCCTATGGCTGCGCTATCAATACCCATACCGTGCTATCGTTCTCACTCCCATGCCCTGTACATGCGCAGTAGCTTATTCATATCTTGATTAAATCATGGCTCCCCACTTCTTCGACGACAAAACTGAGATTTGCCTCCCCTTCATTCTCTCCCAGCTCAAACTCCACCGCGAAGAGTCTCCCGACCGCCCCTTTGTCATCGGCCTCAACGGTATTCAGGGCGCCGGCAAGTCGACCCTTGTCAAGGCATTGAGCAAGGCTCTCGAGAACCAGCATGTGCCCACCCTTGTCTGTAGCATAGATGAGTTCTATCTCACTCGCCAGGATCAGGTTGCCCTCGCTGAAGCTCACCCTGACAATGCCCTTGTTCAGCATCGTGGGGAGCCTGGTAAGTAGAATCACACTATTTGATGATCAGGCGGGTTCTAATATGTACAGGAACTCACGACCTGCCTCTCCTCAAAGCCTTCTTTGAGGCATTACTAAGAGGAGAGCCTACAAAGCTACCAAAATACGACAAAGCCATCAAAGGTGGTAAGGGCGACCGCCTCCCAGAGTCCGAATGGCTTCCTGTGAATCAGCCAGGCCAGGACAAGATTCAGGCCATCATTCTGGAGGGATGGTGTGTGGGCTTCCGTCCTCTGACCCGTAAGGATGTTGAGGTGAGGCTTAACATGCCCAACCGCACTCTCAAACAACATAAACTTGAGGACCTTCTATTCGTAAACGAGAAGCTGGCCGAGTATGACTCCGTCACAGATTCCTTCGACGCATTCATTCAAATCGATGCAGAAGATCTTGGCTACGTCTATGGTTGGCGATTGGAGCAAGAAGATCACTTGCGTGAGGAAAGGGGTGACCCGGAAGCGGGCATGACATCTGTGGAGGTGGTCAAATTCGTCGACGGCTACTATCCTGCCTATGAGCTCTATACTGATAGGATGAGAAAAGGAGTTCTCGCCAACCGGCCGGGCCATCAATTGAGGATGGTAGTAGGCCGCGACAGAAAAGTTAAACATGTTCGACGAGTATAAAAGGGGTCACACAACCACTCATCTCACCTCCACTCATAACCAAACACAACAAACCTTCACGACAGACTAATGAACCATTCACGGCCCTGAACCGTTTTCAGCGACATTATATATTATTTCATCAAAGATGTGACCACCGTAGCGAATCTAAAAAGGAGAATCAATTCCCTTGTAAGTGAGCTTGTTTCTGCTCTAGAGTGCCCCGCGAACCTCACAGATATCTCACGCTCTGATATCGCGTAAATCAGACCCAACTCCGGCACAATGCATTCATGTCGGTCGTAAACTCATTTCCCGAAAAACGAAAAACCACCGGCTCTGTCCATACGCCACGCATAATCTATGCAGTTTTATCCTCCACCACTCGCTGGCCATCCTGCTTCATCTTAGAGAGCTTTCGGTCAATGGCCTGTGTCTTGAGACGGACAGCTTCTTCACGATCGGCTGCTTCTTGTTCGAACTCCTGAATGATTTTGCGCTTCTGTCTTCTCGAATCCAGCAATCTTTGCATTAGTGCGCCGAACTCATGGACAAACCATTCTCCCGAGGTTTCCCAATTTTCCATCGCCATGTTGGAAAACAGGTCATGCTGTTCCTTTTCACCCAGATGACGAAAATGCTCAAGTTTGTCGTCCAAATTGTCAGCATTGACTCCAGTACCCTTTTGCCCATCCTTGGAAGGGTCAAAGTCGAAAGGCTGCTGCCGAAGGGAGGCAAATGTCATAGAGTTAAGAGCCACATCGTCATACTCAGGGCTTGGACGTCGTCGCTTTCTGTCGAGACGACTAGTGTCTGACGTGAAGTTTGTCGTAGTTGGCATCGAGCTCTCCAGGAGAGCCCTTTGAACCACCGGCTTGGCAGGTTTGGGCCTGGGCGTTGTGTGCTCTTCCTCCTGAGATGCAGAATCGGCATCTTCATCATCCAAACGGTGAACAGTCGGCTGTCGGGAGCTCTCGTTTCTGTAGCGCGTTTGCCATTGGGTTTCAGGACGCCTGGGTGATATATTCCTTGCTTGGTTTGTGTCGTAGGCCTCTGATCGGCCGGAATGTGACTTTCGAATCCTCACTTCCCGCATGGGGATTTTGGAGTCCTGTCGTGCCGGGGAGTCTGGTCGAGTTCGGCCACGTCCGTTATGGCCATTGAGTTTCCCATGCCTTACATTTACATCATCCTGGAAACCATCGCCCATATGATCAACATTGTGTTGCTGTGACCTACTGACCACGTTCATACGAAGATCATCACCAACAGTGAACAAGTCGCTTGTCGGCGGAGGTCGATGAAATCGATTGCGGTCAGGGAGGCGGTGTGGTGGAATGGTCTTCTTAAGATCGCGAGTCAACTCCGGCCCAAGCTTAACGGGATCGGATGGTTCGTTGTGCGGAGTTGTGAGACCAGATTCCATGAAATTTTCGTCAAGTTGCGAACCAGAGAAGATGTCGACCCGGCGATCACTTGAGTCTGCTTTAATCCGGCCATTTGGGGAAGATATTACCGAGCGCACTGGTGAATGATGCGGTGGTGGCTGGCTGAAAGGATAGTCCTGTTTTGGAGGCGCGGTGTTCCTACCACCGAGCCCCGTGATCTCTCGAGGATAGCTAGTAGGTCGAGGTATAGGAGCTGTGGGAACACTATGTGGTGGTTCTGACTTCGTGGGCTTAATATCCGCCCCAGATTGAGCTTCGTTCGTTCGCTGGCCACCATTGGCGAAAGCCAGAAGCCGACCGCCTTTGTCCTTCAGACTGGGGGGCATCGTCGGGTTGGTTTTTTCGAATAGAATATATACCGGGAGGCCTGGAGCGTTGTCGATGCGCGCCGGTAACTGAAAGTCTTGGAGGCTTTGTTTGATTATGTACGTCGAATTTATCCCTGGCGATGGATTATGCCCTTTGACTAAAACAAGTGAATTGAATGCGGATGGAAGCAAATTTGTAGTTCTTGCACCAGGCTCAATCCCCAACAACCAAAAGGGACCGTTCGTTGCAGGTTGTGAGTTGTGAACTGCACGAACCTGAGTGTTGCGTTGAAGATAAGGAAAGTATATCAGATTGGGAGTCGCGGTTTCAGTTCACACATGCCCAAAGACACGACAAGCAGGGGCGCGACTGGGGAAAGCGCAAAGCGCCCAGGGAGTCGCGACGTCAGGTGACGTTGGCGGGAAGCTTCCGGTGGAGATCAACTTCCATTCCTACCTAGGTACCTATGTATCCTTGCATCCAGCTCAGATCCATAACTTCACTGACATGAATGAGACTCGCCTTGACGCTCAGTGACCTCGCGCTAGCCGCATGCTAAATTGAACAATTCTCTATATCAGATGAACTCTTGAGGTCATTGTGTGATGGGCTTCACGTGACCTCTTCCCTCTGACCAAGAAAGTCGAGTTCGGGATACGGCGAGCCCAGAGACATTCAGGACGATATTGTCGTATGGGAAGGGCCAAATCATACGTCTTCGACGCTTAAATGCTTCAAAACTTTACATTGATGTAATTCTATTCAAGTTGAGACTAGTAATGGCACTCCCATGGGCTCGTGTTGACAGTCGGCAATTCCGGTTTGATACGATCGATGCCTATCAAATGCCCCGAGGATCCTCTTCCTCAAGCCCCTGACACGGATGACAAAGTACATCACAGTTAGCTATTTGCAAGTTTGTGTATTCAATCACGTGAATCCCAGAAGACAACTTGTCAGAATCGATCATTCGCCGATGCCATCAGCATATTCGGTCCTTCCGATGAAGTGCGATTCGACGCCATGGCTTCTCAACATAGGACTTCCCAGAGGTCTAAAGCATTTCCGTACTTCATATGACTAGAATTCATCTCGCTGATCCCGGTTGCGGCGTATGGTGAGCAGACAAGACTCTTTTCATAATGGCGGGAGTCCCGTTATAGTGAGTTGAAGTAATGGTTTAAAAGAAGGGATTTGTCGCGGCATCATAGCGACAACTCATGCTTGAAGTCAATAAACAGCCTTTAATCATCTTTTGCAATGTCCAGACTGTCTTCAATTATCCTCATCGCTTTGGCTTCGCCCCTAACCGCCCTGCCGGAGCCCATCAACTCCAAGTTTCAGAATCAAGGATCATGTTCTGGGAACACACCTACTACTCGGGACCAATGGTGTGGATTCGATATCCACAGCGACTACTACTCGGTTGTTCCTGATACTGGTGTGACGAGAGAATACTGGCTTGAAATCAGTGAGATAACCTTTGCTCCGGATGGAGTTCCCAGATTCGCTCAAGCTATCAACGGAACGATACCAGGTATGAGAATGCAGGCTTGGGTTATATGGCAAGCTGGAGCTAACTTTTCAAGGACCAACTATATTTGCCGACTGGGGCGATAATGTTGTCGTTCACATGACAAGTAATCTAAAGACTTCATCCAATGGTTCATCCTTTCACTTCCACGGCACTCATCAAAATTACACAAACCCGCACGATGGAGTTGTTGCTATTACCCAGTGCCCTGTTGCACCAGGGTCCTCTGTAACATACAGATGGCGTGCGACCCAGTATGGTACCTCGTGGTATCACTCTCATTTTGGGCTCCAGACCTACGATGGTGTTTACGGTGGTTTGATCATCCGTGGTCCAGCAAGCGCCAACTATGATGAGGATGTTGGGACTATCATGCTTAGCGACTGGTCGCACAAGACTGTCAATCAACTTTTACATGATGTCCAGCGACAGGGTCCTGCGCTGATGGATAATGTTCTCATCAATGGCACTAATGTTTATGGAAATGACACCGATAAGAACCAAACGGGAGAGAGATTCAGATTGGACTTCGAGAAGGGCAAGACATATCGCCTACGTCTCATCAACACTGGGATCGATACTCTGTATAAGTTTTCTATCGATCATCATACTCTCACAGTCATTGCGGTGGACTTTGTGTCAATTGAGCCTTATGAGGCCGACCACATCAGCCTCGCAATCGGTACTGTTCTCACACCTCCTTACCTGGTGCTTTCTTCTAACATTCTCCAGGTGAACGCATGGATATTCTTGTCACGGCAAACCAGGCTTCAAGGGCATCGTCATTTTGGCTTCGCGCTATCCCTCAACTTGACTGCACCAAAAACGTCAACCCCCAGAATGCGCTCGGTATTGTATCTTATGCATCGAACAGCACTACGCCCACGACGAAAGGACGCAAGCACGAGGACCATTGCCAAGATGAGCCTTACGAGAGCATTGTACCTGTCGTTCCTCGCAACGTTGGACCTCCCGAAATGGAGGTCATACAGAACGCCAACCGTTCTTGGAATTCAGATGGCATCATCAAATGGGCGCTTAACAGCACCACCATGATCGCAGAATGGGGCGAACCCTCCCTCCTCAAGCTCAATAACAGCGCCTCATTCACAAAGTCCAATGCTGTCATTCGTGTTCCCAAAAAGGATGTCTGGGTTTACCTTGCTATTGAAACAGAGCAAGACATCTCTCATCCTATCCACCTTCACGGATTCGACTTTCAGATTCTCGCTCAAGGCCCCGGTCCGTACGATTCAAATGTCACTCTCAACACAGAAAACCCGCCACGCCGTGACACTGCTCTTTTGCCTGCCAAAGGACACCTTGTGATCGCATTTCTCACCGACAATCCAGGTGTGTGGCTCATGCACTGCCATATAGGTTGGCATGCTGCTGAAGGCTTCTCGCTACAATTTATTGTTCGAGAAGACGAAATCCCAAGCCTCGTATCGGACCGGGAACACAAGGATATCGAAGAAGGTTGCAAAGCATGGAATGACTTCTCACACAAGATGAAGATGGAGCAGGAGGACTCGGGTATCTGATCAACCAGTATGATGTTGCCACAGTTACATAATGCAATCGAATTCATAGACCCCTATAGACCATATACGAATTGCTCATGTCGCAAGACGTCAATCTGTCACTCATATTTAGTGTTTCCATGTTACACCTTCCATCCCGGCTGCCTTTGCCTATGTGGGCACTTAATTGGCCATTGTCCTGTCTAGAGATGATGCCCACTCCCATCCCACTAATTCTCCATACCATTTTGTTCCCCGAGACTCCATTCCAGTTCGTTAAAAACAACACCAAAAAATATTAGCATCCTCATCGCTTGTAGGGTATCTAAGCATGTTCGGACATAAACATATAATTCGTAACAATCCCATCATCGATTCCCCAATTTCAACGCCCATGTCCCATAGTATCATTATACTGATTCTCAGTCAGCAAGGTCTTCATTCATTAGAATCTCCAGGAAGGACGAGCCTGGGTGGGATTCTCCGCAACAGGGGCAGATACCCTCCTCGTCGCTGTCCCAATCGACATCGCTGATCTCGTATCCACTAGAGCGAGAAAACTGAACCCAGTCCCGCTTCTCCATGTCCCTAGAGACCGGCACTCGCTTCCAAATGACCGTTTCTTCGTCGCGGCTTGAAGTTGGATGGCCCTCTTCGGTCGGGGCAGGAGGCAAAGCGCCAAGCCTGACATGGCTATGCGAGTGTCCATGAACAGTATCCGAATCGTTTTCACTGTCTTCGTCATCATCATCCTTGGGTTTCCACGCCCGAATCACTCGGGCACACCATTTCTTGCCAGAGAGAGGTTGAAGGTGCCTAGAGTGAGCCATGTAGGAAGCCGGGCCATCAAGATACAAACCTTCGTCTTTGAGCATGCCGCTCATTTCGGCAGATGCCTTCATTCCAGTATCATCAAAGGGCATGCCCGTGACTTGGAGTTCGTTCAGGGTGCAGCCGAGTTCATGAGAACAAATATCGTGAAGTTCGGATCCGGAGAAGGGGAGAAGGGTGTCGGAAAAGTTTACCAGGTCAAGGCGCAGAGACACAAGAGATGGCAGCATTCGTGGTCGTGGCTGCTTCCTGTTTCGGTAATTCGGATCGAAGGGTGCACGAAGCCCCTCGAGAAAGTCGACAATCTGGTTCCAAGTGTAGCACCGGAAGCCACCACGAACGAGAGGAGACTCGGTTGGACGTTGCTGAACCTTCAAGACGTGGTCCTTCTTTAAATCACCATGATAACAGCGGTCCAGTTTGTGTCGGCGACGAGGCTGATCGTCATAGTATCGTGCAATAACACGAAAGGTGACATGGGTGATACCCTGACGAAACTTGACGGGAAGCTCGGCAAAGGCGCGAACAGCTTGAGGGGTTATGAAAGTAAAGTTGTTCGACTCCCACAAATATCGAGTACCTTCTATGTGAAGAGCTCTGCAGGTAGCCAGGAAATTGATGGCAATCTGGTTGCCTCGCGTTTTCTCTTTATCAGACATGTTCTCAGGTGTAATGGGGGACAGAGGATCGACAATTGGGAAGGGAGATTTCATAGCAAACTTCAGAATACGAAGAATGACTTCCATAGGAAGGTATGGATGACCAAGCTCCTGAGCGGTCATAGAAGATCGGGTCTTGCGCTTCAAAGGATTGTCTTGATTCATATGGTTCAGAGCGACAGAAGACCAGGAAATGCCGTTTTCGCGCAGAATACGCTTGAGTTTCATGTTCTCTTCGGTGAGAGACTGATTTGCCCGGCGGAGAGGATGGTTAAAGGCAGCCTTAGCCTGGTCTTCCTTGTCCCGACATTCCCACGGGTAAGCCGTCTGTAACTTGTCAGTTAACTCCAGGATGAATATCTTTGAGATACTAACAGCGGGGGTGTTTGATGTCATGGTCACGTTTGGAAAGATAGTTGACGTATGCGGATGGCTGATTGAACGAACAACGTCGGATAAAGATCGTAAGTTCCAGTCAACGAGAGTGGACAAGTAACAAATACGTTGATCAGAAGTGAAATGAAGATGTCCCGAGCTTAGCCAGAAACTAAGACCACAAATAGGTGGGATGGTCTTTGTACAGTCGATGGCGATGGATAGGCAGGTAGACGAAAAGGAAATGGGAAAGAAGATGAAGTATTTAAAAGGACGACTTGTACAGAGAACAGAGTGCAGAAGTAGCCCGTATGCGGCAATCCTGTTGCGCCAGCACTGAATTAAGAGTTTGTCTTTTTTGCTGTGATGCGGTCTGGGGTAGTCAAGTGAGGTGAAGAGTGGAAAAGGCACAACCGCCCGGGGAAATGCTATCCGCTTGTCTCTCGATCAGATTTGCGAATTGCAGTTGACAACAGCAAAGGCGCGATGCCTCCAGTGTCTGTTTGTGCTGGATTGTTGATTGCAGAATGGTCTGGGACGGAGGAAGACGACGGGAGGGCTGGTGTTGCACGGGAAGTGCGTAGGGATGGAAGTCGCTGGTCGGCATGTTCTTACCTGAGGTTGCTTAAGCCAGGTGGAGTGGAGTTCCTGTCCTAAAGTCTGCTGTTTCTTGTGTGACGTTATAGGCTCGGATTAAGGAAGGCACCATTTGCAACACAATTAATAAGGCAAGGGCCGCCGGGCGATTACCACCCGCCGCACCTATCTTTGCCGCTCGCCGACTGAAATTCCCCAAAAGTGGCAGGCCATGCGATCGAGATCTCCGAAGGTCCACAGAGAGAGTTTATTATTAGGCAAGTAGTAGGTAGACGAGACAAAACATCCGGGAATCTTAAGGTACCTAATGACAGTATCTTCTGGTGTTATCAAACATTTATTTGTTAAGGGAATTACCTACCAAAGGTAGAAACTGCGACCAAGTAGTAACATCCCAATCTTTCAGTGGTGTAAACCGCTCACTCGACTGACTTTAAGCTGGACGGGCTCCACATCAGGAAATGTAGCTGCAGATGAAGCAAAGCTCCCATTCGAGCTTCCTATCGGAAGTCTTTAACAAACAGATAGCCTATATCATTTTGAGCTGTGTAGCACAAGGATTGCTACTGTATGTTATTCGTTGACGAAGATCGTGCTAGGATAGAACGATCATTATTCGACTGCAGTTGAGTTATGAATACCAAGAGACAGCTTGAGTTTCATTGGTCACATTACCCTTCGCGTCCTCTCTGAAGATATCTCTAACAGGTAGTATTATTCAGGACCTTACAGTGTTTTAGATACAATCATGTCCAGTAAGCCAAGGGCTCACACGGGCAAGGGTTTACTACGAATAACCAAAACCATATTCCATCCAACGCAAGCTCCCTTGAACGGCATTGTGTATTGAGCGGAGCGGGTCTCTGCATAACGGCATTGACCAAGCTACATCGAACGGAAGATAGCACGACGGAAAGACTCGTTTCCTTTGGCTCCTCGGTACTCAGATACTTAAAGTAGGTAGATCTCAGTAGCCTTGAGTTAAGAATTGGCTACTTGGACCAGGGTTGGTCATGAGGTGCTGGCTCCCATTATCAAGAAGGAGGGTGAAATAGAAGTAATAGAAGCCCAGTGTGACTGAGACATGAACATTGTGCCCAGTCCCCAAATCATCCTACCGAAATCCAATGTAGGTAGTCTTTGATTGGTAGAATGACGCGAGGCTTGTTGACACAACAGCTTCATGCCTCCGTGCAGGAGCCCATCATGGACTCTGACGTCACCATTATTATTGTTCGATCTCAAACACCCCGCTGCGATTGCCCTACCTGTCAACTGAACATCGATGATGAAATGCATACGATTGTGCCATGATGGCTTGCATGCTACCTTATGATGTGTAAGCAATAGCTTGTTTGGAAGGAGGTATATAAATCTGCTGGTGAAGCTTCAACTTTTGTGCTTGAGCTCTGATCTTATCTTCAAACATCAACATTTACAACCCAAAACACTCCCACCACATATCAGACCAAGCAAGATGTCTTTCTCCAACGCAAACACTGGCGATGCCCCTGCCGATCCTTACAAGAAGGCAAACGCCGAGGAGGTTCCCCTCCAGACCAAGATTGAGGATCTTGTCCACTTCATTACCAAGGAGAAGTTTGGCATGATGACCACCCGTGGCTCAGGCTCCGGTAACCTCGTGTCTCGCTGCATGGCGCTGGCCGCCACAGTATGTGTGTCTTTCATTGGCATTGAAACTCTATCTGACCCTATTGTAGGAGACTGGCGGCATTGACCTTCTCTTCCACACCAACACAGAGTCTGGTAAGACCGACGACCTCGATGCTGACCCTCACGTCAACGTTTCTTTCATCAACGCCTCTGGAGAGTGGGCTTCCATTGCTGGCAATGCTAGTATTAGCACGGATCGAAGTCTTGTTTCCAAGCACTACAGCCCTACACTCAAGGCTTGGCTTGGTGATCTCGGTGACGGTGTCCATGATGGTTCTGAGAAGGATCCTCGTATTGGAATCATCCGCGTTAAGACAGTATCGGTCACCTATTCTCTCGTTTCCAAGAACCTGCTGAGCCGCGCTGCCGACATTGCTTCCAGCGCCGTCACTGGCAAGCCTGCTTCGCCTAACACACTGAGGGAGATTTCGGAAGGGGATGTGCGATCTTGGCGCGCTTCGCGAGAGTAATGTTCTGAATAATGCAAATCTCGCTTGTACGATAGAACTTTTATCAGAGGCGATACGAATTCATGACGATATCAGCAACCATTCACAGCTGCTTTCCGTACTCAGCTTTCCATAGCCTATCCCACTTCTCCTTGTCAACCGCAAACTGCCGGACGTAGTCGAGCTCCAGCTCGTGTGTTCTTCGGCCAAGGAGGACGAGACTGTGAAGAGGAGGTCCTAGCTCCTCGTCCGTAGAGCAAAGCTCCTCCAAAGTACCAGCCACGAACTTCTCCGTCTTGCCTCCGACGCGAGCAGCGCCAATGGCCAGACTGTCCTTGGTATAGACACCCTCCTTACGCTCATCTTCAATCTCTAGCATCTGTTGGGCACACTGGCCGACAGTCATGTAGCGAGGAGGCTCGTAGACCAGACGACCTCGGGCCATGTTTTCGAGACTCTGCTCCTTAACCTTGATATCGACCAAGACTAGCGTGTGTAAACCGATTTGACGATTCTCCTTTATCCGATCGTAGAAAGATGCGGGTTTCCATGTATCAGTGAAGAAAACCATGGACACGGTTTGTCCAAAGTTGTAGAGCTGGAGACCGCATGCGCCAATCCCGGACATGATGGAGGCGTTGGGAACAGTTCGGACAGGGATTTCGAGTTCCCGGGCACGAAGGACAAGATCCGTATGAGTAGTAGCACTGTGATGTGTCAGTATACAGCGGTAAGTTGGATCACTAGATCGTACCCGAAGGGATCTCCAACAACAAGGAACGCAACATCTTCGTTCTGCGCATTTCGAAGGATCTCGTCGCTGTTTGACTCAACCATCTCACGGTCAGCTACCGTGATGGATCGTCCATAGTACGATTCCTAGCATAATCAGCATTGGCTCTTGGGTTAGGAAATGGTTGCATGTACCAAGACAGATTGCTCGACAAGCAAAATGCTAGTATAAGCCTCCAGATAGACTCTGGAGGCTTTCTTGACAACCTCAAGACCCTTGACAGTAATATCTGTCTCGTCAGAGAGACCAAGCCCTACGAGGTACAACATTGTGATTCCTCTACGCCTGATTATTGCAGTAGTATTTCGTGGTGAAAAATTGTCCCTGGGTCGCGACTCAAAAAAAGAGATGCCCCGCGGCGGGGTATTTTTAGCGCTTCCTAAGGTTTGCTGTGACCTCATGCCAAGTACCCCTGTCGCTGTAAGCATTTCCCAGCTGGCCTGGCATAAATCGCACGGGTCGGGTCAAAATTAACACCGGGACGATGTTGCGGTTTCGAAGAAGCCCAAGGTTAATAAGTATATCTTATAGACCCAATGCTAAGTTTCCATATGCGGCGCGAGCATAATGTAGATGAATTACAGCTTGTGAGATAGAAGAAAAACCCGAAATTGCATTTTAAGAGCGTGGTTTTAACTTAGATGCCGTTTTCTTGCGAGTCTATCTTTGGCTAGACTTGGTATAAATTCTACCACTATGATCGCGTCCCAACTTTTATCATCCATGATCAGTCTAGAACATATACGCCTGGCTCTTCACATACTGATACAACCCAATGTCCGACTCCAAGAAAGGCGCCTATGGTGGCGCGCCATCTGGCGATACTGATTTTCGAAAGACCTACGATCTCGATGAATACGCTGCCAAAGCCAATGAACGCGAAGCAAAAGAAAAAGAAGAGTCCAAGGCGCGTTATGAAGCCAAGCTTGCAGGCAAGAAATATTACAAGCCTCTCACAGGCGACGAAACATACACATCAGCACGCCGGAATATCATAGACCTCACCCAACAAATCGGAAAAACGCAGCTTGTCCCCGGAGGTGCAGGCGTCGGAAAGCGTGGCCGTGGAGCTGGTTTCTACTGTGAGCCTTGCGATCTCACGTTCAAGGACAACAAACAATACATCGAGCATCTCAACACACCACAGCACTTGATAAATACGGGACAAACGACTGAAGTCAAGCGCGCGACGGCAGAGGAAGTCCACGAACGTATTGAGTACTACATCAGACGGCGAGACGAACTGGAGAAGGAGAAGCAGACTAGCCTCCACGAACGACTACAGTTGCGAGAAGAAGAGGCTGAGAAAGAAGCCGAAGAACGGAGGAAGAAGAGAAGAGAGGATAATGAAAGGAAGAGGATAAAGAAGGAGGAGGAGGCAAGGGTCAAGATGGAATATGGAGATGACGTTCGTGTTGATGGAGAACATGACGAAGACGATATGATGGCAGCAATGGGCTTTACTGGTTTTGGGACGTCAAAGAAGTGATGGATATCTAGGTCGTTCAATGATACCCCGCGTTCTATATGTTTTTATATGAAAAGTTCAGTCGCCGTACAACAGTCAACCATGAAATAGATGGTTGGAGCCCAGATATTACAACAATACAGAGGTCGGTGTGGGTGAAGTCAACCCGACACTAGGTAAAAATTAAAAGTGAAAGTAAGATGAAACAGCATGCATATCCCCAGCGCGACTCATTTCTTTCAGGACTCAATAGACGCAAACCAAAGCATCCAATGTTGCGAAATGAGCGCCGCATTATTTCACTACCTAGGTACCTATCGAATGAATCCATGGATGCTATGTTCATGGGAACCGTGAGGCGGGGCCGTTTTCCAACTAGTTAGAGCCCAACGACTCCCCCACCATCCGCCTCTACCAGGATATCCTCCAAGGTAAAGTACCTACCTAATAATGGATCACGCATCTGGGTACCGATCTTGCATATACACATACGACCTCACAAGCTTCTACCGACGCAGTTCAATCCTTCTTTCAAGTGTCAGCCAAGCTAGAACCCTCATCAGCGACTCGTCCACAAAGACATCATGGCCGCTAGTTCTGCTCCAGCAGCTTCGTTGCTGAAGCGACAACTCAAAGAGATGCAGGCTGGCAAGGATATTCCAGGCATCTCATGCGGCCTCGTAAACGATAACAACATCTTTGAGTGGGAGGTGATGCTCATGATTAGCGACGACTGCAAATACTACGGCGGTACGACCAAAGCCTAACCTCGCTTCCCCCTCATGACCTTTGACATACGCTGACCTCGACTTCTAGGAGGCAACTTCCGGGCTCGTCTATCCTTTCCGTCAAGTTACCCTCACATGCCACCTTCACTCACATTTCAAGACCCTATCCCTTTCCACCCGAATATCTACGAAAACGGCAAGCTCTGCATTTCTATCCTCCATCCTCCCGAGGAAGACGAATATGGCTACGAAGCAGCCTCTGAACGCTGGAGTCCTGTCCAGACACCCGAAACTATTCTTCTCAGCACCATAAGTCTTTTCCACAGCCCCAATGACGAGAGCCCTGCCAATGTGGAGGCTGCACGTATGTTCCGCGAGGAGAGGGAGGGCAAGAACAAGGATTTCCGAAGACGCTGCAGAAAGTGCGTGAGGGAGAGCTTAGGAGAGGATTAGATGCAGGACTGTTCTCTATATATGTGCCTATCATGGGAGTGCGAGGCATACGTGGGTTGGCGTTAGGTGGTTGGAACGCCTTGCGATGGTGATCAGCGTTCAAGCGGTGTCATGGAGCCTTGGGCGTATCTTATCAGCTTTGAACCATTAGTGAAATAGTAACCCTTCCTAATGTTGCACAGGAACATCACGATGGGGTTTTCGTTGTTGCTTTCCTTCTCGAATTGCAATATCTAAATGCTCTCTGCACCAACAAGCCCAATGGCTTTGCCAACTACGCGGTCCCATTCCTGATCCCACCTCAGAGAGCCTTCACTGACTGCACCCTTCTTCAAACGAGCCAGCTCCTCTTGTCCAGAAAAGCCCAGAAGTCTCGCGAGAATCTCCGCCAGTTCTGATGAAGTTTCGAACCCACAACCATTTTGACCTTCCTTGACAAGCTCGCTGAAGCTCTCAAAAGCTGAGTATGCTGCGACGGGGAGACCAGCACCAAACATGTCCACCACCTTCATAGGAAGATCAACGCCCGAGCTGGACTTATGCAGCGAGATACCAAGGTCTGCCGAAGCAAGAAGTGAAGCATAGTCCCTGGTGGAAAGCCACGCTGTTATGATACGAACGCCAGGTAGTTTACCACCCTCCTGGAGTGTTTTGATTTTTTCAAGATAGAGTTCCTTTTGCGGACCCTTACCGGTAATTATAGCTAGGATGGGTGAGGCCTCGGCGAGACTGGCATAGGAGACGAGAGCATCCAGGAGCAAACCAAAGTCCTCGTCTGGCGTCCAGGAAGTGCTACTCACGATGAGCCGTACCGCTCCGTCGACAATATCCTTGGCAATGTCTTTGGTCTCTGCAAGTCGAGACAAAAAGGCCAGACGTTTTGTAGTAGAGAGAATAGGTTGAAACACCTGGGCAGGTCGGTCATGAAGTGTGAGGACAGAACGCTTCAGGTTGAAAGGCCTCTCTTTGAGCTGACGGGCCATAGCATCGGTGACAGAAAGATTGATATCTCCCAGATAGCGTCCGAAGCCGGTTTCATACCAACGGTACACAGGAACCAATGGCTTAACATACCACTTCCCTTGCGCGAGAATGGTGTAGCCGTAATTATGCCAGTCCACTACAAGCTTACTACCTCGTAGAAAGGAAACCAAGAGTGCAACATGAAAAGTTGGAATCGAGGGGGGGTTCTTGGGAGGTTGTTAGCTGCCTTGAAACTAAAAGAACTGTGAGTATGATATCATATTAACTTACTTGGATGATGATCCATTTTGCAGCAGGAGCATCGTACATCAAGGTACTGAACAAACCCCAGAACTGCCATAAGACCTTGAGAGGAATGTTGAGAAAGAATGGCAATGTCCCCCATTGAAGGACCTCAGGTTGTGGTGGAAGTGCATACATAGTAACGCGAGGATTGCCGATAAGATCGGGGTGTCTTGAAGTTTCTACCCAGTGTGAGGATGTGCACATAACTCGCGATATGCAGGTGATGGAATCATACCTTTGTAGCCCACGATATCGACATTGCGACCATGTCTGGCAACACTCAAAGCATGATATTGCATGCGAGGACTGCGCCCGACGTCGCCGACGACGAGAATCTGAATATGATCATCTTCAGGTTTCTGAGAAGGCTGATAGCGAGTAGGAATAAGGATCGCTAGACCACGTATCAGCCATACCAGGAAGACATAGCTGAGAGCGCCAGCAATGACGGAGACAATAAAAGCGGCTGACATATCAATAAAGGAATGAATCGGCAATCATAACATGGCCTCGAGACTAATATGAATCCTTTTGGTGGTGCCCGCAGCAACCAGCTACCAGTATGGGTGTTGTTGGAGTTGAGTTGGCCAACGCCAAGGCCACCTTGCACTCACTGGTCAAATGGATTCGAGGTTCCACAGGCCAGGATGCACAGGCGCTGACGGTAAGAACGACAAGGCAAGACAGCAAAATAAAGCGGTCTCGATTGAAGCTGATCCTAGAAGACGATCAAACACAGAGATGAATAAAGAGCATATGTATTGACGCATTAGGTAAGGGAGAGTTGATAGGGCAAAAAGGTGTCCCACTGCTGAATACCGAAGGCTTGTGAATCATTCCACTCTCAAACTCTCAAAGGCATCACCAACTGCTCTCATCTAACATCAATCCAAAACAACAAATGTGAATTTCTTATGCTGCAATGGATGGAATAAGCCGTCTAATAAGCAACAAACTCGTCTCAATTAATGTGCTGATTGCCTAGCTGTTGTCCCTCTGCCAAGCAAAGCAATATACGGAATACCTCCTTGGGTGATGCAAGCAAACATCGAATGCCTTTGAGACCTGATCAACTTTGCCTCCATACTTGTATCTGAGTGCCAGGTAGTCATAAAGCACCTAACCGTAGTTTTTGTTATATACTTGTTCAGAGTTGTCCAGTCTATTCGCGCTCATACTTTCTGGCTGAGTGTACATACGTAATGCAAAGCATACAGACGGGCGATGGGAGATTATCTCAAGATGAAGTTCAGGGGTCGAGATGCAACTCTGCTGCGGGGTGTGATAGCATTAGGCCTAAAAAGCGAGCTGGAGCATCAAATGCACTAACTCTTAGCGGAAAAGTAACCGCATGCAGGGGGGGACGCCAAACCTTCCAGCGCTCACAGGCAGTCAAAGCTGGCCCTCCCCTAGCAATCCCCGGCCAAACGACAGGGCAATGAGGGCCAACCCATGATGTATCAGAGGATCAGGAAGGAGCAAACCCAGATCAACAATCAAGTGACTTCAAAATGGTATCAAGACTTGGCGAACACAACAGCCTAAGCAACTCTTTCACCGACTAAGATCAAATCTTCAGCAGGATCAAATAGCTCGACTCTAATCCAACGATCGAGTCATTTTTCCTTTACCTCTCTCAGCTGTTTCCATCTTGGGTCTTGATCCTCTTGGCTCACCGTCGATCGCTGCTCATTCGGGTTGTCACTTTTAGCTCCACGTGCTGGAGGTCTCCTATCTCTAGTCCGCCACAACCACCACGGCTCCTCACGCCTCCCGCGTCTACTCTGAAAAGAATTCTAGACGTCCCACGATCTCTGTTTCTCCTGCCCTTCTGTATCCGATACCGTACAGCTGCTTGCGTCGCGCCCGTTTCACAAATTCAATTTTACGCTCAACTGATGACGTTGCGATTGGCCCTAGGGGAGGTGTAAGGACTCTCTTTGGAATCGCAAACACTTGCGCCGATATCCGATCACCGCCGTCACTGTGTGTCGTCTCTGTAACTTAATTCAGGACCGAAATCTTGACTTGAGCAACCATCCCGAGTTCTATAAATTAACATGACGTCCTCATACGTCCTTCCGACTTCCACTCTGCCGCATGCGCACCAGAACCATATGCATTCACATACGCGAAGTCATTCTCAATCGTCGTTGAACAACATTAGACGACAATCAACTTTCTCCAACGGGAGCCTTCCATCAGTACCCGACGAAGACCATAACCACGATGCTAGCCATGATTGCGCGGATGGAAACGGAAGCCATTCTGCACACTCCCACAATCCGAGCATCCACAAGCATGGACACAGACGCTCCCGCATGTCCAACACAAGCGCAACCATTGCCCGCGAGAAACTACCTCCAGCCCCATTAAACACCTTGGAGGGCTGGACAGAAGAGAGAACACCAGGAGGCAAGAGCATACTAACACCAGGTCCCGAATCGGCCAATATGACTTATTCTCCCCCGGAATTTCCTCACGACCATCATGACCACGACCATCACGATCATTCCCACGACCATTCGCATTCTCACAGCCACTCACATAGCCATGACCATAGCCATCATTATGGACATGATCATGGCCATCCGAACGATGATGACAAGGGCGAAAGATCATTGTTCACCCGGATGATTCTGCCGTATACAACAAGATTTCCCATCTTGAATGCTATCTTGATTGAAAAGGATTCCAGGCGTATTTTTTACTTCATGGCGTAAGCGAAACCACATAATTTACCTGGAATGTTTGGTTAATTCAGATCTCCGTCTAGGCTCAACTTTTCGTTCATGGCTGTGCAGGCGTTTTATGGCTACGTCACAGACTCGCTTGGTCTACTGAGCGACAGTATCCATATGTTCTTTGATTGCGTGGCGCTCATGGTGGGCTTGCTGGCTGCTGTATTGAGTAAGTGGCCGCGAAGCCAGAGGTTTCCTTATGGCTTCGGCAAAATTGAGACATTGAGTGGGTTCGCCAACGGTATCTTGTTGATGTAAGTAACTTTCGGTACATCTGCAGGCCCGTTATTAACTTATTGGATGTAGGTTACTCAGTGTCGAAATTGCCTTTGAGGCTTTTGAACGGTTGTGGGAAGGAACTCAAACAAAGCGACTAGGCGAGCTCTTTATTGTGAGCACTTTGGGTCTTCTTGTTAATCTGGTTGGAATGATGGCATTCGGTCACCATCACCACGGACATGACCATGGACATGACCACGGGCATTCTCACAGCCATGATCATGGCCATGACCACAGCCACGGCCACGGCCACGGTCACGACAACGAGAATATGCACGGTATTTACTTGCATATCCTTGCCGATACCTTGGGTAGCGTGTCGGTCATCGTATCGACATTATTGACGAGCTTATGGGGATGGGCTGGATGGGATCCGTTGGCCTCATGCTTTATTGCTGTTCTGATCTTTCTTTCATCCAAGCCGCTAGTATACTCGTCAGCAAAACGGCTGCTACTAAGCATTCCAGAGGATACAGAGTACAATCTCCGAAACAGCTTAGGCGGCATCCTGAACCAACGAGGAGTAGTAGGCTATTCGTCGCCAAAGTTTTGGAGGGATGATCACAGCGCTAGCCCTAGTGGCGGAAAGTTGTTAGGCGTTGTTCACGTAGTGGCAGCAAGAGGAGCTCCGTTGGAAGACGTCCGAGATCGAGTCCGCGAATATCTCTTGAGAGAAGGGGCCGACGTTGTGGTGCAAGTTGAACGAGAAGGGGACAACAGCTGTTGGTGCAGTAGACGAGGAATCCCCGCACCACCAGCAACGCCCACATTGACATCAGCGAAAGCATTCTAGAAGTCGAGCTTCAAGTTGGCATGGATAGTATGAAAGAGGTGGGAATGTACAGTGAAGGGGAGAAGCGTTGTCGCGAGACGAAGTGAAAGACTTGCTAGTATCAGAGTTTGTCGATTTATTTGCTGAAGGATATTACGTTGGAATAGCGGTAGCCGCCAAAGAGAAGAGACTGGTGAACGGGCCAATGCCGTCGACAGTTGGGTTGTCTTGGTGTTCTCAGGCTATCAATGTCTGGAATTGGCCAACAAGGTCATTCATTCATGGGGCACGTGGAGGATCACATGTAACATTATAATTGGCTTTACTTGGATTCTCATCATGGAGACAGAACTTTAGAGTAGAGTAGAGAGGTAAGATAGGTGTATATCCAGCAATAGAGCAGGCTTCAATCACTATTCACATTGTTTGCTATATCTGTAGCTCGTGATCAGGCTATAATACCAGTGAAGGTATGGATACTATTAGCTGGGACAGAATTGTGGTTTGCAACTTTGCATGTGATTGTCAGATGCAGGAGATGGGGACTGTGGGGCTTTTCTCCAACTGAAAGAGCCTAATCTGACCTGAAGATCTGGTGTATGACCTCACTTGACCTTCTTCGAGCCCCTAGATGCAGAGCCCCTAATCCCGACTCAATTCCGTCTGCCCGGGCTGTTGTAGCAGTGTGACCGCATGCTCTGCAGTCAGCGCACTGCATTGCATCCATTGTAACTGACATCAGCTTCCAGAGCAATGACATGCTGGCCTCTAAGTCAGTACCCCACGAAACTCGGTTCTTTTCCAATGGATGTGGGGAAGACAAAGACTCATGATGCCCCGCGAGCCGAAGCCGAGGCAACAAAAAAACCAACAGAGCCGGGGCCGGGGCTCGGGGATCGGGGGTGAGTGAGATATCATTGCCCCGGAAGACCGAGGGGAGTTGGAGAATTAGATTTACTAGCTGTAATACTACCCAGTGACTTTTCATTTCTTTAATTTTTTAGTTGACAATGACTATTTATCTGGCTGTTGAATGGATAATCAAGCAAAGGGATGCGCTCAGACGTGAAGAAGCTCTATTAAAGAACCTCAGGTCAAGCTCGTGCCGATCGAATAGAAGCTTAGAAAATACGCCTGTGACGTGCCTGATCAGATCTGGGTTAAATAATATCCATTACTCTCACCTCTCACTGTTTCCCCCCTCTCTTTGTCATTTTCACACCTTTTCTTTCTTGTTTTATATCCCCGTACTGGTAGCTCTCTATTTGACTTGCATCATAAGCAAGCTCTTGGTTATAAGCTACACCCTCCCCTCGGCCGAGACCACCCCACACTCTTATTATCCCACTCCCGTCCTCCACATTCTACATTCCGAGGTTCATTCTGTCAAAACCAAACATATACCCTTCCTTCACCTCACCTCTCAACGTCTCCTCCTTCCCGGCCATCCTCCCCCTCCAAACTCTTCACAATGTCCTCCGCCGATACCCCCGACTCCGCCATCGAAGCCCGTGTCGTAGACAAGCTGAAGACCATTGCGCCCACTCCTGAACCAAAAGATGACTCCAAGGCCGGCGCATCCTCCGGCCTCGCTCAGCAGCTCCGCGCCTTTGCGGCTGGTGGTTTCGGTGGTCTCTGCGCTGTCGTAGTGGGACACCCTTTCGATCTTGTCAAGGTCCGCCTTCAAACCGCCGAGCGAGGTGTTTACTCCTCTGCCATTGATGTTGTTCGCAAGAGTATTGCTCGTGATGGTCTGCGGAGAGGTCTTTACGCTGGCGTAAGCGCGCCTCTTGTTGGTGTCACACCAATGTGTACGTTATAATCCCTTTTCAACATTCCCATGCCATCAACTGACCTAGCTGCCTAGTTGCTGTGTCCTTTTGGGGTTACGACCTCGGCAAGCAAATCGTCCGGGGTGTCAGTGAAGTCCCCGCCGAGGGTCTCACAATCGCCCAGATCTCAACCGCCGGCTTCATTTCCGCCATTCCCATGACCGCCATCACAGCACCCTTCGAGCGCATCAAGGTCATACTCCAAGTCCAGGGTCAGAAGCAGCTTGCTCCCGGCGAGAAGCCCAAGTATAACGGAGGCGTCGATGTCGTCCGCCAGCTCTACAAGGAGGGCGGTATCCGCAGCGTCTTCCGCGGCAGCGCTGCTACTCTCGCCCGTGACGGCCCCGGTTCTGCTGCCTACTTTGCCGCCTACGAGTACATAAAGCGAAAGATGACGCCGATTGATCCCCTCACTGGAAAGCCCAGTGGTCAGCTCAGTCTCAGTGCTATCACATGCGCTGGAGCTGCTGCTGGAGTTGCCATGTGGATACCTGTCTTCCCCATCGATACGGTCAAGTCTCGTCTGCAGACCTCGGAGGGCAACATCTCCGTTGGCAGCATCGTTCGTGAGCTCTACGGAAAGGGTGGCGTCAAGGCATTCTTCCCTGGATTTGGCCCTGCCCTTGCTCGTGCTGTGCCCGCCAACGCTGCTACTTTCCTTGGTGTCGAGCTGGCTCACCAGGCCATGAACAAGGTCTTCGGCTAGATGCCATTGCAAACAAGTCGGAGAGGTAAAGCGATATAGGCATAGATAAGAAAAGCTTGCTTTCGGATTTTGCAGGGTTCTGGCACGGATTGTTGACCATTGGGCAAGGTCACAGCGGATGGATGGCGTTGGTTGCTGGGCATGACGTGAATTGTATTTTCCCATCGGCGGTGGATGCGCATTTCAAGCAGAATTTGAGCGCTGAGCATATCATTTGTTTTACGCACATAGATCATGAACAGCTAGATCGTGTTATTGACTTTCTGTTGTGACGGATAGATGAATCAAAACATAATTACACGCATCTACCGGGTGTTTTACTTAGCTCGTCACGAACAGTGGCCGAATAAAGTAGTGAAGATGAGAGTTGGCATTCACTTTCTAAACAAAATACATTTGAGCAATCTGGGGCTCCCGACGGCGATTGTGCCTATAATCCTGGTATCGCTATATGCTATCCCACGTACCAGAATACATTGCCGCCGTTTTCGCCGTAATAAACCGTGCGCCGAGTCCCAAAGTGTAAAGCAACATACTCTTAGCAACTCAATGAAACATATTGTTGTCCTTGTAAATTCACCCCTTCCCTAGGTATCAATCCTAATGCTAATAGGTCCTGTGTATCATTGCTGCGCTCCATTTCATGAGTGGATGGTATCCCGCCAGTTCGCCGATGCCATGAGTAAAAAGACAGACCTGCCTGTCGTTGAGTAAGTAAGAGTAGACGACGAGCAGGAAGCAACGCGCGCTGAAATAATATAAGACGAAGAAATAAATAACGTTCTGCTCTAGTCCTCGGGAGAAGAGGATATCTGAGTCATCATCCTGTCAAAGGGCAAGTATAGGAGGACATAAAAGAGAGTAAGTAGAGCGTTAAGCGCGCTCGGTAGTCGTCCAGCGCCGTTTTGAAAGACTCATATCGCGGAAACGCTCGGCCTCGCCGGGAGGTCGAGGAAGACCCCACAGTCCGCCCAGGCCATCTCCAAGCTGTCCAATATGAAGCTCTTCAGCGGGCTTATCGAAGTCGTGCAAGATATCTGTCTTGATTCTGATAGGGGCTGAGAGAATAGGACCTCGGGGCGTGGCCTTTGGAGTAGTCTCTCCGCTTGGTGGGAACGAGAACGAGCCGAGTGAATTGATGGCCGCGGGCGGCAAGCTCATAGATAATGAGTCCGTAGAGTTAAGTTCAAAGCGTGAAGAAAAGGATGATTTCGTAGATGAGTTCGAGGTAGACATGGCAGCAGAAGCTTGGGCTTCTCCCTTGTTATCCTCCGGAATACCTTTAAAACGGCTGAAGTTAGGCAGCACAGAATCGAAGTCCTCCTTGTCGGAGGCATCATCACTACCGTCATCCATCAGTCTAAGAGACGAAGGTCCAGGTGTCCACAGGCCGAACGAGGATGTATTAGCGCTCGGAGAGTTGCTCCTTGAGCCTGATTCGCCCGTTGCCGCGGTAAGAGTTGGTCCTCGGTTTAGTGGCCGTTGTGACCCAGATGCTCGACGTAAAGACGATCCCACAGTTGCACTGGCCGAAGCACTACGGCTGCCCATGGGAATGATAGGGTCGGAATAGACAAAAGAACCAATGAGTGGGCCGGGTCCGTCAGTACTGCTGATGCTGGGGTTGCGGCCGCGGATAGCAGCAGGGAAACCATCAGCTGAAGTTGATCGGGATGAGACTGGAGTCGAGGTTGTTGAGCGCAAATGTTCTGTGCTTGCAGACATGCGAATATCGTACATCTGATGAGGGGAGACATGGGGTTCAGAGTGTGGCGCTTCATTCGCTGATGCAGCCAGGAGAGTGTCGTAGTCGGCATCTTGTTTTCGGACTGCCATCGTGATGGATGCGATTCCAACATCCATAAGAACAGGCTGATGAGTAATAGCACCGATGAGAGCATTACATCCAGCTCCGTGAGATACAAGAATAACAACAGTCTCTACATCTTCGTCTTCAGAAATCGAGGGGTCATGTGTGTCATTCTGTGAAGCCCCGGCAGCCTGCGTTACCATCTCATCAGGCGCATCAGTCGTAGCGTACCAGTCCACCATCTTCTTTAGACCACGTCGAAATCTCTTGTGCATGTCTGTCCACTCTTCTCCAAGCTGGCCGCCATCCCCAAAATCTAGTGGAGCTCTCATGGAATCCCATTGGTAATCCACCACAACGCACTCGTCACGCGCGTGGGCCACGAATCCGTCGGGGATCTTTCCGGAACTCGAGATAGCATAGTTTGGCTTTGGGACTGTGTATCCTTTCTTTTCCATCTGAGTTGCCAGCTGCCCAGTTAGAGCCGCAGCCATAGCCGACCCTGTTGAACCTTCCACTGCAGACCCTGATCTCAAGGGGCCAAGAGAGGGACTGGCCGCAGGAGATCCGTTCCAGAGAGAAGCATTAGATCCTCTATGAGGCATCGGAGTGGGAGCGGGTGCAGATGTCAGTGCACTGTAGTCTTCGCGTCGTAGGAGTTCGGCCTTTGCACTTCCAAGCATGAGGGCGGCACCAGGTGGTGGGGTAATCTGTTCGAAGTACTCGGGAGACAGCCATTCTCCGAGAAAGGAATCCAGGCGTAATATTGTAGATCGAAAGTGTTTTGGTGGTCCCGTTGCTGAAACGAATATGTCGTTCGGACGGTGAGGCGACTCGTGGGGAGTCTGTGCAAGACCAGAGCTGATGCCGATCGATGTTTGGGCGCATCGTAAGAATGGCGAGCTATGAATGACGACCTTGAATCTACGTCGCTTTTTTGTGCCCTTTGAAGTCGTCTCGTACTCGTCTTTCGCCTGTTCGAGAATACTGGAGATTTGGTTGCCGACAGCTCTGGCTTGAAGCCAGCCGCCGTACGTCAGAGGAGGATCATATGGTGTAGGGGACGAAAGATGCCATTTCTTGTCAGCAGCGTCAAGGCGGTTGCCGTGCCTAGAGTAGAGGTCAGTTGAGTTCTGTAATCAACATCATGCCTATACTGTCATGCTGTACGCACACGCATACACAGCGCTAGGGCTACGCGATCTGATTGCGACGATGCATCATGATGACAGGGGTCTGGAAAGGTAGCTGAAAACGTACCTGACGACAAAGATGTAGGCCGGCGTACGGCCCATGGTCAAGTCTTTAACAGAGGTGAAATGGAATAAGCCGTAGCAATGCTAAGACAGCAAAGACCTCGACAAGTTGAAAAGAAAGATTTGTCAGTTGTTTCAGTGGAAAGAAGAGTGAGGTTGGATTGAACCGAATAAGAGATGGAGGCCAAGGGGGTAGTCAAATACCCTGGCGCAAGTCGCACAGTCTAGACAGTTAGTTTGGTTATTTTAGATGGAGCTTGTGCAGGCGCCCACTATAAAGCCGGCGGGACTAGGTAGGCAGGGCAGTGTAAGTACTGTACAGACCCAGACCCAGGCACGCACCTTCAACGAAGCCTCCACTATAAAAGTGGCCGATTTAGGCTCCCCGGCGTTTTGGCGTTTTGCCTCTCGGGGTCGAATTACTCAAATCAGATGAGACGGAAGAGGATAACTCAGCCAAAGACTCATATGCACGCCACGGTCCAGAAGCTCTACCGGTACACAATGCAGAAGCAGGGAGTTCAACTAGGATCGTTTCTTGTGTGGCTGTCTAGCAGGTGACCAGGGGTGGTTGGTCCCTTGGAGCCGGTCTTGAGGTACCTGGGCTCACCTCAGCGAGTCACCGTCGCACGGCAGAGGTTGACCTGAGGTGAAGTAAGAGACAAAGGCAGGGTCCTTGAGGCGGGCGTAACATACACCGTGTCACCCCGGATAGTAGGAGATAAGATGAGGCGGAAGAGAAAAAAGGAGTATCCGTATCCGTATGTGGTGTTTCGATTTTGTTAGACTTTGGAAATGAAGATGGTATGTACCTATTTGAAAGAAGGGAAAGTTATTATAGGAGGAGTAAGAAGAGGAGTAGAAGAACACAAAGACAGGTAATAATAAGGACTGCTACTTTTAGCAACAAGTTTGAGACTTCCAACACTCCAAGGTCGAAACACGACACACACACACCTTGCACCTTGATCTTACTCCTCACATTGTCAACATACCCAGCTAGAGACCCAGACCCAAAGAAAGTGTGCATCCAATGCATTACATTTCGTCTTCGTGTTGTGTTACGACAAGGATTGCGGGGCAATGCCAGATACTTACTTACTATTAGGTTGTTAGGTCTGTATAAAAACCATGGATGGAAGCTTTGCAGTTTCATCATCAGCCAGCCTTACAATCAGGAAAGCAAACAGGTCTAGTCATGATCGGAGAGTTCTGTCAAATGGAACTGTTACCAAACGATAATTGGCATTGATCAGCAATGTCATAATGAATATTGAAAACGATGCTCATTGCCGCACATGCCCAAGTTTGGGGGTTCTCCTGAGGAGATGTTGGGGGTTAGACTGTTCTTTTTGGACTGTCATGGCCGCGATACATCATTCTATCGTGATTCTAACCCCAGGTTTCATTCCCCAAGCTTCTCTCGGTAACAGGTGATGTTTGAGGCTTTTTACCACGCGCTCCCTCATTTCAAGCTGATGTTTCCGGCATGTAGTCACGGAACCTCTCGTCATTGGATGTCTTTGGTTCTCGACCTCAGAGCTTCTGGACTGACCCCGTGGCTCTATGCACGATATTATTGCTCAACCTCGGCCAAGACTCACAACCACCGAGTTTACCTTAATTAAGCCGGTCCAACCTTGGTCTCCAGCTGCCTGCACTGAAAGTACAGTACCATCCATACAGTACATACACACATACAGCTCAAGATCCATGCCCTGTCCATGCATGGCATAGCCTGGTCCAAGGTTAGTACATAGACTACATAGCGGCTATAAAGAAGGCATATGCCAAGTGGATCACCTACGCCATTCAAAACACGACTCGACGATTTGGAGGAATTCCCGCCTGAAATATTCATGTGATCGTACCCTTTCCAACTCCGGTGCCGGCCCTCATTCGTCACTTGCGGCTCACTAGAAGCCTTCTGTATTTTTCTTTTCAGCCCACCTGACGACAGATACATGGCTTAATTTTGTGGACGGGAGTCGTTATGTATGCACAAGGTCGTTCACCTTTCTCGGTATTCGCCAACGGCTTTGTTCGGCATCTCTGCCAAGGTGACCTTTTTCTGCTTCTCTAGTCGCAGCTTGTCCAGCGAACAACTTGAATGTCCTAGTCGCTACGACCCCAGTCTCAGTTCCATCCATGGTCTATCACATCGTCATGGTGGAGTCTCTGCAGGGTCCTCCATTTTTTCTGTTTGCTCTTCCATGCAGCCTAGGGGATGTCAGAAAACGTCTGACGTGAATATCTGATTTTGTATGGTGAATGTGGATTCCGCGTCAGACGTTTTTTGACACCCCGAGGGCAGCTACGAGACGCTACTGTAAGTGACTTACTAATTACAGATTGTGCTTTCTCGTTATCGTGTTGAAAATTCGATTCCCATCATGACCATGAAAGCACGAGAAGAGGGGTTTATGGGTCCTGGCTGGTACATATATCCGCATCAGACTGAAGCGTTTGATTCAGGCTAAGATAAAGATTGCCCGAATCTCGAAAAAAGTTTTCGCATCGGGGCTGGCCAGGCTGAATATGTAGGTACATTATGTTTATTAGTTTGGCTCGCTAGGTTGGATAGAATGCTCTGGGTGTATCTTCTCTTCCACAATACAGCAGAGCCAGCATCGTCAACGACATAATCCATACGCCCTGCCCGCCTTTGCTCAACTACAGTACTCTTATGCTCTAGCTCACAACCTTAAGCCGGCAGGTTGAGATGGTAGCATGTAGAACACGGCTCTTCAGCCAAATTGACAGTTAACCCTGTCAGATGTCATTCTCGTGACTGTTAATTTCAAGGTTGGCGTACAATCTACAATGAAATCTCATAGACACTATACCCTCGTTGTGTTTTCCCTGTACACTCCCTAGTCATGTTGATCTCAAACCATGCGAAGCCACATGTACCTGATCCCATTCTCAGACTCAATATTCCCTAAAACAACACCCATGGCAGTCATTTCCAACATCAGAGCATATCTCACTCAGAGTCGAACCATATCAGATACTCTCATCAAACAAACACGATGCCAACAGATCCAACCCCAACTGTTTCTCAATCCTGGTTAAGAAACGGGAGATATTATCCCCATCTTTGCCAGCTCACCCCAAGATTTTTCTTTCTTGTCGATATGTACATACATAGATAGTAACAGCTGAGAATTTCCACCGCCTCTTAGGTACCCCGTTCAGATTGGTGACATGCTGTGGGAATTTGTTAGTGCTTCGAATCGGTACAAGCGCCAGGGGCCGTTTTATCGGATCCTACACGCCGAAAACTCCGGGTCCAGATCTGGTAAGACTCCGATTATGTGTTTAACAGTAATCAATAAACGTTAATGTTAGGTGTTCCCTCCTTGGTGACGTTGATCCACAAAGGGATTGCCAGTGGATGTAATTCATGGTTATCGCCGCTGTACATATTTGTCAGTCTGAGGGAGCATTTCTTAGCAACCTCAGTTTCATTGACATACAGCCAGCGGATATGCCAGTTGTTGCATCTGTCTTCTAAACTTCGCTCCTTACTCGACCGCGCTCCCTTGTCATCCAGTTCGCCTCATCATATCACATCCCCCGCCATGAACCTCTCAATACTTCGATTTCATGCCATCGTGGCAGCGGCCATGTTCGCGACAATCGCATTCGGCGAGCATACCAGTAACTGGGCCGTTCTCGTCTGCACATCACGATTCTGGTTCAACTATCGCCATCTCGCCAATGTCCTCTCTATGTACCGTACCGTCAAGCGTCTGGGTATCCCTGACTCTCAGATCATCCTCATGCTACCCGACGACATGGCCTGCAATCCCCGGAACGCGTTCCCTGGAACCGTCTACAGCAATTCTGATCGCGCTGTTGATCTATATGGCGACAACATCGAGGTGGACTATCGTGGCTACGAAGTTACTGTCGAGAACTTTATTCGCCTGCTGACGGATCGCGTGGGCGCGGAGATGCCGCGAAGCAAGCGTCTTCTTACCGATGATCGAAGCAATATCTTGGTCTACATGACTGGCCATGGTGGGAACGAGTTCCTCAAGTTCCAGGATGCTGAAGAGATTGGCGCATTTGATCTTGCCAACGCTTTTGAGGAGATGTGGGAGAAGAAGAGGTAGGTGGTAGCTTCATTGCTTTCCCTTCAACCACTAACGGTGTTCAGATATCACGAGATCCTCTTCATGATCGACACCTGCCAAGCGAACACCATGTACAGCAGACTTTACTCCCCTAACATCATCGCTACCGGCTCCTCCAAGCTCGATCAGTCCTCATACTCACATCACGCCGACAACGATGTAGGCGTCGCCGTTATCGATCGATACACGTACTACAATCTTGAATTCCTCGAGAACAACGTCAAGGACTTGAACAGTCAGAAGACAGTGGGCGAACTGTTCGACAGCTACGACTTCGGCAAGATCCACTCACATGCTGGAGTGCGCTACGACCTCTTCCCTGGCGGCGAAGAAAACGCCCGTAGCCGTCTAATCACCGACTTCTTCGGCAACATCCAGAACGTCGAGGTTGACCGCAGCGGTAACTTGACTCTCGAGGAGGATCTCCTGGCGCTTAGCAAGAAAATTGCCCTTCTGCAGCAGAAGGAAGCAGAGGCAGCCAAGGAGTCTGTCGGGGAGAAGGCATCTGCAAAGGCACCTGCTAGTGCTCCAACTGAGACTGCCAGGAAGATTCAAAAAGCCAAGGCATTGACGGATGACAACTGGTGGACCAAGAAGGTCGTTGGTGCGACAGCGCTGGCAGGTTGTGGCCTTCTCTGGGGCTTAGGATCTTTCTTAGAGAGTTGAGGTCAACAATCACGAATATTGTTATTTTTATACATTTATGGCATACCAAGAACAGGGAGAACGGCGTACTTGACGGGATTGATGTATTTTTCGGTATCATACTCTCTAGGAAGTGATAAGTCGAGCAATCTGCAGGCATGGCCTGAGACAACCGGTCTTATACAAGGTATGTGTTGGCTTAATCATTTTGATACAATCTCAAACATGCGTCAATGGCCTCTTATTTTTGATACTCTGTGAAGATTGGTACCCATAGACTGCTTTAAGCATAGGGAGTTTAAAACCTGGCAGCATAGAGGATCTGTCTGTTTTTTCTTCATGGTGTAGGTATGAGATGTACTGCTTCTTAGTCAGCAACTTTTTTGGTATCAACCATTTCATGCGAATGTCTCGTCAAACTCTCAGTTCTGCCATGCCATTGTCGAATTAAAATACCAGACTCCTTCTCACATGATTATCTTCCAAGAGCAAAAACTCCCAGGTTTTTTGCGGCCGTCCTCTAACACGACTCGTCTTAGCTGCCACAATGGAAAAGTCTAAGGTGAGATTTCACAACAAAGGATTCGTTTGACTGCCAGGGCGAGAAATACCTGCATAGCTGCACAGTCATTTTCATGTCTCCCCTATCGAATAGAAAGTTATAAGAGAAGACTCGCTGACTGGTCTGAAAACAAGACAAGGCCTCTAAAAACAATTCATCTCAAGTCGCGTCCACTGACAACTCATGCTCTGGCATGGTCTTGTGATGCAGAGCTTGCAGTTGCTACAGATGATACTATTTACATATTTCTTCCAGAGTATCCGAGAAGTGGTGGTCCGGACGAAGGAGCTGATGAGGAAGAATTACAGAGCCAGTACACGCTCTCCTATCGTGCCTCAGGCTTGATTCGTCCAGATCCCGCAATCAATGCACAGCTGTGTTCGTTTTCCGGTATCAGAGTGGCTGGACCGCCAGCCAACGACGAGAATTGGTTTCCTGGTGTGGGTAATGGGTTAGTGACGGGTTCGGGAGCACCAATCTGCCAGATTGTGAGGTTAGAATGGTCACCAAATGGATTGGGTTGTAATCTTCGACCTATCTTAACAGCACTGTCGACCAGTGGATGTGTATACGCGATTGGTGAGCACATTGATCGGCAGTCTGCAATGATAGCAGGCATGCGGGTTCGAAGCTTCAAGGCATGGAAGACACTCTGGGGCCTTGGAGCTCAACTTCCGCTGCCCGACAGCAACGAAGAAGATGGATACCGAAATATGAATGAACGCATCCAGGCCTTCTCGTGGGCCAAAGAAGTGGATACAGGGAGAGGTCTTCTAGCGTACTTCAATGATGTCGAAGAAGTAGCTGTAATGGCGGTGCAACTCTTCTCACAGACAAAAGAAGGTGATCCCTCGAGTGAAGAGACGCGATGGGACATCCAAGAAGTTGGCCGGTTTGATGGTAGAGGGAGACATATTAAGGAAGACGTGAGTCATGCTGAACTTGATCGGAGAAGACTCTAACATCATGAAATAGGCTGTGGATATCACGGATCCGGACTACGTGCCCCATGGGAGTGCCTTTTCTTTAAAATGGAGCCCTTGGTTCAATAGTCAGGGCAAAAGGGTCGCTATACTAGCATATTTGGCAAAGAATCATGTTGGGTTCCGGAAGATCACTATCCTCGGCAATTGGGAGAGGGGCCATCCTCCACACATCGAAGTCGAGAAGGCGGACATGGCAGCCATTTGCATGTTTCTATCAACGGATGCATATATCGAGTGGGAAGACCTGGTACGTAGTTCATGGCACATGGAATAGCCGTAGCTGACGTGACCCGAGATCGTATATGACGATGATAAGCCCGTTGTCAGGGGCGTGGTTGCTGATCCGTTCAATGTGAAGCCATTTCAGGTTTCGTTTGTTGGCGACGCTGAGGAATTGGCTGGCGCTCACTATACTTGGGAGTGCTCGACGACGTATTCCAAGGAAGATGAAATAGTCTCGTCGAATCCTATTTCTGGTACATAACTCTTACAGGCTTTGCACGCAACACATCTAACAGCAAGTCAGGGCTTCTAATTCACGATCAAGGCATATCACACACAGGATCAGTTCCATACTACTCAATCGCCAGGCTATCAGCAACATCGCGCAATCAAGACTGGTTTCAAACAAACCTTCCGGACTCAGAGGCCTCTGTACCGAAATGGGCAACAAGGATTCGGAAGCAGACAACACGGCTCGTTGCAAGAGCGGCTGCGCTGGAAGGGCTAGACTCGGATTCAGATGACTCGGAAGACGACCTGATGGATGAAGATACAACGCAATTACAAGTTCCCGAATCGAGGTACCGCATCTGGGGTATGGTGCAGTCACCCGGCGGTGGCACAACTGCAGTGCTTGTATCACGATACAGCACTTTGCATCCAGAAAGGCGAGCACTCTGTAAACTTATGTTCTCAAGAAGAGACGAAGAGCGGGGCGAAGATGATGCAGCTACACTATCGAAGCCTTTAACCACTGAAGGTCAGGTCTGGGAGTGGATGTACGGGAATGCCCCTGAAGTGCTTGGGACTACAGCAACCCGCAAGATATCGCCTGAGCTCAACAATTCTCTATTGAGAGAGCAGTTCAGAGATGTTGCTGCCAGTCAACACTGCGTGTTTTGCGATGCGGCATTACGATTGGAGGAGGAAGAGGCAAAATGTGAAAACGGACATTTGTTTGGTAAGTTGTCTGCGCAACCTCTCTATGGCCGTTGATGTTGACACATTTTGTATAGCGCGCTGTGCCTCTACGGGACTGGCGATAATGGCTCCCGATATTTCTCGTATCTGCGCAGTGTGTGAGTTACGATGTTTGAAAGTCGCAGAGTTGAAGCGTGTTGTCGAGACGCATTTTGGACCAGGGGCAAATGTACAGGCATCAGGAGAGGTTTGTGGTGGATGTGGGGGAAAGTTTGTCGCATGAATCAGTAGGTCAGTTGGCGCCTGAAGTACAAATAGCCCAATCAGCAATATGGATATGGATATGGTGTGCAAGGGATTCCTCTGTATCTTTTCTTCGAGGGTGTTCTTCTTATATACCCACCATAGAGGTACGTCGAGAAAAGGCTACCCAAAGTTCAGTTCAAGTGTTTTTTATAGAAACACAACAACCTCTTCACCATTAAACCAGTAACACAACGTTGAGCAAAAC
Organism: Fusarium sacchari; assembly: GCA_017165645.1. NCBI lineage: Eukaryota > Fungi > Ascomycota > Sordariomycetes > Hypocreales > Nectriaceae > Fusarium > Fusarium sacchari. The sequence goes on from JADANP010000002.1 coordinate 406,659, forward strand.
CCATTGGATCTGTGAGACACTGCGCGGCTAGGGAGCCAACCATCATCGTCTGCCCCGCATTATCTCGGATTTAGTGTGTGAGGACCCTGGTTCTGTGGTTCAGGTCACCTCCTTTAAGCGCTAGTGCCCCATTACTGCACTGGACCCGACCGTTTCAAACGGATCCCGTCCAGTCTCTTAACAGTCAAGGCACCTGCAGTGACAGGCAGCTGGAGCTAAGGTACCTACATACTACAGCGCAGGGCATGTACTTCCAACAGCCTTCAATCCAATCCGTTATTGTCAGCTTTCATTCTCTTTTCTCCCACATTCAACTTACTTGATTAGAGACATCCGCATGAATACTTCCTGTCTTCTTTTGTTTTCTCACAGTCTCTGCCTTTCCACCCCTGCTTCTAGTAGCCACAGCGCAGTTCATTTATTCGCGGCTAGGAGGCTCTCACTTACACCATGTCCGCATCGCGATCTGGCGCTGCCGTTCCCGCAGTCAGTGCCAACTTTGAAGAGTGAGTAGTATTAGCACGTATCTCTATCGAACTTCAAAGCCATACTTCCATGTTTCTATTCGATTCTCTCAAGCCTGCTGACTCTGGCATCAGGTCTCTCGCTTCCAAGCCTTTTCTCTTCGTTGTCGGCCCAGAGGCCAAGGAATTCCATGTACACAAGGAACTCATCGGCCGACTATCGCCAGTTCTAAACGCTCTGGTGAACGGGAACATGAGAGAAGCTCGAGAAGGTCGCGTCGTATGGGCAGACCTGGATGTCGACACTTTTGTGCGCTTCGCCAAATTCGCCTACTCTGGTGACTACACTGAGGCACAACCTGTTCTTATCCGGGAACCAGAACTAGACACTCAAGACAACCACCCACCAATCAAATCATATACTCGTGATGATAATGGCTATGCATCCTCGTCTGGGCAGGACTCAGATGACTCTCGCAGCACCCGCTCGGATTCGGAGGAAATGCGCGACGACAATGATTCTGGTGAAGACGAGGATCTTGACGACGACGATGACTCTTCCGAAGACACTCCGACCGGATACCACAGCCCTGCCGGTGACGAGGCAAGTTCCTCTGAGGCTTCCACTACTGTAGACCGCATGTCAACACGCCGTGGCGGTAACCGACCACCGTTCACTTATACCTACACATATGAATATTGCGAGTGGAAGCTTCCAGCAGCCGTTGGCGAGTTTATACAGAGTTATCAGTCCAACAACGATCAAAAAAATGGCATTCTACAGTTGACTGATGACGATGGGCTATCAAGACGCAAACGCAGATGTCCAGATCAAAGTTATATGCTTGACGTAACAACCCCAATAGGAAAGCGGTTTGAAGCGATGAGAAATTTTGCCCGTCCTCCTTACAACTCATCCATGATTCGCGGCGGCTCTCCGGCTGTGACTAGTTTGCAGAGCACACAAGAAGGCAAATACTCATATCTGCCTGTCTTCCTCAGCCACGCACGTCTCTACATCCTGGCAGATAAGTATGGTGTTGAAGATCTCCGCCGTCTCTCCATTTGCCGCCTCCATTGTATACTCTATTACTTTTACTTCGACCAATACCATATTCCCGACATCGTGGCCCTCGCGCAGGAACTGTTTGAAAATACCGTGGAGGATGACATTGCACGCGAGATTATCGTGGAGTACTTTGTGTGCTTCATTGAGTACATTCGGGATACCCCAGAAGTCAAAGAGCTACTGCGCAAGGGAGGTGACTTTCCTGTAGCGTTGGTCTCTCGTGTGGCCATGCGCTTGTAAACTGGAGAAGGCCTACATGTGGCACTGGACTGAGATGGAAGCGAGGCGTTAGGATTAGGCTTGTCAAGGCGTTCAGGATTTGAAAATGATATTTCGGGCTACTTGCTTGGCTCGGCTTGGCTTCTTCGTCCCTCTACGGGAGATAAAAGAAAGGGGGAACATCATCGTCGGTTTGTGGCAGTCTTTAAATTCGTTCAGGTCCGGGATTTGCTGTCTTGTGGACAATTCGATAGAAAAGCCCAAGTTAATAAAACAATGACTGTTTATTTAACACGTGCTATATGATCCGTAAGAGATGCAAATGCAAAGACAAAACGCGTTACACAATAGATACAAATAGAGCATGGACAGGCATACAGAATTAATGGCAGTAAGTCATCGAGGAATAATTTCATTTCCTATCTTTCGTCTCAAGTCTTTAATTCCTAGCTGCTGGTGGCGATATGCTACCAAGCAAGCTCCCTCCCTTTCTTCTCTCCATCCAACAACCTTGAACCAGCCACAGAGGAAGAAGTAATATTCGAAAAGAACAAACGTAAACGTAGATACACATTAGCGACTAGCGCAGCTCCTTCCATTAGAGGAGAAGGTCTCGCAGCAAGACATCGTAACCTGTATACACGTCTCCCCTCAAACTAAATGACTAAGATAGCCATTCGCAAAGTCACCCTGACATGAGCGTAAATGGCATGCCATGCCACAGTGACGGGTAAACGACCGCCTGAGATATATGAAGTTTATATAAACGTGAAACGAGAAAAGGTGGCTCGAAAGTAGCCACATAAAGAGAAAATAATTGGTCAAGTGAGTGACAAGAAGTTCGAAAGTAATTTAAATCATCCACCAGAAGAGTAAAGAAGCGTGAGCAGACCATAATGCTCAAGGTCTCTCCATGGTACCGCAGAACGCCGTTCCTTTTAAGACTGTTTCATACAGGACAATCAACAGCTGTAAGCCGCTCAATACGCCTGGCCAGGTACGGGTTTCCTGCTAAGAGAGCCCGAAGAAGATGGCCCTGAGCGAGGATCCTGAGAAGGATTCATGGGGCTGGGTCCAGGGGGGTTATTTCTTCGGTTCATCCCGTTCGGGCTCTGTGAAAGGCCACCAGCAGGCCCAGGTGACTGGGAACGAGGTCCAGGACTCATGGGTCTGCCACTGGGCGGTCCATTACGAGGACCGGGTGACTGTGCTCGAGGTCCTGGGCTCATCGGACGTCCTTGAGGCCGGCCGGGAGGTCCCATTGGTGATTGAGGACGACTGCCGTTAGAATTAGGACCAGCAGGTGAGGCAGTTTGAGCTTGACCAAAGTTTCCTTGAGGGGTCATAGGTCGTTGTCCTTGAGGCTGGTTAGGTCCAGGTCCTCGGGGAGGCCCGCCAGCCTTAACAGGAGGGCCCGGGCGCGGGCCACCTTGAGCAGGGCGGGGCTTCACAGGACGGGTTGACAAACAGGTTCGAGGAACAACACCCTGTCGAGAACGGTCAAGTCTGATGCAGAGAGCCTAGAGAAAGGTTAGATTGAGCTGAGGTGTCAATTGAATGGTATTAACTTACCCAGCCATCATCGTACTCATGAAGGAGTCGTACAAGGTCACCAGCTCTAAGTTCCAATTCATCGTCCATAGTGGGCTTGAAGTCAAGCTGCACGCGGTGAACGGCCGAGTTTGCGGGTCCGCCAGCAGCAGCGATAGCTGCAGCGCCTGCAGAAGGACTGTCGGGACCTCCAGAAGGAGCAGAGGAGCCACTGTACTCGGTACCAGCAGGACTAGCGGGAACAGCTGCCATAGGGGCATTCGGGAGGGTCAGGTCAAGTTGCTGCGGGCCTCCAGCCTTGCGAATCGAAGTCTTACGAGCGACCATAGCGGCAACAGCAGGTCCATTGGCGGCGAGGGGTCCCTGGGGAGAAGAAGGTGATTGAGGTGAGACGGGAGCGGTGGCGGCAGGGAGGGCGGCAGCAGCAGCAACAGCAATGGTCGACTTTTCCGACATGGGGCTGGGAGAAGCCCTCAGCGCAGAAGCAGTCTCTTCCTGAACGGGAGATGGAACACGCTCGGCCTGTGTGCCGAAGGGGTTAGCAGGATCGACGCTTTGAGCTGTTGTTGGACGCTCCCAGGCACTGCCTCCCACGGCTCGAGGGGACAAGGGACCAGTAGCAGGTGAAGAAGCTGCGGCTGGTACAGCAAGAGTTAAACCTGCACCTTTGCTTGCGCGTTTCTCCTTTTCAAGGCCGTTCCAGTTGGGAAGGAATTGGGTCACGGGTCGAAGACTAACGCGGGGAGCCTTTGCATCAGTGCGGATAGAGGCAGTTTCAATGGGCTCGGGAGACATAGAACGGCGCACAGCAGCTGCGGCGACCATTGGAGGGCCACCGTTACCGGCCATCGGGCCATGAATCTTCTCATCATCATTCTCCAGTCTTTCCATCTCAGCCTGCTTTCGGCGTTTAGCGAAGATAAAGTAGACAAGCAAGCCCATGGCGAGTAATCCGCCAAGAACACCAAACGCGATTCCAGCCTTTGTTCCTGCACTGGTGCCGCCACTAGCTTCTGGCTCAGCACTGGAGCTGGAGCTAGGGAGACTCGAGGTTCCAGACATGTCGGCAACCTCATCGATAGTTGTAGAAGCAGAAGCTGAGCCAGTGGCTTTGGCGAGAATGGATTCGATAGATTGACTGCCAGTGGGATCGCTAATAACGGAGGGGACGCTCGATGGGTCGTGACTAGTGGTAATTTGGGTGCGAGTTCTGGTCGGTTTAGCTGTCGAGCTCTCCTTCGCATCGTTATCCTCGGATTTGCTGCGAGACTTGGCATCCTCGGCAGCCTTCTTCTTGGCAGCCTCCTCTGCCTTTTCCTTCTCTTCTTCGGCCTTCTCTTCGGCAGCTTTTTTCTTTGCTGCTTCTTCCTCCTTCTCTGCCTGTTCTTTTGCCTTTTCCTTAGCTTCTTCAGCTTCCTTCTTTTTCTCTTCAGCCTCTTCCTTCTTCTTTTCTTCGGCCTCCTTCTTGGCGTCTCTCTCGTCATCGTCATCATCCTCGTCATCGTCCTTTGAGGAGCCTGTTGGTTTAGGCTCGTGGCCTACTGTTTTGTAGCCACCAATTTTCCCTTCGAAAGTTGCTTCCAATGTCTTGTAGACAGTCCTTATTTCTTCTACGATTATGTTAGTTGGTACACAATTCTCTAGTCAAAACGGAGATCGCAATTTGTAAAGACCATTTGGTGTGCTTCAAGAAATACAAAACTTACGTGGTTGCCTCTTGTGAACATGGCGCTTTGAGCCGTCAGACGAGACGTCAATCTCATGAGCGATGTTACCAAACCCAAAAAGCCCGTCGGCCCTACGGTGTATTTGCAGATGCCGGAGATGCATGTTTGCTTGAGTTTCGGGGGTTTAGGTATGGCGGCAACAAATTCAAATGACGAGATCGCGCGAGGATCACAATTCGAAGTCCGTCGGTTTCGTGGAATATATCGTCGCTAAAGACGAAAATGGCGGGGCTGGTTGTCAAGTCGACTGGAATGAAGGGCGTTGCAATAGAGGGCGGGAATAAAGAGTGTGTCCCTTAGGGGTCTCGAGACTAATGTCCTTATACGGGCGGCGGCGGCGATGTCTCAGACGAGAACGGTTGGGGGTGCGTCAGTAACGACGGTGATGTGAATTCGCAAGTTCAACTGCTAGTTACAACGCGAGATATGGATGTTGTTGGACCAGCTGCCAGAACAGAGTCAAATGTTGAAAGGAAGCGGCGGATATGAATATCGCTCTGATAAACAAACAGCGCACGGCAGCAGTCTTGCAAAAACGCGCCAGGGGTTGAAACGAATGGACAAACTGAACTCAACACGGCGGTAGCCAAAGCAAGGCGACCGTGCAAAGGAACAGTTCTGAAAACGACTGAACGATTTCGAGGTTGAAAGAGTCTAAAAGAATGAATGGTGGTGGAGAGAAGAAAAGGCAGTGGGCGGAAGAGGCCTTGGACGAGGATATGGTTGTAAGGTGAGGAGGGAAGGGCCAGGAGCAGCTCAGTGGAGCACTAGGTTGCCAAACACAAGGTTACCGAGCAAGGTCCCCGGACTTCCCATTGAATTCCAGGACCTACTAATGTTTGATAGGGCCAACCGAGCCCCCAAGCTAAAAGTAATCCTAGCGGGGAGCAGAGCTGAACCTGGCAGTGACAGGGCTCTGGCCATGTACTTTGAGGTACCCTTCCTGCCTTCTTGCCATGTTCAGTCTCCTGATGGGCCAATGTTATTGAAGTTTCATCTTTGACCGGCTTTACAGTACCAGATGATACAATCGACATTGTGCTCAGTCCTTCGTAGAATGCCGATTATTACCCTCATCTGTGAGTTGTTGAACAAACATACACCATAAGGAAATGAGCAGATGAGCCTGCAGAAAGCTACATCCCAAGATGCATAGCATACAATGATACATCACTCGACACTACCTTGGTAGATTAGGCATATCGTATTCCAAATTTAACCTGCCACTTGTGCAGCCATCTCAGTCATGTCACCCGTATCACCACGACCATCGCGACAATGACTACTATCAGGCCCACCAACGGATGAGACAGGGTTCTGATTCCCACTCATTTTATTCATGAGGCGCCGTGCATTAATGATGATCAGCAGAGAAGCATGCGGCCAAGGAATTCGAGTGATTTATGATTTGCCGAGAGGAGAAGAACCGAGGTGGGAGTCTTCAAGGCTGATCCTTGCTGAGTTGTGAGGACTGAGGAGGTTCACAACACAATAGCCAGGGGTAGCGCGCTGGCGGGGGGTTAAACATCAGGGGTGGCTTGGGCCACTGACGCCAGGCGTCAGGTACATAGGTCGCATGATTGGTTGGCGTAGACCCGCTGAATCTGTTTAGCCAGGAACCGTTCAGGCGCCGGCCAATCCGTAATGGCTTATCCAATCGACCCCTGTGCAGCGTGGCTGCTACAGCTCCCAGCTCCAACGTCTTCCAACCCAAATTAGAGAATAGTCCGATTTCATTAAAATTATCCCACACCCACTCACACTCGCAGTCCTCACACTCTCCTTTTCGTGGATGTCGGATCTGACAACGAATATCGACCGATTCACTCAATGATGTTATTACATACTCCGTAGTCTATCATATTTGCCATCGTTAAACGTTTCCATTTTGTTATCGGCTTCCTGCCCTTTAGCTGCTTCTTATGTTTGTTAAAGCGATACGGAGTACGGAGTAGAACAAAAAATATATATACGCAATGGCACATAGGGATCTGTTTATATTGGATCTCAGAAAACTCACAAATGATCCCGCCAAATGCTTTGATTCGACAATAAGAACCAGTGATATCTTTTTTGGTCCTATTTGATTGTGTGGCTTAATTTCTTCAGCAGGTATTGAATCTAGAGCTCTCATTAGCAATTATGCTAATTCTAATTATTCGACTACCCATTTTCGCGCCAGGAGAGGAAAGAAAAACTCAGGACCTTGATCCTAAATGACAAAAAGACTTAGGTAAATTTGCATAAATTTAGGATATCTTTTCTACCCAAGTTTATGGCACCTTTGCGAGGCTTAGGATACATTTTACCCAGTTTATTTTGATATCCTACCTAGTATATTAATGTCTGGTGTTTTCTTGCTCTCCGAGGCCACGACACCAGAAGAAACAAACTCCTCCTTTGACCGCTTAACAGACGCATTGACTTTATATGGGTTGAAACGACAGATGGAGACGAGTCTGCACCTGATCTGTGCATTTTCAATGTACCCGTCCATCCGCTGGAAACGGCCCCTGCCATGCCGAGATGAGAAAGCATTTCGTGCAGCAATCGATTCTCGAAATGATTAGCGAAGTTTGACGAATATGCCTTGCACAGTACTTCTGCATAAAAAGGACGAAAAAAATTCACAATTTGGTCTAAATGGGCATTTTCAAACTCCAAATACAGGGATTTTAATTAATCTTTTAGTTACATCGTAACAACGTCACTGTTTCATGTTCAGCCACGGTCCCTCTGTCTCGGTTGACAAACAATGATATCGATATTATCCGTAGATCCATTGTTGTTGTGGATAATGACCTGTTATTTAGATTTACTTCGACGCTTGTCCCCAGCTTCAACTACCTACCTACCTAGGTACAGGCGCCAGTGTTCCGCAGTCAATGGGACCAGGCTTTCCCTGTGATGCCACACTGGGTTGCTGGGCATCTAATCAAATCAAATTCACAAGGACTCCGTAAAGCGTAGATACTGGCTAGGCAAGTGCCATATAAGAGTCATTTCGGCTCTGTTTCGAGATCCTTGGTGTATTGATCACCTGCTGATAACCTGACAGTGCTGACTACCTCTGGTTAAGTGGAATTTCGCAGGATATCTTGTTTTTGTCCTTTCTACTCCGTACTCCGCCCATTGTTACTCAAAATTGTGAGTGTGGCTGGTCAGAGACAATTGATTTCCAGGGATTACGATCACCAATGTCTGAGACATGACATTCCTGTGTGGCTTTAAATCTGCCTCAGTGTCAATGGGTGGTTCCATTTGTCCCTTCAACGACTTTGACATTACAAGGGCCTCGGATTCTTTGCAGACCATTAAAACTGCATTCCCTATAAGAGCGTAACATGTAAGGGAGGGGGATATTTGTAATCATTAGTCGAAGCTCGAAGTGGCCTCCTCAACTCATCTGTTGAAAGGTGGAATCACACCACCGAGTAAGGTAAGGTAATGGATAACTGGGCCGCCAATTCATAAGGGAAGTTACCGAGACATTTCCAAGTTGATGAGTTCCCAAGCCGCGATGCCCAGCACCAGGAGCCACCATAGCAAGCGATAAAAACACTTATCACGTTCCGCAAATTTTTCTATGAAGGCATCATCATATATCTCTCTGTATAGAAAGAAAATATGCACATGTGTGAATCCATACTGCTCGGTTCAACGTGCATTGTCATACAATTACAAGTACAAGACCAGGCAAACGCTCGCTATGCTGAGTACATGCCCCGGGTATATAATGCTTCTCCCACGATCCAGCTGGGCCTCTTCCTCTTCACATAGAATCTTCCATCTGGCGACTTCTCGCCTTGATCCAGTTATCCTTATCCAACTTTCCGCCTTGAGCTTCAAGACCCATTCCCCTTTCTACCCATTCTTTACTTTCCATATGCCGCAGTCGACTTAGCGCACGAGCAAATGCGAATGCCTCCTCAGAACTCGCAAAGAGATTTGAGTCTTTGAGCTTGTCAACGCTATGTACCAGATCATGCTTGGCAGCAGCATCCTCCGCGTGCTCGTGCTTCACGCCCTGGTTCATGAGGCTTTCAGCAATCTCATCTCGGGAGACAAAGAGTTCTGAAAGGGGTTTCTCTGTAGTCAGGACAAGCTTGGCGTTGCCCTCATACACAACATCGATGAATGTGATGAAGCGACGCGCGAGATCTCGCTGCTGATGAGTCATTGCGGGAATATCGGTTACAATGAATGCCTCATAAGCCCGAACCAGCTCAATGAAATCAGCGGCAGATTTTGGTTGTCGAATCAATTCGTCAAAGGTGAACCATGCCGCTCGTCCGCTGACTCGAGGAACGTAAATCTCACGACCCCAGACCTTTTGCGTCTCGGGTCGAGGTTCAGGCTGTTCAGGATCGCCGAGGAACCGGAACCATTTCTCGGCGTGTGCGTGCGCATGGCTGTCGAGTGACGTGTGGTACACACCAGATGGAGGTCGGGGGATCTTTCGGTAGTCGGTTGGTGAGTCGAGATTTATGACATGCAAGCGGTTCTTGAGAAGTTCGATGGCGGGGATGAATGACTCCCGCTGGACACCGTTCTTGTACAGCTCGTCAGGGTGTCTGTTGGAAGTTGTTACCAGGACTACACCGTTTGCCATGAGAGATTCAAGCAGTCTGTACAAGGTCAGCATTGAGCAAGTTTGAAGTAATATAGTACACTCACCGTCTCAAAATCATTGCATCAGCTACATCTGTGCACTGGAATTCGTCGAAACAGAGCACATTTGCCTGTTGAGCGATGTCGGCCGCGATATATGGTACCCCGTCAATGTCGTTTCCATGCTCCATTTTGAATCTATGAAGTCGCTTGTGTACATCTTGCATGAAGTTGTTGAAATGAATTCGGTTTTTTGACTTGACAGATGGAGGCAGAGTTTCGTATAACAAATCCATCAACATGGTCTTGCCACAACCCACGTCACCATAGAGATACAAGCCCCTTGGAAGATCGTTAGGGATATCCCCAGTAGCCGACCTGCTGCCGCCTGCGCCGAAAAGCGACGAGAATATTGACTTCTTCGTGGGCTTGAGGGATTCGATACTGGGGTGCTGGACAGGCGGGGCGTCATATTTCTCCAACTCATGATACAAGTTTTGGAAATTCTGTATGATCCCTTCTCTCTTGTCAGTACTGGCTTATGTTCCTGGCTGGATTCCAACATTCTCACCTCTTTGGTGTTCATCGTTTCGCAATTTCCCCGCCTGTACTCTTCTGTCATACTCTGGAATTGGACCTCCGCCGTGTATAGGTTCAGCATCGACTACTGTTGCCATCGACCGCGATCGGTTAAAACATGACGTTGATAAGTTGGCGCCTTGGACCGCAAGGGCGCGTTGTGTTTGTCGGCAATATAAGCCTGTCCTCAAGCCCTGTGGTGTTGCGCTCGTCCGGAGCGTCCTCGCAAATCTACCGCCGCCATCCGCCGATGGCCGCAACAATCGAGGATGGCGAGCAGTGGCTCTACACCTCAGCGCGCTGCGCATTTTGATCGCATACACTGGTATGTTGCAAGAATCGAGGAGGCTTCGTTTGCGATCGTTCGTTGGTGAGTTTACGGAAATAAGTTCGTAATATGAGAGAGTTAATCATGGAGGGGAGTTGCGAATCCGGTATTCAAGTGACGATAGGTAGTGTGGGCCGGGTTTAGAATTGGTCCCCGGACTGGTGACCCGAAGGCTGCCGATATTCCCGGAGGTCCTTTCAATTAAGCAGTCTTGTGTCAGCTTGCCGAGGCTCACTAACAGAGGTTACTTGAGGGCTTCCAGCGGCCTACCCTAGATGCTCGAACCTCACTTCAAGAGTCAGCTGCTCACGATTTCACTTGATGTATCGCCAACACTGCAGACTCACACTTCTCCAAGTTTAAGCTCTTTGTCTGCTGTTTCTAAACGCTGTGTCCGAGCATAATTATTCATTTGAAGACCGGCCCGTTCTCTACTCTCGGAGCCTTAAATCAAGATGCCGACTCAACTCCGAAGGCAAAGCCTCAGCAAAAATAAATCCTCGTGTCCACGTCAGAATCCTTGAGGGCTGCAAGATGATTCCAAACTCCCTGACCACGACCCGGAGAACCATCTCCGACCAAGGTATGTGACTTGATAGTAATGGCAAGTCGCCTTCCAAAACATAAGATTAGACATTTAAAACCTGCCGGGTAACGGGTTCGAGGGTTGTGCATAGTTCGAATAAGTACTCTGAACACAACGAACGATTCATTGCTTGGTCGACACAAGTTTCGGTATACGGGCTCGCAGTTAATCCAGTAAGTTATAGCTTCAAATTACTCCCGCTGTTGTAAACACAGTTCCCAGATGATTTCGTGAATATCATGTCGCATCTCTCCCAACATCCCACCAGCACTGCACCTAGGCCATAATAACTGCGAGGCCAATGACAGCGATCAGACCAGTGAGAGGAGCACCTAGAACACCCGCAGCATTGTCGTCGTTCTTGGACTTTCCGGAGCTGCTGTCGCTATCTGAGTCGGCGTCATCAGCGTCCACCAACTCGCCACCAAATGGCTTCTTGCCTGGGTTGACTCCAGAACTTAGCTCCGATGCACGCTTCTTATAGTCGGAGAGAGTCTTGTTGGAGTCGGCGTTGATGATACCAACCATACCCGAGGCGCATTCTTTGTCCTGGGAGGAGTAGAAAGGCGTAGGGTCAGTGTCATTGACGGTGACCTTGAATATCTTGTCCTAGAGACATGTTAGAAATCGCAAGGAGGCCCGAGGAGTCGCAACTTGCGGCAGATCCGCTGTCAGTGGGAACGAAACCGGAAAAGAAGCCAGTGCCCATATCGAGAGGGGAGCAAGGGTATCGGTAATCGCCAGCAACTACGCTGTGGTTCTTGGGCTCGAAGTGGAACTCAAGGACATCGCCCTTCTCAGCCTCGACCTCCTCAGGGTCGAACTTGTCGTCGCTGGTAGCTGTGATTTTAATAGTCTTCGCGCTGGCCAGGTACGCCAAAACGGCTGAGGCGAACAACATCTTGAGCGAAGGCATTGTCAGTGGGTGGTAGAGCGGTGCTGTAAAACTACGTGATGTGATGCAAGAGTATAAGCCGGTGAGGGTCAATAAGTAAGGCAGGTAGGCAAGTTGGAGTTTATCAGTTTATGAGAAGTTGACCGCTACTACGGAATAGCAAGCCTGTTAAAAAAAAAAAAAAGATTCAACGTCAGGCCAAGAGTCGCCTGTTGCCCAGCAGCCCCTAATATCAGGGCCGTGTTACATACTTCTGACATGGGCCAGTTGATATTCTATTCTGATTGCCTAACAGAGACGCGAAGATCAGGACTTGACCAAGGAGAGATCCAGGAGATACAGGGGCTCTCCATCACGAAAGATTTACTGGTTGGTGCGTCGAGGTCGGGTATTTGTTCCATCGAGAGCCCTGTTTACTTGTGCAACCCCAGCAACCAGAAGCACGAGGATGATAGCTTACCCTAGAGCTTCGAGGCACAGCTTGAAATCTGTATGTTCGTCGAAGTTGACTTACAACATCCGATCCTTCGAGTTGACAAGGGTTCGGGTTCTAGAACTCTGTTGCAAGATAAGACAAGACTACTGGTAGTTCAATGGTATCAAGGGAATGTTTCTTCAGTCTCGGACGAGATTTTAAGACACATGCCATTAAACAAAGCTGTGGAGCACAGCTGAGACCAACCAGTCTAGAGCGAGATGAATGCTGCAAACGGCTGAGCGGGTGCATCTATCCTTGTTGCTGATCTGGAAAGGTAACATGGGTTCCACTCACCGCTCGACGCGTTGGATTGCATGTCTCCCCTTGTGCAGCACAAAGGCTTGTACGAAGAACAAAGAACGACTTTGAGGTAAGTAAGTACATACACAACTACATGTGCCCTGCAGGGCAGGCATCGCGGCCTTCTCATGACTCCGGTAACTTTTCAACGTCCGCTAGTGAAACGATGGTATGTGCATTAGTTAGTTGACGATGCAGGCACGCACTATGTCATGAACGAGAACTCTGATCGTTGTATGGCCCAAATCTTTTCCCATATCATAAAGCTTGTTTTCACCAAGTAACGGTGTAATGTACTCTATACATAGTCTAGGTTGGAGTATTGACTGACTCAGCTCGTGCCCCATCTCCCGATATCACTTCCGGGGTCACGGAATACCGGTGCTGAGAACCGGAATGCCCCACAACGATTCCGGGTCCGAGTGTTCAGCGGTCCGACAAAGAATCAACCTTCGCCGGTCGCTGGGCTTTTTTCGGAAGCTATGGCCAAAATTGGCCGCAAACCCGAAACGAGTGGTCGGGGACTCGGCGTCCTCGGCCGAGAATGACTAGCTCGGACGTCGTAAGTAGAGGACGGATCCATCGACGCCAGTCTAGATCCCGGGAATTTGACGATGGGGCTGAGCCGCACCTTTAACTTTGGCGCAATGCAATAATTAACGGGCTGCTAGATCGACGTTATGATCTGCAAGTAAATTGAGCCCTAAACATGATCGTGATGTCAAGTGACACATGTGTCATGCCCACCGACGCAAACGATATTGGGGTTAATATCAGCAAATAGTCAAGTTGATGCAGGAGTTTCAGTAATAGGAAAGAATCAGCTATTGCGGTATGTCATCAAATTTCCCCAGTACCCCCACATGCATGCTTTACGGCCTGAGGCTGACCTGCAATGGCAAATCAAGGGGGCTAAGTATGAAGAAACATCGTTTCGCAGCGTGCCTCGCAGGTCTCCTACCACATCTAGAAGATTCAATATTGTGATCCGCAAACAGCTAAGATATATGGCCTGGGCCTCGACCTTGTGTAGACCGGGGCCAAAGTTCTCACGTGAAACACAAACGACATGCGACTTTCGATTCAGCATCCAAAAGATCATACAGATAAAGTGGCCAAGAGATCAAGCCACACACTAGCTGCTGTCACCGGCTATTGTACCTGAACAAGGCCACGGAGGCTATGGTATCTTTGAGCGTTTTAGCGGTTCATCCCTAGGGCAAGCATGTCATCAATGGAATCTAGAACATCGTATTAGTCACTACGATGGAAAACAAAGAGAACAGTACACTAGAATGCAGCGTAATGTTCAATAAACAGTGAGCTAGAACGTTGAATAACACAACTGTACACTACCGAATACCCAAGGTGATGGGAATTTTGCATGTTCCTAGCCCTCAATGAATTGAACAGTGCCGTGTACTTTCACGTATCTACTTTGTTCTCAGAGTTTGTCTTGATGCTTAGCATAGCTGTTTAGTTGCTAAGCGCTGGGTATTTACCTAGCAGCGTGACACAACAGCAAGAGTAGCACAACTGAATACACAACAACACAATCAACGAGACGCATCCGAGATTCCATGACCGATGTATCCCGATCGCCAACAACAGCCTCGAAAGAGGTACCTGAGAACCCGAGCCAGTAAAACCTCCCCGGGTCCCCAACACCAGAACACAAATGGAACATTGGGTTCTGGGCCAGAGGAGAAGACGAGGACTCTGCCGCGCTTTTCATCATGGTTTCAACCCCATCGACGATACGACCCCAGAGAGTCCTTTTTTCCATTCCCAAAAGTCACATTCCTCATGACCAACCAATAGAAGTCAAGTGTCAGATATGCCATCAGGCGAGCTGTCAGATCAAACCAGATGCAGAGCCGCTTGACGAAAGTACGTTTAGTCTAATGCCATGTGGTCATGCTGCTTGCTTGCAGTGCCTTGAAGGGTGGTTCGAGTATCAGGGCACTTGCCCCTTCTGCCGAGTCGATCTCATCTATCCCGGGTGTGGGCATAGAGTTCCAGTGAGACCCCTGACTAGGGAAGGACTTCACCTGCTACCAAGGACACTACCAGACCAGGGCAGGATCCCGAATTTCTGTGCGCAGTGCCTCAAAGCAGAATTGTTGACTCAAGCACAAGAAAAACTTAAACAAGCCACCGAAGGGTTTGAAGAAGCCAGACTGCGATTTTACCACACCAAAGCGCCCGCTGACGAGGCAATTATGCTGAACAAGAGAGACGAGTTTGAGACAGTGCTCCGAGATGAGGTATACCTCAAACAACTAAGCACGTGGTTGACAAGCTGGTAGGGTGTCATGATGCAGGGAGTCATGACTCGATCCATGGTAGGTAGGGGTGAGATAGCCTTTTGAGATGCAACTAGTATCCGCGTAAGTCGCAAAAGTACACGATACTTAGTCCGTAGCCATAGGAATTTCCTCAGGCTGCTCGAGTCAGAAAGTGAAGGATATACAGGGATAGACAGTGGCTCAAAGAAGCGGTATTGAGCAACCCAAACTGCCACATGTTAGTTACCAGTATGTTAGGCACCATCGGCGAAGCTGCCATGGAACGACGAGATTTCTCCCCCATAACCACCTGAATCGCGAATGTGACGTGGATGCTACGTATGCACATGCGTTGAGAACAATTTCCCGAGGACTTGCAAGGACGGGCCGACAATTCAGCTGTCTAGGGACCTCATGGTGGTCGATCTGGTGCATAAGCTTGAGTCGGTACTGGGTTTCGCACCTAGTGTCCGTCCGAACTGACTCGACGACCTCTGATTGGGAGCGGCCTTGGTTTTTCGATGGCTGTGAATTACTTGTTAGTTTTGTGATCCGAGGTTGGCGTCTCGGATGTTTTGCAGAATAGGGAAACTAAACAAAGAGCCACAGGGAGGAGATATGGAGGGCTGAGTAATTTAGAGATGAGGGAGAATTGAAGGCAGCGCGCGGACAAAGAAGGAGACTGGAGAGTCCGAATAGGCAGTTGAAGTGGATCTCCGGCGGGAAGAGGGGCGCAGGGCAGCCCCACTTTCAACGGCAGCTCCGTGGCCGCGACGGGCAACAACGGGTCGGGACCATAGAAATCAGTGGAAACCAAGAGTCAAGACAAGATTACAAAGATATTAGCGAATGAGCCATTTCCCTGTTGCTAAAGCTCTATTTACCATTAAAGTCGCCAAGACTGCGTATTTTCGAGTCAATGCTTCTCACGTTTCTTGTTTCTGACCCATACAATTCCGTGCTTGCAGCATTCTCGGCCGGGTCGTCGGAGGATCATACAAGGATGGTAAGAGTATTCCCCCTTTTCCCTTGTAAATGGGTGTGACCATGACGCAGCTTGAATAGTTTTTTTTATAGTCGGTCTGGGAACCGGGTTGATGTCCGGTACACCCGCTACCACGACCGCGGCGCTGGGACTCATGCTTGTAAGTTGGACGGCCAGCTGCAGTCTCCATTAAAACATATAAGTGACACATCATATACGGTGAGAAAAGCTAGACGTAAGGGAATTAAGCGAGAACAAAATGTATGTACGGAGTATTATCATACGAGTTCTAAGATGGTGAAGAAATGACTGCCGAGGCATGGGTCCGTTATCGGCAAACCGAATTTATGTCGGCTAACAATAGTTGTAAAGTCCGTACTTTGTAGAACTTGTCTGACCGAGGACTTACCAAGGAACCATAGTATATTTGATCTGATACGTAATATAGCGGTTTCTGATATTGACTAGGTACAGTGGATAAAAGTCTGTTGACGACCAAACGGTTCTTGCAATTGCTTGCTTGTTACCAACCTTGGTTGTCTGTTGTTTAGTACTCCGTAAACTGACCAGTTTTGCTAACCCTCAACGGTCGGCATTTGCCGAGGTGGGGACAGGGTCTAGACTTAGGCCCCTCAGCCACATCTCGACGTTGAGTTCCAAACCCTTGGATCAGCCTTGGGGTCTTGTTCCCTGGCGAAGATCGAGATTTAGGGGGGGGGGGGGCTCACCCAAATTCGGGGAATGGCAGGCACATGACGATATCTTCGCCAGCCCAGTAGCCCAGCCCCAGGTCCGAGTCTATCGCGCTGTGGGTGCAGAACAAACTGCGTCATATCGCGACATCGTCTAGTCATTAAGGCACAGCCAACTCTATCATAGCATCCAATCTCAATCCGCAGGTACCTAGTCCATTGATGAGCGGTGCGTTTCTCATGCGCAAATGTCCCTGTCCTGCTGGACTTACCCAGCTTGGCTGTTGCTTCCACCCAAGCAAATGACTGCTCAGATGCCTTCACCTTTTCACGCGAATCAACTGGGATAGCTGAAAAGGTCCCAGCATGCTACGTCGCATAGACGTTCCTATTACAGTATGATCATGATCCGCTTGGTTCGTTCTAGGCTCGCGATCTGTCTCCCTTGATTGATCCCGGCCATTTCGACAATTCTCTTGCGTTCTCTGTATTTGCGCCCGCCGCGTCAGGCAGGTATTGTATGTACGGATTGGATATGTACTGTGCAATACGAAACTCGAGCTGTGGTTGGGCCATCTCCGTTTTAGTGTTGCCATTCGAGTTTGCATCACCGCCTATTCCATTGTTTTTTCATTCTTGACGGTTGCGGTCCTAGTCAGACGCCGTGGAATCTAACCACGATCTCACCACAGCAGCACTCAGGATAGTGTTGAGCCACCAGACGACGCCTTAAGAAACGGCCAAACGATACGTACTCCTACATTTCTTGCTTGTGGATCTGTTTTTTTTTGGAGCCCGGCCTTGTCGTTCCTTTTTCGGTTCCCTAGACATGAGCGACCGTGCATCGCTAGCGGCATCCATGGCTTCACATCCTGATCTCCTAACTCTCCTCAGAAGGCCCTTGTTCTATTTCGAAAAAAGAAAAGAACGGCGCCTGGCAACACCTCCAACAAAGCTTAGCCTTAATGGTAGCCGGGGAATGGTGTCACCCTAGGGGTCTTGGTTCCCACGGCTCTTGTGAGATTTCCCACTACATACGTACGTACGTACTCCGTAGGAGGTGAAGGAGGAGATGCCTGTCAGCAGACTATGTATTTTCATGATGCTAGCCTCTGCGATCACAGGCAAACACGATCGCAAACATATGGAGGAAGCAAATCTACGGCCCTTTCGCCTTCGCCTTCGTCTTCGCCGCCGGCGGAACAGTGTTGTGCTCGCACGTAACTCTGTGCCCTACGCCATGTCGGTGCTGGGTTGGATTGGATTGGATTGGGATGGGATGGGATGGGAGGGCTTGATACTTTTCATATCCTCATGTTCTCAGCGACTGATGAATTTCAAGGATGCGTGTTTATGAGCGCGTGGCTCAGCAATGATCTCCGTACAGCGCACCCTGTCCGTCTGACTTACACCCACCTTATCGCCACAAGGGGGCAATAACGGGCTCACTCCAGCCCGTCTTTTTCTGCAGCGAGGTTCGAAAGTGGGTGTGATGTGCCATTTATTAGCCATACCCTCGGAGCCGCTGCCCTCGCAATCACCGAATCATGTCGTCGTCGACGGGTTTATGCCCAACCAAGCATGATGCCCATTCACCAAATCACTAACATCGGTTTTGGGTCCTGGCCCCTCTGCCGTCCAGGCCTCCGTCATTTCAGCTACAACTCCGCTTTCCATGAACTCAAAATCTTCTCAGCCACTACCTCCCAAGGACAGGATCCCTGGAGGCATTGCCAGTCCCCAGACACCTATTTGCTGTGCGGCAACACTTCCCGTTCAATCAATTTCTTCTTGGCACAGCTGCTAGATGGTGGTTTCATGGCTTTCGATACAGTTTCTCACATCCCCATCAAGTCTCATGTTCTGTCGGGCCCGCCTGGATGGAGTATGTGTTGTTGTATATGGCTTGCTAGTGAGACACCCATCTTCTGTTTCCTCTACACCCCCTAGACTTCCTTACTGCACAGTACCTACCTATGTACGCAACGTGATCTCAACTTCACTCGCCTCTTGAGAATGGCAACAAGATATTGGACGGGGGCATGTCAAGAGGAGCAATTCCAAAGTCGCGGTGTCAGCGTTCAAGTGTGGCTTGTTAGCATTTTCCACATATCGAGTTGGTGGCGCGCTGCTCGCTCGCCCGGTTCATGGATCTCTTGCTACCGAATTGACCGGCTCTTTTGTCCTTTGCAGATTGCAATGCACCAGGGTTGCAGCTAGCTCATGACTGTTGCTCTGTAGCGCAGCCCTGCAGCATATTCCCAGCATAACCGGCTGCCACTTGCATCGACTGGTCTCGTTGTCCCGCGCCGGCCCAGTGGTCTTCGTCCCAATAGGGCTGCCCCGTCCGTTGATGGGGTTCTCCGGGCCCTGGATCTCTACCTAGAGGCACATGTATCTGATACTTCCTCCAGACTGTACCTGTATAGAAGCCCCCAATACCTCTTCCTTTCCTTTCGCCGTTTCCTAAAGAAACACTTGCCGCTGTGGCTGACCTTCCCATGTGGCGGACCCTCTCGTGAGCTTATCGTCTTGAGTCTTCATAAATACCCTGGTATATGTCACCGCTGGTGCCCCATCCATCCTTTCAATAAAAGGGAAAGCGTCATCTATTAGACCTGGGTTGTTTTTCATCAGGACCGTTCCAGCTTCATACAACTTGAGCTCATGCCCATTATCCTTTGAGCCTTTCCTTGATCCTCATCATCAGTGTTGGTTGACCAACAACAACACGGCGCTGTCGCAAAGAGCTTGTTACGAGATTCGCGATCTGGCCTAGATGCCGAGCTCTCGTCGCATATTGACAACGCCTGTCCCCTCAAGTTATAAAACGACTAAATGTCAACGCCGCCAGTACGTGGCCCGTTCCTCTGTCCATATCCATTCTCCTCCCCTCTCCTCTCCGATCCATGTTCCTAATGTTGGCATGTCCTTGTCTATAGCAAAAAGCAAACCTTGCCCGGATTAGAGATAATCAGAGGAGATCCCGGGCCCGAAGAAGAGAATATCTCCAAGAGCTCGAGCAACGACTCCGAGTGTATGAGCTGCAGGGCGTCGAGGCGTCCTCGGAGGTGCAACATGCTGCGCGGAGGGTTGCAGAGGAGAACAGACAGCTCCGTGGTCTTCTCAACAGACATGGGATCAGCGATGATTACATTACTAGTTACTTGAACTCGGGTACAGCATCACAGAACGACCCGGCAGCGATATCGCATTTCCCCCCCAACACCCACAGCGATAGTGTCCAATCCCTTCAGCAGGTTATAGCACCCCGGAGACCTACAGCTCTCGATGCTGGCGTACCTTACGGCCTCCCTCCGCAGGAAAGCCGTGAACCATCTATCGCGAGTGGATCTACGAGCAGTTCTTCTATATGGGAATCTGGCCAAGCTATCCAGCCACCTTCAGCATACACCCGGCCACTTCCCTCCAACGTCCCTACACCAGTACCGAGGCAGTCGATAACTTCGTCAATGCATCCCCAACACTACACCTCTCAGATGTTCCCTGATCCTCAAGTTTCACGGACCGAAAGCTACCACGCTATCGCTGCCCCTGGATCTTTGATGGATGATCCCCGCCGACACAGCTACTCTGTGGCACCCATGCCTGGGGATGTCTCCTCAACGATGGGCTATAGCATCCCCATGACTTCCTTTCACAACCCTGTAGGACAAGATGGTGGCCCTTCAGGACCGTGTTGACTGGATGGCCAACCAGCAGAGAGCTTTTGCCCGACCCAATGGACTTCGTTGCGCCCGGTGGCCTCAAAATCCTCTGCCATCCACATCGAACAGATACCGACAAGTAGCTTCGTGTTGATGCAATTTGCGTAATGTTCAAGAGGATTCGATACAATTGCTGAGCATAAGCTCCTTCGGCCTATCGACAGACTTGACCTCGCATTTTGGCGGCCATGTGCATTTCCCCACATCCAATATCGATATGGGTTTCCTATCGGTCGCCCGTCTTCTCGAAACACATCCAAGCTTGGTATGCGGGTGGTGCTCCGTGTCTTGCCATGGTGAACTGGGTAATGAAACGAAACCTGGGAGAAACCTATGGATGAACAGACAGTGGAAGCCCAGCGACAAGGCTGAGGTCGACCATACGGCGATGGTTCTGTAGCTTTGTCCTCTACAGACAAAGATCTTCTTTGTTGGCATGTCTTGCAAAATTCTTGGAACATAAAGCAGAAGTCGAACGTTGACAGCGACAAAACGAGCAACGAACCCCGAAGGAACAATGGGTCTTTCATCAATCTTCAAAGAACGATTGCTGATGGGGCGTTAATAATAGGAGATACCAACACATGCTATTTCTCATATCGAATATTAATCAAGTAGTCTCTTGAACCGAACGTGGTACGACCATTCACTTCAGCATTCGCATACTTGATACCGTTCGCGACCTCACAAGTTGACAATTAAAAATCTGCGGCAATGCTTTCCGCCAATCTGGAAAAGCCAATAGGAACAAAGCTGGAAGAGCTTGGCCAGATCATACAGGCACCGCCTCTTGACGAACAGGCAGTCGAACAATCTACTGATGGCAGCTTCAACACTTTGCGCTGTGCGGAACACATGTCGCCTCACATCTATAAAACCTCTCGCCGACCCAGATGCAAGGCTTTTGCAAACATCCCAAACTCTTCACTTGAGAGCGGTGACATGGTTCCCGATGAACATACAAGCGATAGAAGACTTGGCATCCCGTTGACTTGTCGAGTTGAGGGCATACCGCACATCAAACTATCGGCTCCAATCCTGGGCCTATCCACTGTCAAGGCAGATCACCAAGTATCAAAGAAAGATCAAAGCAAGCTACATCCAACATGGGTCAGAAAGCCAAGAAGAGGAAGCACCAGGAAGTCTCTGCGGAAAACGGGCGTGATGGTCCGTATGGCACAGGAGAAACTATCTCCTCAAGATTTTCAGATTGGTTCGAACTCTTTTCAATCCTTCGGACTCGCGTCGGACGAAAAAGATTCAAGCGCCACACTTCATGGCACAAGGGAGAGGAAGAGAAAAGGACGCGACTGTCTTCGACCTGCAGCGAAACCTCGTCAACCCTAAAGCCGAGACTTCTTGGTGGTGGTGAAGAAATGTTGTCTAGTTACGGTAGGGCACCAGAAGAAGATACGTCGAATGAGGCGAAAGAATCCACTGACATCTGTCAAAAGCATGCCTGCGACTTCGACCTGGGCCTTGATAGTTTCATTTCGAAGATGGCCGCAGAAACAAAAGCGGCTTCGGAATTCCCTGAAACCGTTGTGTCACATGGTTTAGACACTTACAAGGCGTTTACCATCGACGACGTCAACGCTGCCGCCGCCGTCCTCACCCTTGTCTCTGACATTTGCAGACATCGTGGAAGACTGTCTACCGAAGACCAAGTTGTACTGCATGATGCCTTGGGAAGGATGCCGTACCTCTTGACACCTATGGGAAGGAAAACCGAACCCGAACAGGCACTCATGTTTCAGATCGAGGTCTACGAGAACCCCGCATCCCCAAGCTGGGGGTCTATTGAAAGCTTCGACACTTTGCAAAATTGGTTAGAGTTGCTTGAGAGGTTTGACAACTGTGCGGAGCTGCATCCGAAACAGGGACCAGGAGGTGTTTTGATAGTATGAGTGGCTTGTTACATGGGTTTAGAATCGCTGGAAAGTAGCCTGGAACTGATCGAACTGCATTGCGTGGATCTCAAGCATTTAAGAGGCGTACGATGATGATACCCTTTGACTCAGGTGGTATATAATGAATTTTGAATATTATTGAACTCCATATCCTGCCCATAACCCCAATCCCAAGTTAATTCCGTGATAGAAAGCCACACTTGTGGCCGGTAGATGTGAATATAATAGACAATGGCAAGATAGATGATTACAAGAAGTAATCCGCAACTGGCTTCTTGGCAGGCATTCCTCGCGAATCTTGGGGTGCAGCTTGGAAAACCCTGTATCGCCGCGCAGGACCGCTCCTAGGAGGCATACCGCCCTCCATCATGACCCCAGTACCGCCATCGCTTCTGCCAACATCACCATTGCTACGGGCGAAGAGACCTGTGCCAGATTCGTCCTCGGAGAGTTCTAGGACGGCAGCAACATTTCCACAGCGGTAGCAATAATTCGGAGCAGACCACACAGTGACGATGGAAGCGTCGAACATTTCCTTGAATCCCTCCATGACAAGCTGATGCGCCCGGGCAATGAGACTCAGGTCGTTTCGATGGTTGAACACCTTGACGATATCAGCTCCAAAGAGGAAGCCTGCACCTCGTGGGGAAAGGCCCCAGCCGTCGATCTCATCGGGATCGGACCAGAGTAGATCGCACATGGCACCCTCGTGAGGGACTTCTTGTTTGCGATCAATCAAGCGAATCTTGTCAACTGTATCGACCAATGGACTCAACCCGCCATGAACGCAAAGCACTGCTCCGGCTGGATTCCCCACCGAGCCACCGCTTGACCCTGAAGCGCCCGATCCTGGGGGGCCTGTCTTGTCCATTGCTGTCCCACCCGGGCTTTGGATCCGATCTTGCGAGCTATCATCTAACCGGCGTCGAGGAAAACGGCTCATTATAGAGCCGTTCTGGTCGCAAACCTCGATCTCGGTTTCGTCATCGACAGGTTCCACTCCAGGCGACATGGTGTTGGAGGCGCCCAATACGATCGCACCAAGCGCCAGGTAATCGAAGATGTCGCAACAGTAACGCCAAACATTAGCGCTGCCGTACTTTCTTATACACTCATCGTAAAAACCGTAGACTGTGGTGATTTGACGAGATTCGTGGTTGCCGCGGATCAGTGTCATTCTATCGGGGTATCGAACTTTCAGGCAGAGCAAAAGGAGGAAAGATTCCAATGAGTAGAAGCCGCGGTCGACGAAGTCACCTAGGATTTTCGATTAGAGGTGTGAAAGTTGGTCTGGTGTGATTAAGACTGGTCTTACCCATGAACAGGTAATTTGTATCTGGGACATCGCCTCCAACTCGAAAGAGCTCCATCAAATCGTGAAACTGGCCATGAATATCACCACATATCTAACAAGAGAATCAGAGATTGCTGAGCCTTCATGAAGGCATAAGGCATACCGTTACTGGTGCCGTTACAGTGACGACGTTGCCCTCTTCTATTAAAAGTTCCCGAGCTTTATGACAGAGCTCGCGGACTTGCGCTTCCGGGATCGGTCGGCATGCGCGCAGCTGCGCAATGGCCCTGAGAATGAGTTATTAGCTCAAGAATTCGAAGACCGGCGATCGGGCATTCAGCCTCACTTATCGAGGTCGCTCATCGTGAAAGGGTAGAGTTGGTTGGCTGGCACGTGGGGATGCGCGCGCCGCTAATCTTTGATCCTAGGCCTTATCGAAGAAAATGATCATAACATATCGTGTACAGCCAGGAGTTGTCATGCGATGCGACGAGGTTTAAACTGATCGCGGGGATGACCTGAAAGCTGGTCTCGTGTGTTAGTTGTAGTTGGGGATTTGGAGATTTCGCGATTCGGGGTGTTGAGTGACCCTCTTTCCAATAACTGCCCGCCCCACCGATTGGATACCTAAGATAGCTAGAGATCGGGCTTATGTAGAGCCGAGTCCGAAACAATCCCCTTCCGCCGGTAGCCAATGAGAGTCACATCATAACTCAGATGTGGGTGACTCTCGAGTCTTGACGAATTCTGGATCACCACCACAAATCGCTCGATACCGTCGGCAACGTTGACCTGGTCAATGCTTATCTGGAGGACGATGCTACAGCTGCCATGTGAGTTCAATGGCATCTGGAACCCATTGAAACACCTACTGACGACCAATTGAGACCTTTAGAGTCCACACTACACCAAACGACCTCCAGACCTAACCAGGATCATGCCACCACTCCTCCACCCAAAATCGCGAATGACATCGTCGCTCTTCGCAACGACAGTCGCCGCATGCTTTCTGGTCGTCACGATTCCGCATTTGCTTCCTTGCCCCGTACCACGGACTCGCTTCGCCGATGGAGATGTTATGGTTGACGAGAATGGCCGACGAATGAGATGGAAGAGGAAGGACACCAACCCCAAAGTCGAAGACGGGATCGTTCAATTTAACGATATGGCGGGCGACGAGGCAGAGAACGCACAAGATAGAGCGAGGAGGGAATGCCCACTGCCGAAGCCGGGAGGCATGCTAGGCGAGTGGTTGGGATTTCACAAGAGCGGCAAGGAGACTGAACGATGACCGGCAAAGAATGAGCTGACAGATCTCAAACCTATAGATCGGGCGTGGTAGTTCTCTTGGTACGGATCCAGATGCTTGAATAGCACTCGGCACCGGCTTCTGTCTGATATAAATCCGCAACGATCCTACAAAAATGGGGAAGCCATTGGAACGGATTAATAGAAGAGTGCGGTTCTTGGAGAATGTGACCGACTGTCACTGGATGGTGATATGCCTCCTCGAATCCCAGGCCCCAGATGACAACCTTTGTCGAAACATACCTTAGCTACGCCTACCCAAGAACCATAGATTAGAAATGGCACGGGGGGGAGGGCATAAAAATCATTATTAGCTACTCATCATACTACATCAGTTTGCCGGATAGCCAGGATGTTCCACTTGGTTGGGAAAATAATTGTGGAATGATATTGAAGAAGTCGGGATAACCACCTGCTAAGATGTTTCTCGAATGAGATCTGAAGGGCTACTCACGTTTGTACGGAGTAGCTTGCGGGCAACATACACCTCAAAGTAAGGTAAGTTTAGGTACCTTGGAAAAATAAGCTCGATGCAGTCGAGATAAGTACCTGAAGTCCAGAAAGTATAGGTCATGGCTACTATTTGTGTAAGTCATACATGGTAATACATAGCGGCGAGGAAGTGGGATCAAGCCCATGAGTTTTCCCAAAATAGCCCGCTCGATTTGGTGGTAGCAGAATACATTAGCATGGGCCTAATACCTGTGGGGTTAAATCAAGGATGAGGGACGATCGGAGAATTGAAGATAGTGACAAGCGGCAAGCGAAGTTTATCTTTGTAGGCTTTTAGACGAAACCTGGTCTGATGTCATGGACACAAGTTTCCTTCGAATGGGAGTTTGAAAACTTGAGGATACGATGGTTGCGTGTGTATTTGGTTCGTGTGATTGCGGCACATCGGGTTGTGTCGCGTGATATTGCCTATTGACCAAAACCTTCGAGTTATTCGCGTATCCGTATGAAAATCAAGCCCAGGCACAGAGACGAGGCCCTGTTGCTCCGTGCCTGGAGCCTGTCAACCAAGGATCTGCGTTGCTGCAAGGAGGCAGCCAGAAGGCATGCAACGAGCACTAGGCTTTCTGGGCACAACTGGGGTTGATAGGTTGGCAGGGGTATCGTGCGAGGATGAGAGACAATGCTTACAATGCTTCATGTAGATAACAGAGACTGAGGATCAGACTGCAATAAACCCTCTGGATAATAGAGTGTACGGCATATGGCTGGGAACAATGGACCGCTAGGCCTCGATGATTTCATTACACAGAAGTGTATGCATCCATGAGGAACAAAGCAAGAAACAATGTATGCAAATGAACGACCCGGAAGCGCCTTGGCGGCCTATGACGCTCTAGCGCTTCGAGAGCTCAGCAGGTAATCTCACCCACTAACAGTCAATGGATGACGCCTTGGGGGGTCCTGACCCAGCCTGCACAGACCAGGCTATGGGCGCGTCGAAACGCCCGTCAAAAGCCTAAGGACGGGGATCTCCAATCTCTAATTTCCCAGTCTATTTCGTTACCTTGCGTTCAAACTATTGTGTGTTTTTCACTGTGTGTCGTGTGCGTTTTTGTGTTCATTACGTTTTCTTGAACTCGAACCGTTGACGGTCACGAATACCCTTCCATTTTCTGATCATCTATTTAGTACCTACCTACCTTCTATAAACACAATACCTGGACCCGGCATCTTAACTCAAACACACGTGTCGCCGGCTCAGCCGCGCTTTAACATTTCGACTGCCATGCCAGTTTGTCCTGGATACGCTTTGCGATCGCCCTCGCCGGCTTCAATATCCAGCTGAAGACATCCAACATATCGCGATCGTTAGCTTCGTCCCGGCCGCCACTGGTTTCACGTCATGACTTCCCCCTCTCCTCCAAGAACTGGCACTGGCACCTATCACGACTCTCCACGGACCTATGATTCTGGTCGCACTTTGAGTAGCTCTGTCGCTGGTAGATCTGCCCGTCTACGCCCCCCTCGGTCCCTACCACGTAAGCGATTTGAAAACTCCATCGCTTGCCTTGTCAGCTAACCCAAGAAATAGCCTGGATTGATTCATGGGACGACAAACATGGCTCAGTAAGCGACGACCAACTGCGGCTACTCCAGCCTCCCACTCGCGCTGTCCCACCACAACATAACTCGTCACCAAGTGATCCCCAAAGACGAATCTCGAAAGATGGCTTCGTCGATCCGCAAGATCCTCTTGTTGGTCAGGGCCAGGAAACGAGAGGCAAAATCCCCCATTTCATGCGCTATGGCCGCGCCTCGATGCGTGGCAGGAAATGGGACCATCTGAGATCCGCAGAACCCGTCATTGTGCCGGGACATAAACCAGCATTAACCTCACAGCCGAACATAGCATGGCAAGACTTTGTCCAATCCTCGGCATGGGGTCGCATGACCAACGAGGACTCGAAAGTGGTAGACGTTGAGGCTCTAAACGACCTACAACCGAATTTCAACACACCAGCCCGCCACCCTTACGATGCACAAGAAGCCAGGGTTTCACGGAAGAAGAGGACGCTAGCTCCGTACAAACGTTTATGGAATATAGCTATTCGGCACTCTCTTGCCCCTCTGATGTTTAGACTGAGCGTCATGGTCACTTCTATCATTGCCCTTGCTATTGCAGCGCGGATCCACCTGCTTGAAGACGTTGATAGCACAGATTCAGCCGAAGAGACACAATCCATAGTTGCCGTGGCCGTAGATTGCGTGGCTATTCCATACATTGGCTATATGATCTGGGATGAGTACACAGGCAAGCCTTTGGGATTAAGATCTGTTGTCTCCAAAATCTCTCTCATCTTGCTGGACCTCTTTTTCATAATCTTCAAGTCGGCAAGCACAGCACTTGCGTTCGAGAGCCTTGTCTATCATAACTTGTCTGATACAGCGGTGAGGAGCTTGTCAAAGGCGCTGGCAGCATTCATGCTCATGGGACTGATTGCTTGGACGATGAACTTTGCAGTCAACATATTCCGCACAGTGGAGCGCCTGGGAGGAGGTGAAGATGATGGGCTGCATATCTAGGAAAGGTGAGGGAAGACCGGAGCAACGGACTCGATTTGGAAATTTAGGATACCCCTTTGAGCAGGGAGTGCTTATGGCGACTGGTAGGAATATATGGGACATTGATATCACGGCAGACCGTGCTTGCGTTCATTGCTGCTCTCCTTTCTCTTTATTAGTATCAAAGACAACCAATTACACGTGCTACACGTGCATGTTTCTTATATTCGAGAACGACCTTAGGGTTGGTGAACGAACCAAAAGAACGAAGCTCAATTGTTTGTCTTCTGTTGGAACGCGCAGGAATGGCTCTATTTGTCGAACTCGTATCAACCACTGCCTGTGGCTTGCGTTTCTTACCTGTACCTACCTACCTTAACTACCAATGTACTAATCTACTTACTACCTAAATACCTATGTATTGCTCGGCAAGCACTGCACGCTCATGTGTATGACGCTTCAGGCTGAAGGTACTAATGTTATCAAGATAGCTCTCTACCTAGCCATGGATGGATACTTTATGCTTCACTTGGAAGGTTTCCACAAACCTCCATACCTACTCCACCCCTGTATATCGGAGACAACCCGGCCACCAGCCTAGGGCGGTATGTAGCGGCAGATCCCGACGCTAAGCCCTCTACAGCAAGTTGCTCCTCCTGTTGTGGCCTGGCCTTGCCTCAGCCAACGCCTTGTCATATTCAGTCCAGCTACTGCGGTCTGAAATTGACTGCCTGATCCTCTCCCGTCCTGTGCATTTATTTGACTGTCAAGAATCACTTTATGGGTGTTTCACTTTCTTCTTTTCTCTCTCACTCATTCCCTCTGATGACTCATATGTCTAGGATGATTTAAGTTCATGGACTGGATTTTGCCTTGCCACAAAAAGCACAAAACCGACTTACTAACTACCTACTTATTACTGCCAATCCGAAACCGCCTCTACCTTGCTCTCTACACCTACCTAGCTCAACACCAGCCGGGACAACATCCCCTCGAGCGCCAAACCTGATCATCATATCCATCGTCGCGTCGCGTAGTTGCGCTTTGGTTACAGCTCTATACCTTTAACTCTTTCTGTACAAATCGACCTTTTGTCGACTCTGACGACATCGCGTCGAACCCCTCGAGACTGACCCCGCCTCCATCGCCAACACCTCCGCTGAACCGCCATCTATCTTCACTTTTTAGACCATGGCCGCAAAGATGGGCGCTCCGAGCCAAATGCCCCCGATACCCAACAGAGAGGATATCGGGGCAACGTAAGTAGCCTTGTTCATGTTTAGACTATCAAAGCTGACCCGAATAGATGGACTTACCTACAAGCTGGTATCTCACGCGTTATGAACGACCTCGAGCAGGGTATCGACATGCAAATGTACATGGGTGTTTACACGTCAGTCGCCTTTATCACAAATAGTATATCAGAAGCGTCCACTGACTTGTCACAGCGCTGTCCACAACTTTTGTACATCCCAAAAAGCAGTTGGCATGACTGGTCCTGCTGTGCACAGTAACCACAGAGGCGGTAAGCCATTCCTAGACATGCATTTATGGCCTGTCAAGCTAACTGCTTAATAGCACATCTACTAGGGGAAGAGCTCTACAACAAGCTGATCGATTACCTCCACCATCATCTCGATAGCCTCGTGAATGAAAGCAAGGCCCACACCGACGAGGCGCTGCTTACTTTCTATATCAAAGAATGGGGTCGCTACACAGTTGCCGCCAAATATATCCACCATCTCTTCCGTTATCTCAATAGACATTGGGTCAAGCGAGAAATCGATGAAGGGAAGAAGAATATCTACGACGTCTACACCCTGCATCTTGTGCAATGGAGGAAGGAGCTGTTCGAAAAGGTCAGTGACAAGGTTATGGATGCGGTACTTAAGCTTGTGGAGAAGCAAAGGAACGGCGAAACCATCGAACACGGCCAAATCAAGCAAGTCGTGGATTCATTCGTCTCCCTAGGACTGGATGAAGCAGACCCCTCCAAGTCAACACTTGATGTCTACCGCTATCATTTTGAGCGTCCTTTCCTCACTGCTACCAAGGAGTTTTACGTGGCAGAGTCCAAGCAATTTGTTGCCGAGAACAGTGTCGTGGAATACATGAAGAAGGCAGAGGCTCGTCTGTCTGAGGAAGAGGAGCGCGTTCGCATGTACCTGCATCAAGACATCGCCATTCCTCTAAAGAAGACTTGTAATCAAGCTCTCATCGCCGACCACTCGAGTCTTCTTAGGGAAGAATTCCAGGTGCTTCTGGATAACGACCGCGAGGAGGATATGGCAAGAATGTACAATCTTCTTTCCAGAATCCCCGACGGCCTCGAACCGCTTAGAGCCCGTTTCGAAACGCACGTGAGAAAGGCCGGACTCGCTGCTGTGCAGAAGGTCCAATCGTCAGAGGGTGATAAGCTCGAACCAAAGGTTTACGTCGACGCTCTGCTCGAAATTCACACTCAGTACCAGGGCCTTGTGAAGAGAGCTTTCAATGATGAGCCAGAGTTTACACGTTCTCTTGACAACGCCTGCAGGGAGTTTGTCAATCGAAACGAAGTTTGCAAAGCTGGATCCAACAAATCGCCTGAGCTTCTAGCTAAATACACTGATGTCCTGCTCAGAAAGAGTAGCACCAGTATCGAAGAGGCAGAATTGGAACGTACTTTGAGTCAGATCATGACAGTTTTTAAGTACATTGAGGACAAGGATGTCTTCCAGAAGTTCTATTCGCGGATGCTGGCCCGGCGCTTGGTGCATAGCAACTCCTCGTCCGATGACGCTGAGACTAGCATGATCAGCAAACTCAAGGAGGCATGTGGATTTGAATACACGAACAAACTACAGCGTATGTTCCAGGACATGCAAATTTCCAAGGATTTGAATAAAGATTTCCGCGAGCATCTTGAGGGCGTCGAATACACCAAGGCCGTTGATTCAACTTTCTCGATTCTGGGCACTGGATTCTGGCCATTGACAGCACCGAGCACTGACTTCAACCCGCCTCCCGAGATTGCGGCCGAGATCGAGCGCTTTATCCGCTTTTACAAGCATAAACATGACGGGCGTAAGCTCACGTGGTTGTGGCATCTTTGCAAGGGCGAGATCAAAGCTGGCTATTGCAAGGCTAGCAGGACTCCATATACCTTCCAGGTCTCAATTTATCAGATGGCCATTCTCCTCCTTTTCAACGAGAAGGACACTTACAGCTACGAGGATATGCTCAGCGCCACTCAACTAAGCAAGGAGGTTCTGGATCAAGCACTCGCTGTTATTCTGAAGGCCAAGGTACTCATTATTTCTGGCGCGGCTGGTGAGAAACCAGGAGCGGGTAAATCCTTCAAATTAAACTACGACTTCAAG
Source organism: Fusarium sacchari (assembly GCA_017165645.1). Lineage (NCBI taxonomy): Eukaryota > Fungi > Ascomycota > Sordariomycetes > Hypocreales > Nectriaceae > Fusarium > Fusarium sacchari. The sequence continues at coordinate 438,051 of JADANP010000002.1, forward strand.
AGCAAAAAGATTAGGGTGAACTTGAACCTCGGTGGTGTGAAGGAGGCCAAGCAGGAGGAGGCCGAGACAAACAAGACAATTGAGGAAGACCGAAAACTGGTCCTTCAAGTATGTATATCTTTTTGTTTGTCAGGATTCATACTAACTATAACATAGTCTGCCATCGTCCGAATCATGAAGGCCCGCAAGAAGATGAAACACACCCAGCTCGTAAGCGAGACAATCAACCAAATTCGCTCGCGATTTGTTCCAAAGGTCGGCGATATCAAGAAATGCATTGAAATCCTACTAGACAAGGAGTATCTGGAGCGTTTGGAAGACGACGAGCTAGGTTATCTAGCTTAGGCCTCAAGCTAAGTGGTATTGGTTCGAGGTCAAATCGGAGAGCTTCATCCCAGCCTTCGCACTTCGCAATTATGAAGCCCGATTGATTACGTATTTCCCGGGAGCATAAATATCCGTGGCTCTCGGCGGTCATAAGCATCTCTACTTTCTTAATTCCTTCGGCGTGGTAAGAGAGTCTGACGGGCAGACATGATGAGAATTGTGGCTTGGTAAACAATAGATGATCAGCAATTTGAGCACGTGGCTGCCTCTCCCTCGACCCTCCCTAAGTTTCTTTTTCGCGTGTCCGTTCACTTTTTTTTGCTCTGTGTTTTGGGTTTTGATGATTTGGTACCTTGGGCGGCGAGGAAGTTGTTTGCAAAGGAAGAATCGGTTGGTATGGGATCAGGGACTGGCTGCAAGAAGGGCTCTGTAGAAATAACTGCTGAAAGAAATAAAAGGCTATAGCGGACAAGTTTTAAAAACAGTGCATGTAAAGGATTTACTTAAAGTGAAACTGTTGGCCATTTCAATTTTTCCATACTGTAATTTTGCATGGCTCTTTTATTATTAATTACAAACGATATCAAGATGCAATTAGTGCTATATATATATATATATATATATATATGCATAATTCGGTCAACATCGCCCGCTTTGATGACCTTTATATTCATAAAGCGGCCGTCCATATCCCATGTTTTTCGGTGCTTTCTTTGTCAAGTTATCATTCTTTAGTCGTTACACCGTTCTCGTTGCGAGGGCCCGCGCTTGGCAGTTTATCTTTCGAACCAACAACTCCCTCGGTCTGGAAGCCATCGTCCTTCTTTCCAGGTACTGGTGGGCCTGGAAGGGGCTTGTTGACCCCCGAAGTCGGCCGGCTGCCTGACTCGCTGACTCCCGAGAGGATGCTCTCGCTAAAGCTTGCTCCTCTCCCTGGTCGTGCAGTTGCATCATCGGAACTGCCACCTCGAGATACAGGAGCGCTGATCATCTGGTAGTCTTTGTCGATGGGACTGCTTGAACTCGAGTCGTCCATTGACTTGTCAGCCTTGGAGGCTGGTTTGCGACCCCATCCAGCACCCCATCCACTCGTTCGACGCTTCTCACCAGCCCAAGCTGCCCAACTCCCTATGTAAGCACCGGCACGCGCACCAGCTGATTGTCCTTGCTGTCCGGCTTTTGAAGGGTCTTGTCCGGCCGCCTGACTCGAACCGTTTGGTGGTGATGCTGCGCGAGCTTCTTCAGCGCGACGGCGCTGTGCTTCACGCAGAGCTTCCATGTCGGCATACAGTTTATTGAGAACAAAAGACGCCTTTTCACGACCGGCGGCAAGATTTCGACCGAGGACTTCTTTACCCTGCGCAAAACGCTCGTCCAGGTGTAGTTCTTTTACTTGTTCGGCGATGCGACGCTGTACATCCTCAATGTTCAAGCCTCCTGCACAAGGATGTCGAGGGTCAACAATGTCGAACAAATGGGAATCGGTGTTTGCGTTCCACATGCGGTAGTTCTCGGTGCGCTTCCAAGCCTCTACCCACTCGTATCCAAAGTCTGCGACAGGATCACCCTCAACCTCTGGAAGGATAGCTTTGGGGTTGTTTGGGTTCACATTGAGATAGTTGTGGTATTTGACGGAGGAGATGAGAGCGAGAATGTACTCTTCGAACTGGAGCCTGATAAACTCTTCGCTCCCGACGTACTTTAACGTCTTCGGCCTGCTAGGGTTGGCTTCGTCCCATGTCTCGTTGATCTCATGAGTTAGATAGTCTATCCACCTCCGGTCCGCAGCGGTAAGAGTCAAAGCGCTTCTGAGTGACGGAGAGTTGATAACAACTGAGTCCTCGTCCAGATTGATGAGGATATCACTGTAGCGATCCTTCTGCTGCAAGAGAAGTGAGTTTGTACTACCTACAATATAGGACTTTGTACCAAAGTCGGCGAGAATATCGAGTTGTTGCAAGGGGGTATATGGTCCAAACAAGCTCCCCTACTTGCTATCAGTTCCCGTTCGGTTCGAGTTGTGACGAGACTTACCTTGCCAAATATCTGGAGTGGTAGGCCCATGTAGCAGAGGAGGGAGTTGCGATCACTAGTTCGCAAACTGGTCGGCTTTGATAGACTTATCTCGTAGCTATTCAACTCTGGGTCTGCACTGTCCTGCAGGTTGCGAATGAGGCCGGGTATCAAGGACAAAAGAGAAAATTGCATCATGCACAACCTGTCACATCTTGACCCAAAGAAGAGCATCTGGAAATAACTGTTAGCAATTTTTAGCACCGTAGGGAAAACCGGGAGTGTTACCTTCGGTTGGAGGAGGCAACACTTCAATAAAACCAAAGTTTGCCATTTGTATTCGTGTATCAGTTCACGAAGACTCATGCCGAGATATTGGTCTCGATCTACCTGGTCATTGAGAATGCCTTTGGTTTTCTCATCTGCCAGGCTCTCCTGGAATCTCCGGAGGATTTCAACATCGGTAAACTCACGCTGCGCAAACCAAGCCTGCGTGACAATGCTCAGACGCTCACGAAGCATGCCGAAGAATTGAGGGCTATCGGCAATGACCACAACAGCCTTCTGGACAGTGGATCGCGTAACATCAGCGGGGCGATTGATGAGCTGGGATGAATCAAGTTGCCGGGTGCACGAGATTCCAAACAGGGACGTAGCGGGTTTTGTCTCCGTCTCTGGGCGAAGCAGCGTAAAGTACGAGAAGTCCTCCTCGGATCTACACAGATTTCTCAGCACCATTCAGAAATGTCAAAACCGCAATAAATAACTCACGCATGCGCTCCATCACTCAAGGCCATGAAGGGCAGCAAAGACCAGCCGTAATCAGCTGCAGGATCGCTCCCATCGTCTGCTCCAAACCAATTCTCGACTTCTGGGCCCCTTGCGTGATGGAATCCGACAACAGTAACAAGCGGGATGAAATCGACCTTGGTAGACGACGCAGGCGAGGAGGGTAAAATGGGTGAAAGTATGGGCTTGAGGTCATCGTGGGACTCGGGCGCGCCAAGACCGCTGGGAGGAGATTCGTCGGAGCTCATTGTGTGGTCTTTTTCTCTCGAGGTCGTTCGCTAGAAGTCGGCCATGTAGATATCCAACAATAGTATTCCAGGAAGGATATGTATGTATTTATAAGTTGCTTATATCAGGACGCGCGAGGGGCAGATCGATTGACAGTTGTGAAGGTTCGTTGACGTGATAAGCGGGTTGCTTGACTCGAGCTGCAGTGCCAGGGCTGGAGGCGAATTTGTTGAACGTCGGACGTCGAGGCGCCCGAATCGTAGTTAAGTAGTGAAGTTAAATTCCAATTCGAGGTTCGATGCTGCGACCTTCTTTAAATATCGATATGTTCTGGCGAGATGTCCAGAGGCAAGACTTGCTATAGGGCGTAAGTATCAATGAAGGCTCAAGGTCGCATAGTGATCATGGGTTCCCCTCGACAAATGCGGTATCCAAGCAGTACTACTTGACGAATGGGTATTAAGTTCCAGATAAGATAAAGGCCCGCTCGGTACCTTATTAGCCTCGCTTGTTTCGGACGGGATTGTAGATATGATGCACATCAATTCATGATGATATTGAGACAAGACAGGATCAGGAAATTTTGAGGAAAGAAAGGTTGAAATAGACATTGCTGGAGGATGGGCACTAACTATCACGGGAAGGTTTCCCAATGTCCAGGTACCTCAGGTGCTAATAGAGGGGGGCAGGTCTGAATGAAAATCGCCAATTAAACATGGATGCATGTCCCCTGAGTCGAAAATCAATGCTTTCAGAATGGTAGGTTGATGAATTAGGTATTAATTGGACGCATCTCCGCCCTTTGGAAACTACAGTAGGACTCCACGCCTTGTAATAAAGGAAGCATGGACCGACGCCATTAGTTAGCTCTGTCGTACCTACCTAACTACTTGGCTGCATTCCATTGTATCTCGAAGCTGTTCTTCTGCAAAAGAATGACGTAGGAATCTTTCCAACGCCTAATTCTCAAACGTCAGAAGCATTCCTCACAGACCTCGATACTGCCTAAGCATAATCTGTCTTCAGCTATGATTGGTCACTTGTATCCCTGTCCAATGAAGCAAGTCGACGTGTCTTGCATAATTTAGTTACTTGTTCAGTACCTACTAGCCTAGCAATATCGCCCCGGGCAATATGAACGAGTTGGCACAATGAGCCTCACCTCCTATCATATGGCTCAGCCATCTCCCAAGATGCCGTGGTTGTGGTTCGTGTTGCCACCGAAGCTGTGTGAAAACGCCTGATTGTTCCGAGCGGCGGTTCCCAAACTATATACTAAGATGCCTGGGCAATTTATAATCAACGAGATCTCGGCAGAGGCTACAATGATCTTTGGTCGCAGCGCGCATCGAGTACCACATTAATAACCATGTCAAACCCATACCTACTACTGTACTACTACCTGAGGCAAGCTTTACCCGGAGTATAAGTCAATGGTTTGACGTCCACATTGAGCCGCCAGATCAGTGGACACGACCCTATACTTGACTGATAAGCCACAGCCGACTGTTCATTCGGTAGTTGAAGCATGAGGCAAGAAAAGAAAAGAAAAGGTTTTATTAGGATGGAGTGCCGTGCTGGAAGGATACATGGGCGATAAAGGGTTTCGGTTACCTCCACTACCTAGTCCACAAACTGGGGTTGTTTTCGGGCTTCACAAGACGGTGATAGTACTGTTACCGTCCACACTCATGGTTTGAAATGACATATCTAGCAATGAAAACTTAACATATTCATTTTAACTGGTCACACCAATAACGACTTTACTTGTTGCATGACCTGGTGCCCTCAGTTCCTAATAAATCCTACAAGGCGCCGAATCAGCTCAACGGCTGGTTTTTGGATCAGCAGCCTGGTAGAGAGATCATGATATAATAGTATATTGACACGAAGCAGGAAAGCAACCAAGCACATGATGAGGCTTCCTCAAGATCAAGTAAGCAATTATACCCCCAAAGTCTGAACGACTGGGCGGAGTGGTCAGTAGTAGAGACACAGCCGAGTCATGCGTGGTATGCGTACCTATGTGGTGTCGCTCTACGCTTTTTACATCCTTAGTACTAGGTAAACAGACATCACAACTCCGTACAGCTGAGTTTCTTTAACAACTTTGAGTAACACTGCTAAAAAAGAGGGGGCGATGAGGAAAGTGAAAATTGACTGGTGGTGAAGGTTCCCGATGCTTCAGCGTCTAAGCAGAGAGGCACGCGCTTCTTATGTTCCGAGCAACATAAAATACGTGACAGGGAGGTCCATCTCGTGGGAATGTATATCAGATCAACAATATGTCTTCCCAAGTTCCCAGGTTGCCACGGTTCACTGAGTTTCATAGCTTATTTCCCTTGGTGCAACTTCGACTTCCATTTCTCAAGGAAAATCTTAAGAAATGGAGCATAATAAGATAGGGAGGGTATCTTTCTGCCAACCCAATTTTCAACGGTCGTGGTTTCAAGGCGAGGCCCATTGGCGTGCCTCATATGGAAGCCTGATGCATCGGTGAGGGAGGTAGGAAGGGTTTGGGGCGGCGGCGAGGGTTTCTGCAGGCAAACACCAATGCAGCTTGGTACCAGAAGCAGAAAAGGAATATGCAATATTAATATGTAAGCATGTGTTGCATTAGCACTCCACTTTATCTCCAGGAATCCCAAAGGGGCCCCTGTTGGAATTCCTGACTGACCCGGCTCCGTCTTTTGGGTTGCGGATACTCTTTGTATGGTCCGTCCCAGAAAACTCAGTTTCCCTTGGCCTTTGTGTATGGAGCTGTTTCTTCATCTTGGATGAATTCCGCAAAATGACGAGATGAAACAAATTCTGTTTTTTAGAGCGCGTGGCACGGTGCGATTGTCTAGAATTATGTGAGGAATGCGGATAAATCCACCCAACCTTCTTAGATCTCACGACGCTACGAGCAGCGCCCTCAGCGAAGAGTCTTGGGACCCAGATTGGGTGAGCCGTCATTAGCTAAGACAGCTCGGGAAACATGGGGAGTGAGTCCCCTACAGGGATCAGAAGAGGATCAGGAACGCCAGGGAGTACCTATGGTAAAGTCCATTCAAGCCAGGCGGCCAGGCTATATAGAGGGGCTGAGAGGGCTGGTATATGCGGGCGGCAAGACTGGACTCTCTCCTCTGGGTCCGCCGTCCCATCTTGATCTCGTACAAGATTTACTGTCGACATGTATCGATCGAGTGTGCAGTCTTCATGATATTTCTAATACTTGTAAGGTCCTGTGGCCACTATCTAGTCTTGGACAAGGCCTACCTAGCTACCATAAGCCTTATGGCCAGCAGCAGAGATCTCGCCAAGCCGCCGCCCATGAAGCATGAGACATTGGCCAATTAAAATATGCTTTTGGCACGTTGATCAGTCCCTTACGGATTCTGTTTCTGTAGGAGCGTCAATCCATGGTAGACTTGCCCTTGTTCGGAAATAAAATGGTGACCAATACCGCGAGAACCTGTATTGAGCACAATTTGAACCAGGATACGGACACAACTGTAAACAGAGGAGCTATTAGTAGTGGAAGGTAACTAGGGACGACAGATTCGCTTCACTTTGAGCAGCTGTTATCAATTGGGATGACATGAAACTAGATATTTCAAATTAGTCTCACATCGAGTTGGCCTTCCTCCGCGACAAGGTTTGACCTGGTTGAGGCTCCTGATCACTAAGGTGCCCTGTACGGAACTATCGCGGTGATGTTTGCATATAAGCAGCATCTGTAGCCAATGTCCTCAACAATGGGAGGGCAGCAAGTCTTGGTCGACGATGCAATAAGCCTAACGATTTTGGAAGGTTATTTGGATGGCATGCTCTGGAACTGATCTTATTGATAAACCAAAGCCAGAACCAGTGCTCTCAAGTCTCAAGGAAGTCCCGATAGTCTGGTCAGTGGTACCTATGGTACACACACCAGCCGGGGAATGCCAGAGGCGTAAAGCCCACTAACGATGGCCACGGTGTTTTTTCCTGAGACCTGTATCGGTTCACACTGCTTTTGAAAGGTAGAAAAATGCGGACTTCTCACGAACCACCACTCTGAAGGGAAGAACAAGATGGAGATTTCCACATTGTGATATCCATACCTCCAGTAGATATGGATGCTACAAGAGCAGACTTAAAAACAGGCAAATCAGAAGGAGCGTCCCTTCAGCTCAACTTGTGATGGTGCTGAAGTTTGGCAGTCGGGCGTCCCAAGTCAAATTTGGTACCCAGCAGGGAACCAGGTGTGTAGTCAGTGGAATTGTGTTGGTGAAGATGTTCTATAAGACATGGAGGGTGCTCCGTCCTGCTGGTGAGGTTATTGAAATAGACGGCGGCAGCATCATCATGCCCGTGGGTTTATGTTTTATCTCGGCGGAGAATAGCGCTGAAGTGAGCCCCTTGGTCCTTGCCAGCAGCTGAAAGGTCTGTGGCAGTCCCTGCCTCCTGCTTGGATTGGATTGGATGTGGATGTGACGGTTGAATCAATTTTGCAAAGAAAGCAGGCGGTGGCACGGTTCCATGGTACCGATTGATAGGTAGGTACCTACCTACCTACCCGGTTTCAATGGATACCCATTCTTATGTACTCGACCATGCCTTGTTCCGTAGGTGCTCAGTGCAATTTAACCCTGTACCAGCTCAATTCAGTTCAGTCGATATGGCCTCCAACAGTGGCTCATGGCGTTCATCACCACGTTTCACACTTTCACTTCAGAGTCAAACACGACAAGGTTTCGCTATTTGACATTGCTTCCGCTTGCGCTTCTCTGCCGAGATCGTTGCAAAACTCCCTAAAGCGACTCTTCCATGAACGGTCGAGTCTCTTCGTCACCAACGATATCCGGTTATGGGCATTCTGCTTGCTCCCAACATTGTGAGGAACCTACTAGCTTAGTAGTTACTGGCTGTCGACGCCCCTTCAACCTGGCCATACCATCTGCTTCAACCCCCCAAACCCTCAAGGCTCAGAAGTGCTACCTTAGTAGCTACCTACTAAGGCAAGCTAGGCTCCCTTCAAAATCTCTCATCTTCACTCGCCTGCTCACTGGTTCGCGTTGACTCGCACACCCCTGTCTTCACTCCTTCCCCACTGTCGCCTCTCTCACCAATTGGCGCAGCCCTCCGCCGACTTTGTCTCGTCATCGTCGAGGTTTCCTAGTGCCTTTGTACTCTTTAGTCTCGCCCACGCGCCCTGGCTCCACGAAGCTCCCCAGCGCCGTACAGTAGCTGGTTACGGCTGACAATCTGGAGCGACAAGGCCAGTCCATCCATCTCTTTCTCTTGTCTACCCACCGCCAAACATTCTCCTTCAAGCTCTCAGCCTCGACGCTGCTCAGGCATATCTCGCCCGGCTTCATCATCCAGTACTTTTCAAATTCGCTCGCCTGTCCCCCAAACAAGAAAACGCCTCGAGGACTCGTTTTCGAGGGCTCGAGTCTCGTCCACGCCTCCTCGCCCGTAACGATCCGATCTCCCCGACCTCTCCGTTCACCCTTGAAGTGCCCGATTACCTTTTGCTTCACCAACTTCTTATCGCATCTATTCGCTAGTCCTCTTCAATCCTTCAATTCGAATCGAGCCAGCAGCTCGACATTCAAGCTACAAAAACCCTCATAGCTGTCTACCTCCCCATTATCTCCACATTATACGACACCGCTTACTTTCGCAAACCGTTGCGACCGTCATGCACGTCTGGAGATAATCAACATCATAAATACAGAAGTGAACTTGTGCTCGGCACACCGATCGCTTCATTTTATCGAAGGGCCGTCTTTTCAGGCTATTTTGTGATCCGCCAAAATGGGCGCATGCATGAGCTCGAGCAATGAGGAGGCGGATCAGAAGAAGAAGAGTCAGGCTATCGATAAAATTCTGGAGGAAGACTCAAAACGATTACGGAAAGAATGCAAGATTTTGCTGCTAGGTAAGGGTGGCAAGGCGACAAGCGAAGCGCTGAACCCAACCTCGGATAGTTAACAATTTTGGCAGGTTCTGGCGAGAGTGGCAAGTCGACGATTGTCAAACAGATGAAAATCATCCATCTCAAAGGGTATTCGGAAGATGAGCTGTTCAACTACCGACCAACTGTCTTCAAAAACCTTGTGGAGTGCGCCAAAGCAGTTATTATGGCCATGCAACAATTCGACATTGAGCCTCAAAATGAAGAGAACAAGGCACATGCGGAGTTCCTATTAGAATACCAAGCCGAGTCTGGTCCTCAAGCGCAAATTGATTCGAAAGTGGGCGCGGCGGTACAAGCTCTGTGGAACGATCCGGCGAAGGATCTCCTCATGGAGCATCAGACAGAGTTCTACCTCATGGATTCCGCCGAATAGTATGTTGGAGCTAACATCGAGCGCGGATTGTTGTTGACTTACCTTACTATAGTTTCTTCCAGGAAGCGATGCGAATAGTATCATCAGACTATCTGCCGAACGAAATGGATGTGCTCCGAGCGCGAACGAAGACAACAGGTATCTATGAGACGAGATTCCAAATGGGGCAACTCAGCATTCAGTAAGCACATACAACTTTGCGCACCGAACACGGGTCCCTATTAACACATGGGCAGTATGTTCGATGTTGGTGGTCAACGAAGTGAGAGAAAGAAGTGGATACACTGCTTTGAGAATGTCACATCAATCATCTTTTGTGTGGCATTGAGCGAATATGATCAAGTTCTACTTGAGGAGAGCAGTCAGGTAGGCTTGGCAATTGCAATGGTGGTTGGTATCAGGGACTTTCTTCTAACATCAGCACTAGAACCGAATGATGGAGAGTTTACTCCTTTTCGACTCGGTGGTCAACTCGCGGTGGTTCATGCGTACTAGCATCATACTGTTCCTCAACAAGGTTGACATTTTCAAACAAAAGCTGAGCAGGTCTCCGCTAGGCAATTACTTTCCCGATTACTCGGGCGGTAACGATGTCAATAAAGCAGCCAAGTATCTACTCTGGCGATTCAACCAGGTCAATCGGGCGCATCTAAACCTGTATCCCCAGTAAGTTTTGATGGCATTGACTATGACACCTACAGGTTTCTAACATAACATAGCTTGACGCAGGCAACAGATACGTCAAACATTCGACTCGTTTTCGCAGCAGTCAAAGAGACTATCTTGAATAACGCACTTAAGGACTCGGGCATTCTTTGATAGCGAATCACTGCTCATTTGAATTTACAACTACGATGTTAAGGGCACGGAACTGTTGGCTGGCGTCGAGAGCATTTTTTGGAGTTTGGGGCACGGGGCTCAGGACGACATCGATTTTATACGATCCTTGCTTTATTGTTTATTATTTTTGTTCACGCGACACCTATACTTGGAGCATTTCTCTTGTGCCAGTCTCTTCGCCGGCTCACGATCCCTGGATATGCGCTTGAGTATCTGCAGCTCAGGGCAAACCCCTTTCGAAAAGAGTACAATCGAAGAGTCAATCGACATGGAGTTGGATTTGCGGTTTATATATCTTGGTCTGGCATATATTTTGCTTTATCGAGTTTTGGGCGACTAGACCTTGCAGGAGCTCAGGGTTCCGGCTGGGCCTTGCTCAATTGGAATTCGAAGCGTTATATGACACGGAAACGAAGGAATTCCCAATGCGATCCGGTTTGCTGTCTTGAGGCTGCTTGGCGAAGCAGTGTGATCACTTTCGATTGAAAAGAAATCCTAGAGTGCGGGATAGGCGGGGATATTACGCTACTAGCATTCCTATGGCTTCTATCGAGCTTAAAGATGCGGGAGAGAACAGGCGTATGGTTTCCCTTTCTAGGGAGATTGGTGTTTAAGGAGCTGACTGGGAACATCAATGAAAGCCAGACTCATCGTCTGGTATGCTAATGGTTTGCTTATCTTCTCCAGGTACATATGTAGTTCTCGACTCGAACGAGGCGAAATAACGATATTTATATCATGGGATTGCCTTTGATGAAGTCTATTTGGACGTTATACATAATGGCCGTGAGGTGAAAGATAATTTTTGGTTCCAGTGAGATGGCTTGGTCACCTGGATACACAAGTGCGGTTATGAATTGTTGGTATGAGGATAATCGCTTGGCGTAAAAGACCTAACATATGTACCCTCTGCGAAACGTGATATTCGATTCTAGGGAGGACATAAACTTTGCTGGGAACAAGGGAAGCTTTTATGGCGGAGGTTACCCAAGAACCCAATATCGTCAACATCCTATCTTCCTGGAGCTATGTACCATTTATTGGTCAAGATGTGGATTAGAGCTTGGACTCATGAGACGACCGACAGGCTAGACTAGTGGACAGGGGCCTACGCTCATAAATTAACTAAGTGACTAGGTATGTATATCCATCATGACTGTGTCAGGTTAAGGAGGTAACGTGTTGAAGCTCAGCATCATAGGTACTTGCGTTATAATGAGGAGCCGTTGTCAACCATCAATTTGGGTTTATGAGGTCCAGTCATATTGTATAACCATCAAGACTTGGATTCTCATCAGCAATCTCAATTTTGGGGGGCTCAAGCACGTGTTCCATGTACGGGCATGCATGTGGTAACAGAGCTTGTTCTCGATGTAGCTCTCTCAACGCTCTCAGACCGTACCATTCGACAGGACTCTTCTCGGTGCTACCAACTTCGTACAAGGCGGGGGTCCATATACTACCCTATGTAGCAAAGACTCTATGCTTGATACTGGTAGTCCTTGAACAAACAAACACGGTCTCCGAAGCCTTCCATTGTCAACGCCTTACCCTGTAGCTATGGTATGGTTTTGGATAGCGTATGCAGACGACCAACATTTTGCGCCGAGGCCTCTATAACGCACTGGTTTGTACTGGAAGGCTGTATGTAAGCTGCAGCATTCAACATACATATCTGTCAAGACAGCAAGCTAGCTACTTGTAAAGGCGGATATTCGAGCTCCTTTGCGTCACATGTAGTTCTGCTGAGCTCGGTGGCACCGCGAGGTGACGAACAAGGTTGTGGATTTAAGAGGTCTTAGCTCAGGTCGAGACCGAGTATCGTTGAACCAAAACAGCTGAGCTCGTGCTGAAAAAGTGCTACTGCTGCGAAACAAACACACCGGACGTCACGGCCCCGCAATCCGTTGTGAGAAAAGCTGCCACTAAGTCTGAAGCGAAGCTCCATTGATTATTGTGTGCGTACCTGTGTGGGTGGGACTGTCTTGGAGTATGCACTGTCAGCAAATAAGTTGCTTGACAATGAATGGGGTTCAAGATACCCGACGTTCTGCATTCGCAAAGGTACTGTACTATACTCGGAGCTGGCATGAGGGGGAGGACATTCATCGGGCTCTTTGTACAGGAAGCTTGACTGCCTCAGGTTAGGGCGCCTAGAGAGGTCGGAGGGGCAATAGTGTCAACGAAGACATCGGTGGTTCACATGTCTCAACCTCAGGTACAGTAGGCGTTACATAGAGGTACTAATTCAAATGGTGGAAGGCACCTCTTTCAAGCAACAGCATGTCATGACTGTATATGCTGTGTCTTATGCGTCGGGCTGCGAGAATATCAAGTTTATGACGAGTTTGCGTCTATACTACCTAGGTAGGTACTATTCTTGATGGGTACATGTGTGTCTGGTTGGATCGCATCGCATGTTCTAGTGACAAGAGTAGGTGTGCGTCGTATGTCGTCATGTCACAGAACGGTTGCTGCGGGGGAGGGGAACCATGCCGCCAGTTGGTGATGGTATGTGACCTAGGTAGGTAAGTACCTAAGGTAGCTGAGGGAGGAAGGAAAACTTTAGGATCTTTATCCTAAATGTCAAAAAGACTTAGGTAAGCTACCCTAAGCTTAGGAGACCATTTGATGAACTTATTTTGGCGTCTTCTTTGAAGGTCTCAAGTTTTCTTGCCTCTCAAGGCCTAGCCATTGCGGGAGAGCAAGCAAGAGGACGGCATTGGCCGTAAGCGGAGCAAAAGAGACGAGCTCTAGGCAATGCTACATTCAACAAGCAAGACAAAACAAGATCACACGCTAGGCATGTACTACCTATGTTAGTAGGTAGCTCGTCGTCGTTCATGGAGAGGTTGTCATGATACCTACTACGGTACCGTCCAATACCATATTACTTAGAATGGATCCCCGCCGCTCATAGGGGAGGAGTCTTGACGGGAAGCCCTTACCCAGAGACAGACTGACTACCACCTACCTATAAGCTCCCTGCAGCTCCCCTCATCAGCTCATACCTCTTGAGCCACTTTCTTCCCTCTCTTCCTCTTTTCTTTTCCAACCTCTCTCACAGTCCATCCTCTACTGACACCTCTCAATCTTCTCTTCACAGCATCTGTTTGTCAATTGACATAAAACTAACCATATTACCCTCTCTCATCTTTACCTCAACTCGTTTCATCCCTGCCATTCTTCTCCTCAATTCTTCTTTGCCTACTCCACCAAGTTCCCCTGTTCCCCAAGCGCCCGCCTTCTCCGGATCCCCATCAACTACCTGTAAACAGACGGCCGCTCTGGACTGAACACGCACAAGTTCTCAGACCACAACGAACTCAATAGAGGTAATCAACATAGCCTCTGTCCACATACACTTTTGCCTTGCCTAGATCAGATCCCTGCACTTATTGGGATTCTGAGCCGCTACGATAAAAGCAGGGTACGCAAGAAACTACTACAGCTTTACCTTGCACATCCAACCCCGCTCCCCCACCCAAAGCTGTGGCACACCTCGCGTCGTTAGCCAGTCGTGTTATCTAACGTCGAGAACTCTTTGAGTGGCATCAGTAAACCTTGTTGTTGATGTAGGTGATCTGATCTGATTCTCGCTTCACAAAAGGACATGGGGTCTATCAATAGTGGTTGAGTATTTAACTGTTATGCCCCGGCACTGAAAGACCTTATCTCTCTTCTCTCGTCTCTCAACTTCCTTCCCGGCTCTTACTCGACTAACAAAGCTTGTGGATAGAAACCATGGCGTCTGAACAGCAGCGTTTGCCCACCCGTGAGAGGCGCCCCTCCACCTCCGCCCCGATTGTAGACATTCAGGGTGCAGTCGGCCCCGCAGGCATCTCCCGCCCAAAACACACCCGAACTGCCACTGGTTTCGGTCCTAGTGAGATCAAGAGCTTTGAAGGTATGTTGTCTATGCATCTGATCTGCAATTCGCTCCGAATTGAATTGGATTTCTCTGAGCTATTTCATAAACGTTGAGGTTCTTTGCCTAATGCATTTCCCTATCGAACTACTGTAAACGATCTGCTTGCGAATGTTGACTTACACTACCAATAGCCTCAATTCCCGAACCTCAGCGTGAAGCATGGAAGCGCAACCAGTCTAGTGGCTTTACTGGCAAAGACGGCTTCGAGAAAGAGGTTGTCCGCCATGTAGAGACCACTCTTGCCCGCTCTGTCTTCAACTGCGATGAACATGCTGCCTACTCTGCTACCAGTCTGGCTTTCCGTGATCGCCTGATCCTTGATTGGAACAGAACTCAACAGAGACAGACTTATCGCGACTCAAAGCGCGTGTACTACTTCAGTCTCGAGTTCTTGATGGGCCGTGCTCTTGACAATGCTATGCTCAACGTGGGCCAGAAGGATACTGCAAAGGGTACGTTGATTCAGTTTTGTATTCATTGATACCCTGCTAAAGCAAGCTGCTAGCTGGCCTTGCTGAGCTCGGCTTCCGAATCGAAGACATCATCACACAAGAGAATGATGCTGCGCTGGGTAACGGCGGTCTTGGTCGACTCGCTGCCTGTTTCCTCGACAGTCTTGCTTCCCTCAACTACCCCGCTTGGGGTTACGGTCTCCGGTATCGATATGGCATTTTCAAGCAGGAAATTGTCGACGGATACCAAGTCGAGGTGCCTGATTACTGGCTTGACTTCAACCCCTGGGAGTTCCCACGACACGACGTTACTGTTGATGTAAGCTATTGAAAACTTGATCGACAGTCAAGCACAGCTAACATCAATACAGATTCAATTCTTTGGACATGTTAGAAAGACTACTGATGAGAATGGCAAGTCCGTTCCTCTTTGGGAGGGTGGCGAGATCGTCCAGGCCGTTGCCTACGATGTTCCCATCCCCGGCTACGACACACCCACAACAAACAACCTGAGACTGTGGTCCAGCAAAGCTTCTGGCGGAGAGTTTGACTTCCAGAAGTTCAACAATGGTGATTACGAGAGTTCAGTTGCCGATCAACAACGAGCTGAGACCATCAGCGCTGTTCTGTACCCCAATGACAATCTAGAGCGTGGAAAAGAACTGCGGCTGAAGCAGCAGTACTTTTGGGTTGCTGCCTCGTTGTACGATATCGTTCGCCGTTTCAAAAAGTCCAACCGCCCTTGGAAGGAATTTCCCGATCAAGTGGCTATCCAGCTCAACGATACCCACCCTACATTAGCCATCGTGGAGTTGCAGCGAATTCTCATCGACATTGAGCACCTTGAATGGGACCTGGCATGGGAAATTGTCGTGAACACGGTGAGTTGATACACCTCCTTGTACGTTTATCATCTAATCTAATCGTCTCCAGTTCGGTTACACCAATCATACTGTGCTGCCCGAGGCCCTGGAGAAATGGCCCGTTGGTCTGATCCAGCACCTTCTGCCTCGACACTTGCAGATTATTTACGATATCAATCTGTTCTTCCTCCAGAAGGTCGAGAAGGCATTCCCCAATGACCGAGATATCTTGAGAAGAGTGTCCATCATCGAGGAGTCTCAAACAAAGATGGTGCGCATGGCGTACTTGGCTATTGTTGGATCACACAAAGTCAACGGTGTTGCTGAATTGCACTCGGATCTCATCAAAACCACTATCTTCAAGGATTTTGTCGAGATCTATGGCCCTGACAAGTTTACCAACGTGACCAATGGCATCACTCCTCGCCGCTGGCTCCACCAGGCCAACCCTCGCCTTTCGGAGCTCATTGCTTCCAAGGTTGGAGGTAATGGCTTCCTCAAGGACCTCACCACTCTAAATCAGCTCGAGAAGTATGCAGATGACAAGGAATTCCGTAAGGAATGGTCTGAGATCAAGTATGCCAACAAAGTTCGACTTGCTAAGCTCATCAAGTCGTCCGTGGGTGTCACAGTGAACCCTGCGGCATTGTTTGATGTCCAAGTCAAGAGAATCCACGAGTACAAGCGACAGCAGCTCAATATCTTCGGCGTCATTCATAGATATCTCCACCTCAAGTCACTTTCCCCTGAGGAGCGTAAGAAGGTTGTTCCACGTGTCTCCATCTTTGGAGGCAAGGCCGCCCCCGGCTACTGGATGGCGAAACAGATTATTCATCTGGTCAACGCTGTTGGCTCTGTGGTGAATAATGATGAGGATATTGGAGATCTTCTCAAGGTAATCTTCTTGCCTGACTACAACGTCAGCAAAGCTGAGATTATTACCCCTGCATCGGACCTAAGCGAGCACATTTCTACTGCGGGCACCGAGTAAGTCGATAAACACCAAAGTATTGGTGTCTTAGCTAACACGTGTCACAGGGCATCAGGTACCAGCAACATGAAATTTGTTCTGAATGGTGGTCTCATCATTGGTACTTGCGATGGCGCCAATGTAAGTAATCCAAACATGCATTTGATTCCACGGCTGATGATGAATAGATTGAAATTACTCGTGAGATTGGCGAGAACAACATCTTCTTGTTTGGCAACCTCGCTGAAGACGTTGAAGATCTCCGACACAGTCACCAGTACGGCTCTCATGAAATTGACCCAGACTTGCAGAAAGTGTTTACCGAGATCGAGAAGGGCACCTTTGGCTCAGTCCATGACTTCAGCGCCCTGGTCGCTGCTGTCCGTGATCACGGTGACTACTACTTGGTATCTGACGACTTCCACAGCTACAACGAGACGCACAAGCTGGTGGATGAGGCGTATCAGAACCAGGAGGAATGGATCAAGAAGTCAATTATCTCCGTTTCTCGCATGGGATTTTTCAGCAGCGACCGCTGCATTGACGAGTATGCCGAGAGTATCTGGAACGCAGAGCCTCTTGTCGTCCATGATTAGATCGTATAGACCTAGTTTATGATAGAAGCAGACACGGTTATGTGGATACGTTCACAGAGAGGCGTGGGATTAGACACTCACGACGGAGCGAGAGACAAGAGAGGGAATTGGGCAGACTGGTGACATAGGATTGGTGGTGAAGAATGAATTCAACCTGCGAGATCATGACAAGAGTGGATAATGGATAGGCCCTCCCCTTGATAATGAAACGTGCATGGCATATACTACTCCTCTAATTATTGACATTATTGACTTTGGTGTGATTGCATCCTCTATAGGCTTGTTATTATGTGCGTTGGTTTTTCCAACGTGTTGCCGGACCCGATTAAGGAAGTCTATATCGATAACGCAGATGGATGAGACTGAAGGTCAATGTTGTATTTCCAGGCAATGATTCGCCACACATAAGCATGCAAGGCGTCTTGACCCATGTGTCCCTGCGGGGTTCCAGAGAGACTTAGGAATCAATACGAGATATTCATGGGGAAGTAGAGTGTGACAGGATAGAAGAAGCGGCTTGAAAGGTGAAGTTCTGGTGAATGACTCAGTAACTACTAAGGTAGGGAAGACATCTCAGTTGACCGGGCTCTCACCCTTTTCAGGAAATCATGCTCATCTCCTGATCAAACAGAATGGCACTACATCTACTGTATGGTAGTCTAGAAAGATACAGCACATTGTAGATATATGTCAAATGTAGGTTTAGTCAAAACGGTGGTAGCTTAGACCGGAACCGTGGGAGATGGTGATGCCAACTATGTAGTATAAAGACCCGACTGGACAAATTAGCGGAACGTGAGTCTAGGCGGGTGATCGGTACCAACAAGAGTCCAAATCGCTGGACTTAGCTGGACTGCAAAGACTCGGTACCGAATCTATGGAATATCGGGGCGGGTGTTCCCTTGCTCGGTTGTTTCTACGTGCTAAGATCCGCATCACGGGGCGGAAATGATGCGCTGCAGCGAGTTTCACTAGGCCCTGGATGCTGATCAAAAGATCTAGACCGAAGTAGCATGGTCGATCTGGGATGGCAAAAGGGTAGGTTCTGCTGGGTTAGGGGAGGGTAGAATTTAGATCTCAGATGGGATCGGATGGAGGATGAAAGTGTGGATGGCAATGGGACTAGGAGAGGATCGACAGGGCACGCTCGTGTTGTGAAGCCAGGGTCAAGGAGCGATGGGGGAAGATCTGAGGTTTAGAGAATGGCAAGGGCCGTGGTTTACGATACGTAGGTATCATGAGTTGGAAAACCCAACGAGGGAGAAGAGCATTCAGTTGGCTATTGGACGCGATGAATTCAAGGAAGGTCAGGATGACACTGAGGCATATCATGCTGAGACCTTACCGCAACAACAAGATGAGTACCTAGTTGAGAAGGGAGAATGGCACTACGCCCGACCAAGCATATAAAAGCTCTAACATGAATCGTTGGCATATACAACTCCCAGTGCGACATGTTGTTGATTTTAACCCTTGCCCTGAGTGAGGTATGGGACTTTGGATTCTGGTACAACGAAGATGCAGCTGAAAGCTCGAGGCTTTTGATGTATGACGTAGAGAATCGAGAGCCAGGCTTCAGAAAACCTGAACGATTAATTGCAGCGTTGCAGGGTGTGATGAAAATTCCGAATTGATAGGTAGGTACATACTCAATACTGAATTTGCAGTGGAGGTGAGGTGAACTTAGGTAGGTAGGCTTGGGCTTGTTCAGGAAGTGGCTCCACTAAAGAGGCTAGTCTTTCGGGAGAATATTCGATCGTTGAGATGATTCCACGATGAGCGGACTAGATCATTAAGCATGACAGATCGAGCCAGCAGGTACCGTTACGGTGGAAAGTGGTGTAGAGGTACTGGCGCATGGGAACGATCGGAGACTGGGGACGGGTCCTGGGGCCGTTTGAAGAAGAAAAACAGAGGAGTCCAAGCGCCAGGCCAGGCCAGGCCAGGCCCCATCCTGATGCATCTGCTTCAGCCATCAGGCGTGCGCTGTCAAAAAACAGGGGTAAGCCAGTTGGAGGCTGAATTGACGTCATTTTGAGAAAACATGGCAGCCATGGATGTGAATGGGGCTGATAGAAAGTTTCTGATGCAGGACATGATATGCAAGAGACAAGGGGAAAGAGAGAAAATGAGGAGAAGGGTTTAATTAGGCAATGATGATGAGCTGAAGTGGTAACATTTACATGATGGGTAATATTTTACATATCTGGCTAGGTACCTACCTTGCACATGGCTGAGTTTTGTGATGCCATGATGGGATGTTGTTGCAGGTGCAGATACAGGGCAGACTTGGCAGGGTGCGGTTTGATAATGGATGGATTGGATGCAAATAGACGGGCTCAGCAGTATCTATCGTAGCACCCAATGTTAAAAAATCAAGAAAATATTCGATCTATATCACATCGTGCATCGTAACCGCCAAACCAGGAATAAAATCCCAACAACTCATGACTGCATAGAATTACACCTGGGTACCTAGGTAATCAACACTCGTGTTGGTGGCCTGCACTACAAGAGTCATGCATGATTGCAAAATTCACAAGGACCCTGATTGGCATGGATTATTAGGTATCGATTCGAAAGGACCCAAAAAGTGTCATCATGTCATACATCAAATTTTCAACTTTTCCATGGAAAAACTCCATGTCCTGTTAGTAGGCAGGCAGGTAGGTATGTGACCGTGTAAGCGCATAACCTTGATATCCACTACATACGACAAGAGAGATCTCGATCCCATTACGTGTCGCAAGGGTCTGAATAAGGGGAATCACTAAACCAGAGCACACAGATGCAAACCAAATAGACGGTGACAAGGAATAGCTCCTTGATCTGCCTATCTAATAGAAGGAAGGCATTGGCATCTTAATCAAGCCTCTCGACTCCCTTAGTTCCATTGGTGAGTGCCTACTTTCCAGGGTACTACTCCCCGGAGCTCTTGTCCCCCTAGCGCCCCTCACCCACCCCCCACCAAGAAACCAACCGGCGGTCCTCCGTCCACATAATCCAATACCAACACCTCACTCTCACCTCGGTCGACCCAACGTCTTTCTTCTACGACCATGTATATATGTACATGTACCCTCCGTCCCAGATGTTAACCTCTTCTTCTTGTTGAAATTTCCTTTTCTCCTCCTCCCTTGGACCTTGGACCTTCGAAAATTCTCCCTCTCAACTCTTCTCATTTTACCTACGGAGTAGAACTGCCGCCACCTTCACGTAGCCTGCGACACGTCTGATAGTATCCTCTGCGGTGATCGACATTCGACCGGTCCAGTAAGAAGACACCCGCACTCGAAACGAGCCTCCTAATCGACGACGCCTGAACCTGCAAAGAATAGTTAGGTAAGCCTCTTGTCGAGCAAATTGCCAATACCCCAGATTTCCTCCCAGCGTTTGGATCCTACTTCCTTGTTGGCACCAGACAATGGCCCTGTTTCGTTCGGCCTCTGAAGTACTCAGGGCAAATTGTCCGATCATTGGGGCACGATGGCGTCAATGGCACCTCTCTATGGAGCTCAAAGCATTTGGACCCCACTGCTGCAGTCTTGGAACGGACTGGGGAGAGAGGAGCTGGAGACTGCCTACAAGGCGGCGTCAACCAACTCTGAGGCTGCTAACGCTGCTGTTGGTCTGATCTATACCCCCAAACAATCTCAGTGTCACTGGCGCTCTCCAGCGCCTGGGCTGGTGCTGCTTGCCCCTCACCGAGGTACCTACAGTACTCACAGGCCTGAGTAATGTACACAGGACAGCAGCCCAGCACACGGAGCGTCTCCGACTTACCTACTATTTTGTGTCATTGTGAATCTGTCGAATACTGGCTCTTTCAGCCGGCAATCCATCTACACTCATTAACTGGCGACATTCTCACCATCTTTATGGACTGTTGCTGACCTTGCAATCATTGATAGACAGACACGTTGCTCTTGCCTACACATTTATTTACCTACCCCGCCATTCCGTACCTGACAGCAACGGGCACTGAATACCATCAAAGAAAATACGGTCCGAGACAAAACAACGACGATCAGTCAACCACTGCGTTACAAAGCCCATTGAGTGATATAGCAATCAGTCAATCAGACACGCTTATTGCTGTTCTATCCAGTGGGAACTCGCGCGTCTCTTCCCGCCCCCGCTTGAGACGCTTTGCTCATCGACATCGAAACCTGCATCGCTTTTTTTTACTGGTACCCCGGTCGCGGTCATCGTCTTTTGCTCGATCGTCGATTCACTATTCACCTGACCCATCATCGGTCCATCCCATTTCCATATCCAGCCGCCCATCCAATCCAGTCCAATAACGAGATTACCTCTCTGTTCTTCACTTTATCTCGCACCGCACCGTACGCCAGGCCTAACATATAACTTTGACTGCTCCGTACGATCTTAGACGATTACGTCTGCGCCCCGCCCGCCATCATCTTTACCTCACCTTGCTGTTCCTCGTTTTACAGCCAGGAAACTGACTACTTTTCCTCTTCGCCCTCAAACCTATCGTCCAAAAAATCACATATTCACCATGGCCGAGTTCGTACGCGCCCAGATCTTTGGCACCACATTCGAGATCACCTCCAGGTAAGCTCACTATACATTTAAAGCTGATAACCATCGCATCACTGACTCGATTTGCGCGCAGATACTCCGATCTCCAGCCTGTTGGCATGGGAGCTTTTGGCCTCGTTTGGTAAGTTCCCTTAGATGTCCCTACTGATCCTGCGCATCCGACTGACATGGTTCCCTTTGCAACAGCTCTGCCCGGGATCAACTTACCAACCAAAATGTCGCAGTCAAGAAGATCATGAAGCCTTTCAGCACACCTGTGCTCGCAAAGCGCACATACCGTGAACTCAAGCTGCTCAAGCACCTCAAGCACGAAAATGTGAGCATCAGCCCCTGCACAGCTCAATACCTCCGTGTATCTTCGCATTCAACGCGTCTCTTCTTGCTTACCCTGTCCTTGATGGTCCTATGAGAAATTACAAGACTTTCGATGCTAATCCAATTTTGCTGCCAGGTCATTTCCCTCAGCGACATCTTTATTTCTCCCCTGGAAGATATGTGCGTTCCCAGCCACGACCTGCGTTACCCCTCCCCCGCCTCGTTCCCCACGTTCTTGCGCTGACAGCTCTGTAGCTATTTTGTCACAGAGCTCCTCGGTACCGATCTTCACCGATTATTGACATCGCGCCCTCTTGAGAAGCAGTTCATCCAGTACTTCCTCTACCAGATTATGGTATGTATCAATGAGCCCTAGACAAAATTGGCTGCTACAGATCATTTGCTGACATGCATTGCCTTGTAGCGAGGTCTGAAGTACGTGCATTCGGCCGGCGTTGTCCACCGCGATCTCAAACCCAGCAATATTCTCGTCAACGAAAACTGTGATCTCAAGATTTGCGACTTTGGTCTTGCACGAATCCAGGACCCTCAGATGACTGGTTATGTCTCCACACGATACTACCGAGCCCCCGAAATCATGCTCACCTGGCAAAAATACGACGTCGAGGTTGATATCTGGAGTGCTGGTTGCATCTTTGCTGAGATGCTTGAAGGCAAACCTTTGTTCCCCGGAAAAGATCACGTCAACCAATTCTCTATCATCACTGAGCTACTTGGTACCCCTCCTGATGATGTTATCAACACTATCGCTAGCGAGAACGTGAGTTACGATGCCTTTCATTCTGTCTACAACTCTAACGACTACCAGACACTGCGGTTCGTGAAGTCGCTGCCCAAACGAGAGCGACAGCCTCTCCGTAACAAGTTCAAGAATGCCGACGATTCGGGTATGAAATAACTCCTCCATTTGACCCCGAGAGATCACTGATTGACACATTACTAGCTATTGATCTGCTGGAGCGCATGCTTGTCTTCGACCCTAAGAAGCGAATAACTGCCACAGAGGCCCTCTCTCACGACTATCTCTCTCCCTACCACGACCCCACAGACGAGCCTGTGGCGGAGGAGAAGTTTGACTGGAGTTTCAACGACGCCGATCTGCCCGTTGATACATGGAAGATCATGATGTTAGTGTGTTGCCAAATTGCATGTATCAGATATACTAATACAGAACAGGTACTCAGAAATTCTCGATTATCATAACGTGGAAGCTGGAGTTACTAACATGGAGGAGCCATTTAACGGACAATAGATGGGGGATGTGGTTAATAACGGAGGAGGATGCTACCAGTGCATAACGAACATGAGGAAGAAGCAGACCACGTTACAGTGTCGATGATACCACGAAATCCAACGCATACGCCCATGATCCATATATCTTACCACAATCACACTATCCCGTGCCCGTATGAAAAGAAGATGCAGGAAGACGCGACAAGACGTGAAAGGAGACGAACCGATGATATATTCATCGCAAGAAACAGGCATGTACATGCAAAATATACGAACGCACGTATGGCGTTGGGGAGACAGGGAAAGACTTGGCTTTGGTTTTGATTTTGGAATTAAGCAACAGGGTCCTTCATGAGGAAGATGTTCGATCGCCTTTGACGATGGGCAACTTCGGTTTTTTTTCACCTGTTTATTGCTGTCTAGCTCTCGCTTTTCCAATCACGCCTGATTTTTTATTTGGTATCTGTTCAACCAAGGATGCAGCGGGGGCATGAAAATACACGACGCACAGGGCTTTTAGGTTACAAACAACTCTTTTGCTCATTTAGTTGGCCCCCAGCCGTCTGAGGAAATTATAGAGCCTGTGAATGTAATATTTATTAGAGAAGTCTGCCTTAATCTTGTCGACACACCCGTCCATCGATAAATCATAAGGACGATGTACAGATGTCCCAGACGGATGCAAGATATTTTCCACTTTGTGAACTCATTCACGCTCTGACGTGCTCATATTGACTATCCAGTCATACCTATTCCCAGAAAAAATGCTCCTCCTTTAAATGTCCCGTTGGGAACTCTCCGCCTCTAGCAAAGCCTGCAGGTCCTCCATTTCGCCGCTATGGTAGACCATGTCGTAGAACTGGCCTCTACTGTTATACAAATCGCGAGGTGAGCCGTACCTGGAGAGGATTGTCAGCTGGAAGTCTATAAAGGACCATAGTCAATGAGATCTTACTCAAGAACACGCCCCCCACTCATAACCACGACTGTATCGTAATCAATGATTGTACGTAAACGATGCGCGATTGTTACCAAAGTCCGCCCTCCACCGATCGCTTCTAGTTCCCGCCTCAGGACGGTTTGAATACCTCGGTCTGTCTCATAATCCATGCTTGCCGTGGCTTCGTCAAGCAACATTAGCTTGCTCTGGCGAATCAGCGCACGGCAGAGTGAAAGAACTTGTCGCTGACCATGAGAGAAGTTCTCACCACGAGCGTCGACACATGTCGAAAGATTTATACTATTGTCCTCGTCTTCGTGAAATTGTGTATCATTATCGCTGTCATCAGAAGTATGAGGGGAGAAGGATGCGATGCCTTTGCAGTTGTCCAGGGCCTTGTCGAGAATGTCTTTGGGAACTCGACCGCTAGGATCAAGGTTGGACTCGACCGTCCCGTTGAATAGGACAGCCTCTTGTGGTATGATTGTAAGGCTTTCTCGGAGGCGATGCCGAGGAATCTTGGTAATGTCAATTCCATCGTATAGAATTTCACCCGAGACAACATGTGTGAAGCGAAGGAGGGAAAGCACCAGCTAGAAATCCCAGTCGTTAGTATAACCGGATAGGTGCTGTAAAAAGAGTGTAGTATACTGACAGTGCTTTTCCCTGAACCTGTCCTTCCTATGACAGCCACCCGTTCACCCGCTTTGAACTTGAGGTTTATACCGGTGAGAATGTCGGGTCCATCAGGATCGTACCGGATTGTAACGTTTCGAAATTCGATCTCGCCAGATCGAGGCCAGTTCTGGGGAATTATGTGGCAGGGATCATCTGTGTATTCACCTTCCTCGGAATACGTCGTGTCGTCCTTTTCCTCGGGTTCCAACTTGACGTACTCCCTGACTCGGTGAAACTTGATACTTGGTCAGCAGGCACTTTGGCAGATGATAACAAACACACTCACGCTCTGCATTTCAACTTCCAAATCATTCATCGCTCGAACAAGTAACAGGATCGTCTGGCTGAGTCCGTTGGCATTGGTGAGGGAGAATCCGACCAACCCTGCAGCCACGACACCTGTCTGTGACACGGCAATTATACCTGCCGACAGACCCACGAGGGCCGTCACAAGATCCACGCGTACAGCAACCCAACGGTTAGCGTTGAAGCTGGCTTCGGCCGAAGCTGACCATGTACGCAGCCTGGCAGCCAACTCTTCTCGAAATCTTGACGACATACCACTCCTGGCACGAATAACAGGAAGACCAGCCAATGTATCTGCAAACTGGGAGAACACGGGCGACTGAGCAGAAGACGTTAGCCGCTTGATTACAACGGCGGTTCTGGTGTATGCTTCTCCTATGAGAACACCAAACAAGCACGTGAGCAGTGCTGGTATCATAAAAACCGGCATTATGCTGCTGACAGCTCCAATGCGAAAGAGCATGAGAAGGACCGTATCAAGCATGATCCGTAGCATCGTACTGATGGTACCGTCGAGTGACGCCATATCACTGGAGAAGCGGTTTGTGATACGGCCAATGGGGATGTGCTTGAACCATGAAAGCGAGACGTGCATGATGGCATGTATGAAATCGTTGTGTAATCTCTTTGCAGCGTTCCAAGCTCCCCATTCGAACATTATGATAGCCAAGCAGTAGCTACCAATTTCAAGGAACGTAAGGCCTGCAAAGATCCCCATATAATAAGGAATATCAATGTGAGCCTGGTGATTGTATGCTTCTACCCAGACAGAGAGCCACAAAAGACTGCTAAAGGTAAAGATGTTTGTGGCAAGTAAAAGTCCCAGGCAGACAGCAACAAAGACCGGATGTCCAAAGTAGCTCATGTATTGCAAGACTGGCAACCAAGTTAGCATCCCTTCACGACTGGGAAGGTAGTAAGTAGTACTGACAGGTCATACGGCCAACCTTTCCAGAAGCTTTCATTTCCTGATTGACGACATCCTTGAGGTGTTTTGCTTCAGGGGCTCGGTTAGCGTCGTTCAAGGCATCACCGTTTGGTTGTATTTCCTGGACTGTATCATGAAGTGCGTCATCCTCCTCAGCATCTCCTCCAAGGACCTGAGCGATAGCGATTGGTTTGCGAACAATACCAATTTGGGGCTCAAAAGACTCGATTTGACCCTTCTCCAACACAACAGAGAGATCGGCTTGTTCTGCAATCCAGGGAAGATTTGTCACAAGTACAGTTGTCCTCCCACTCAGGAGGTCAGAGCAAAAGCAGTGTTTCCAAACACCAGCAGCTGTTTTAGCGTCGAGAGCAGCAAATATATCATCGAGTAGCAGAAGTGGTGCTTTGCAGTACAATGCCCTTGCAAGAGCAACTCGTGCTTTTTGGCCACCTGAAAGAGAAGTTCCGTTCTCTCCCACGATGGTCATATCCTTAGCCGGTAGATCCTTAAAATCCTCCCATAGGCAACTTGCTTCGATGACGCGATCGTAGCGTGGTTTTTCCATTGGACTGCCAAATATAATATTGGCCTGTATGGTCTCGTTCTGCAACCATGAAGATTGAGAAGCGTACGCTATATCGTCTGGTCTGGTCACATTTCCACCCTCAAGGTAGGTCTCACCAAGAATAGACAGCAGCAGAGTTGTTTTGCCGCTGCCACTCGGGCCACTAACGACATTAAGACCGCCTTGAGCAAAATCAAGCGTTATGTTGTTTAGGGCGAAGCTGGCTGTCTTCGTCTTCCGGAACGTCGCATGATCAATGCGAAGGGGGCCAACGGGGTAATGAGGAATAGCAACCGTGCTCTCAAAGTACTTGTCGAGCCGGGTCACTGACACCAACGCACTCGCGAAATTCCTGCCAAAGGCACTAGCCTGCATGATATTTCTGCGAACGTTCTTGACAAGAAAGATGGTCGTGAAAGCCGTTGCAGCATCAAGTCGACGCTTAGAGAGACCCACGTGCAAGCCAAACATAACAAGTAAGGATAAGTAAGGAACAATCTGCATAACTTGGTTCAATGAAGCTTGGATCATTGAAGTCCTCCAAAGCTCCCTTTGTTCTTCGGAACGTGCATTGATGATCTTTTCAGTGATAGGGTCCTCCCAGGCAAAGTACTTGATGGCGCGAAGGGACGCAAGATACTCTGTCACTAAGGACATGCGAGAATCCTGGGCTTTCCTGACTCGGCGCTGCGAGTAGAACATTAAGCGCCCAAGCCATATCGAAAGAGGTGTGGCCAAAAAAAGGATCGCATTTCCTACCAGAGATGCCCAGCCCATCATTCTGTACATTCCAATGAGCGATATTATGGTCCCGACGGGGGTACCAATGGTGGCCTGGATGATGTCTCTTGATCTATAGATTGCGTCTATATCGGAAGCCATGAGATTAGCCAAACGTCCTGCTGATGTGGTCTTGGCAGCGGCTTGGCCGCTCATGCTCTTGAGTTTCGCACCACTGGACTGTAGTTCAAAGGGATCCTCTTCCATCTCCATCGAATCCAGGGCAGTGCAGTACAGCTCTTGAGTGAATGCAGATTTGATACGAACCACGAGTCTAGTAGATGTAAAGATGTACTGCTGGAAGGCAACGGAGCGGGATAGTGGGCCGATGAACATGAGGAACAGCCAAAGCCACGGTTTATAGATGGCACCGCTAGGATCAGCAAGATATTCGAGTAACTTGAACATGGCGAATGCGGCTATATTTTCGACCGTGTATGAGGTGGCAACCCAAAACGACATGAGAAGCAACTCGCGCTTCTGGAATCTAAGAACAGTACGGAGTGTCTTTTTCGAGATTGAACGAGCTTCTTGTACACGTCGTAAGAGGTATATGGGCTCGTCATACCAGGCTAACTTTGGAATATCAGCCATATCAAGTTTCCGCTTCATACCCTTCCAGATAATTGGGGTCAGCCAGTCATAGGTACAGTAGTACGTAAACCAACTGCAAGCCTCCTCGGGAGCTGGCTCATTCTGGTCGTAACCAGGGATAGTGAGGTCAACTTGCATTGGTGTCCATTCTCTGGGAGTAACGGCTGCAATGACAGCCCCTGCTGCAAGAGCGATGATCCCACTGGAAGTACTGGCGTCGCGAAGGCATCTTGTGCCAGTCTGGATACAGGGCAAAGCGTGCCCTGCGATGAGAATGGTCAGAGTAGCCGGAAGGACAAAGTTGATTTGATGCAGTGCCACATGGCGCCACTCAAGATGGTTGAAGAGTCGAGTGAGACCAAGAGTGAAGGTATATACAACAGATACGATGTTGATCCAATGCAGTCGATCTTGGATGAAAGCAATTGTAATATATACAACAGCAGTAAGTCTTGCGATTTGTGAGGCAAGCTCATAGGGCCACCGGATTTTGGCAGCTTTAGATCGGCAACTAGATCCTTGCCGACGAATTCGGTCTAAGTGGTAGATGAGTTGCATGAGGGACAGGAAAAGCACAACAGCTTGCGGTACCCCAGATTGAGCGAACTGTGACACATGATGGATCCACGAAATCTGGGACATGGACGTGGACATGGCATTCTGATGTGAGCTAGAATTCTTAGTAAACTTGATTTATCATATTGAGACGGTTCTTACCTACCTAGTCAAAGAACAAGATTGAGGTATCATGATAGATTGGTTCCCTTGATAGGGAGAGAACTCTAGTCCGCCGAAGCGGTGAATTACGACATCCATCGTGCTGATGCAGACATGAAGAATCCTATGAAGGAAGAACGAGACAGAGCAGAGAGAAGCAAGAAACAAAGATTGACGCTTAAGTAAACGCTGATACCCGACTCATTATCACGAATATACAAGCAAAAGACGATGTTCAGTGAAAGAGTCAAGATTTGGCTACCTAGGAACCTAGGTAGGTAGGTAGCAAGCACGTTATCAATCCAAATAGGAAGTCAGTCATGAACAACAATGAAGGGTTGTGGGGAGTGTAGGCAAGTGGAGCGCCCGAAAATCGGCATCGGGGACGGAATCAGGGATGCAGGCACAACTGAACCAACTGGACATTAGCTGCTTTGGCGGGCGAACCTCCGACGTTTTCAGTGGGCAACGGACCTGAACGCCGCCTCTCGCCAGCCGCCCGGCCCGTGGGGGTTTAACGCCTTTAGCTGAAAGCAGGGGCACCCATGAAGCAACGACAGTTATTGGGGAGGACGAACAGGCATCCAAATGGCCTTCAAAGCCTAACTTTGACCGCCTTACCATGCTGCTGACCGGTTTCGGTTATCTTGCCCCCTCTGTTTCCTCATTGCCATAGTGAATACTGTACCTAGTCTAGGTGAGAGGTGAGGCAGAGCTGTGGTGGTGTGCTGTGGTGGTACTACATCCTGTGAATGAATGTTATGGCCGCGTCATCTCCAGGCCCGTCGACAAATTGTTGGCCCTGATTTCATGCCCGTCTCGGGTGTGGCAGACAAAGAGGAGATGATCAGCCTGATGCTCAAGATTGCTTGATACATTGAATCACGGTTGTCCTGTGTGAGAGATATACCTTCTTGGCCCAAGTCCTCTATATCATACATGTTGGGGTTAGCGTAGTTATGTTTTTGACACAGCGAACCGGCATCGACAAATAACTAGTCGATGTTGACAAGCATGATAAAAGTGCCAACGCAATTTAATCGCCATACAAGCGTTACTAAAAGAACTGCCCTGTTCTGTCCTTGTGCCGCAAGATATGAGCTGCCAGCAGAGTATAGAACGTATAGAACCATGTGGGCAGATATAGATACGGCCACCACTAAAAGCAGCCGTAAAGCAAAGACCCAATTCGTAAACACAAATGGCAAGCACCCAAGGCCCAACATATAATCATGCCTTTTCGTCTTTAGACCGCTAGCCGTCTTGCCCCGAATTCACTCCACGCCCCCAAGGATATAGTCCATTATAACATCACTCCAACCATATCCGATCATTCCGGAATCGGAAAAACTGCTCCGGTGTGCTGGCGCAATGGTAGCGCGTAGTCCTCCTAAGACTAAGGCTCAGGGTTCGAGTCCCTGGTATACCGATTTGCGATTTCTTTTTGCCGTTGCCGTTGTGGTTAATTAAGTATCTACTGAGATGACTTTTTTACTTAGAAAAGAACAGAGGGAGAGGGAGAATACTAGGCCATATAGTTTAAATGCTTACTGATATCTTTTTCTTATTCTTTTTATATTTAATAAACCTTATAAACAAGTTATAAATACAGTATGTACTATCTATGCCTATGTCTTTTATTCTTATTACATGGCTCAAAACCCAAGCATACAGCTGTTGCATAATCTCCATCGTGGCTTATAGACACCATTGCAATGGTATCTTCTGCTTCTCCTTCGGTGCTCCGTATACGTGCAATGGGCGGACCACTACCCAATACCTCGCCCTTCGCATGCCGTCGCTCAATCATGATATCGCGAAACGTCAAATGACGGTGTGGGTGTGCTTTGATGGCAGCCTCCTTTACAGCAAATCTGAATACCATTCAAGTCAGTGATTACCAATGATCGACTGGAGAACCCTCACCTTCCTGCTATGAAAGCAGCACATTTCCACAGCTCAGGATCCTTCAACGCGATGCGTTCATGTGGTTGGAGGCTTTCACTGGCTTTGCTTGTGGCACGTAGTGATTGAACCCTGCGCGCTGTCGCCTGGTCGAGTACCTTGGATGGTGCATCTTTCTTTGCTAGCTCCTCAGGGGTTAAGACTTTGTTTACAAAGCGTAGAGCCCTCGGGCCTGACAGTATATGATAGATACGGGATATTTGGCAAATGTCGGTCCCGACATTCAACGGGAAAGGAAAAGGCCGCAGAGGCTTCATAGCAATGTGTTGATGGTGGGTGTTGGTCGCCGATCTAAGCAAGTGAAGTTTTGTTGATGAGCCGCTAGCGTCGGCAACTTATCGATTAAGCTCCACCACTACGTCAGTGACATGGGTGCTGATCATTGGCATTAAAGCTGTCAAAGGCTGGCTCTAATTACTACCTAAGTTTAACATACGCATGCCTATCCTGAATGACAAGAAGACTAAGGTAGCCTAATATAAGTTTAGGATATACTTTGCTTAGTTTATTTTGACAGCTCGTATTAAGGCCCCGTGTTTCTTACTCCATGAGGGGGCATGTTGCAGGTTTGACGGTTCTCAATGAATCCTCAACGTCATATTATTTCGTAACTCCACGTTCCACTCGGCTTATCGAATCATGCATGCAGCTCGCCGGCTAAGAAATACAAACAGTGACCGCAGGCGACTTGAGCTGCAGAAATACTGGTAGCACCGCGATGTTTGGGGAATAGTGCCTAAGTTAGACAAGCAGAGAAAAGCACCGCCGTTTCCCGGGCCTCAGGAAGCAAGAAAACACCGGCCCTTGGTACAGGTGTCCAAATAAACTTAGAAAAGAGTCCCCTAAGCTTAGGCTAGATTTACCTAAGCATTTTTATTGCTTAGGGTCAAGGACCTGGGTTTTCTTTCCTCCCCTAGCCTGGTAATGTTTGTCTCTATGGCTTGGTAACTAGTTTTAGTTCTCTGCGAGGAGAGGGGCACGTTCCTGATCAGCAGGGGCACTGCGCCAGTTGATCTCGCGGCCAGTTGCGGCAGGAACAGCAACAACGACCGTGGAGATGAAAAGAAGAGCCATTATGACAAAGGCAAAGATCCACTGGAAGGCAATCACTTGGTGGAGGAACTGAGAAACTCCAATTGCCGCAGCAAAGACGCTCAGTGAGAAGCCCATGGTGTAGTCCTACATACTGTCAGCAAGCTACATGGGTTGACTGGAGCGATCGAACAAACCTTGTAGATGATGATAAAGAAGAGTCCATAGACAAGAATAGACCAGATAAAGATGTTCCCGAAGATGCGAGCAACAAGGTGGTCGGGGTGGGGAACCATGAGAGCACCATTCCAGTAAATGGCCACAAACGTCCAAGCCAAAGGTCCAGATACCACAGGCGTATGAATGAATCGGGGATATGTGTTGTGGCGGAAGTACAGCGAGGACAGGTTGATGAAGTTGAGAACGAGAATGACTTCAGCCCAGTGGAAGTGAGAGCGGACAAACAGCATGACAAAAGCGAAGTGGAAGAGGTTGTTGAAGATGAAGTGGCTTCCAACGCTGGCAGCAGCGTGGACAATGTCCGAGTTGCTCGAGAATAGATGACCTACGTAACCAGCCTGGAGTATGAAGAGAACGACCCTTGACAAGCTATCAGTATGCGAGCGCGCGCGCGCAAGGGGCTGAGGGATCCTCACCAGTAAATGGATGTGATGATTGGGTTCAGCGTAAAGGCAGTGCGATACATGTGGTTCTGTTCCCAGATCTTTCTATTTCTTGTGTGCCCATCGTCGGGACGGTTGAGGGTGTAGTAGACAGTGACGACGAGGGACAAGATCCAGGTGACGAGAGTAAGAATCTTGTAGGTGAGGATGGCACTACTAGAGTGGGATTCCCTCTTACCAAAGGGATTGTCTATGGAATGGGTCAGTCGGGATGGATTAGAAGCGGAAGACGACAAGGTAGCCTACACTGTTGCCAGTTTGCCATGATGAAGGGCTGTGGAGCTGAGCTCGGCTCAAGGTTGTAGTCGATGGAAAGAAAAGAAGTTCGTAGCCGTTAAGACAAAGTTGTGTGTGGTGTCGAAGAAGTGATAGGGGGAGAATATAGAGAGGGTGGAGGGAGATGAAGTATTTAAACAACTAGAATTATTTACACAGTGATCTTTTGCTACTGCACGGGAGGTGTGGTTCGCTCCTCTCAAGCTACTGTACTGGGTACCTAGGCACGTTAGTGAATGTAGGCATGCGGGGAAGCAGGCCTGGATAGCAAGGATGGTAGGTAAGGTTAGTAGGTGGTAGTAGGTAGGTTGTCTTCAAGGCAGTGGAGGTAAGAGAGGTAAGGGGCAAACAGCCACACTTTGGGATCGTCACACCACAAATGACACCAAACGATTTAAGCTAACAAGACTTCCATCGACGTGCCTTGTTTCTACTCATATGGAGATCAGTAGGTCATGGCGCTATCTTGTACCAGGAAATGCGAGAAATAACCAATAAGCCGCCCCAGGGCAAGAACTTTGTACGACCACAGCAAGGTACGCGCTCAAAGCCAGTGAAGGCTACGTATGTCAAAGGATCAGATCAATAGTAGCGGCGCATGACTTGCCTCTTCACAACCTCTCAGGCTATATTGGATCTTGTCTTGCACAGGCGGTGCTTCTCTTATGGTGCCCTGTTAGACCATATGACCTCGTTTCAAGGGCGCTAAACCACGGATCGACTACGAAAAGTGCCGGGAATTTAACAGAGGTCGGTCTGCCATTGGTTTCGAGGCGCTGAGACTGACGACCATCACGATTGTGGACTCTATGGGTGTGGTAGCAATGGGGAATGACAGTGGTGCCAGATGAGGTACACGCTGCAACTGTCAAGGTAAATCATCTGTATCTACCGGTGCGAGGCAGGCTTTGTCCCGGCAATTCTATGAGCTGACGTGTATTTCTGTTTTGATGTGAATGCCGTAATTCTGATGTAGGTAAGTCATAACTCTTTAATAACCTTGGTTGAAACCTAGACTTGGAACAAATAGAAGTTACAGAACAGCACAAGGTTAGTACCTACTAATGTGATTGATCAAGTGGATCTTTATCCCCGAAAACAACCTAACTACCTTACCTACTAACCTTAGAGGAGATATCCGTAGCCTGTAGGTAGTTCTCTGCACAGACCTGCATTGGGAAAGTGCAAGGATGACAGACGTGCATCCAGCTAATGATTGGCTGACCAAGAATGATCCGCTCAGATGACGACAACTTGCTCCAAGCTCCTACTGCTAAACGAGCGGCTCGTAGCGGGACAATGTTCTGTTTTAACCCGCTACCAACCTGCAACTTGTCGCAATTATCTTCTACCCTCGGGAGGTTAGCATAAATAGAAAACTCGATCACTGCGATTGTCACCGTGATGAATTACTGTGGTAGGTACATACAGCCGCTGAGGTCGGTAGGGCAGGTCGTGAGTGAGACTTGCCTTGCATTGTTTCGTATTACACTTACCCTTGCCCATCGAGATTCTTCCCACCGACAGGTACGGAGCAACCAAGGTACCTTACTACCTTCTCTTTTTTCAAGGATTGGAATTGCCCGCATAGGAGTTAATAGCTGGAGATATTGGATTCTTCTGAATCTTAGCTTTCCGTTAAGACCAACTCAACTAGTACTATCATTTCCCTCGCTTCCACGATATCAGTCGTTGTATTCGTCTTACTCAAATAAGAGCTGTTCATTTTTCATTGCTTTTGTTTTAGTGGTCCATCCATTTGAACGAGGGAGGACGGTACAGTAGTATCACTCTCCTGCATCCTGCATTGTTCCAATGCAAGTCTCACGGCACGTATCAAATCGTGTTTCAGTGCACCCCCTTCATCGCCAATCGAATCGAGCATCAGCTATGTACATACAGCTTGCCACCCATGTCTGCACCCTCGAGTTTGGGTGCGCAGATACGTCTGCTACCAAAGCTCCCCGGAACATCGCTATGATTGTTGAGGGAACCCTCAATTATCCCGGTGGCCAAGATGACACAATACAGTGCTCATGATGGTCAAGGAAGAAATACTCCATCACAGGCCAAACTGTTGTTCCAGACACGCTAGAAATGCCCATCACTGCAAAGGACAGCTTTGTGGCATTCATAGCAACGATGTCCCTGCGACGCATGAGCTTTACAGCTTGGTAAAGTGATTCAGAATTGGACCACAAAACTTGGTCAATGTGAGACAAGACCAGTACTGTATATCAAACCATCTTATGCGTTCGCATCACCATTAAAGAATCTACTAAACCACCGAGTCGCCATAACAGTTCATCAGCCAGACTTCTTCGCGGTAGTTCAAGCCTTCAACTGATTGAAATCATGGCCAAATCTCGCCGAGTGACAAAACACTCTATCCCCAGCATCTTTCCACTTCTCAAAGCTCGCTTCCCGCCTTGCGCGTCTCTTCTCAGTTGTATCTGGGTGATGGGGCGGCGAGTGCCAGTCCCTCGATGCGTCTTTGAAGTCGTCTCCTAGGATTTGGTTCTCACTCCTGTAGCTGCTCCCCAGTTGCACAACCACAGAATAATTCGTCCTGTCGTTGATGAGCCACTGATGTGATTCCTCGCTGCTCAGAGGTTTGCGGTTGGTAGTCCAAGCCGATTGATGGCTATCCCGAGAATCTTGGTGAACCCAGGCAGACTCTTTCTTCTCTCGAATACCACATTGAACAGAAACCTGGGTATCTTGAATTGGTTCGTAGACGTTGGGTATTCGTGGGTATTTGCTAGGTTCTACCCACGAATTATAAAAATCGTCCGTCATGATGGGTTTGCGATGGTATGTTGCTGACATTGTTTGCATAGTATCAACACAGCTGGCGGCACAGCTGAAGACGAAGCGTTGATAAGTTTTGAGATTGGGAGGGCACTCAAAAAGTCTTAAAAGGTTGTGGGCTTCGGGATTGTCATGTCGTCGATAAAAGTCGGCAGTTCATGCAAATGAGCGCTCGCCCAAAGCTCACGCGCATTTTGCGACATGATGACCAGATTGGGGCCATATCACGCCAATATTGACCAACTACAGGTCACAATTAAGAACCACGTATTCAATTCCGTCCTAATATGCCAGGGCAGGCCTCAAAAAGTGGCTGTTGGGTATTGGGTGCCGAGTTGGGTGCCGTTGGGCTACAGCACATCTTAGCACAACACCTCACGTGTGAGGTTTGGAATTTCCATCTTCCTTCGAGAAGAGAGAAAGAGACACAGAAAGAGGCCTAGCCTAGTCGAGGCTGTGCTGCAGTATGCTTGTCATATGGGCCTTGCCTGCTGAGAAAAGCCCCCGAGATCATCCGCCGAAGTTGGTTCGCCAGCTTAACGCATGCACAGCCATAACCATGACCAATCAGACAGGCATCTTGTGTTGCTGAAATTACAATGCGAGCAAATTACATACAATCAACTCACCCACTTTGAGACTGAAAATAATACGCGAGGCACCGGCATTCTACGTCTTTCATAAATGAGGCGCTCCCCAAGGCAATCTAGAATTACAGTCACATACCGCCAAGGGCCAGGAAAAGTGCAACATGCTGTCCTTAAAAGCGACGAACAGCCCAATCGCCATTTGCGGGCGATTCCCAATTTCACTCAGCACTCAACAATCTCTTGAATTACCTATACTCGACTCGGAAAAGACAGAGCAAGAACCATGGAATTTAGAGAACGATCATACTCACGGGGGGCTGACGAGAGGCTACCCAAGCCTACAACGCGCATGAACGACGAGACTTGGGAAAAGTTTAAGCCTTTTCTATGCAATCTCTACAAGAAATATACCCTGAGTGTCGTCATGAATGTCATGGAGAAGAAGTACGGTATTGTTCAAAGGTATCTCACCTATCAAGTACAATACCTAAAATTCTTTGATGTTTGACTAACCCTTTCACCAAAAGCAAGCGACAATATGGTTATCGTTTCGAGAAATGGGGCATAAAAAAGTACAACGCAAATGAGAAGAAGACGTCTCATAGTTCTCTATCGCCTAGTGGCATTAACGACTCGATGGACTATGGTGATATTGGGGCCGAGTTTGACCGACGAGCTCAGTCCTTCAACCAATACCCCATGCCTGACCGTTGCGGCCCAGACGCCCTAATGGCCGCCGCCGGATCAGAAATCATCGAGTATGACGAGTCGCTGGATAGTCACAGGGCCGCAAAGATTGTCGTTCCATATCCGTGGGCGGTTGGGTCATCTGAGGAAGCGAACAAACTGGCTGCTGACTTTTGTGCCGCAATGCTCGATGACACAAACGCATTTGCCTTGTACGCGAATCTCTACGAGGTCTTATCGGATAGCCAGTCTGTTCCTGAGACTCGTGAATTTCTTGCCATTTGTTGTGCCCGTGTCGCTGGTAAACCAGACAATGCTCGTAGCGCCAGGGCGATTCTGGCAAGGGAATGGACTGGGACACCAACGACTCGAGTTTCAGACTCTCCATTTGTCCTATCGATGCTCAAAGCGTACGTGGGAAGTCACCAAGAAGATTCGGACAAATCGGCATTTGTCAAACAGATCAGTCGTAATGTCGAGCAACTGGTTGGCAGCGATGGATCACTTGGAGAGGTTTCACACAAGTACTCGTCTATCGATCTCGTAGCCTACTTCTTTCTCGATTATGCCTTCGAGATATACGACGATTGTTTTGACGATTCCAACCCCCCGAACTTCATGACTGAACATCTCTTGAACGAATTCATCACGACACAACCTTTTATCAACGCTCTACGCAATGACTGTCCATCCCCCCTTAGTCTCTGTCTTAGGTGGTGCAAGGAACAGCTCCGACTCAACCATGCCGTGGCTCTACAAGATGCCCCAGTACAGCCAAGTGCTGATATGCGTTGTTGGTGGTACAATATTCGTGTCTTTTGCACTCTCTGGGGAGTAATGACGCATTTGGTACGCGCGAATTGTGCCCCTGCGTGGTATACTCAGTGCGAGTCAGCCTTTGGCATCCCTCCATCAGAACTTCTCATTACCCTGTCATGGATGATTCGTGCTGAGGCAACTGCAACTGAAACTGATCTCATTATCTCTGATACCGACCTACTCGCCCAGGCTGCCGATGGCGCAGACAAGCTACTCCAAGTCGACGAGTCGCAATTGTGGATAGACTTTCTCAAAAGGTTTACCTGGATGAACGAACTGGCCAACCCCGGTGATGCCGAGAGATCATTCGAAGCTGCTGTCCAGGATGAGCTGCGCAAGTATGTTTCCAAGATGCTGAGAGTCGACCTGCCACATCCGGCAGGGACCCAATCTACCAGTGTTGGCGGTGTGGACTTTTACAGCTTTCCCCAGCATGGATTTCCCGACTTTGACATTAACTCTCAAATGGATTACTATTGATGGTCATCTTTTTGCGTAGCTTAGAGTCTCTAGAATCCACTTCTTTACTTGACTTGTTTCTTCTTGGCTCAAGATTCAATCTACGATGCATAGCATGTTCCGTTTATTAAGCCGCAGTAAACTGATTCAGTGGTGTAGACAGTACAATCAAATAGAACAAGACAAGACAAGCAAACACAGTCTATATGCCGCAGGGGTATAATCAGCGATAATCTTCCACTACCAGCAGCTTCCTGATCCGCACGCCATGCTTGATGCCACATCTAATGAAACAAATAGAAAAGTCAAAGGAACATTGCGTCCTCTGCAGGTCTGACATAAATGGAGTAGCTCCCGTCAACATCCAGTCCATATCTCATGTACTCAGGGCACATTATTAGGTGTCCAATCCTACACGTCCGTCACCAACTGCTCGCCTTCATCAAGTAGTTCTGTGACCTTGCGCACGTTCCCAATCAAACTTCGACCAAGATCGCCAAGAAGAAGTTTCTCGGCATTAGCAGGAAGGCCAAGGTAGGTAGGCGGCTCGCGCTCGGGTAAGCGGTGAATCCAAGCATTGAAGTCCTGTAGATTGGTGCCAGAGGGCACAGCAAGGCCGCCATCAGGCCCATCAACGAGTTTGTGGTCAACTTCGTAGGCGGCAGGAGTCAAGAATGACGTGACGAGTTGAGAGAGCAGTCTAAAGTCCCCTTCGTCATCAATCTTGCCGCCGTAAGTCTCAGTCACCATGTAGCGGAGCATCTCCCAAGGAATGTTCTGGGGAGCAATATTGGTCCGGTTTCCAGCCACTCCGTCAATCCAAGTATCAACGATGAAAGCAGAGCATTCATACTGCAATATGTTAGCTACAAACACGATCGTGCTCGAATCCAGGGTTACTCACATCACTATCGTTAAACTCCCAGAATCCTCTCCAACCCAGATTGGGTGCGTATCGCAATCTTTCTTGCACCACTGCATGCAAGAAAGAGAGAAGCAAGTAGAGACGAGTTCTCTCGACAGGGCTCTTGGTAGCCCGTGTGGACAGGGAAGACATAGAGTCCTTCATGTTGGCCCTGACACCAGCGGGTTGCTCGTACATGAGTACGCGAGAAGCCCGGAGCAAGTTGACTGGGATCTTCAGGCTTGACTCCATGGACAGGAACAGACGGAAGTCTGAGTGAGGGTTGAGTGACCCCATGCGCTTCTCCAGACTCTGTAGCCAGGTAGGGGCCAAGTGAACGTTCTTGACCAAGACCCATGAGCCCGTTTGAGCGGCGTTGCTGATTGCTTTGTCTGCACTGGCCAGACCTTCGTTGGAACCCATGGCAATGTTTGTGCACTTGACACACATTCTCTCCACCAAATTATCCACTTTGTAACTGGCATCGAAACCGGGGCTCGACACCAGAGAGATCGGCAGTGTAGCCGACACTTGAGTAACTGTCTCTTTGAGGTCTTCGACGACATCGAAGATGCCCGAGCCAAAAACCTCATTAACGAAACGTTCAGCAGCAGGAACAAACCGGTCCATCCTGAAAAGCTTCACAAGTAGGAGAGACAGGAGTGCTCGGTCCATGGCCTCGGTCTTGTCATCCCATATCTGTGGCACAGCGTTCTCGGCTAACTCCTCGGTAAAGAACTTGTCCCAATCCTTAGCAGAGACAGCGTCCAGCTTGTCCTTGAGAACACTGATCTTCTTAGCCTGGGCGAAGGCCGGATCTCTCTCATCAGGATCTGAAGACAAGTCCTTACCTTCAACACGGTTATCAAGGATGATGTCAATCAAAGATTTGTCCATCTTGTAAGGCGAGGCCTGTGCGAGGAGCATCCCAAGAGTCACCCGGTCCTTCTGGAGCAGACCCAGAGCGGTTCGCTTGAACGTGTTGATAAAAAGATCCTTGACGATAACATCACGCCGGACATTGTGGTCAGTCTGGCCAGCCAAGTTTTTGTTTCCGTGGAGCACCGACTGGAAAATGTCAAGGAAGTACTGGAGCGAGAATTGGTAGAAGTGGTTGAGGTAGTGGAGCTGTTCAAGAACAGCAAAGACGGCACTACAGGATCGGGCGACGATACTGTACTGCTGTGTAATCTCCTCGACTTCAGCCATGACACCTTCGGTGCTGCTCATCTTGCCAGAAATTTCTGCAGCCTCAGTCTTGAGGGTCTCTAGAGTTTCAATGACGTTGTCGTCATCAAGAATGTTGCCACGAGACTCGTTGAGGGCCTGAAGTAGTCGTTTTTCCAGCTGTCGCAGATGGACCTTGAACTCTCCCTGAAGCTTGATGAGGTTGGAACGCCGCTCATCAACATCAGGACGCTCAGATTTAAGTACATCGTTAAGTGACTGTGTCTGCAGACTGCTCTGTGTGACAGTGAAGTTGACAAAAGTGGTTCGGCTGCAAATATCAGGAGCGAAAGTAGCCGATGGGTCACGAGTGGACAGATAGATCTTGAAGGCAGGCGAAAAGTCGATCTCCTGCTTGCCTAGTTGAATGAGAACACGACCACCTGTCTTCTGGTATTCCTTGTTGAGAACGTGGTTGAGAATGGGATCCAAATGCTCCGCATCCTGGATGAGGATGGGGTTTCCGAATCGAAGAGAACTCTCCAGTTGCTTGGTAAATGTATCATCCAAGAAACTGGTCACTGTCAGGCGTCGATCTTTGCACTCTCTCTGCAGGAACTCTGTGACTCGTCCTGAGGGGTCAATGATGAGAGGATAACGGTTGAAGCGCTTGAGAATAATGGCATTCTCTGTGCACAAGTCATCGACGGGAAGGGTGTTCTCTTGCCAACCCAGACGTTCATCTGCAGTCGACAAGTATTCCGTGACAGGGTTGGGAGATTTGTAATGTATGCCAGAGAGGTGAAGCTGGTGGAACCAATCGTCCATCATCAACTTTCGGAAAGTTTGGTCATAGAGACCGCTGTAAGCCAAGAAGGCAGCAGCAACAAGAACATCTCCGACCAACGTGCTGATTTGGATCTCAAAAGACTTGCTGCCCTCTTCCCAGCGAACTCGTTCCGAAGACAAGCTGTCGAGAAGCCTGACACTGCGATCGACCTTGAACTGGACCTTGGACATCTCGGCCTTGATGGATTGAGTCTCGCTAATCAGCGCAGCATATTCCGTCTTGTACCTATTGATGCTAGATTCCAGGTCTGCAATCTTGTTCTGCACAGCCTTGGCGTCTGCCTTGGTGTTCAGGGCTTTCTCCTCCAATTCCTCGACCTCGAGCTTGAGAGGGCCAACACGATCAAGAATGTCAAAGTAGTTGACTTGAGCGCTTACCCATTGAACGAGGGGTCCGCAGGCTTTCGAGGCGCGGTTGACCTTCTCGAACGTGAACTCAGGGTTAGACAGGAAATCGTTACGCATCTTGTTTCTGAGAGCTTTGGTCATCTGCTTGGCGTTGTCGAACATGAGAATGCTAGCGATGAAATCATCCTTTCGTACAATGCCCTGTACGGCCTTCCAGTCGTTGATCCTGTGACCAAGAAGCGTACACACGGCGTCCATAGCAAGCCGCACACCTTGAGGTGGATTGCCCATGGACCTGACTTCAGTCAAGTGTTGACGCTTGATGTTACTGACGCTTGCCTTTGCTTCCTCGACCGCAGGCTCTGCCTTGGCCAGATCCTCCAGTACAACCTTCTTCCGCGACGCAACCTCAATTTCTTGCTTATCCAAAGCAGCCTGAATCTCAAGCGACGCGGTCTTTTCTTGCTCCGCCAGTCGTTGATCAGCCACCATTCGTTGCAGCTTCTCATTGGCCTCGGCATCCTTCTGCTCTAGTTGTTTCTTCTTCTCTGCTAGGCTCACTCTAAGATCTCGAACCTTGTCGACAGTGTCTCTGAGTTTTTCTAGGCCAACATTCAAGTGGCGTTGCTGTTCCTCGAGATCTTCCCGTTTCTCGTTATAAAGCTTGACGTACTGGGCAACGAAATCGAGGAAGTGACGAGGGGTCAGGAAAGTGACCTTGCCCTGCTGCTTGAAGAGCTTCTCATTGTACCGCTGCAAGGAGTAATGGATGTAAACCATGGAGTTGACAACCGTCTCGCGATGGGATGGAGGCAGCTGCAGGCCACGATAGGCCACAGGAACGGTATCAGGGCATTCGAAATTGCTTCGGTCTAGGTCAATAGACTGGGTGAGCTCATGGCCGACCTGGAACAGGGCTTGGTCAGACCAGTCACCGAACCAATTGAGAACGCAGCGGTTGAACAGGGCAGGACTGGTGGCAGCCTTGGAAGAGAGGCCGTCTTCGGGTGGGTTCATGGTGAAGACGACATGTAGGTTCTTGACAATTTGCTGGGTAAACCACTTGTACAACTCTTCTGGGGAGTCAAGGTGCAGGTTTTGTCGCTGAGCACCCTCCTTACATGCTGTCATAAGAGCAGCGTATTCGTCTCCCTCAAAAAGACCGGGCACTTCAGCGTTGGCGAGGAGAGTATTCATTCTTTCGAGAAATCCTGAATCCAAAACGTTCGACTCATCCATGATAAAGCAAATCTTCTCGCCCTTGCAGCCACAACGACGAAGAACATCACGAAGATCATCATCAAAGTCCTCAGCAGAATACTTGCCGTGGACCTTGATCTGGAAAACTTTGAGACCGTTCATCCAGGCCACGAAACGAGACAAGGTGGTTTTGCCACTACCACTCACACCGATCAAGATGAGATGACCTTGGGGCTGTCGGAAGACACGATCAATGCGCAACACATGCTCCAAGACGTCGTTGAACAGAATTAGAGGAACATCTACCTCCTCTTCGCAAAAGGTCTTCAATCTCGCCTTGACGAAATCTCTGAGCTGTTCACGGTCAACCGGAACGTAATTCTTGGACAACCAGTTCGAGAACAGAATAGGCCCTCCCAGGGCCTTCTCTTCGTCGATATTAGGAAAGTATTCGAGTGCAATGCGGCGCACGCTTTCGTCAGTCCACTGTCGCTCGTCTTCAGCCACGAGACGATCCTGGAACAGACGAAGAGCTTCGTGAGCCCAGATTCGGATTAGACCTTCAATAGACAAGGCCTCCAAAGGTCGGATGGCTTCGTAAACGCCACGAACCCATCGCGTCAGCTCACGAGGACTGTATACATAGTGGGGTTGAATCTTTGGCGTGAACCTCTGTTGGGATTCAAGATAGAAGCGAACCATGGCATGAGTA
Source organism: Fusarium sacchari (assembly GCA_017165645.1). Taxonomy (NCBI): domain Eukaryota; kingdom Fungi; phylum Ascomycota; class Sordariomycetes; order Hypocreales; family Nectriaceae; genus Fusarium; species Fusarium sacchari. The sequence continues at coordinate 481,528 of JADANP010000002.1, forward strand.
AGAGCCTCAGAGTATCCCCTGAGAGACGGAACAATCTTGAGAACAGCGGAATTGAAAGTGCCGTAGATTTGGTTGAGGGACAGTTCGCCAGGATAATCAACCATGATCAGAGGTGCGTGTCGGAGGAATCGAGCACCCATAGGGGTACGTCCAGCATCTGTAGGAGGATTGCAGGCACCAACAAATTGAATGCGGTCGAGTGTAACCCAAGACTTATCAGACGTCCGCCAGAAACCGTTGTGCTCGACCATTTGGCGCAGGAAGGATATGGCGCGTTGAGTTCCGTATTTGTCTGGTGCGGGCAAGTTGATCTCATCGCAGAAAACAACAAGCCATCGACCGATTTGGGTTGGGGATAGCATCACACCGTTCAATGTCTTCTTGTACTCGCAGTATTGCTCAAAGGTTTTGATGAGCAAATCGGGTGTGGTTGCACTTGAGAAGTTCAGGCCGACGACCTCCATGTTTGGCAGCTTCCGAAGTGCACTAAATAAAGTCATTGTCTTACCAGAACCAGGAGGACCGCAGAGCAGTAGAGGCTTGTGCTCGGCAAGCCACGAGTACAGAACATCTTCGTGGCGAACAGTATCCAGAGTAGGAATGACCACATCGGTCTGGGTAATAGAATGAGTGTTGACTTCCACAGAAGGAACCTGGTTTTGCCATGGCGCCCATTCAGATTTAGGTAAAGTAACATCGAAGTCGATGAGCGAGCTTGTGCCATCAAGGGGAGGTGAGCCGAAGTTCGCCAAAGCACAAAGCTCATCGCCGAAGGCCTTTCTGTCATTTAGGGGGCAATCACCCGTGAGGGCCCAAACAAGTGCCAAGAGGAGCTTCTTCGAGATAAACGCTTCGATCTGTTCAGACTCGAGAGGGAAGTCAGAATGCTGGCCATTGTATTCAATTGCATCACGAACTGCTTTGTTGAGCAGTGAGAAGAGAGTAGTCAGAACACGTGCGACTGTAAACTCCATGATGTGGTTGTAGGCCTCGGCTCGCTTCAAGGCCTGGAGAATGAGATCCTCCTCGGTAAGATAGATACGAAGCAAGGCAGCGAACTCGCTCTGCACAGACAGAGTCTTAGCAGGGTTCTGACCGGTGGCAACGCTGTCTTCATCCAAGTCCTCGAAGGGGACGCTGCTAAGAGTGGACAGATAGTTTTCAACCATCATGTTGGGTGACACAGTGTCTTCACTAAACCAGACCATACCGCAACGACTGACAGTAGCCAGTGTTGCATATTTGAGCGTCTCGACTTCAAACATGATTCGGACGTTGGAGGGTAGATTGAGGCGCTCTCCGTTGGGAAGCGTGAGAAGCTTGTTGTCATCAAGAACACTGTTCAAATTTTCAACCCACTCAGGATCAACGTCACCATCAAAGACAATCCAGTGTCGCTTGGAATCCTCACCACGGAGGTTGTCGACGATCTTTCGGAGGATGCTAGTGAACAGACCATCGGTCCACTCACGAGTGGTAGAGTCAAGATTTCCGTACAGAGCCTCCTTGGACATCACCTTGGAGTCAATCACATGCGAGACGCCCTCAACACCCTCGACCTTCTGGAGTGCATCAAGCAAAAGTCTCCAGGCTGCTGATTTTCCAGAGCCAGAGTTGCCGACCATCATCACACCGTGGTGGATCTTCTGAATCTGGTACAGCTGGAGAACCTTTGTCATCCAAAGCTCGTTGACCACAAGGTGGCGTTCGGCAGCGAGGGTTCGGATGGCATCTTCCAAATCCACAAGGTTGGCTGGAACGTACTGCACACCAGGAAAACAATCAGCTTCAATAGTCATCATGATGTCAACATCGGACTTGATCAGCTTGGGTGCAATGGTTTCTCGGATACTTTGCACAAGAATTTCGGGTTCGACAACCTCTTCGGCTCCAAGACTGCCCTGACCCAGACGAGCACGTTTTAGACCACCGGAACTGACAAGAACACTCTTCAGCGCACGCAGGCCGAAATCGTAATGTGCTTGCTTAGAGAGCTTGCCAGAACATTGGTCAAAGAAGGGAACCGTGTGTTTGGATAATTGCTTGGCCTGGTTGAAGCCTTGGGAGTAAAGCATGACTTCAGCGATGAGCTCCTTATCTGGCTTGGACATGGCGACACTTCGGAAAAGCTTCTTCAAGTTGTCGGGTAGATTGGAACGACCAGCATAGCCAGGGTTCATGGTGATAAAGATGCCAGTGTTTTCGTTGACATGGAGCTGGCGGCCGACCAGCTCAATTTGCGATTGTTCATCTTCAGCTCCTTGCTTCAGGCCTAGCTGAATGTTTTGGATCTGTTGAGACACGGCCGAAAGAATTCGTTCTTCCAGACGATTGAACTCGTCGAAGCAACCCCAAGCACCAACCTGGCAAATACCAAGGAAAATGCGACCCATAGCTTGGAAATCGAAAGTGTCGTCGCAGCAAAAGACAAGAGTGAATCTACCCAGCTGCACACCGAGAGCCTTGACTGACTCTGTCTTACCTGTACCAGCGGGTCCATAAGGAGAACCACCAAGACGTTGGCACAAAGCTTGAGTAAGAGTAAGGAAACAACGATCAGTCAACGGGGTACGGACAAGACGTTCCGGAACTCCCAGGTATTCGAAACCATAGTTAAGCTTGGCGTTTGCCATCTTGATGTAAAGGCGGTCGAGGAACTCGCCATCAGGATTGTAGATGTATCTCATTTGTAGCTGCCAAAGGAAATGGCTGGTGGAATTAGCATTGGCGTCGATAAGCTTCTCGATTGTATCACGCTGGTGGACACATTCTGTAATCAGCTGTTCACACTTCTTCCTCAGGATAACTTCGAGTTCGCCAAGGACGGTGTCTGCAAGCACACGGAGAACTTCGACCTCCCGATCAAACAGCATCTTCAAATTGCTGCCGCCTTCAGAGAGGGATTGTTCGACAGCTGTGGTCCAGGCAACTTGCGTGGCTAGAACTACAATCTGACTGGGATAGGCATCCATGAACGCATTTAATGCATCACGATCAATCTTCTCTGATTCGAAGATAGGGGTGTAATGATTGACAGCCTCGGCGAGGAGCTCGGCAAGGGTTGACTTCATGCCACCCTCCAAAAGGGCGAGCCAGTCGTTGATCTTGGGGGTCTTCGCCAAAGAAATCTCCTTCTTCAGCCGAACCACCTCACCTTCTTTGGAAGTGAAACCAGATATGACAGTCTCATCGTCCATGACGAGGCCCGAGAGGCCCGCAAACATTTTCTTGAAGTGCTTGGCAATGCGCAACGTGTCGTTACTGTTACCAATCATCTCGAGCAAGTCTTCGTCACCCACGAAGTAGAATCGTGGGAATGAAACACGTTCCTTCTCCAGATACTCGCCAAGAGCCTTCTGGATCTTGTTAAGCATTTCAGCCAGCCTTTCCAGTGACTTTTGCACGTTGGGAATGTTGAGAACTTCCAAGACGTATGGTGACTTGTTGGCTTTCTTCATAACAGCTAGGAACTCGCTATTGATATTCTGGAAGCGTCCAGACTCAATAGGGAGGAGGTGCTTGATATCAGCGTTACCAGTGAAGACACCCTCGAGGTAAACCCACTGGCGCTGGACATCTATCCAGACATCAAAGAGCACATGAACGCGGTTGAGCTTGTCTTCCCAAGACACAGCTTCTTCCTCAAACTCTTTGTAGTAAGGAGAGTGCTTCATCGCCTGAAGTGAGTTAAGGTTTTCACTGCACTTGGCAAAAAGATCGTCCCAGCCGCGAATGAGACGGATCTTGTTTTGATAGTTGACCATCTCCAATGCGTAGTTTTGCCAAGTCTCGCGGACTTGTTTAAGAAATTCTTCGAGGGCCATCTCACCTTGGGCTTGGGCAATGATGTCTTTGACGATGACTTCGGTGGCAATCAGGTTAAGATCCCATACGTCACCAAGAGTCATGGAGCTAGGAGAAAATCGTTTCTGGGGCTTAATCTGTTTATAGATCTTAACCCAGTGACGCTCACGGATAGCGTCAGACTTCAGGTCGGATAGGATGGGGTTGACCTTGAGGAAACCACGCAGAATGCCCTGCACATGCTCGAAAGCGGCATACTGGCGCATCCTACTGGGCATGTCCTTAGTACTCTTGATAAGGTCATCAACCTTGGACCGGATCTTTCGTGGTTGAACAGCAGTCCAGAGAATATCGCGTGTTTCATTGAGACTCGCCCATATAGTAGAAAGGTTTGACCAAACAGACTGGAAATCTCGTACCTCCTCTAGAGTAGACTCAAGAGAAGTATCCATGCTAGCGGGGATATCCAGTGCTTCTTTAGCCTTGACAACCATTTGGGCATCGTCCTGCAACTTCGAGATACGTGCCTCGAAGGAGGACAAGGTAGCGGAGGCAACGTCGGGTTGAATGGTGCCAGACACTGGCTTCTCTTCATTCCATTGGGCGGCAATCTCGGCAATTCGTTCGTTAACCAACTTATCCTCAGCAGTGATCTTGGCTCTTAAGGCATCGCTTTGTTCTTGAACAATTCTTGACTTCTTCTCGAGAATCTCCTTCAGAGCCTCCCACTGGCTGTCTATCTGCTCAATGTGAAGCCAGTCATTAGGGAACTGGTACCGTTGTCTTACGAGCATGGATTGTCCTTGGCGAAACATATCAATCTCAGGCGCCCATGTTTTCACATTGCGTTTGCAACTCTGAACAACTGTGATGAATTGCACGGCCTGTGCAGTTGATGAGGCGTCGGAGCTTTGACTCTCGAGATGCTTACGCGCCTTCTCAATCTCTGCATTAATGTCACGCATGCGATTGCCAAGGCGGCTGGCGAACTTCATCAAAATTTCATGTTGCCACTGGTCATACTTTGCGTTGACCTTGGTCTGCACTTGATCATAGTCAACAGTGAGATGTCCAAATTCCCGGCTGACCTCTTGCGTGTCAAAGGTTGAGCGATTTTTGCGGAGATCCTGCAAAAGCTGCAGCCATCGAGGGAGTGGCTCGCCGAGAGCATCGTAAACTTGTTCAGACTGAAGGTCCCAGAGTGACTGAAACTGAAGCCATTTGTCAACATACGCGCTAATCTCCTGAAGTTTCTTTTCAACCGAAATATAAACACGTTGCAGAAGTCCGGCGCATTCGGTGGGCAGGTCAGTAAACCGGGCCTCATCGTGAGCACCAGTAGTGAGGCTCATCTGATAGCGTGTGGCCTTGATCTTGCGGAGATTGCAGACGATTCCAAGCCACTGGTGAAGGTGAAGGAACCAGCTCGCACGCGCAAACTCCAGAGGGGGGTCAAGGTAGATTACTTGGTTTCGCATGACCACTTCAAGAACAAGACGCTTCATTGTGGGCGTTTCGGACTTGGTCTCATCAGTATTGGTCTTTCGACGAGTTTCCTCTTCGGGTGTATCATCCTCAAATGCGGCGATCCATGAGTGAACTGCACTCTGAAGACGCGTCAGGAGGATAGACTGGATCTTGGCGTTTAGCTCTCGCACCCAGAAGTCCAGGTTGACATATTGTTCCAGGTTCAGTTGATCCACGGCCGATTGAATCGTATCCAGGCGACTATGGAACGCAGCTTCGTCATAGGGGCAAGTGTTGAGTTCCTTGAGCGCTTGTTCAACAGTGGTATGGATGAAGTTCAGAGAAACTGCCTTCTGCTGGAGCACCGATACAGCTGCTGCAAATCCTCGGATAAACATACCATGCTTGCTCTCAGTATTCTTGGCCAAACCGAAATCAGTTCCACCAGGTAGCAAGGGGCGAGTCTGTCTATTTTCAGAGTAGAACAACTCATGCGAGTTGATGAAGGATTCCCATCGCAGCGGGACACCCTCCCCGATGAGCCTGTAGACATCATTTCGATAACCATTAAGAAGGACAGACTCCTCTCCCATGGCAGAAATTTGACGCAAAGTCTGTGAAAGGGTTCTCACACTCTCCATGAGGCTAACAGCATAGGGATAGACTCGTTTCGCATCCTTGGATACAGTCGTCACAGCATGCGGGACTGAGTACGATTGCCAAGTAAGATTACGAGTCTCCTTGAACAGGGTGATGACTTGCGGGTCAAAGTTCACAGCCAGCTCAAGAATACCACCAGCAGATCTTACACGAGCAATATCGAAAAGCTGTCCCGAAATTGAAATCTTGCGTCGCCCGACGTCATTTAGCCAGGCATCATAGATTCGGCTCGTGTCGAGTTTCTGCTTGAATAGTTCACTCTCCTCCTGAAGCTTGTGACCTTCGGCATGCAAAGTCCAGTCCGGACCTAGAACAGCTTCGACCTTTCGCATGTATCCATCAAGCTGAAACTCAATTTGGCGAGCCCAGATGATAGCACCCGAAACAGGAGGGAGATCGCGCAGCTGAGCCATAGCGTGAGTTTCTGAATGGCCATACTGTTGCTTGAACCGTTCGTGGAGGCCGTTGATCGCTTGCTTGACGTGGTCCATAAGCTGGTTCTGGTATTCCTGAATAGCGCCGCGAATCTTTGGGCGCACGAAAAGGGCATTGAATTTGGAGAATACTCGGAACATCTCGTTGGCAGTCTTCGCTGTAGCCAGTCGCTCTCGAAGTCTGCGGATGATGGAATTTTCTACACGGGTCGTACGCTCATTGTAGAGGTTCTCGGCTCGTACCCATCGTTCCTTGCCCTGGTCCGTGACATCGAGAAGATCAACATTCTGAAGAGCCTCCCAAGCCTGCTTAACCTCCTCCACAGCATCGACGTTACCAATCTCTTCAACGATGATGCCATTGGATTCGGTGGCCTCGGTAACGCCAGGAATGGTTGCTTGAGGGCCAAGGACAGTGACTATCGTACGCTGGAGCTGCTCGTGGTTGTCGCGGAAAGTGCTGACATACTTGATTCTCGCCTCAAGTTCGGAATGCTTCTTGACAATCTTGATGGGGATGAATTTCTCGTTTCTTCGTCGGGTGACCTCACGAGCTACATTGGTGAACTCCTTGACGTTTTCCTCCCAAATTTGGAAAATCTGGTCACATGTTTGCATGATGTTCTTGAATTGCTGATAATCCAGATTAACCAATTCAGTTCCTGTCAGCAGCCTATGAAGCACATCGTCGAGATCAGCAGAGATGGCCTCGACAAGAGGAAGTGCCCTGCGGATAGGGTAAGGACAGATCCTCAGCTTCTTATTCAGATGGCTGAAGATCTGATGGATAGCTTCCCCTACTTTCGGCAGAGAGGTAGCAGACAGCAACTCGTCGAGGGGAAAATCTCGCATAAGCTGGTTGTACTTCTGTACCTTATCCATAGCCTCCTTCAAGCCAGTGTCAGCTGTGAAACTAACAGTTGCCTGAAAACGCTTGGCGTGCTTGAGAATCTCCAGCGTCAAGAGCACGCCCTCACTACGGAGCTGGCCCTCGATGCCCTCCAGAGCTGACTCCATGGACAACCAGAAATTGACTTCCTGGCTCGCGGTGCTGAACTCCTGGTTCGCATTCGATGATGGGTCCTTGGTCAACTTGGTGATTCCTTGGATAGACTTGATCCAGGTGTTGACGTTTGCTTGCAATCGGTTGAGAAAGGTGCTGTCCTGGAGAAGATTCTGCGGAATTCCATCGATGGAAGGCCGGTTGTTGTGAGCCTCTGCGTCATCTAGGACATTCTGAACGATAGAATGAAACGTAAGAGATATCTCGGGAATATCGACGTTCTGCTGGAGATGCAGCAAGCTCAGTTCCAAATCGTTCAATCGTTTCTTCGTTACAGGAATTCCAGTCTTTGCATCAACATCAGCTCGACCTCTTGATCCGTTCGCCAGTTGCTGGCTCTTAGTGTTGGCATCAAAGTAGGGTACCAGGGCATGGTGGACCTGAGAATGAAGAACCTCCCAAGGAGAGAGTACCGAGCCCTGTTCTCCAACTCCAGCGTTGAGAGATGCAGGACCAGGCAAATTAGTAATAAATATTTGAGATGTAAGGGGTCGAGCTGAGTCTATGGGCTGGGGAGACTTGATGAGGACAAGGGAAGCGACAGTCGTCGGGGACGATGAGATCTCGGTCGACAAGGTGTAGTTGTAAGAGACGAGCGCTATTTGACATTAGCAGGTCATGGCTATCGTGGCGTTAAAATGAACGAACAAGAAGGGTCGGCTCCAGGCTCAACTGCAGACGAATTTGCGAAATCTTTCTGGATGTAAAGCACATTCTGAGTATCGCTCGCAAAGCGTGTGCATCGTGAAATAGTCTCGCTATAGCGGGACTTATGCAGCAAGCTTCCCACTTGTTCGAGTTCATCTCGTGTAGCTCCAAGTGCGACCTCACAGACGGAGGCGAGATATTCGACAACGCGTTCCGGTTCGATGGTAGGGAAGGTCGGGGAGGATGTTACGCCGTTGGCGGAAGCCCCAGGGCTCGGCACGGCGGGCGAAGTGACCTCCATAGTGACAAGAGGGTCGGAAGAAGAGAGTATGTGACCGTTTTAATGGCGCGAGATCATTTCCAAATCGTCAGTGGGCTATGGGTAAAGGACGCAATCGAGAAGGTTGTATGTGGCGGTCGAGCAAGCTTCGGGTTGGGCGCAAACGTGGTGACAAGTTAGATATTAAAAGGCTTTAGCAAAATCAAAAGATGAGCTCAAAGACTAAGGAGCGTGTAGTTGACAATCAACTGTGGATAATCGTGAAATGAAGTCGCAGAAGTGCTATGAAGTCTTGGGCGACACGTTGGGATTTGGTGATTTAAAATGAAGTTCATCCAGGAGTTGTTGACTTTCAATAAGGGCACTTCACACCTGAGCTTTGGCTCTACCGAATTTACGGGCTGCTCAGACGCGACTAAATCCAGGGGTACCCCTGTCGTGAATGCTCGGGCATGATCGGCAATTGGCTGAAATGGATGTGTCAGAATGCCATTGGACGTCAGGCCACCTAAAACAGTGGCTCTCACAGGAGATAAACGCGCTGTAGCCCGTTACAGCCCGCTGGAGTCACTGCAGATTGAGGAAGTGGAGCAGTCCAGTACGTATCCTGTGTGCCTATCCAGCCCATATGCAACCAACCGGAGATGCTTGTCAGCCTTGATTGGTCCTGAAGCACTAAAGAAAAGGCCTCCACTGGCATCAACTGAAGACACGGGCCAAGGGCTACAAGCAAATGAAACTACTCCGTAAAATCTTCAGCAACCATCCGGCATCTGCGACTGCGAATTGGTGCTTGCTCATTGATGGCATCCATCCGATGACATGCAAGTATGGGAGACGCAGACGAACCAAAATATAATCCATGAATCTATACTCCAGCTGGCTAGAAGTGACTGTTCCATCCATCCCCAACTCTGCTATTCGTCCTTGCTTACCAGACCTACCTTGAGTAGGTACCTTGCCTTTATATAGTACCTTACGTGGGATCTGAAGCGCATGCCCAAATGCTGAATGCATGGAAGGTACCTTAAAGGTCAACGTCAATACCTTAATGGCTCCATTACGTGGTATAAACTCAACTGCCATCAGTCAATCATTGTGGCCACCAAGCCTCTGGTATCCACACCGGACGTAGAAAGTAAGTTAAGTTGTGGCTACAGACTGCCCAGTAGACGTTTGAAACGGTTGTCGATATCACAACTATATATAACAGGTAGACGAGGTTAATAAATCTACACCATCTATATTGAGCCCAATGGCAACTATCACTCATCGATGCATTTCAGGGTCGGATCGCTCAACAAATATGTATTCCAATCATCACCGTTTCTTGCCCGGGAAAATATGTCAGCCTCACAAATTTCGAGTGCTAAAACGAAAGCCACGTCATAATCTTGAAAACCATGCTCCAGAAAGAAAACAAACCTGCCGCCCAGTATCAACTTGAATAAGCATTGCGCAAAACCAGTCTCATAAGTGTAAGCATTTGCCAAACATCCCCATCATAACGCCTTTGTACTTATCGAAGACAACCCAACTTCTCTCTCCATCCATACTAACCACTCGAACAACCGATGCGCCATTGGGTCAGATCAGACTTGGGGTTGATTTGCCCCATTTCCGTTGCTTCCTGCTAGTCGCTGTCGTTGAAACATAACCCTTTCGTTACAAATATCAATGAACTCTTCGAATTTTCTTATGATGACTTCTTTTTCTTCCAATTTCGTTTTTAGCTCGCTGATTTCTTTGTCCTTCTTTTCCTCCATTTCTTGCATTTCTTCGCGAGCTTTTGCGATTTCACGTCTCAACTCGGCGCGAATGCGATCTTCAGGGGACTGGTGAGGTTTGCTGTAGATAGCTGGTCTGTTCTCTGCCAGTCCTGTAGCAACCTTCTGAGGGTTGCGATTGATGGCTGCGCGAGCGTTGTATATATCGCGTGGCAGAAGATGACAATCCGGATTTTCGGTCTGCAGTATCTGCAGCGTCTCCGAGACGCCAGCGCCTGCTCATTGCAGTTAGTATGGAATCAGTTCCTCTAGTCTGAGTAACTCACCGTTCTCCTTAAGCTGTTTTACCGCAGCAACCATTCGACTATCCAGTTTCCGGGCAGCTGGGTGGTGGGAAGGGCTCTCGCTTGGTCCATGATTATGCTGAAGATGGGCTGGGTCAGGGCGATATCGGATCGTCCACTGGGTACGCTGCTCGATAGCGAAAAAGCCGAAAGGGCAATCACACTTGCGGGACGATGTTTTACGTTTGCGACACTCGGGGCTTACACGACTCGGCGGCTTGCCAGCACGATCGCAAACAAAGAGGACCTTCTTCAAGCCAGGCACTGTCTTCTTTGAGCGACCAATGACAATAGCATAGCCGACGGAGGTGCAGTATCTGAGAACAGCCTTCTGGACCGCCTCAAGAGTAGGGTAGCTTCCGCCTTCTGGCGGAGGAGACATCATTTCGCCCAGAGGCTGGGTTGGGATGTAGTTAGGATCAGCAAGCATTTTCATGTCTAGGCCTCCGCTCTCCTCCCCATTTGCTTGGTTGTCAATATCCATCGACTCGCTGCCGTTGGCATCTTGCTTCTGCTGCTGTGGCTGAGTCTGCTGCTGTTGCTGCTGAATTGGCTCTGTAGGAAGGGGCTGTGGCTTTTGTTGCTGCTGAGCTTGCTGGGCCTGCTGCTGGGCCTGCTGTGCTTGCTGTTGCTGTGCCTGTTGAGCCTGCTGCTGCTGCTGTTGGATTTGTTGCTGCTGTGCCTGCTGTTCACGTTGCTGGTCACGCTGTTGGTCACGTTGCTTCTGCTGCTTCTGTTGTCGAGGCGCTGGTTGCTGATGTGTTTGAGATCTCGGAGGTTCATGTTGCTGCGGGTGTTGAAGCTGCTGCTGCTCCTGTTGGGGAGTTCGAAGCTGTTGCTGCTGTGGCTGCTGAGAGTGAATTTGCGCTTGCTGCTGATGCTGTTGTTGATGGTGATGTTGTTGCTGTGCATGTTGCTGCTGCTGTGGGTGCACTTGCTGGTGCGCCTGTTGCTGCGGCTGCGGCTGTTGCTGTTGGTGATGATGCTGCTGCTGCTGCTGCAACTGTTGTTGCTGTTGCTGTTGTGCCTGCTGCTGCTGAAGCTGTTGTTGCTGCTGCAATTGCTGCTGTTGCTGCAAATGGTGCTGTTGCTGTTGCTGCTGGAGTTGTTGCTGAAGCTGCTGGTGCGTTTGCTGCTGCTGTTGGCTCGACTGCTGGGTCAAGGGAGGAGAAGGCGCCTGGGGCTTGACCTGAACCTGGCCAATCTTTGGAGTTGGCTGAGCCTGTTGAGATTGAGGCCGCTGCTGAGGCGACTGCTGAGCATGGTGCTGATGAAGGGCCTGTCGAGGCTGGGCAAGAGAGTGGGAAGGGTGTGTCAAGTGCTGAGGATGCATCTGCTGTTGCTGCTGGGGGTGGTGTAATTGGTTCGGCACAACCTGTCCCAGGGTCGGAAACATCATTTGAGAGCGTGACTGCGATAGTCCCCGGGAATTAGACACATCAAGCGGGTTCGGCACCGCACTGGGCATGTGAGAAGTGGAAGCACGCGAGGAGCCATTGGAAAGGCTGCCGTTGACATGCGAAGGATTTGAGAAAAGATGCTGGGGATATCCAGCTGGCGTCTGCTGAGGCTGATATGCCTGAGTCTGGTAAGGGGACGCAGAATGAGGCGCGGGAGATTGTTTGTTCTGTTGGCCTGGATGAGGCACTGGAGGATATGGGTTTCGGCGAAGACTGGTCTGGGGATAGTTGAGGCCAGTGTGGTTATTGGATCCTGGACGCAGACTCGACATATCGCCTTGTCAGGCCCGGCAGAAGGGCCGGTTGGTAAACGTAAATGCTTGAACGCGAAACAATTGAGTCTGGAGGACCAGTCAAGTCAATGGGTAAGCCGGATGCGTTGTTATCGTTTATCGATCACGACAAAGTGAATAGGCAAGACGACGTGACGTGACGTGACGTGGCGTGACTTGGGAAGTTCAGTCAGGTCGAGTCGAGACTCGGCTGCGTGTTTATCACGAGGCTCTCGATGAGGTTGTCGCGATCCGTCTTGACGCTCCTGCCGGTGGGTGTCGTTGTGGCCTCCGTTGCCGAAGCCGAAGGCCGTGACGGTAACCGGTGGCGGTGACGGTCAGAGAGTGACGAGAGATGCTGCCGTGACGTTGATTTCGCCGGGCACGAGGTGCTGATACGGAGCGGAGCGCGGTGGTGTGCGGTGCAGTGTAGTTCAGATTGCGGAGCGTGTATGAAGCAAACCCTGGGACCCAGGATCTTTGGGGGTGTGATTAATGAAGCTCTGGACTTGGGGAGGAGGAGGCGTGGTTGCGGGTTATGCAGAGGCGTGCAAAATTATGGGGATGGAAAAGTCTGCCTGCTTGCCTGGCCTGACGATGCCTGGCCTGAGCGAAGGGGGGAGAGAAAATTGGCAGGGGGAGGGGCGAAGGGAGACAGATTTGATAGCAGATTTGGTACGATGACAGAGCAGCAACGCATGAAAAGGTGAAAAGGTGGGAGGGCAAAAGAGCCGAAAGGGTGCAGTGCAGCAACCAGAGCAAGCAGATGGATGAACACGCCTCTTCTACTGCTGCAGCACTGTGTGCTTTTGTCTTGTGCTGCACTGTCTATGTCTGACCTTATTATCTGAGCCCACTGGTGTAAGGTTCGTGTGAGTCTGAGCACCTTTGCTGTGTAGTAGGCGGCTCTACGTGTCGAACAACATCCATAAAAGAGATAGAAAGAAATCAACCAAGTGGTGAAGGGCGGGTGTCCATCATACTCCCTTCTTTCACTTCGTTAGACTTCAACCAGGTAGCCAGACCATCCATGTTTCCTAGGTAATCAACTGTGGGGGATCTCTAACTACCTACTGGTACGGGCTGGTATCCATATGGCTGGCGTGGCGTCTCGTGGCGTCGCTGCGTCAGCGAACTAGCCCCTGTAAGTGGAAGTGAGTTTGGTGAATTTGGCATCCAATCCAATCCGTCCATACGACGGCAGTCATGATTGCACCACGAGACTTCGGGTTGATGTAGTGTCTATCTTTTCGGTACCTCGAGTCTCGGAGGGATTGCATTAATTGTTTTACCCTGTATTGCTTAGACATCTCTTTCTGCGGCTCTTAAAAAAACAAAGCTACATTAATCCTTTACTAATCTTGCCCAAAGTAAGGGACGTAGGTAGGTAAGGTACCTACTACGGTAGGTGAGTACTCCGTAGGTAATTTTTAAAAGTACTTAAGTATCCGATGTACCTTATTTATTAATTGTCCAGTTTCACACGTACTTGCAGTACTTTCAAGTTAACAATGAATTAGTTTCTCGCCGTTTTAACATTGATGCAATGCAGGCCGAATTGTTTCTTATTGGATCGGGAAACTCAACGCTTCTGATCATGGTTTGATTCAAATTGGCTCCTGATGCGTTTTGATTATACTGCAGTAACACACCCATCAATTCCATCCATCTCGTATCTAACGTCAGTAACCCTGATATGTGTATATATATATATATATACAGAGTACAACCATGCTTCTATTTCTTCGTATTTCTTAAGTTTCTGTACAAGCTTAGCACGTGACTCCAGGTGCTCTCGATTGATCCAATCATCAAGTCTCTGTCCTACAAGTAGCTTTGCCGAGCATTCCGTTCTCAGTCAGAGGCTTGTTCAGAAACGGGACCAGCAGGCCCAAGATTGACGTATTGAACCTCAATGCATTTATAGCGTCACCACCTGGTTCATTAAGTACTTTATTAGTGTGGCCTAGTTTTCATTACTGGAAGATAATTTATGATTACTTACTGGTATTCCGTGGATTAGAATTGACTTCAACTTGCTGCTAAAAGAAGACCTATACGAAACTGCAGGGTAGATACCAATATTATAAATATTCGTATATGCGTCAGTATGCGTAGGAAATTGTGAATGTGTTTGTTGCCGAGTACTCATAATTGCTGATAGCATAGTTTCATGCCCATTACACATCTACATGCAGTCATTTTCTGATTTGTCTCGAGTGATACTCTACATTGCAGTAAGCATCAAGACTAGATAGATAAAGCAACTCCGTGTATTGAAAATTGTGAACGTGGTATGAGCATACGCCGTAAATTGTGATAACCATATATTAATATCCGCTGCCTTTGATAACGATCATGCATTACGCCCGTTACGGTACGTTTCCAACCAAAACGCCACGCAAAAGTTGTCTATATACAATAGTAAGGTAAGTCGAGGAAGCAAAACGAATACATCGGCATTAGCCCCTTCGTGACTGTCCCCACGAAGAGCTCTGTGCAAGAAACAATTACCTTTGCAAACCTTTACATCAAACGTCACTCAATCTTGCGTCGCTTGTTCGATCGCTTTACAACGTCTTGTCCCTCTAGAAAGTGTCCCTTCTCTATCTGGTGTTGGCGCAAATTGTCTGGTCTATTCTTGTACTGACTTGTACAGCCGGGATATGGACAGCGGTAGATGGTTGGAGGTTTTGTTGAGTGTTGCAGTTTCATGTGCTTGGCCATACTGCCGCTGAACCATCGAGGATCACCTTCAGGTGTATATCCGCACAACCTGCAACTGCTGTCCGACTTGATTTTTGCTGTTGGAGAGGAGGATGATGCTGCTGGAGCTGGAGAAGGGGGTGAATTTGCGGCTGTTGAAGTTGCCTGCACCGAATTCGTGTCTGCAGGCGTAGGAAGTGGTAGCGAGTTCAAAGTACCAGGATCGATTGTGTTCGGCAGGCATGAGAAGTCCAAAGGTTGCCCTGCATCAAACGGGCCAACCGAGCTAAAATTGAAGTTGTTCGGCGACATGACATTGAAGAACTCATCGATACCATCAAAGCCGTCCTGCGTCACTGAGCTGTTTTGAACTGCGTGCTCAGCCATCGGTTGTAACGGAACACCAATAACAGTTTTGATAAGCTCAATGCATTGTCTGTAATAGACAGCCCGGTAAGAGCCTTCTGCTGGAGCCGTGCAATAAATAGAATCCATCTGTTCTCTAACAAAGCGGATATAGCCGTCGAAGTAAATGTCCGGGGGTAGGTGCATCTGCATTGGATAGTTTAGTCTTGTCTCGAACCCCGAGCCTTTGTTTTCGACTCACCTTTCCACATTCCATCAGCTCAAGCTCTAAGCGCCGTGGGAGCGTCGACTCTGAATTGGCGCGACGAGCGATGTTGTTCAGGTTATTTGCAAATTCTTGATAATGAGCATAGAGCTGAAAGTTGTGCTTGAGCATGAGGTTTGCGGCCATGGTCTGTGTCGAATCCATACGAGCCCCGTCTAGGTTATTACAGTGGCCCAAAAAGAGATCAGACGATAGAACTTCTGCGTCGTCTACCACATGGATGGTGGCATTTTCCAGTTGGTCTAAGAAATACATTGCTAAAAACGCTAGCGAGTCGACACTGGCGGAGATCATGTTTCTGGACTCAATTCCTTTCCCCTTCGAGCCAGGCGAGTGTGACATTAGTGATGTCTTGGCTCGGACCAAGTTCACAAGGTCAGCATTGCTCATGTCAGCCGGCTTCCACAGAGTTTCGACAATCTGTATATACAGCTGGCGATCTTGACGTGAAAACAAGGCGCTGTACGACATCGCTTGAACAAAAAGATCTGAAGATTTGTTTGCAGCGTCTTGCTCGTGAACAATAAGTGAGAAACAGTAGACCACGTGAACAAAACAAAGGACATCGATGGGAACAGTCGGCTGACGACCTTCGATAATATCCATGAGAGTTTCGAGTCCCTTTGTAGCTATCACTGGAGCCGTAAGACTTCTAAGCTGTATGACAAGGTGGTTCTTGGTGATATGATGAAGCTTGGCCAGAGAGTCAGCGACGTGCATCTGGAGAGTACTCCATGCCGTGCCGATCAGGGACCGAGGGTTATGATAGGACTCGGCCTTCGGTCGAGGTGGTATGGGATGGAGGGACGGTGGCATCGTGACATTATTGTCAATGAGGGCGATGTTGGCATCAAGGTCGAAAGTAGAGGAAAGGAAGGAGTCATTCAATGTGAAAACGGGCTGGTTAAGATTCGCAGTACCAGACTTAGTGGCAGGCAAGGCACCGAGCATGTGGATGTTTGTGGGGAGTTCGGTCGGCTGGGAGTCATAGGACATGCCTGCCTCGTTTTCGAGCGAGTTCCAGCCCTTGGCTGCGGGTGCCTTGTGAGATATGGCGAACGAGTTCGTCCTGAGGAGGCCTCCTGGGCTCCCAAAGCCATTCTCAGTTGAGGTGAAGTCTGAGTCGAAGACTGGTGCACTTGCCCATTGATCAGAGAAGGACGAGATGGGGGAGATACTGTAGCTTTCTCTGCTGAAAGTAGTGTCCGTCGTATTTGTGCTCGACGTGGAGTTTGTACTGGCTGTCGAGCGAACCGAGGTGCTAGGTGCGACCTGGCCCTTACTGCGTCTCTTTTGTTCTCTGCGGTATTCTTCTAGGCCTTCTGTGTGAAGCTGAAGGGTGGGCCGTACGGAAGTTATGTTGCAGCCAGGGTCGATGAGGTTTACAGGGACGACAGTGCCTAGCGGCAGCATGAAATCAAGGGGGTCGCTGAGGGCTGCATCTGATTCGAGCTCAGCGCGGTGAGCAGGCAGAGTCTGTGCCTGGTTCTGTGTAGGCAGCGATGAGGTGTAAGGTGTGAGCATGGGGGCCGGGCTTATCTCTGCCTCGTTCTCATTCTCCAATATGGGCTGTAAAACTATACCGCTGGAGCCAATCTCATGGATCTCATTTGTAGGTAGCTCGAGCTCACTTGGTGCCACTGCGAGATCGTAACTGGGTGGTGCCTCAGATTCACCGATGTCAGTGTCGAGGTCAAGATCCTCCAGGGCTGAGCTCTTAGGTTTGTGGCCGAGGGAGTTGAAGAAGCTCTTTGCCATGGACAGTATCTTCTTTCTTCGCGATGGGTGACCCAGGCATCGTTTGCACTTGGAATCGTTGAATCGTTCGGATTTCCCGCACTCGTAACACCAATACTCACTCGTGGAGAGCCAGCTACACGAGTATAGGTGCTGAAGCATGAGCTCATGGTTGGCAAAACGCTTACGGCAGCGCAGCATGGGACACTCCAGCTTCTCTTGGGGTGTCATTCTGTCGCACTCATTTCGTTTGACTGCAGTCCAGACGATGAATCGATGAAGAGCGCAGTCGTCGCTTGAAGTACCACGGGTCCTAATGCAGCAATGAGTCGGGGATGACTTGTCGAGATGAATGAAAGGGGAAATCGTCTCTTACACACAAGATTTTGGTGATGCCTCACTGTCTTCTGATGCGATCGAGGAGACGGAGGATGATGATGTGGATTCGGTGCTTGATCGCCGAAGACTTATACGATGATGATGACTGGGGCTTCGAGTGAGCCGGCGTAGGGCTGAGGGTCCCGAGCCAGAGTTTGTCCCATCCAGGGACAAACGTTTTTTTGACTCCATTTCGAGAGTCAACAGAAAGGCTCTGTGTTCTACTCCCAGACCCTGTAAGCAAAGCTTGTGCTGCGAAGTTGAACTTGTTGGGCTGTCGCAGTTACAAGGTGATCCAAGTGAGACCAAGCAGGCACTCCAAGGATGGCGAAAGAGGCGAGAGGTTGCAATGGTATCAGCCTCCCCAAATAAAGAGACAATCAGACGTATGCGCCACCCATAGTCGATATAGATTGTTTTGGGGGTTATCACCACTGGAAGATGAGTTCAACGGCTGGAGAGGCAGCACGCGAGGATGCTGTCCTAGGGCGAATAAGACAAGAGCGTGTAGGACTCAAGGCCTGGGCTAGGACTTGGAGCTTAGGTAGGTAGTAGTTAGAGCTTAAGCTTGCGGCTCGGTGGGAGACTAGGAGTGGATCGGAGGTGTTGGGTTGTATCCATCCAATGCAGGCGATGCAGGTAGTCAGTCAAGCCAGTGTGTATGTACATATGCGTCCGTGGGACCCGTGCTTGGGGATCTGCTGTTGCGCCGCACGTTGGGAAGATGGACAGAGTTGCCTTGTAGCGAAAGATCTTGTTCCGGGCAGTGCCTTAGAAGCTGGATAAGCTCCGTCATCTGGTAAGGCTTTTTTGAATACGATGAGACGATGAGGAATGGCCAGGGAGTTCCGCTGTGAGTCTTCGGTACTACATACATACTGCATGTACCTACATCAAAGAGAAGACTAGAGCAGAACCAGCCTCGCACAGCTCACTCAGAATGGAATTGCAGCACAAACCGTCCCCCGCCCGTCTATACGCGGGGGTCCCCCGGCAATGAAACTTGCTTCTTTCATCCAATACAATTGCATCGTCATCCCTGTCGTTTGGTTCAAGTGGCTTGGGAAGAAGCAAGGGTAGGCAACAAGGCGGACACAGCTCAGGCCCCCCATAATAAACTGACTGCAAGTCGGCTTTAGTTAGAGAATGCCTGGGAGGATTGGATGCTTGGGCTGGGCTGAGCTAATACGCCATTACTCTCTACGTGCCGAGAGACTTTGAAAACTGCGGTCTCGATATAGGTAGTGAAGGCTTGTTCGGTATTGAATATTGTTTCCTACTACTTTAGCAATGTCAATTTCTTACTACTCAAGGGTAATAGTTGACGATCATTGTCACACCAGACATTGCTGGAGGAGACTGGCGAGACTACCTACAGTGGTAGCGAGACTAGTAAGCTGCCTGTCTTTAGTCACATTGGATACAATGTCTCCGCTGCGTGGTTGCGTCACACCGAAACGTCCTAAAGATTCCTTTCGTTCTTTCTTGTTCAACCCGTCGAGGAAATCAGGCCATTCACAAGCTACCTACCTACCTACTTTACCTTAGTAAATCAGGTGATTGCAATAAATAGCACCTAGCAACCTATACCAAGTAACAACTAAAGGTACCTAACCTACCTATGGAATTTGGAGTTGAATCGCCGGCTGTCCCTGCATCCCTCATGCTGCAGGGTAGGCTACCCCGATGGTCTTGACATCAATACCACACACCTCAACACTCAACCCGTCAATCTCGACGCTGTATCAATTGTCCATGGAACCCCCTATATCTGTGTCTCTCGCAGGGTTCTGCATAAAGCCGGTGGCTGCTTATCTTTGAGTGGCCGGAGCTACGCCTCAACGTCTGCAAAGTATGTACCTAGATACCTACATAGTAACTACAAGTACTTAACTATCTGATCACATCCAGAACCAAACCGGGCCCATGCAGGAACGCTCAGCTTCCTTGTCCTAATCCAAGAATACCACTGGCTTGTCGGCTGCGTAGGGCTGACCAATCTGGCCATCACAGGCCTTGTCATGTAGACACCCACCACCACGAGTTGTGTAACCAACCATGGACAGAATACGGCCCCATCTTGACACTGAAATGATGCTAGACTCATCTAATAGATATATTCAATAGTTTCTTGTTGTTACAAAGGTATTTGACAAAAGAACAGAGGAGCTCGCTGATTACTCCCATCAGGTTATGGCGTATGACTAAATATACACAAATTCTATACTCCCTGTGATCCAACATCTTCATCAGTCGATCTGCCAGGTTTGCCCTTCTTCTCCATAACTCCCTTCAGTACTCTTAGTTTTTCCTCTGTGACTCGAATTGCTTCTTCCACCTCTTTTTCACCCATTCGAGTTGCACGCAAATTCTCTTCAACTGTCTTGGGTTCCATTGCCCTCTTGCGCGTCCCAGCATTTTCGCTTTGTAGACGGTCCATCCCGACACGTTCCTCCAACCAATCCCAAAGCTCAGTGTCCTCTCTTCGCCACATCTCTTCGTAAGCAGCAATCCTGTGAGGTCGGTAGACGCCCTCAAGTTCGCGACCGTAGGAAGCATTTCGACTAGGTGTGAAACCAAAGCCAAACCACGTGGCAACCAACAACCCTACCAGAAGTCCATACATGACATTTCCAGTGAGTAGAGGTTGAACAATGTCTCCAATTGGCTCCAGGATTCCGCGTACAGGCTCCAGAACACCCCAGCTTGTCTGAGCAGGCCGCTTGGGCGCAACGCTGGTCTCGACAACACCAGCATTTGACTGCGAAAGCTTGGCCTTCTTGCCCTTCCTCTTACCTCCCTTAAGTGCTGGGGCTACCGGCGTTGCTCCTCCTGGTTTGGATGATACTGCTGCCTTGATAGCTGCAAACAGGTCTTTGCCGTATGTAGTCTGGCCATCAGTTGCACCTTTCTCGATAGGTCCTGAACCATGTTAGCATCGAATCTGGTTAATATAAAGAGCTTCTGCAATTACCTTTCAGCCAACTCTTGCCGGACCACTCAATTGTACAGTTCATCTGCACTCTAGTGGCGTTGTTTTCAGCCCACGAGAGGCAGTACCTAGTTTTCACCGCAAACACATTGCCACTCGGCACATCTGGTGTTTGGGTTGAGCAGGTAAGGTTGACCGACTTCTCGAGATCTAAAGTCTCTAATGTCTCAGAGGTAATAGTCTTGGTCTGCTTTGGTCCAATCGAGCCGTAGAGTGGTTTGATGTAAGAGAACGTTCGCGTTCTGTTATCCAGTGTAAGGCCCTTCTTGTCCTCCATCTGCAGCTCTAAGCACTTCTGCTCTCCCGATAGCCAGTTCGACATGAATGTAACTGAAGCTGGGCCAAACATGAGATTGTACACCTTGCCGAGTGGTGCCGGAATAATATCGTCGCCAACCACTCTGTCGTAATGCGATGCCGCGTCGCCGCATTCAGTGGGTGCATGAGCAGCTGGGCCTGGGAAGTCCGCAGAGCCTCCAGCAGCGGGTGGTGACTCTTCAGATGCCGGCCCACTTGGGAGCGCAGCTCCTGATGCTTTCCTGGAGGCAGCCTTCTCACCGTCAGCATCTGCTCCGTTGGGTTTCGTTTCGGCAGCTACGCTAGCATTGTGCATCTCCTCGTGGACATCCTCATCGTAGTACTCCTCTTCATCATCACTCTCGTCATCTGTCTCCGAGCCTTCGTGGGTCTCATCCTCCTCCACTGGAGGCTCAGCATCAACCTTTTCCGTTTTGTCACCACCAGTGCCCTCAAGTCTCACACCATTTAGCGTGCTCTTCAGTGTAGGGTGACCGAGTTTCCATATATTCACGATCAGATCGTATGTGGCATCCCGGCTTGTGAAACTGGCAAAAATGTGCTTGGCATGCAATGTTGAAATCATCAGACCGTTTTTGAAGAGCAGTGCAGTGCTTCTTTTCTCGACAGATACAATCTCATCGAAACTCATAACGAGTGTTGTTGTCCAACCAAAAATGTTGCTGCTGAAGCAGAGATGACCCTCTGAGACATAAAGGCGGCCATGCGCGAGAATCTCTCTCTGCAAGGCGCAACTGTAGTCTTCGATGAGATAGTCATCATCTGGCACACTCTTAAACAAATCGTGAAAATCGCGATTTCTCTTCTTACTGGCAATAGCGAATCCCGTAAGCTTGGGTGCGCTCAGATTTGGATGCGCTAATGAACTATTCGCAGCTGCAATCGCAGCTCCTATGGTGGTTCCAGTAGTGACAGAGCTTCCACGCTTCCTGTGGCTCTGTTTGAGAGCACTTCGAAGGCTGGATGTTCTTTGCACACCGTTCTCTTTGTTCGTAAGCTCGGAAGGGGGGGGCGTGCGTTCGCGGCTCACGGGTTCATAGAGCGAGCGTGGGCGACTGGAAGACTCCTCTGGGATAAACTCCACAGGACTCACTGGAGAATCGACGGGGGCAGATTCAGATCGAGCACGCGTGTCAGACACATCGGGAAACCTGGCGTTAACTGGAGATGCGACAAGGCTGGGAGCTTCGGCAAGCCCAAGCTGACTGAGACTCAGCTCACCAGCACCAATAGTTGACACTGCGGATTTTCTGTTTTCCTTCTTGTCCGCCATTTGCGCCACTGGGGCAGGTTCGATGTTATCTTGGGTATCGTCGGGTTCGGGTGTTTCTTGTATGTTGGGAGTCACGCTTCGAGACTTGTTTCCGCCAATATTCAAACTGGTGTTGCTGAAAGAATTGGCAGCGCTCTGGGCAGCTGAAATCATAGACGAGAAAAAGCCACCTGAAGGGTTCTGATTCGCCGTAGGGGTTGGTTCATCACTCTCTTGGGTCGGTGTCAAGGGAGCGGATACAATGTTAGAGAGTTTGCTGGGGCCGATGTTTTGTGAATTGGATCGACTCCTCCTGTGCGCACTCATGTTCTGAGAGGAAGGACGGCCATTTGTACCCGAATTGTTCCCTGGACTACTCCAAAAGGACTTCCTCTCGGGAGACGACTGGCCGGATTTGTTGGCGAACTCAGTAGGTGTAGGTGGGGTGTTTACTATAACCGGGGCAGGTTTGTCACCGCTTGGAGGAGTTCGAGGCGGGATATTCGTGTCAACCTTGGGCTGTACCCTCGTCCGTCTTTCGGGCGAAGCAACCTTCGCTGCAGCTGGTGGCTCGAGAACTGGCAAGTCTTGATCAGGATCTGGATCCACTGAGATGGCGAGCTGTTGTTCGTCGCGAGTCTCAGACGATGGTTGGGGCTCGCTAGCTGGGCGACGCTCTGGACTCGAGTTATTCCCAGAGCTCTTCTTGGGCTTGAATATACCCTTGAGTCTACCAGCAGGTGACGGCGAACGACGAGCGGAACTTTGAGGAGGGAGCAAGCCCGTCTTACTCCGGCCGATCCGGGGGTCTTTTGAATCGATGGAGTCTGTTCGCGATGCTGGGAACGTTGACGATTTTGAAGCACTACTGTTGGATTCGACGTCTGAAAGCGAAGGCTGTGATTCTGGTTGATACTTTGCCTGTACGACGGAAGAGTTTGTCGTTAGGTGGCCTATTTGAGAAGGATGAGTAGAGAAAGGCGGCGGGTATCGAGAGTTGGATCTAAAGAGTGACGACAGCTCCAGTTAGATTGATAAAATGCAGTACGTAGTAGAGAGCACAGACGGTAACACCGATAAGTGGAGTTTGCTAGGGAAGTGGACACGGGGAAGACGGCAGATGTGCCAAGCCTGCTGAGCAAGAGAATAACCAGAAACAAAACGAAGCAGGGAGATAGCGACGTTGTAAGAGAGGTAGCTGGGAAGTATGCAATGACAAACAATCAAGTTGAAGCTTGTCAGCGCGAGTATGGGCGATTATAGCGTCGTGTGGAGCTTTGATCTGCCATCCATCTCTTAGTGCAATAAGTTACGTAGAATGGTTTGTCTCTCCTCTTGGTGCCACTTAAGCATGGATGATGTCGCAGATACTGACCGAGAGGGTCTCAGCCTCGCAGCTGTTCCCACGCAACAGAACTGGCAAAAGCATAGAGGCCGACGATCATTGCCACGGAGAATTTATTTGATGACGGCAGGGGAAAAAAAGAACGGAGACAAAAACAGAACAAGGAGAGACAAGGAAATTTGATAAAACTCACGATTCGTCTCCATCGGATTCATAGGCGCGATGGCTCTGGCTTGTTTGCTCATCCTCATCTCCTGCAATGTGCCCGGAGCGTGTACCATCGCTTTCTAAAGTTTCTCGACTCGACTGTGAATGTGCAAAGACACTAGCATCGTCATAGGACAGCCCAGGCTGTTCACGGTCTTGTTTCCTTCGAAGTCGCTTGGAGGATATTGACTTTGGTAGCAGCTTGTTCAGTCCGGTGTTGCTGCTGTTGTCCAAAGTAGTTGACATCGTTGCAGTCGCTTTCGCCGTGTATCGCAGCCTCCTGCTGTCGAGGGACGAATGGGATATGAGGGATCGAGCCGCAA
The DNA here is from genome assembly GCA_017165645.1 of Fusarium sacchari. NCBI lineage: Eukaryota > Fungi > Ascomycota > Sordariomycetes > Hypocreales > Nectriaceae > Fusarium > Fusarium sacchari. The sequence goes on from JADANP010000002.1 coordinate 505,576, forward strand.
TCGCTCGATGTTGCGTGCTCGGGAGGTGTTGGAGTGGATGCGCTCGATGTGGCGGCAGCGCTGCGAAACGCTGGTCGTGGTTGACAGGACTCCTCGCAAGGATTTTCGTATGACAAACTTGGGTTATGTATTTTCAATATTCGATAAAGGTCGAGGGCTAGGGCCTGGGAGGTAATGAGGTCTTGTCGTGGAAAACTGGATGGCGATCGAGCCAAGGATAAAAGAGTTGACGTCGTTGGTTTGTTTTAGCCCAAATGGTTTAACTAGATGACGGGCCAGACTACGAGGTCCTGGACCACGCCAAGTCGGGTCAAGTCTTGTTCGATTTGATTTCTGTGGAATTCCTCTCGATTGGGTGGCATCCAAATTCAACCGCATCCGTGGTTTCCAACTTGTGTCTGAGTGGGTGCGTACTGCATTTAACCAAGCCTGTGGCTTTTATCAATAAAGGGTGACTTCAGGGGATGTGAATTAGCTTGCAAGTCCGTAGGTATTTCGGTTGGTGTAGGCCATATTAGAGTCCGAATCAACCAGCCAACCACCGAAACCAACTGGAAGCTCTAAACTTAACCGATGAACCCGCGTACATATCCCTGTGAAGTGGACTAGTGAGGGCGCCAATAACGATATCCGTGGATGCTTAGCTGGTGGGACCAGTCAGACTTGATCCCTGCTGAAGCTCTGGCCAAACAATGGGGTTTTGTTTGAAGTCGGTGGAAGAGCTGGGTGAGACTTTGTGGCGCAGTAACATCTAACTACCTAGCTAAGGTAGACTCCTTACGCATCTGCGCAAGGCAGGTACAAAGTTAACTATACGATCGATGAGAGGAACAGCGTGTTTTGTTTAATCATAATGGGTATTGAACTCATATGCTTGAAAAGGGAAAGAAGAGGAAAAGACAAAAGCTAGAAGGCCTTGTGAGAAAATAGTTGTTTTAATCCGTGAATTTTATTGGTCTGGTAGTGTACGGAGTAGACTGGACATGATGATGACCTAATACCACCCAAGTACATGCGATGATTTAAGTCTCAAGACTATAGTTAAGTACTAGGTAGGTAGGTAGGTATTTAATACGCCTGAAAACATGGAGGTAAGGCTAAAAGCCATAATAAATATTCAATAATGACATTATTTGTCGGGACTTGTGTGATTTGTTATACGACCTATTGTTCTTTAGTTCTATACTTTAGGGTAGAAGGACTGGACCAAGACCATAACATATGTACATTAGGTACAGATACTCCGTACCTATGTAGGTAGTGGTTACTCACATATGCATCCATTATCATAAATCAGGCATCTTTACCGAAGAAACTACTTACATGTAGAAAGGTGACAGTATATATTGAAAAACCTACCTACCTAGACTGTATTACCTGGGGCACTGCATAATTCGCAGTCATTCTCCACATTTGAGACAGTGTCGTCATGAAATTCCCGATCACTTTCTGCGTGCCGTCTAGCAGTTAATTAATCCTAACCCCGCCAACAGTAGACCACTTTGGGCTCCAGCTACCTTATATTACTGCTGGTATGCGCGACTGAGGCATCAAGAGGAAAGCAAGACATCCATTATTCCATCTAGCTTTTGATCTCATAGTGAATGCGTTTTTGTTACTAGATCCTCGAAATGCCGTAAACAACCCATGAAGCATGTTTTGATAGCAGCTCTGCGTCGTTTTCCCATCCGTCAGAGTAATCGACAACTTGGACTACCAACCTGAGCCACTCAAACGCCATCACCAGTGGTCTTGTGCCTCCCCACATTTGACCATCACGTTACGATAACAACCTAACAACCTACTGCGGACAATTCATAGCACACCAGGGACAACCTAAGCTCTCTTTGAATTCACTACATATGGAACAATGGACTCGTCTCCGCTTGTAAAAGCACACGATCATGTGCGCGCCGCGAGTGTCGCTCACCATTCCTCCGACAGCACAGTCGCAATCACGGAACATACCCAAGCTGCTGGCGAGTTCGCCAACGCTGCTAGATCAACCTCCAGCATCGAAGCTCTGCGAACACTGAAGCTCCTTGAACAACACCATCGCAGGATCGCCGAGATCTTGAACCGACCGACCGAACCCACCTCCCAGACCAGCGATGCCGATCTCAACGAGAAGCATTCGTCAACCAAGACGAATCTCCCCACACAAGACGCGGACGACAAGAAAGAAAACAAGAAGGACTCTACGGCATCAAAGAAACTCTCCCCTCCGACCCAGCGTAGATATGCTCCACGGGAAATGTCCTCTTCCATCGCCAGCAACTTGGCTACCGCTCGTGGCATCCGATCAAAGTACAGAGGCCAACCTCTCGCGCCCAGTATTTCCAATGACCAAGCTCCCGGAAATCTAGACGCAGCCTCGCACCCTCGCGGAACCAAGGCCAAGATGCAGACTATCATCGATCACCAGCCTGGTAAGCCGACGTGGGTACCACCTGTTCCTGCAACCACACGCTCCGATAGCCATGGTAGAGCCTCATCGTCCCCACGCACCGATGCAGCTCCCTCTGCGGCACTCAGTGATGACGGAGGATATACTCGATTCTACAACACCTTTGGGAGCCTTATCAATAAGATCTCGGCACCTTTGGCATTTGCCGGTCTGCCACTAATCCAAGAGGAATCCATCATTTCAGAAACGCCCGACTCTCCAGAAATGTCCCCCAGTCCCAAGCGTAGTCACCTCAAGGCGTCCCCGTCCAAGGTCCTAGAACCAGACCTTAGCAAGATCTACTCTAAGGCTACCATGCAGGCTCTTGCTAGAGAAGGGCACGGAGCTAACGATTCTTTCTACGTTGTACCCACTACTGGCCACACTATGTCTTATGCAAATATTCTCAGCTTTGCCGAGAAGGAAAAAAGAAGACTGGGGGCATCATCCCACAGTGATCTTGTCGATGTTGCTGATGAAGATGACGACGACTTTGTGGATGCACGAGAAGCCCCCCCGCTGTCGCCTGGAGCCAAACGTCGCATTGGCCGTGCCCGCACTGACAAGGACTTGAACAACATCATCGAAGAGCTATACACTGAAAATAAATCTCTAAAGGACACGCTAGATAAGCTTACCAAGCGGCTCCACGCCTTTGAAGCCAGTGCTCAGAATTCCGCGATGGCTCTTGCTGAAAGTTACCGTCTCATGCGCCCTGGATCGCCCACTGCTTCACCACATACCAGCAAAGTTGCCGATGAATCCTTACGACGCAAGAACCAAGAGTTGGAAGAACAGCTGACCGCAGCCGTTAAACAGATGGAGCGACTTGAAAAGGACAACCGAAAGATGCAAAAGGTTTTGGACAAGTATCGTGAGAAGTGGGAGACACTGAAAGCTGGGGCGAAAGCTCGGAGGGAGGCCCAAGGAACGAGTGAGAGCGTGGATGATGCATCAACAACTGGGTAACAAAGAGATCACAAGTCTTTTTGATATTCCGTAAAATCTACAGGAGTTTGAACCAGAAGGGCCTTGTCCATAGGCAATGGATTGACAATGTTGACGACCCGCATTGTCGTCTTGACACATCACAGTTGCTGAATTGTGTGTATCAGCATCCTCTAGATGCGTGTGAAATTCACCCGTGGATCTACTCGCCCCATGGCCTGCTAATTCCACCAGAAGCTTACACTGAAGCTCACGCTTAGACTTCTCACATAATGCCACCATCCGATAGGGATAACCAGTGTGTCTCCTGGTTTAAGGATACACTCCCAATACTCGATACCTTGGAGCTGTTTCCTCATCTTTTGGACATCTTCGTCATTCATATTTTTAGGTTTTTCATCCCATCCCTCAAGCACACCTACGTCCAATCTACTCGTATTACTCATATCAACACCATGCTCAGATACCCGCGGCTGCATCGCATATGTTGCGCGAGGAGGAAACAGACGGATGTATTTTGTTCCAACGACCTGACAGAGCAGGTTATGATAGCCATCGGTGTGAAGAGGTGTGATAGTGCGCGCTGGGCCGAACCAGGCGTTGAGCTGGGGCATGTCAACTGACGGCTGATTTAGAGACGGAGTTGTTGGATGAGGTGGGACGTCGACCCAGCAGAAGTCTGGTACGGATATGTCGTTACGAAGAGAAGGGATCTGGTGAAAGAGGTTATGCTGGGCGAGATAGCCAACACTATCTGTTTCTCCTGTAACATAGCGATCAAGAAAATCGCGGAACTGTATAAGTTCTTGTCCCCAACCCTCATCAACATAACTTCTACCGATTTCAACTGGTACCAGACGTCTCCCCCCAAAGGTCTGAGAGAGGAGATACTCTGGATCCTTCCAGGGGCGGTCTGTGAGAGCAGGCCACTCTGTAATTAGATCTGTGAAGATAACAGGCCGCGGATCTCGGTTGTTGCTATTCATGTAGTCTTCAAACTGTGGCATTGTCCAGCCCGAGTGTCGAGGACATTCCCTCGTAGGCGAGAGCCTCGGCTGTCCGTGAGGCTGGTAGTTGGAAAAACATTTCGTCGAAGTGTCATATCTTTGACGCTTTGTTGGTCTCTCAGGTTTCTCATTCGCCGTCCAGGCTACTTCAAGCATCTGTATTGTCTCTTCAAGCCATTGTTGTCGTCCACCACCACCAGCCGTGATGAGTGCTCTGTCAAGCTTCTCAACGACAAGATCTAGAAGCTCATGTGGGACAATGCCATCGATTATGAGCGGTTGCACAATGAGGCTAAAAGAGTCAAGGATGGAAGCGTCAGTGTATATCTGACGCCATACGACTGGGAGGAGGTCATAGCGGTAGGCGTAAAATTTGGATGACGAGATGGACATTAAGTCTGCTATTCTTCTTTTAAAGAGACCCTGGTTGACGTTGACGATGCTCTTATTCGACGTCAAATCATTGTGGATTGTGATCAATGCCTGAGCCTGTCGTGCAAGAAGTCGAACCACAGCATCTTCTGTGGGATCTGTATGCGCAGCGGAGTCTGTCGATTTCCCTAAAACTCCCTCAGAAACCCCTTTGGACTCTTCAGGGCTCGAAGAGCCCGTATTTGCCGTTCTCGACCCAGCGTCTGGTGCCTCGAGGAGCTCTTGAGTTATCTCGAAATACCTGATGAGAATTTTCTCATATGCCGCTGAGGCCATGTTCCAGGAGACATATAATTCAATGAGATCCAAATCAGCCCAGTCGAAAGACGATGTTGTAGACGATGTTGTTTCAAGACGCTTGTCATGCGCCAGGATTGAAGTGTTGTGATCAATAACAGTGTAGAAGCACAGAATTGACACATCACCGCTCAAACAGTGGAAATGGTCATACCAAGCACCCAATGGCAAGGAGTTTTTCACACACAATGTTCCTCAACATGATCTACATCCACTAGAGCATCTTGATCGAGTAATTGGCATCGAGCCCAGTGTATATTCTTATGTAGTGTCCCATTCTAGCATTTTCAGCTCTTACTCTGTTCATAGAGCCACAAACTGGATGATCAAAGCGCTGCTCATGATTCAAGTCGTCATGAGTGGATTTCATTATTTCTTTACAGCTTACACACGTATATCTTAGCTCGTCCATACTCCCACGACGCCGTCTCGTCTGCCTTCAACAAGATATCCATCTCTTACACGTACACGCTCCACGATGGCGGGAGTCTTACCCTCTTCAGCGGCCGTGATGCCGGCGCCGCATTCCCATTGTCGTCCTTCCACCTTATCGTACACCTTGACAACGTCCTCACCGGCAGCACTGACAATTCTCCGGGCATCAAACATCATGTCTGTGATTGGATTGTCGTAAGCATATGCGTCGTAAATAGACCCTGTTCTAAGGTCCCAAATCTGTGGTCACAATTAGTCACGGTGTACTTGAAAGAATACAAGAGAACAACGTACCCTGATGCTTCGATCTACACTTCCCGTCACCAGATGCACATCGTCGAATTGGAGACATGTAACTGCACCTGTGTGACCAACTAGACTGCGATGGACCTGGCCGCTTCGAAGATCCCAAAGTCGTACCATGCCGTCTGCGGTACCACAAGCAAGTGCCGTCTCAAAGACCTGCAATGCACCCACGAAGTCGGCCGAACTGCTCTGAGATCGCCCCGTAGGTCGCCACCCGCTGTCTGTAGTCGTCATACTTGCTGCTGCCGCCCACATAACGTCTAATGTTTGCACGCAACGTCCCTTTTCAAGATCCCAATGGCGAATCGTCTTGTCCGCAGAACCAGAAACCATCACATCGCCCCTGAAGTGAAGGGCTGTGATCTCGTCGACATGCGATTCCAATGTGTACAGAGGGCAATCAGCCATGCTACCAGGTGGGGGTTCGAGATGGTTATCCGTTCCAAAAGCGATAGCATCCTCATCATCGTCTTTTCCCAAGCCGCCATGAGGGTCGTAGTGCGCCTTACTGAGATCCCAGAGTCGAATGGTCGCATCCATAGAGCCCGTTGCGAGAATGTTATCCTCAACCTGTAAGGCGCGTACCGAAGCAGTGTGCCCTTCCAAATAACCCATGCATCTTCCAGCGTTGAGATCCCAAACGCGGACTGTATCGTCCAGCGCAGCAGTAACCATAGTCCCGAAGGGGGCGTCAAAATCCACTGCTGTAATCGTGTCCTTGTGTGCTCGGAGCTCGCGAATGGCTGTGCCAGGCTCGAAATGCTCGTGCAGAATGGGCATTGACTTCTTACGATGTACCTTTTTCGTTTTCCGAGGGGTGCTACCTGCTTCTGAGGAGGGGATCTTATCATAAACTGATTGGGACATGAACTCATGATCGTGATCATCGGCATCGCCTACCAGATCTTGTTCGTCCTGGGTTCGTGTGTTTCGTGCGATTTCCTCAGCCTCATCAACCAGCGCCTGCGCCTCATCAACTCGGATTTCCATCTCGGAAACTTGTCAAGTCAGTAGAGTCTTGTCACGTATTTGGCACATCACATACTGTCATGCTCCAGCATAGCTTCATCTTGCTCCAACCCAGCGAGCCTGTCCAGAATAATTCTTCGCATGCCGTTAAGATTGGCGATTTTGTTATCGATTTCCCGAATCTCGTAGCTCGCCATGCTCTTACGAGTGCCCAGCAGCCCAAACTCATGCATCATGGCAGCCTTCTCTTTTTTTAATTGAGTCAATTTTTTAGGGCTTCCTGGCGTCCCATCTGAGTCTTCCAGCATCTTGCGACCGCGTGTGACTCGTCGCTGGAACTTTTTGCCCTCGTCAGTCAACTCGGGGAAGCTGGCCTGAAAACCCTGAAACAGCGAGTAAGGATTGTCATGCTCGGGAATATTGGCGAGCAGTTCATCGGGAAGGTATGTCAAAGCGCGATGCTGGATTTCGTGCGTTGAAAGCCTGGAGCGCATGAGGTCGGTTGGGGTTGTCCTGGCCATCGCGAACATGCTTCGCTGGACCGTCGGCCGCTTCATTTGTTTGTGCACCTCAGCCATCGCGGTTTGGTAGTGATGAGCCGTGGCTTCGGCATTGGGTCCGATCAAATGAGTAGCTGTAGTTGTGACCTTTCGACTGAAAGCCTCGAGTCCGCGCGTCTACTCAATAAACAAAGCATTGAGGTTAGCTATATGCGGCCTGAATGACAAGAGACAATGGAACTCGAGTAGGTATCTACACACCGACACAATAGACTGGTCGTCATCTCCGCCTTCGTCGAAGCCATAGTGAGTCTCTTGGTTTGCCATGGCCTAGCTCCTGGCGGAGGTGCAGAAGCTCAAGAGAATCGGGGGGGCCTTGGAGCGATTGAATTGGGGTGCAAGATTGACGCTGAGGCTTCGCACAAGGAAGAATCAAAAGATTTGGAAGCTCACGAGGAGTTTATCATGACGCGCGCCGGGATAACCTTGGTTATTGAGGTGGAGGGCAAAAAAGACCCGAACAGGCTTGGATTTGGGCTTGGGAGGCTTCTGATCTGAGACGCTAATGTGGGCAAGAGCAGGATTGGATGGATGGCATCCCTTTGTAATTGGCTCATGCGACACTTATGCCACAGCGCTGGAACTGCTGGAATGATCGCTGGGGGCTGCGAGGATAGTGGCGCACAGGTCAAACTGTGCCCTGTAAGGTGTTTTAAAATGCTATGGAAGGTACCTTTAGGTTTCCATCCACTTCCGGTGACGTTCAACGCCGAGCTTGACCTCTTCCCCGAGCTTACCCCTCGCCCCTCCATGCTCAATTTTATTGTGCCGCAGGAAGTGGGAGGAACCTAGGTAGGGAAATGCCGGCTCTCCACTAGTTCCGCCCATGCCCTCTCACTTTGGGCCTCTTGCCGACCATCTCATGCCTGCAATTTTTTAACGAGTAATTTAGAGTACCTAAGCAGCTAAGGTAGGTACCTATACAGACAGAGCTCCAGCCTTTCCGTGCCCGCTTTATGCTACCAACTAATGGGTATAGGTGGTGATTAACCCTTCGGTACTTCAACATTGACTTTGGACGACTCATTACCCAATTTCTGTCATTTACGAGATCTGGATCCAATCTTTGGATCATTCAGGTCAATACATCCACCTCGGAAGCGCATCTCCCAGGCGTTCGATTCCTTTGTTTTTTTATATTTAAAACAGAACCACTATGGATACCGTTATCAACATGGCCGATGCCGAACACGCACTGGATCTGGCCCGAATCCGATTCCAACTTATGTATGAGCTGCTCTCTGCTTCCCGTACCATCTGTTTTGCCCAGACTGACAGTAGTAGTCGTCTTGAAGACACAATCACCTTCCATCTGATCGAGAGAGTGCAGTTCGCATTGAATGGTGTAAGTGGGATTAGAACGCCTTATGCAAACCCCGGTCCAGCCGAAAGATCCCAGATCGCATAATAACGATAATTAATCATGTCATCATTCTAGACGATCTACGTTCCTGGGGCTGTGGAATTGCCTGAAGCGAACTTGAGCTTCCTCGATTGGTATTTTCGCGAGCAGGAGAAGCTACAATCCCTTATCCGACGCTTCGAGTCGCCTGACGAATATCCTTTCTTCCCTGATGCGTTGCAGAGCCCGATACTCAAGCCTCTCAACTACCCCAAGATCTTGCATGAGAACAGCGTCAACGTGAACGACAAGATCAAGAAATTCTATACGGAAAAGTTCCTCCCCGCAGTTTGCCCCGATTTCGGACGTGAGGAGCGGGGTGAGTCTCAAGAAAACTACGGCTCAACCGCAACCTGCGATATTGCTTGCCTACAAGCTCTATCACGACGCATTCACTTCGGCAAGTTTGTCGCAGAGTCCAAGTTCCGGTCGGATGAGGAAAAGTATATTCGGCTTATCAAGGCTGAAGATCGGGAGGGCATCGCTGAATCCATCACTAATGCAGCAGTGGAGAAGAAGGTCCTTGAGCGACTACGACTCAAGGCTTTGACATACGGCAAGGACCCCTCCATCCCCGACGGAACCGAGGGAGCGGCGAAAATCGATGTTGACGCTGTTGTTTCAATGTACAAGGACTTTGTTATCCCATTAACCAAGGAAGTCGAGGTGGAATACTTGATGCAAAGACTAGAACCAAGTGCCTGAGCTTCATCTCATCTATTGCGCCGCACTGAGATATTCATTAACAGCTTTGACCGCCCCTGGGAACTTGTTCGCCTCGATGAGAATCATGTGCCCGTGCGCCTTAACGCCCATTTCTTGGAATGCCCGTTTACTGTCTGCCGCCGACTCGTCCTCTTTTGTGTAATTGAAATTGCCGTGCGCTACCGCGTGTTTTTGCAGCACCTCGTCCTCCATGTGGAAATAATAAATGCCGGCCTCCTCCTTTGCCCTTTTGCGCTTCTGATTCTCGACATCCAACTTAGACTCGAGTTCCTGGTATGTCTTGGACAATATCAAGTAGTGAGTGAAATCATAGGGTTCCTTGTCCTCCACAGCAGCCTCAACCTCGTCGATAAGCATTGAATATAGTGGTGGGGCCAGCTCAGAAGGCATGTTAATAAGGCGTTCAGAGAATACAAGTCCCACGTGTTTTCCACTTTTGAGAACGTCGGCAATGGGTGCCAGTGGCGAGCTACTCTGTGCCTTCTCGATCAGGTATTTGATGATATCGTTCATGGGCTCCTTTTCCTGGTGGACAACCGTGTTCAGAATAGTGAGCATAGCGTAGGCATCAGTAGCCTTTCCGTCAACCTTAATGGTAGAACCAATGGTGGGTTGCGAGAGAACGAGATCGGCGAGGGCAGACATGTTGAAGAGATTCGCATCAACATCGAATAGTTGTCGCAAGAGAGTCTTGGTGCCGTGGAAGTCAACCTCGGGGTCAAAGTTGAACCACTCAAAATCAACGTCGACCATATCGAAGTCCTTTGGTGCAGTCAGTAGGATGCGCGTGCAACTTTGAAAGCATCTTGCCTACTTCGTCATCAGAACCGTCCTCGTCCATTTTGTCGACATCCGCCGGCGGGACATCCTTGCCCTCTTCGCGCGCTCGCTTCTTACCCATTGTTGAATATTGGATGAGCGTCGATTTGGAAGATTTGATGTTAGAACGAATGTAAGAGGACTGAGAAGGTCAATTGAGTTACTGGCGCAAAAAAAGTATAAGTTGGCAAAGTTTCACCAGTGATGTTGAGCCAAAACATTTTCTAGGCCCCTCATCACTAACAACTTTTTGGGCCGCCGATAAGATAAGAGCAACTACCTAAGGTGCCCAGGCTGTAGTGGGAGCTTAGGTCGCTCAATGAAGCAACGGCCACCTATGTATGCCCAGTCAGGTGTCATGGGCCCAGGTGAGGTACCTACAGTAATAAGTAGGTACCTAAGCTCCCCAGCCTAGACGGGAATGGCTGCAACCTGCGGGAACAGAAACGCCTCGGACGATGAGTGGCAAGAATAGGCTGTATTGTAACGGGCTACCTAGGCTACCTGATATTTGGATAGAAGTCTAAGGCATAAGGTACTCATTCATTTAAGACAATGAGTCTCGAGGTGAGAGTGAGAGCGAGAGGAAGTACAAGTATAAACTACTACCTATTGCCGTGCTATCAATCCATTAAAGTGCCCATCGGTTTGGATCTGGGCTGCTCGCGTCCTCGCCCGCTCAATTTGGTACTCGTTACGGAGTACTCCACCTCCATCTTGCTCGCTACCCCCGTCCGTCCCTGCCGACCACCGACTGGACTTAGTTCAAGCGCGCGCTGAACCAACGCAACGTCATTCCTTCAGCTTCTCTCTCTCATCAGCAATCGCCCAACGAACACAATCGCCTGATCCTATCGTTGATATTTCATTTGCGATGGACTACAGCTCCACGATCCACGACGTCGAGGATCCCGCAGGCGATTCACCATGGGGCAACTCCCCTGTGTCGTCTCCATCGCGAAACAACATTGCTGCCTTCAATCCCGCCTCGGCTGATGCTCCTCCTCCCTTTCGCTACAACACACAATCCTCGAATGGCCTGTCTCAGGACCAGCCTGCATCCCAGTCTGAAGAATTCCAGCGCCCAGGGACTGCGACTACAGCCTCTGGCACTGAGGATGGTACTGAGGCTTCAGGTACACTGAACACCTCAGAGGCGCAGTCGCAATCCACAGCCGCTGAACCGTCAGCAGGGGAGGACGGACAATCTCAAGCACATAGCCAGCAACACAACCAGGCTGGTGCGCCGGCGTCACAGTCTGGACAGGAACAACACCCCTCAAAACAGGCTGGGCCTCAGTATCGACTCCAAGCCAAGATTACGGGACTCGAACGCACTGGCAAGAAGGATCCCATCCTCCGATTCGATGTTCACGTACGATTTCCGAGCTCCTTTTATACCTCCATCATGGACTGACAGGTCACAGACTAACATCCCCCGCTTTCGAACAACTCAATTCCGAGATGTTCGCCGTCTACACTCCGAGTTTGTCAAACTCGCCGATCATCTGATATCCGCGAATCCAGAGGTGTTTGTCCCCGCGGTCCCGCCGCCTCTGACCTCCGCTGGAGCTGGGACAGATGAAGACGAGATTCGGGTCAAGGCCCTGATGCAGAGGTGGTTGAACTACGTTTGCGGTAACGAAATCCTGATGCGGGACGACGAGATGGTGCTCTTTGTGGAGAGTGACTTTGGTTATAGCCCCATGGTGAAGAAGAAGCAGCCAGCGACAGGCGTCCGCAGAAAGATTCTGAAGCAGTTCGCTCCGCCCCCTGATGATACCCCTGAGCTTGCGGACGCACGTCCAACAGTCAAGCTCTTTTATCTTGGTAGCATGGATGCTGGACACAAGGTTGATAAGCTGGTGAAGGCCAGGAGGGGTAAGCTTCCGACAGACCGCACAAATCCAGCATGCTGAACATCTTTAGGACTTGGCCTCTCCGAAGCCGATTACGGTGCTAAACTCACAAGTATGCATGTCCAGGAACCCCATCCTGGTTTGGCAAATGCATATCGAAAGCTGGGTAAAGTCGTCCAGACCGTCGGCGACTATCATGCTGCCCAAGCGACAGCAGAGGCTACAACTATTGGCGACCCATTCCAATATCACTCGCAAGACGCTTTCATTGTCAAGGAGTCGCTTACCAACCGACAGATTCTGATTCGCGAATTCCTACAAGCTCAGGAAGCTACCCGTAGCAAGCTCAATGCGGCTGATCGCCTCAAGGCCAGTTCGAGTGTTCGCCGCGAAAAGGTGGACGAGGCCATCACAGCATTGGATGACGCTCGCCAGCACGAGACCTACTTGTACAACAAGACTAACCGTGTGACCCAAAACTTGGTCCAGGAGCGTCGTAAGTGGTTCTCGAGAACTTCTGCTGATCTCCGCCTGAGCATTAGGGAATATGTGCTCAGAGAGATTGAAGCTGAGAGGCGGACTCTGGCCCTGCTGGAGACAGTCCGACCGGATATCCGATCAATTGACGCCTCCGGTGGGCTGAGCCGATTGGGTCGTGAGTCGCATCCTACCGTGCGTCGATCAAGTCTCGCAGCCAGCCAAGGCCCCAAGGGTGACTCTTGGAGTGGCGTTCCTCGCCGTTCAGATGCCACGGGTCGCAGCGTGTCAGGCAGTCTCATCAGCAAGGTGTCAGAGGAGGGCGAGAGCGAAGAGAGCACCGAGGCAGCTCAAGGGCGACAGACGGGGGGCCGTGCCGGCCTTAAGGGTGTCAGCGAAGAAGATGACGAGGATCGTGTGGATGCCAGGAATGCTGCGAGCCGGCTAGCGGCCAGCACCTTCTGAGCTGCAGCAGCAACGAGTGCACTATGTGGATTGATGGATGAATAAGGGGCTTGCATCAGATTCCCTCTTCTTTTGATAGCATTGCTCTGAGCCTGGTGTCGTATGTAAAACTGATTTTCTTTATCGCTGCGTTTGTGATCTTCTAGTCTCAGGCCTCATGACTTTATGTCAAACGCCGTGGTGTGTGTGGAAATGCCGTGCAACCGCAACACTATGCCTTTGATAATGTCATTGCGCTGCCGGAACCTCAGTGTCATTTATCACCATCGTTCGATCTTGAAGGGATGGCGGTGTATAGAGTTGGTGGGCTGGTTACAAGGAAGACTGCACATCTCCCAGCTCCCAATGGTGGAGGATGGGACGTGATGACTGGCGTATCAGGTTAAAGCTGTGATAAAGGCCCATTAGAGAGTTATTCATGAGCGCAAATGAGGTTCGAGGAGCATGCTTCATCGTTCACACGAGCCTATGTCCTAATGTTGAGGAAGCCATTGATAGATAAGATAATTCGAGTTTATTGGATATACCATGTCTGATACTGAAATCCGGTCTGGAAGACCCTGACTATAATCTTGACCGAGGCCAAGCTGCAGGAAAACACTTTACGCCATGTAACGGTCGCACAGAACATCTGTTCGAGACTCTAGAGGTAGTATGTAGATTGCATTTCTGTGATGATTATGGCGAAACCTGCTGTGCACGCACATATGTTGTGTCACCCTGAAAGCATTGGGAGCGATGGCATAGCTAAGCTCTCAACCTCAGTCCAATAGCCATCCCATCAATCTTGCATGAACAAGACTGTCAGCAACGCCCCAAAATCGAACCAACCAGCCTTGCAGGTCCCAATGTTTGTCGGACAGCACCCATAGGGCTGTTTCAAAACGAAGGCCTCAAGCGGAGGATTGAGAGTGGCATCCTATCAAATACTGCCTTGAGACACATGTGCAGCTGGTAGGCTGTGTCCCTTGACCTTCCTTTTAAGTAATGTACATACTGTACTGTAGGAGGGAGCTGACATGTGTCTTGCATTGCTTGTCTTCTCTTATTAAAATAGAGTTTGCGTGCTAGCATTAGTATTCCGCTCGCTGTTTGTTATTGTAATCCAATGAGACGATGCCTGACTGAGCGAGGCCAAGCAAGCATCTGCATCCAATGTACATACCTACCACTCCGTACTGTATGTCGTGCTCAAGGAAGAGGCGGTCTGAAAGAATTGCGATTGCCTGCCTACACATAACACTTTCACGACACCCTAGTTAGTACTTGGCGACTGTCATGGCTTGAACTCTGTGGAAGCGAGTTGTTTGTCTGCCGATTCATGCCATGGATTGTAGCTATGCGCCCTTTGACTCTGTCTAGTTACCAGGCAAGTCTGAAGGAGATACTGGTACCTATTCTCTGATGTTCGTAGCTGATTAAAACATTAGATCAGTTGTCGGAGTCCTCGCATAAAGGCTGAATACTTGATAATAGGCTATCAATATCATTGGGGGGTTTTACCCGCGACTGACGGTTATCAGAACTTACCTCCGGCTGGGGTAACTAGACTTTCGAGACTTGGTATCCGTATAGTCTGTCACATCCAGGGGTTGGGATGAAGTAGTGGAACCCCAAGCGCATGGCATCTCGTCATTTCTGCACCTTGTGGCTAACTAACCCTTAGAATAGACGTGCAGCAAGATAGGTAGTAGCTAGTCGGTACTAGTTAAGCTACCGTTGCAACTCTCTTGTTGCTTGTACATATGTAAGCAAGTACTCCGTATGTTGTGACTCCAATCCCGAACAACGGAATATTTCGCCTTGACAGAAAGTCAATGCGTCAGGAATTGAGCACGCACGCACACGGACGGACGGCGTCGGCACTTGGTCAAGCTGTTGGGTTTGGTTGGATCAAGCTGAACTTTGCGGCAAGGATGGAGCGAGCTGCATTCTAGAAAACTTCTCAACTTCCGAATGGGCCAGATAACCCTGGGATGACCCAGTCTTGGCTGTTGAGGCAAGCTTTAGCCTGGTTTTAGGCGAGAGGAAAGACGTGCAGATTGTTTTCGTGTGTTGGCTGTTGAAAATTTTCATGTTATGATGAAGCTGCTGGCAGTCAGAACATGTACCAAGCCGCAAGCCTACTAGATGTACCATTGTTGGTTATTGCCCATAGTTATAACACTCCCCCAAGTCATGGATGTATCCACCGATAGGAGACACCATAGCCACACTTAGAGATCATCATTATGTATTCATTCTCACCCCCATCGGGAGAGAACAGATCGCCGTGGTGAAGACAACTGAGAAGATGGCGGAAGCAATCCCACCCCATCCCCGCCAGACGGAGGGAGGGAGGGAGGGAGGGTGGGAGGGAGGGCTGGACCATACTTACATATGGGGTCCGGGGTTTGGGCTTCTGATCCCTGCCAACTATAGATTTACTGTCGACATCGTGTTGCTTCTTCTGTGGTTGATCCTTGGCCCTTGGAACCCTTGATAAGGCACGACATGACAAGACCGACAGGTGGAGGTGATAAGCGGCTATGTACTAATGTATGTATATATGTATGTATAAATCCTGACTGATAACAGCCTGAGGCCTCAAATTGTTTCCCATGTAATATTCTTCGGTTCATTTAGAACAAAACGTGGGTTGGTCCAGCGAGAAATCAAACCCGAGACACTGTTATGGACACCACGCGATGTTTCCTACCATGCAAGGTAATAAGAGGACTGAGGACGGGAAGGTTGGTTCTTGGTTAAAGTTCTGCCCTTGGTCTGGAACTTGGAGGGGATGGATATCCCCCGATTGGTGTGATACACGGCTGGCAAGGTTACACGGAATATGTGTGTACATATGTATACTGGTACATACGTATATACTAGAGGAGATTACTATCAACAAGGAAAGGCTCAGTTGAGACAAGAGAACCTCTGTGGCCACCTTTGCACCGAACGATGCGGGCACCTTATCTGGTATGCTCTCTTCTCTCATCAGTCTTGTTCATCATCAGCTTGACCTACGAGCATTGCAGAATCAAACATGCCTCCACCGGCCGTGACATTCTCGCAGCAAGCCATCCTTGGCCACCATCAACTCTTGAGACAAATTGATCACTTCTCAAATTCACTTCATGTCCCAGAAGTAAGTACATACATACGTACGACGTAAGTTAGTAGTCAGCGAGAGGATATGACTCGGCCCGTTGTCTAGCCCTGCAGTCTGAGACTCAACATGGCGTATCCATTGGCTGGTGGCTGACAACGGTTGGAAAACCGTTGACGACAGCTCTCGAGAGTCGAGAGCTGGAACTGTCGAAATCATGATATTCCTTTTGTCCACCCATACCAAAGAGACCGCTATTTGCACCAACACTCAAGCTTGGCCAGCCTTTCTCATACTGGGTTCCCTCTGTTCCAAGTCGATATCAAGCAATGTCTTGTCTTTAAAACAAATGTAGTCGTTGACGTTCCAGACACGTGCGTCAATGACACTCTGTAACTGTCGTGGATGTCTTCCACAATCTCGCTCACCGCGATCTCGGGCTGATTAGGGACCACACCACGACGCTGCCTGCATGGCTACAGCAGGACAAACATGGTCCCCGGTACACCTGGCCGTCTTCCGCTGCGGAGGCATGCAACAGTATCTACGGCACACGTTCGTCACAATTGATGATCTTTGTTTCCTTTTTAGAACGGGCACCAGTAGTGGCCAGCCTTTTCAAAATCCTCAACACTCGTGTAAGCCGTCATCACCAAAAGACTCATTCAGCACTCCTCTATCAGCGGCTGGACACCTTTCACCAAACCAACTACCTTACCTAGGTATGTACTACCTATGCTGGGAACCTAGGAACCTACTAACTTATACACTAACCTACTACAATGTCCCTGTTCACGATGACCGCTATTAGACCCTTGATAGCGCGCCCCGCGAACAAGCATTAGGGCCCTCAGTGACGCCCCATCTGTGCATGCAGGACGCCTGCCCGCCTGTTACATACAGGCAATTCTGCTTCGTGGTCCGGCCTCGGCCCAGGCACATGGCGACCATCTTGCTCTCTTGAGCATCAGGGGCTGTCGTTCTGCCGATACGCCATTGCCATCGTGCTAACTAACTCCTGCAGCTAAGGTTAGTAGGCACTGTAGTTTGCGATATGACAACACCTAACGGAACGCTCCTCGTTTCCATTCCCACCGATAGCTTGTTGCTTCCTGACTGGGCCTTCTCCCTCCCAGTTCAAACGCCTCAGGACGCTGCTCCACCTTGGCACTGAGCATTTTGATGATGAGCGCACGCCCTTGCTTCTGATTGCTCTCGATCCGGTCTCCTCTGGCGAATTGCTCCGGAGGTTACTGGCGAGGAGTGTTATCTACTTAAGGGGTGGGAACCCGTCTCTCCTTGGGCTCATTCTTCCTCGATCCAACGATACATAGCCGTGAGCCTTTTCTCTACCTGCCCAAACCGGCTCAAGCATTCGTGCCAAACAGCTCGAGGATATCAAATCAAGTCTTATATACTTCTATCTCTTACACCTTCCTTAGGCACTTGGCACTTGGAGCGCCTCCACGAGCTATCCTAGGCCCTTACCCCCACGCGCTGGCTGTCTCCCACGTTTCCATCTCTCTCCACCAGCCAATCCCCTTTGCTGCATTTGCCCCAAACGGCAACTGATCAAGCCATCGCCCGACCTCAAGTCTCCATTCTCACCAACATCCCACCTTTATCCCACGCTTCAAGCGTTGTTGTTGACAGCTATGGCCCCAGTTGCTACGGGAGAGATCGCACCAACGCATCTACCCGCTGGTCCATCGAAGCCATTGAGCATCAGTGCCTCTGTCTTGCATGGTCCCCGCGATCTGCGACTGGTAAGCCGACCCTGGCAACCTCTATGGTTTGCTGTCGTTTCAGCCCTACCCGAACACTTGGCTGACTTCCCCTGTTACAGGAAACAAGGACCATTGAGGCTCCAGCCGCAGGCGAGCTTCAAATCGCTATCAAGGCGACTGGCATTTGTGGTTCGGACGTCTCCTACTACAAGAAGTTTGCCAATGGCGATCTCTGTGCCTGCCACCCACTGTCACTAGGCCATGAATCGTCAGGGGAAGTTGTTGCTATTGGTCCTCAAGTGAGTGGCTTCAAGCTGGGCGACCGAGTTGCTCTTGAAGTTGGTGTTGCTTGTGGAAACTGCGGCATCTGCCGCAAAGGCCGTTATAACCTCTGCAAAAAGCTGCGTTTCAGAAGCAGTGCCAAAACATACCCTCACTATCAAGGCACATTGCAAGAGAGGATTAACCATCCCGCCGTCTGGTGCCACAAGTAAGCTCAGCTCGATTTTCCTGACAGCCCTGGTTACTGACCCGAATGCAGGTTGCCCGATAACGTCTCGTTCGAGGCCGCCGCCCTCCTCGAACCGCTGTCTGTAGCTATCCATGCGGTGAACCGTGCCAGGCCCGAGCCGGGTTCCACTGCACTTGTTATTGGTGCCGGTACTGTTGGCCTCTTGACTGCCGCAATGGCTCGTCAATCTGGCTGCACATCGGTTACAATCACCGATATCGATGCTGGGCGTGTTAACTATGCCCTAAGCCGTGGATTCGCAACCCATGGCTTTGTTACCCCCCTGTCCCGTTTGAACTCTTCAAACTATTCTTCTGGAATCTCTACACCCGAGACTGGTATCATTACTCCCGCCAGCACCTTTTCGACCGCCAGCCGCTTCGATGGAGCCAAATCATTGGCGGCGGATATCCTTGCTTCGTCAAACCCTGCTGGTACCTTCATGCTTGAGGAGGATGAGGATGGCGTGGATGTCACATTCGAGTGCACTGGAAAGGAGGTATGCATGCACACGAGCTTATATGCCACCAAAGCTGGCGGCAAAGTAATCATGGTGGGCATGGGAACTCCGATCCAGACTCTCCCTCTCTCCGTGGCTCACCTCCGCGAGATTGACATCCTGGGCGTATTCCGGTATTCCAACACATATCCCACAGGTATTCGACTTTTGTGCTCGCAAGCTGCGAACCCCTCTGGCTGCAGCCTACCCTCCTTGGACGACATGGTCACCCACCGTTTCAAGGGCCTGGATCAGGCGCAACGTGCATTTGAGCTAGCAACACGCACCAGTGACGACGAGGGCAAACTTGTCCTCAAGATTGTTATCGAGGCATAAGATGTTTCTCAAAATTGCCTTTTCACGACTTACGAATGATAGACAAAAAAGATATCCAAAAAGCTACGTATTCTAGTGGCGTATTTCACGGGGGACGTGTAAATAGATTCTCAGTTATGAAGATACCAGCTATTATGCTGGCAGTTTGGAGGTAAGATCGGGTTTGATTGGTGAGATACCAAGTATGATGTGAAGTGGCTTAATGGGCTGGAAGAATGAGTTGGCAAGGAGTTGGTCCTAACAGACATAGTTCACGATATTAACATGACCACTTGATCCCATCTTGACTTGACACATGAAGCCGGCATTTCTCCACAAACAACTAGACTTGTGAACATGGTATGGCTAACTAGTGTATGATTTAATTCATGTCTAAACACGATTTGAAGTTGTAATCTACCTCTTCTAACACCAAACGCCCGGCTGAATGCAACTAATCGTTTCTGTCGTACGCCTCATCGTGACTTCACGCGTATATCTAGCAATCTCAGATCAAGAGATCGCCAGCTCCACGAATGTTATAAGCCGCTGGGTCGATGACAAAATCCTGTCCGGGTCCAGGAGGAGCACCACGACGGTGCGACGCCTTTGCGTTTTCTACAACATAGAACTTCTTACCAACGTCACGGGCCTGGCCGACGCTCTGGACAATGCCGTTGAGGAGTCTCACCAGGTTGACATCATTTGCTTCGTGGAGCATCTCGCGCTCAAATGCGGCCCTGTCCGAGGGAATGACGAGGTCCAGGCGGCTGACGAGGGCTTGTATCTGGCGAAGCACTGTCGCTGATGGAGTCGTATAGTCGGCGTCCATGCTACTGGAATCGGCTGTGTTCCCGTTGATGTACGAGGGAGGAAGACGCTCTAGGTAGGTGGTGAGAAGGAGTATTCGGGACTGGAGCATCTTGATAGCGTTGGCCTTTGCTGTAAGGGCAGCAATTGTTTCGTCCTCCTCCGGCGTCAGAGCAACCTCACCATCCTGCGCAGTCGGCTTGCTGTGATCTTCGTCGTGGCTCTCCACTAGTCGGCGTTTGCCCTTGCCATTTGACTCGATGGACAAAGAGGGCTTGTCTTCCTTTTGTGGAGCGGCAGCAGCGTTTCCTCCTGAAGCAGCAACGTAGTTCATGCTGATCATCTCTGTTTCGTCGGTCTCAACCGAGTAGGGAAGCTCTCTGAACTTGAGCTTGAGAGTGGGCTCCCCGTCATCCATCTTTTTGTCCTCTCCATCGTTATCCGCCTTTGGGTCGTCGACTTCATAATTGCTCTCGTAAATAGTGAGCGGAAGTCTGCCACCGACGGAGTGATCAAGGACCTGTTCCGGGTGGAATCCGAGGAGTATAGCTGACTCGTTCCAACCTTCGAGAATCTGATTGTGGATTGGTAGGATAGTAGGGGTCGGACCTGAAGAAGGTAGAAGGGTGTACCATCCAACGAGGTCGAGGTGTCTATCTTTGTGGACAGTGATCACTAGTACATATTTAGAGGGAGACGATGATAGCATGGGCGACTTTACTGACTCTGTTCTAACCGTGCGCCGAATTTCGTGGCATCGAGGAGGTATCCGCCTTGCACATTGGGCTCTTGTCGGGTGTGAGCCTCAAAGGCATGCTCGACTGTGATTTCGCGACCATTCTGTTGACCTAGCAAGACGCCAATGATGGGCCCCTCCTGTTGGCGAAGAGTATGCCGTGTGATGTAATCGGAGATGGTGAGGAGGACCAGTGGGTGAAGAACAGCCTGAAGCTCGGAACTCTTCTGGTTGGAGAGAAGAGGGTTGGCGAGGGTCGGGGCAGCCATGGTGAGCTGAGGCGAAGACACTGCGGTGCGTTTAATGTCAGGCGTGTCGGGGAAATTATGTGGTGACGTTAAGGAAGGGGGTTGAGATTAGTGTGTTTGGTATTTGAATGAAGCTATCGTTAGCTTTGGTCAAGGCGGCGTTGGCGTGAAGGATGATGGAGATGAGTTGCTGGTGAACGGATCATGGGAATAAAGATGCCCCGCATCCATGGATGGATGGATGCTAAGGTAGGCCCCACAATAGGCTGCTACCTAGTACCCAGAGGCTAGAGCTCCAGGGCTACCTGAGCTAATAAGGTCTAACCTAAGGTAATGGAGAGTTGGAGACTTGAATGTGGGGTCTGTTCCGTCAGTGATAACAGTATTAGGTCAGCATTCAATTTCCGTTCTGATTTCGACATCTAGCGGCATGTAACCCTGAATTTTGCCGACGTTTATTTACGTTAGTAGGTAGTAGAGTGAAATGTCATGATCATGATCATACAATGAATCAAGCTGAGCATATGTGATGTGTGTGTTTAATGCTTTGTGTGTAGGTATGAGCTGATGTAATCCTATTATCAGTCTATTTATGGTATATCTACTGTCTATCCGTCGTCGACATTGACGCGACCTCGCTTGGCTGAGCAGATCCATGCCTATGCCCGTGCCTGTGGCTAGTTATTGTGTATTTCTCTGGTGCTTTGATCAGCATCCAGGAGTCGAGATCCAATCCGCCAATCCATTTGATACACCAGCTGCTTTGCCATGGTTGCAGGTTACTCGGCACAGCATTCAAGCCGGTAAAATAGCCTTTGCTACTCCGTACTGTGTCAGTTCTTCTTTGTACGAGAACTCAACAAAGGTCGAATCTAATAAAATTTCCGTTGTCACCAAGTACAATCCTTTGTTAACTCAAAAAGAAGCTTTCAAGCTTGACCATCTCCACCAATTTTCAAGCCGCTCAAGGCAAGATATGCAAAGCGAATGCAAATGCATCCATCCCGCCATCCAATGCAGGCATCTCATTTTGGCTCAGACGGGCGATACCACCGGCAAGTCTGTTTCCCTCTTATTATTATTGTGGCTTCATTTTCTTTCTTCTCATACACCCGAGTCTCACAATTTCCCACATTCCGCCTTTCTTCTTTTTCTTCTTCTTCCTCTTCCTCTTCTCTCTCTTTGCTTTCCCCGCCATTCATTGATTTGATTTTCAAGATCCATCAGCCTTTATCCTCTTTATCTCCATCAAGATCGTCGTCCCATTGTCTCTTTTCTCCCCCTTCACCTATTTCAGCCCCTCCTCTTCCTTCTCGGTTGTCTCTCCTTCTCACTGGCTGGACCATAACTGGATCTTTCCGGCAAATATCAAGCACTCATCTGATCTGAAATAGTCGCACATCGCATTTCTTATCTGCCTCGAATCTCATACTCAATCTCAATCTCTAATTCTCCGATATTCATCGCCAAACCCAGTCTTTGTCGCCGCCGCCAGATTTGACCCAGATTTGACCCACCTTTGAATTTAGTCTCCCGTCTCTGGCGACCACTCCATATTGTCTCACATCTCACCACTCTCAATTTTGGACACACCCAAACCATGATCGCCGCCTGTGGTCAAAGTACGGACAAAGTGGTCCGCGTGTCGACGGCTTCACATCATTTGAACATGACAACGCCGGCTTTCTACCTGCAGCAACCCACGACACGCACAGTCATGCCGTCTCGTAGTGGGAAACGTCCCCATTGCGATAGCATCGACAGCGACTCGCCTGCGCCGAGCAAGAAGTACAAGCAAGCCACCTCTTTCACTTCCGATACTTCCTCGACATCGGCAACGTCGACTGCTAGCTCTATCGACTTGAAGTATCCTTCAATAGAAACACCACTCAGCATTGACACTCTCATGCCGGCCTTCAGGAGCGTGCAGTACGACCGTCCCACCTACCGATCAGTATCACCACAGCCACCATCACCCAGATCGCATTGAAGCTCACCTCATTAAAGGTGCTACGAAAGACACGGCCTCGCATTTTGTTTTGATAAAATTGGATACCACTTTGCATCCCCCGGCATAAGCTGAGGGCACTCTTTTCGGCATCAAGACCAAGAATGATTCCCTTTTTGTCATTTTACGCGGAACACGAAAAACACCGAGCCATGACCTCGGTTACCAATACTTGACTTGTCTAATTCTCGGCGTTATACACATAGAGCGGAGGATTTAAAGAGTCACGGTAGACTTTGGTACATATTACATTGGTAGTTAGACGATTGGAATAATGGTTTGGGGGACGTGTTGGGCTCAGAAGTCCAGCCCAGTATTAATGGCAGATGTTGGTAAGTAGGCAACTAGTTCATAAATGCGCAGCAGCCCCCCCCTTGTTGATACAAACGCCAGATCCGTCTCGTAATCGTCATAAATCATATCAGCGCATCTCTGTCGTTCAAATCATCTCCCACCACATAACATCCTCTTCCTGGCAGTGCATGCCGATCTCGAAATTCCGCTCCATTGTGGTCATGGAATTTTCCATGACCAGAAGCTCCACACGCGCCATGGCTGCTCCATCTCCTGTCTGTTTGGCCGCCATGTACTCGGCCATGAGCTCGGCGTGCCGGCTCTCATAGTCTTGACGGACACGGCGCCTCCGGGCCGCCGGATCGCACGCTGCGCACGTGTCGTTGAGATGCTGAATTCTGACATTGGGAGTGCATGGACGAGAGTTTGTGGCCATGCCGCATGTTGTGGCATGGTTTGTGAATGTGTGGCCGCAAGCCATTGTGGTCTTGATGCTTGTGCACATGTTGATTGCAATTGAGTTTAGGAAATGCTCGAGAGGAGGAAATCGCTGACAATTCGGCGCAATTGCGTATAAGCTGTAAGCTAAAGATGGCGCTCGAGAAGAATTAAAGATGAATGTGATTTATGAGCGCAGTGGACTTGGAGAAGAGAGGATGCTCACGTTAAAAAACATTTATTTATTTTACAAATCTGTCCATGAGAGCAATATCAACTAAATTCCAAGAATCCTCCAGTCTATGCCTTCTTTTTGATCCTTTCTGCGTTTATAGAGATGGGTCCCCTGTCTAAATCGTCTCTGGTGGATGTCGCATGATGATCATGGCACAAAGGCTTCACCGCCATCCTACGCCTCCCAAGTGCGACTAAGAAGCCCAACAAAGAACAGGCCGCCTGGTGTTGAGGCCGACCGGTGCACTGTATGATACTGAAGTAGCTAATCGGATTACATCCGCGTCAAAGTCAGTTGCCTGTTTGAGGTATGAGGACATGAATGCACGCTCGTAATCGCTATTATCCTATTCTACCTATTCTACATATGTATTGTGCTATTTTTTTCTTTGCTCTTGTATGAGCGGTCTTATTCTATGAGGAGAGTTTTCTCTGCTACTAGCCCCATCTAAATCACAAACCCAAACGTCTTATACATCGTCCATCATGACTCTTCCGGCTTTGACTCCTGTCGAACCTGAGGGTTGCCGGCCTCTGGCGATGACTCGGTCTTGGGCTTGATGCTCTTCCATTCCACACCAAGAGCGCAAATCAACTGGGCGACAGTCAATGCCAGACTCACAAAGAATATCCGCGTAATGGCAATATTGTAGGCGTCTTTCACCAGGGGCATGTACTCGGTCGGAACTATCTTGTTTAGTTCTGTAGCGCCCGCATCGACAATTTTCTTGGGTGTGAGGTTGGGTATGTCTGACAAGTGTTTCGCGAGAAGCCCGTTAAGCACAGTCTGCCCAACGGAGACAAATATAGCACCGCCGAGTTGCTGTGCGAAGAAGGTGATCGAGATCCCGATGGGGATATCCTCCTTTGGAAGTGTTGCTTGAACAGCAAGGCCGGAAGTCTGCATTCCAAGGCCCAAACCAAAACCAACAAGGAATTGATAGGCAATCCAGTGCGATGAACCCGTGTCTGGCTTGAGCGTGGTCAAGAGCCCTTCTCCGATGGCCATGATACAGGGACATATCAGCATAGATGGGACATAGTAGCCAATGCGCTGTGTGAAGGCAGCAGAGATAATACTAGCTATGACAAGGCTTAGCACCAACGGGATAGTATAAATGCCCGAGTCGACGGGCTTGGCGCCCTTGGTAGCCTGGACTAATAATTTGTAAGCGTCTGTTATAAACAAGATGAAGACAGAAGATGGGGCTACTTACACCACAAGGGGAGATAGTAAACGACAATCATCATGCCACCACCAACGAACAGCATAGTCCATGCACAGGCCAGCATGGTCCTCTGAGTGATGACCTTGGCGGGAACAGTTGCCGTCTCGGGCATCTTGATCTGTATGAGAGCAAAAATGAAGGCTGTAAGAGCGAAGAGAACGAAGAGGAGAATTATTCGCCAGTTGCCCCAGGGGTAAGTCGAGCCACCCCATTGTAGGGCCAGAATGAGGCAGATCATGGACGGCACAAAGAAGAATGTTCCGAGCGGGTCTAATCGGGTGATATGTTTGAGAATAGGAACAGGTTCGTGCTTCCTGGGTGATATGTGGAGGAAGAAGAAGAGAAAGACCGAGGCGACGAATCCTACAGGGAGATTCATATAGAAACACCATCGCCAAGTTGCATGTTGAGTGAAGGCACCTCCAAGAAGAGGACCAATAACGGACGAGATGCCAAAAACCATGCCAAACATAGCTATGCATGTGTTAACCGTTGCTCGTCTAGTCATAGAGGGGAGAGTGGTATACTTACATTGGAACATTGGCCGCTTATGAAGGGGAACCATAGGAACGATGGACATCATCGACCCGGTCATGATGCCTGCTGAGCCAATGCCAGCAATGGCTCTTCCGATAATGAAAGCAACAGAATTGGGAGCGGCACCACAAATAGCAGAACCAATCTCGAACAGCAAGATACAGACAAGGAATGTCGCCCTCAAAAGGTAGAATCGATAGATACGCCCAAAAATGAGCTGAAAGGCAGCAGTCGTGAGCATGTATGCAGAACCATACCATCCTATGTCGCCTAGACTCTGGAAGTCGTTTGTGATTTGAGGAATGGCAGTTGCAATGATTGTTCGGTCGAGAGCGACGAGAAACATGGCGGCAAAGACGGAGAGGATTATAAGCCAGAACTTGAGTGTCTTTGGTTTGTAGTTCTCCTGAGCTTCTTTGTCGAAAGCTGGGCCCTTGGGATTCGACTCATCTTCCTTGGTGTCATTTGCCGACTCTTGCTGGTTGCCTTGGGGTGATTGAAGCTTCTCATCTTGTGATGATGTTTTGTTGATAGGCTCGAAGGGAATTTGTGGTTCGGCTGATGAGAGCGAGTTGAGTGATTTGCGATCCGGAGCATGAGACTCAGTCTTGTCAGGGGGAGACATGGTTGAAGCTGAATCTGTTCAGCTAGAGAGGCAGGGCCTTATGAGATGTGATATTATACAGCTTATTAGTATTAGTATATCTGCAGACGTTGGAAAACACTGGAATCTGGTGCTGCTGAGCAAGATGAGGCTTGTTGAACAGGCCTGACATTTTGCTAGATATATATCTACACTACAAGTAACCATCGGACAGACTCAAAACCGAGCCATACCACAAGTCGAAACTAGCGGCAGGACCTAGAAGAGATTTGCACACTGGAAATGCGCGTGCTCGGTCAATACTCATCCTAACAGAGACCCGAAAATTACGAAAATTGACCCGATAGAAGTGGTTTGACGTAGAACAATGGTCCCGAAGGTGGAAGGGGTCAGTTATAGGTCGGATCCGGAGGCCACAAAGCTATACTCGATTGGGAAATCAAAGTCGCGAAGGTGCCAAGAGTGTCCCCTCCCTCGGGACCGACGGACATAAACTCATCATGAGCAACACTCGAACTTGACAACTCTCGGCCATTTTCGTGTCTACTGCCCGAGGAGAGTCTACTAATGGTACTTCGTCTCTTCTCCATTTCGCCCTTGGATTACACGCCTTGGCCCGCCCTTGATTGTATCTGATCCGCTCAACCTCATCCTCAACACCCATTAACACGCAAAGCATCGAGGGGACCAATCAGTTCAATCCCACTTACGATATCAACCAGTCTCCATGTCATAAAAGAGCACGGCTGCCAAGCAAAATTCAAGCTCCCGCTCCCGCAATCTCGGGCCCGAAGATCGCATACACGCCATAATTATCCATCCAACACATCGCAACGTCCGTTTCCTCTTCTGCAGATCTGTCTTGTCACTGGCCACAAGCAGATAGATGGATGGATGCGCTTGCAGGTCCCTGACTCTGATCCCTACTTGCCCACAAGCTACTTTACTGTAGATAGGCAAGTATCTTACTGTAAGGCTGAGAATTCTGACGGCCCAGCCACTCAGTCAGTCAGTACCTCCTACAGCTGAAAGAGACTTGCAGCTCAGGGAACCCATGAGAGTCTCTCAAATCTGAACAATAACGCCTCTTTCTGGGGCATACCCCCGCTCTTCATTCGCCGCCACGTCGACACCCAATAACGCTTGGCTGTTGCTGTGTCTTATTGTCTCAGCTGAGCTCACACTCGTCCGGGCCCGAAACCTCCTTTGCCGTCGCCTGTACCCCTTGCCCGGTCCCGTGCAGATCCGGGATAGGATACCCACTCCGCCGGGGTCAGATCATCCGGCGATTCGGTCCTCTGACACCGTTATTTACTGGCCATGCCCTACCCAAATGGCATTCCCGGTGTCCCCGGATCGGCCCCGCAGCAGCAACAGCAGTCTCAAGTACAACAACCTCAGGATCCTTCAGCCATCAAATTAACTCGAGGGACCAGCTGTGTGCTTTGTCAACAGCGTAAGGTCCGCTGTGACAAGAACAAGCCGTGTGCCAACTGTGTAAAGGCCAAGGTTGAATGTCGTGTTATTCCACCCCAGCCTCCTCGACGTCGGAAGAAGCGTCGTCTCCAGGAGAAGGACCTGATCGATCGGCTAAAAAAGTACGAAACCCTTCTGGCGGAGCACGGTGTCAAAGTTGAGGCCATCGGGCATGAATTAAAACCTGACGGCCCCCCCGGTGAAGATGTCGAAGAACTTGAGAACGAGTTTGAAGGGCTTAAGACAACCCCTGAAGCTAGTTCATCCCTTGCACCATCTAATTCAGAACAACGGTATGCATCCTACAGACAAAGCATGTAACCGCCCCTGGAAGTACTTATGCTCACCTGGTTATAGGACTGGCGGCGGGGCGTGGTTTTCTTATCACAAGGAGGTAGGTTGAGTTCTCCTCTCGCTCACTGCAACCGTCTAATACTTAACGCAGTTTCGAGCCAGTGAACACATGCTGCAAGACTCCTCTGATGATGAACCTGAAGTAGGCTCAAGCATCCATCGTGCCTTTGATCGAATGTTTGACACTGATGGGTTTCCTTTCATCATTGGAGCTGCCCCAGTCCCCATCGCGAATCTTCATCCTTCCACAATACACATCTTCCAGCTCTGGCAAATATATATTGACAACATTAATCCCCTGCTAAAGATAACGCATGTTCCTACAGTTCAAGGACAGATCATAGAGGCGAGCTCTGATCTCGAAAATGCACCAAAGAACATCGAGGCTCTCATGTTCTCCATATACCTCATGGCGATCACATCACTTGAGGACGCAGACGTTTACAAAAGGTTCAACGAGACCAAAAAGGAGCTCCTGGCAAGATACCATACTGGTACGCAGCATGCACTAACGAAAGCCGGGTTTATGAGGGTCAATGACCCCATTCTCTTGCAGGCGTATATTCTTTACCTCGTAAGTTTGACCTAGGAATTCTTTTGTGAATGCTGCCACTCAACTCTTCCTTAGTTTGCTGTTCGATGGTTCGTTGACCCTCGTCAAGTGTTCTGCCTCATTGGTTTAGCTGTCCGCATTGCCCAGCGGATGGGACTTCACCGAGATCCAGCACAGTTTGGGCTGCCACCATTTGAGGTTGAGCAGCGTCGCCGACTGTGGTGGACTCTTGTGGGATACGATCGACGGCTAGGAGAGATGGCCGGATCAACAGTCACTGCCCTCTCGACTGGCGGTGACTGCAAGATTCCCATGAACGTCAACGACTCGGATCTACATGTTGACGGTAAAGAGTTACCCACACCACACTCTGGACCAACCGAGATGCTCTTTTCCCTCACGAGAGTCGAGCTCGCTATGGCGGTTTCGAGCGATAGTAATCGCGACAGCTACAAAATGAACAACACGGATAAGAGTCCTGCTGGGACACCTGCTTCCAAGAACCAAGCCACCATCCACCTTGCTGGTCAAGACGGTCCTGCCTATACGCTCGACGGTTTCTGCGCACACATAGAAGGCACTTACTTGAGCCAATGCGACCCTAAGATTCCCCTGCATTTCTTTACCCTTACCATGACTCGTCAAGCCATGTGCAAGATGCGAATCATTAGCTTCCTTGTTCGAATGCATAGCAATGATGACAATCTGCCCCTTAAAGACGTTGAACGCGACAGCCTCTTCTTGCAAGCCACGCAAATGATCGAATACGACAACGTCGTCCAGTCATCCGAGTCCCTCAGGCCCTTCAAATGGTACTCCATGCACCACTTCCCCTTCCCCGCTTACATGTTTCTTGTCCAGGAGTTACGCCACCGCGTCTCTGGCCCAATGGTAGAGCGAGCATGGGATGCCATCGAAAAGAATCACGACCTCCGTGGTCTTCTCAATAACTACCACAATCCTATGCATATGGCTTTTGGTGGCCATTTTATCAAAGCCTGGGATGCGCATGAAGCTGCCTTGATAGCTGCTGGCAGACAAGTCCACAGGCCAGCTTTCTTAGGACCTTTGCGTGAGCGTGTAGCAGCTCGCCGGCGAGCAAAGCAGGCCAATCGACCTGTTCCAAATCCCTCCCAGCCTCCAGTCGGCGTACCACATTCTCAGGTCACGACGCCCTCTTCCACTGGATTTGCCCCTTCTGTTGGTCACATGACGCCTGGAACTGTACACCATGGCCAACGTGCAAACTCGGGCTCCGTCGCATCCAGTGACGAGCCTGGTGAGATGGACTGGACTTATATGATGTCTGGTTACAACGACACTTCAAGCTTTACCCCCATGGGCGGATTTGGCAGCTTCAGTGGTGGCTTTGGAGGGGGTATGCCTGGTATGCCACCGGGGATGGGAGGTATGGGGCGCCCTCCGACTGGTAATCCTCCAGGTGGTCGTATGTATGGTGGGAATTAGGGCACCATGAGCAGTGATGTGATACGATATACGAGCGCCATTGTCCCTCTGTTTATTTGCTTTACTCCTTCCAAGTGGAATGCTTTATCTTGGATATTGTTTACATGATAGTATTTGAACATGATACAGTATACCAGTATCTAACGTTATATTTCCCTTGTCCTTCTTTTCCTTGGCAACTAACTCACATACAGCTCACAATCCTAGCTCGAACTAGTATACACGAATGGTCCCAGAGCACCATAATCACAAGAACTGTTTGTTCATGCTGCCATTTGTACCGGACTCAAGACGGCCTCACATCAACTTGTCTCCACCCCTTGGATAATGCAGCGTTCAGGGCAAGATTTTTAAGCTAAATAACTTACTGGGCAAAGCTGAGGACCACAGCTTGCCCAACTTATCCAAAAGGCGGCGTTTACTCATAGAAGCCCGCCAAATGTTTTGCTTACTAGTACAGACAATATGCCAAGATCACCCCCAAATATCACTGCAGAAGAGTGGAGGCATTGCCTGTCCCATCTTCACCTCAAAGTCAAGCCGGTAGCTGTGCTAAACTGTGCATGGAGCAGAGCTGAGAATATGGTGTAGCGTTTCAGTTTGCCATGCAGCCGTTTCCCAATCAGACAACCAGCATAAGCCACGGCAGGACACTTAGCTTATATGGCGGGGCATTTCTTGCTTTGTGTTGCATTTCTACAACTCTCGAGCAGCATGCGAGGTGACCCTACATCCATGTCATCCCAGTCACCAATGCCAGATAGGTTAGCAGTCAGAGTACTGAGGTGTCACGCATTCCAAGTGGGGACAAAGGTATTGTGCAAGCTGGCAGTTTTGAGTCAGTCTGTGTCGAATGTCCGTTCGTATGGGAGAAAATTTGCAGGAGAGCCATTTTGCTAAAGATTCTTCAGTGCCCTACTAAAGCGGCTTCTGCGCCCAGCAATCAATCCAGTCGAGTTGTGCGTGAATGCGAGTGTTGTTGAAGGTTTCGAATACGCTGTGCCCAAGCTCGTATGCCTCTTCTTCTGTGACTCCCATGATGTCCGGACGGCCAAGCATTGCCGTGACCCATTCCTCGAGAATGTTTTGGGTGAAGATTCCAATTTCTCTCATTTTTGCTTCCTGGTGCCACCGGCCAACAGGGGTGTATGAATGGCGTTCATTGACATTGATGAATCCAACGTCACGCAGCGCTTCAACAATCTGGAATGGAAAGCGTAGATTCCAACCATATATCGTGGTAAAGGGGCCCTCAACAAGGCGGTAGAACTGGTTCATAGGATGATCATCTTCGGCAGTACCGTCAACGGAGAAGACGAAGGGAACAATTTCGTGGATTTCAATCCAAGCACCAGGTTTCAGATTTCTAGCAGCATTGAATGAGCTGGGGAGTATGACAAGTTGATTCTGACACAACTTACTCAAAAGCCCTTTCCAATAGCTGTCTCGGTTTTCGCAGAGTCTGTAACAAGGCTCTGACATGAATTAGATCTGAATCTTCATATATCCTTGTCCATGGACGATTTTCATCCTCGAGATCTTCTACTCGAAACTCAACGTTGGGCGGCGTCCAATGCGGTTGGATGGGTGAAAGATCGCATCCTATAACCCGTGCGCTAGGAAAGTTTTCTGCGACTAAGGCAGGCTCATTGTCAGCTTGAGAGTATTGCAACTGAGAGGGAAACGCTGACCGTCTTGTGCCCACATGCCAACACCTGTACCAAGATCAACAATCTTCTGCGGGTTGTCCCCGACGGGGGCGAGAAATAGCTTTCCGTCGAGGAGATAATCCAGGTACAGCTTATGCTTCAGGCCTTCGCGGACCTGCTCAGCATCGTCGTTTGGTAGGCCATAACGACCACAGAGAAAGCCCTGATATCGCCTAACAGATTAGCATTCATCGACGAGGTGCAACAAAGATCAACAACACACCTTCCATGTTCGTAGGAGTAAAGTTCCCTGGTATTAACTGAAGTAAACTCGGAGGTCGCTATTGAATCCCCATAGTCTGACGTTGGGTCCTCTTCTGGGTCTCTGTGGTCCATCGCTATGGAACCTCTGCGTCAAGTCCCCCTTGGAGGATCGTACTTGAGAAGAGACAAGTTAAGTGGGAAGGAAATAGTATTAGATGTGAATACATGAGCACTCGGCAGAAAAGCAGCAGGTAGGTACTGTAGCAGCAAGCTAAAAGAAGGGTAGAATGATAGGACAGGCCTTGGTGGGTCAAGCATACATACATATGCCGGTGACAGATACCCAGACAGAGACCTAGGTACTCCGTAACTTAGGTTGACCCGATGGTAGGGTACGTATGTCGCAGGGGAAGCCTGTTCAAAGGCAGGGGAGGCTAACACTGGGAGAATGATATGTGACAGGGACCGTCGAGAGAAGCAAGCACGCACGTCAAAACCAGGTATCGACCAAACCAGCCTGTGTGATAGGGCCTCGTTGAACGCAAAGTTGCACAGAGTGAGTGACAAGAGCGACAAGACCCAGCAACCCGGACTGTGTGGAGGGGACTAACCGAGTGAATGGTCCCAGCCAGCCAATACAATGAGAGAAGGGCCAAGGAGGATTTCCAGAAGAACGGAAGGGAGGGTCGGCGGCGCAGGGAGACCCAGAATCCCAGACAACCGGTAAAGTTGGCAGGTTGGGTTGGTACTGGTAGCAGACAAGACAGACGGTCGGTGCGGGATAGGCTCTTGGGTTAAGCGGTATGGCCCCGAGCCGTCGGGACAAACCGAAACTCTTTTGAGAAGAGTTCACACTGATCGGCGGCCGTAATGCGACCCAGTTGTGACGTGGTCGAACGAGCGAGCGAGCAAGCGGACGAGTCCAATGTACTAACAAGGGCAGCTAATAAAGCTGAGACAACGGATACAAAATGGCAACCGTTCTTGGCTGTGATAGAGGAACGCCGACAAGAGACAGCGAGTGCTGTGGCTATACTGTGATAAGGGTAGAAGGTTTTCGTGTGAAGACTTGGAGAAATCCAAGTTGTGATGATCGCGTCTCGTCTCGTCTCGTCTCGTCCGTCAACTTTAGTTGCCCTATGTTCCAATTTGACGGATATACATATGAGTTATACCTTGTTGGCTTTGAAGCTGAAGCTTGGGTGGGAATGGGAATGTGGCCGGTCTAATACAACGATAGATCATGCCACTCTCTCGACCATTCCGTTTCTGAGAGCCATTAATTCACGCAGTTGGAGCGAAAGGCGAGGCGAATAAAAGAAAAGGCGAGACCTTTCCGTCACCGATTCTGGCCCGAAGGTGGTGGTGTTGTGCTCTACCAAAGGTGAGGAAGATACCGTGCCTACTGGTAGTATCGTAGAGTATGTAGTTATGTACGCATTCTGCATAACTTGGTGCAATCATGGCAATAATGCCATGGATCCCATCCAATCCAATCCCACAGTGGGCCAGTCTCCATTTGTTTTCTGTCCACTGTCACTTCGGAGCGGAGGATGTTGGGGTCGTCCACTGCTCTCCGTCACGGCAAGGCAATGCTCCGTGAATGCATTGCATGCTTGCGTAGGTACTATGTATGTAGTAATGCAAAACTGCCGTACTTGACCAAATCATTGAACTCCCTATTTCTGTTAAGTAACGCGGAAAAGGGAATGTCCACTTCCGCTGAAACCATGGTCAAGGATTAGGTGCTCGGCATAGGTGTACGGAGCAACTAGTAAGATATTTCAGTACGAGAGTGATGCATGCATACCTAACGTCAGTACGTAGGTTATACTGGATAGAAAGCCAAGGGTCATTCAAAATCTCTGTCGAGATAATAACAAATATGGCGTTGGATGTCCCCACGGCCTTAGGTAGGTCGAAAAGGCAGTACGAACTACAAGTCATACTACGTAGAAGAGCCCAGTTTCGAATTATGAGTAAGTACTAACTACTAAAGGTAAGGTAGTAGGTGGTGGGGGTAAGGAAGAGTTGAGTGCTGTGCCGTCTCAAGGGCTAGGAGCTTCGGATAAGCTCATCAAGATATCCGAACTGACTCGACCTGGAGAGGGGGGGTTGACGATATTTCTGTTTCGCACAAGTTTAGAGACATTGAAAGATCTCAAAAATTGGAAGCAGAAACGAAGATGAGTAACTGGAGAGATAGTAAAGTGATGCCAATACCCTTGTAGGTGACGACTATACCTTAGTACCAACCTAGGTACCTACTACGTACTCCGTACTACCTAAGGTAATAATGCATTGCCAGTGGCTTCAACAGCCTCTCTTACACAAGGATGAAGGCACGGATAACATAAAACATGCACGGCCAGAATACTTTGGCTTTTCATGCATACTTGTTAGTGATACGGGAACTGACTGAGCAGCGCAAGCTCAGCTCAAAGAGAAACTCGAATTCTTTTCAATTGGGATTCCTTACCTATCCATACTCTCTCTACTTTAGTACCTACGTAAGTATCCAATTCTACCAGTACCTTAGGTATATGTAAATCTTGAGGATCCATGGATACCTAAGGTAGGTAGGCATGGGAGGATCTTGTCTTCTATAAATGGAAGGAGGGGCAAGCTATTTCCATTCCGCTAAAGTACGGAGTAGGCTGGGCCAATTTACACGCTTGGGACAGGGAAAGCGCGTCATTCAACCACCCAAGCCAACCTACCTAGTCGCGTCGCCAAAAACACGCCGGACCAAATTGATTTTCAACGTCTGAGCAACCAAGACCAAGCCCAAGACCACGAGCCACTGTACCACAACCAGCAGGCATAACGAACGATAACGCCGTCTGTACTTCTACGCTTCGAGCGTCTTCATTTCTCTTTCCGATAACCGTAACCTATTTATTTTATTTTAAAGACTCTCTCTGTATTATTGTTTATTTCCCTTCTCGACTCTTCCTCGTCTACTTTACGCGATCGTCGCGTCCCGATCCCCTCCTTGACGATACAACGCCGCTTGCCGTTATACGACTCTCACTCACCTCACCCTCATGAAACTTGTGGCATATAGACTTGGCGAACGAACCGCTTCCTTACTATCGTCGACATGTATCTCCCGCGGCAATTGATCTCTAAACTCTACGTCCACCTTCAACAAACAAGACACCCGCTCTCCCCACCAGTGCTTATTCTCGTCGCTCTCGAACCCGATGCTCTCTGTGCTTGCAGGATCCTGACCCGGCTACTGAAACATGACTATATTCCCCACAAAATACAGCCTGTTGCTGGTTATACAGATCTTGAGAAGGCTGGCCGCGAATTGGTTGTGCCCATGATGGAGTCTCAGGGAGGTAGTGGTGGTGTCGTCGTATGCCTCGGTGTTGGGGGTATGGTTGATCTGGGGCCACTCCTCGGCCTTGAGCCTGAAGGTGACGACCAGCCATACAGTGGTGTCGAGGTCTGGGTTATGGACGCTCATCGGCCATGGAACCTGGGAAATGTTTTTGGCGGGTTTCCCCTAGACCCCGAAACGGAGGTCTCGTCGTCGTATCAGTCAAGGTGTCCTACTGGCGTCAATGGTGGTATGATTGATTCAGCATTTAAACCTGGTAAGGGTGGCATTGTTGTCTTTGATGACGGTGATATTGTCGACGATATGCAAACTGAGCGCAATGCGTATCTCGAATTAATGGAGATGCCCGAAATCGACGACGATGGTGAGGACTTGAGAGAAACCGACGATGAGGACGACGACGAAAATTCACACGATGTTTCCCAAGAGCCTGTTCGTGCAGGTCAGAAGCGAAAAAGCTGGTCAGATGCAGAGGACGAAAGCGACGATGATAGGCCCCACCAACGGCGAAGGAGTAACTCTGTATGTCGACTTGAACTAATTGCAATTGAACTTACTGACATTTCCTTACAGTCTAGCTCTATCGCTGAATCACCTCGGCGCCCACAGCAAAGGGGGCTCATATCAATGCGACAGCCCGACCTTGGTCTGTCAAGCGATGCTATCGAGCCTCCCTCCGGAGCACAGCTACCTGTAGGGCCGTCACTCCGCGCACAAAGGAGACAGCTCCTACGGTTAAGACAAAAGCACGAGGCCATTCTCCACCAATATTACAAAGTTGGATCTTCTTTCTCGGAACCGTTATCATCGATGATGTATTCGCTTGCCTCTGATCTTGGGAGAGCAGACAATGACCTTCTATGGCTATCTATAGTTGGAGTCACATCTATGGAACTCTATGGTCGTTCATCGGCGGGTATTGCGGCGCCTGTCAGACAGAGCGACAAGAGCCGCCCAACAGGTTGGCTGGGTGCTCGAGGTGCTAGAATACGTCAAGAGTTCCGTGATGAAGTCAGGCGACTGAACCCCCCGGAACTTGCGAATGGGCGTGTTGCTGCAGAAAATACAGGCGTGATTCCTACTACAGCGAGGAACCCTGAAGACACCGGAATTCGGCTGTCCCCTGAGCCCAGATTTTTGTTGATCAGGCATTGGAGCCTCTACGACAGTATGCTGCACTCGCCATATCTCTTTTCTCGCCTCAAGACTTGGAGTGAAGCAGGAATCAAGCGACTTCACAAGTTACTGGCAAAGATGGGGGTCAGCCTGGCACAATGCAAGCAGAGCTATACTCATATGGACATGATGTTAAAACGTGAGCTAAGGGCAAAGCTCTTAAAATACGGCTCACTTTACAACCTTGACGAGATGGTACCGTCCGTTGATACGGATGGTAAAGACCGTGCTGGCGCGAAGGACGGGTGGGGGTTTGTCCGAAGTTGGGGATGGCGAGCAACGCTGAGTGCCCAGGATGTGGGAGTTGTTATCGGTGCGCTACTGGAAGTTGGAAAACATGTTCAGAATCCAGACCCCGCCGTGATAGCAAGTCAAGCTGGTCGAGGCACAGAAGAGGAGGCCGAGTTTGCAGCCCAGGGCGAAGAATGGATTGAGCGGTTCTGGGAGGCATATGACGCGCTTGAAAAGTAAGTTCAACTCGTTCAAGACTTATTCTCCTCGCTGACTTGGACAATAGTATCGACGCGCTGAAGGCCGGTCTTCCTACTGCTCAGTTCCTCCACCGCGCCATCTATCGGACGGGAACATCTCTTATCAACAAAAAGCAAATCAAGCATCTTCGTGCATTTCGCATGTGTGTGGTCAAGGAGGGCCCTGATGTTTCATTGTTCACCCACCCTGCAGCGTTGACCAAATTATCACTCTGGATAGGCGAAGCCCTCGCTGAACAAGAGAGGGAAACGCATGGCAAGCTATCACATGGTGGTCGCGGCACACCCCTTGTCGTCGCAAGTCTGAACGAGAAAAGGGATGTGTATGTTGTCGTAGGCACTGGCGGCGGCGGTGGTCCAGATACCACACTGCTTGACAGAGAAGCCGCCAAGAAACGGAAAGCCGAGAGGGAAGAAAAGCTCAAGAAGAAAGAAGAGTCACGTCTAGCGAAACAGAAAATACGAGAGGATAAGCGCGCAGCCCGACGAGACGCGGGTGACGATGACGACGAACTGGAAACGGAATCAGAAGACTCGGATAGCTCAGACTCTGACGCGTCAGATGACGAGGATGTCGAGCATGAGAAAGGCTATGGCCTCAACAAGTTTGGCATCGCGTTTCAAGAGGTAGTGGCAGAAACTAACACGCGGGTCCGAATCGACAGTTTTGAGCATTGCGTGGTAGAGGTGAAGAAGGAGGATCTTGGTGGTTTTCTCGAGAGCTTGAGCATGAAGGTCGTTGTTGGCTGAAGAGCAGAAGAGCAGAAGAGCACGGCCAAGTTTGGTGGTTGCTCAGGACCTATCTAATGATTGCACACGTGGGAGTCGTCCTGGTAGATGCAAGCGGACGAGATGATTAAAGCAGTTTCTGAATTGGATATGTTCCAAACTGGCAGAGGGATAGGAGTCAGACGGCATCATGATTTGGGACAGGAAGCATGCATGGGTGGAACTATGGTTACGATACCTCTAGGCAAGACTTCTCTTGGGTGTAAATTGAGCACTTATTTAGCACTGGAACTGTGTTTTCACTCTATGGCGTACAATTGGATCTTGTGACAGACATGATTGAGGCCTCTTGGGGCAATACTTGCAGGGGCTGTATGTCATCCCAAGCTTTTTCTTGGAGACAAGGTCAAGAAAGTGTTTATTTAATTAGTCGAGGTGGGCGCAGCAAAAGCTTAATGACGATAGAGTGATTTGGTGCCGACTTGGCGCAGATTCTTGCCCCTGTGAGTTGTGACACATGAGCGCTAATTGTGTATTATGGAATTACAACTGTTCCATCTGCTTATGACCAGTATGTACCTACCTTATGTATCAGTGGATGCTTGGGTCCTAACTAATTAGTCCGTAGATAGACCATCTTTTTGAAGCGTCACGAGCGCTATCAGAACTCCAAGTATACCACTGGTCCAGTTGTTCTAGAGCCAAGACACCGACACATATTCGTCTCTAAGTGAATCGATCAGGGGCTTATATCCTCGGACTCTATTAGGGGCCAAACGTCGAACTTGATCACGGCCGAAAGAATCTATGCGGATCAGAATGATAACCCAGAACAGGCTAGATGGGTATGATAGCACAGCCACAATGCAGTGCTGGGTTATTGGCTGCATGCGCGGATAACCTGGTCGCCACCCTTCGAGAAATCGAAAAAGACACAGCCTCTTTGATATTTCTGGTAGTTAATAAGTCGTTGCTACAGTAGGCAGCTGGTCTTGTAGACAAGCCCAGGTCTCTTGAGAAACGGTATCCTCGTCAGGCCCGTCTTCTGATACTGTGGTCGCTCAGTCTATTGCTTGAGTAGGTACCTTGGTACCTAGGTAAGGTGGGCAAAGTAGGGTGTCCTGGAAATCTCGGATCGTCGTATTCACGGACTGTTTCGCATTCGTCATTAAATACCTACCTACCTACCTTAACTAGAAGCGAAAGAGAAAAAAACCAGATTTCCAATGGGTCGAAACTGCATTCAGGGCGTGCTTTCGCTTACCAATTGGATGGATAGTATCACGGACCCGACCACTTGGAGTACGGCGGGGTTCTGGGCTGGGCTCCATGCCCGCTATACAGAACCCCGCCCCCACTAACTCGTCCCCTAACTACGGAGGCCACCAGTGCCCAATACTGCACTGAGACCCCTATGATGCTCTGGAGGGTGTGCTAGGCGGCGATTTTATTCCAGCGGAGTTGCTCCCATGCTGGATCGCCTTTAGGTAACCCCGTCGGACTGGACTGTCTGTCTCCCGCCTGACCCTCATCATCTTCCTTCCTTCCTTCTTTGCCCTGCCTTGCTTGCTTGGCCTTACACCTTGCATCAATATCTAGCGGCCTCCACTTCTACCTACGACGCAGGTAGTTATTCCATCTCCATCTCCATTTCCATCTCCAACTCTCTTCTTTCATTGCTCTGCTCGAACCGACTTTTACCTGAGCCTCTACGTCTCTTGTGTTCCTTCACGACTGCAACTCGTATCTCCTCGCCTATTACTGTTGCACGACCCTGAGAGCTTAATAGCCTTCCCCTCACTAAGCGCCTCGCTTCTCTCCAACCCCGTCGTAACCTACTCCCACCCGCACTCCTCCCGCTATCGACATCGACACTGATATCATCGTCTGCCACGTCTCTTACCGACAAACAATTCTCAGAAGTGACCGACCTTCTCCTCGTCCTCATCGCGGCGCCTTGGTTCGAGAGCACCTCATTTCCTTCGGGTTCAAAGATAGCCCCAGGCGTCCCAGTCCTTGATCGACCTTCGCGCAATTCGCGCTCTCTGTATCCCCCACTGATAACATCGTAAAGTCCGAGGCGTCATGGGCAAATCGTAAGTTTATCTCCAACATATTCCTGCTGTCTTCGGCAGTCACTTTACTGTATTGTTCGTCCTGTCGCCCCATGTCTCGGTGTCTTTTGCGTCGCTTAGCGCCAGGAATCACATCGAGTCGCAAGCGCATTTGTCAACCTCGGATCCCCGCGGAAGCTAGGGACCGGCGTCATTATACTGAAGGATCGACCACATCACAATTATACTAACCTCGCTGTGCCTATGTAGACAGTCAAAGCTTTCCCAAGATCAGCTCGTCGAGTTGCAGAAGTCCACTCATTTCGATAAGAAGGAGCTTCAGCAATGGTACAAGGGTAAGTCACACTGATACTGACATGGACTCTCACTGGATCTATATTAGGAGTCTGTACCGCTTCATGAGATTAGAATTGTGTCTAACATCAGAGCTAGGTTTCCTGAAGGACTGCCCCTCGGGTACACTCACCAAGGAGGAGTTCCAGAAAATCTACAGACAATTCTTCCCCTTCGGAGACCCGAGCTCGTTCGCCGATTATGTATTCAACGTCTTCGATAGCGACAAGTCCGGCACTATTGATTTTAAAGAATTCATCTGCGCGCTAAGTGTTACTAGCCGAGGCAAGATGGAGGACAAGCTGGATTGGGCCTTCCAGCTGTATGATATCGATGGCGATGGCAAGATTAGCTATGATGAGATGCTAAAGATTGTCGAAGCTATCTACAAGATGGTGAGTAACGACTTGGCGCCCAGCTTTGTTG
Organism: Fusarium sacchari; assembly: GCA_017165645.1. Classification (NCBI taxonomy): domain Eukaryota; kingdom Fungi; phylum Ascomycota; class Sordariomycetes; order Hypocreales; family Nectriaceae; genus Fusarium; species Fusarium sacchari. The sequence continues at coordinate 546,347 of JADANP010000002.1, forward strand.
CGTCATCTTTCGATAGGACCCTGGGAATGCGAGTGGAATGACGAACCCCTACTAAACATCAATAGGTCGGTTCTATGGTTAAATTGCCCGAAGACGAAGATACCCCCGAAAAACGAGTGAGGAAGATCTTCCGCATGATGGACAAGGACGAGAATGGAAGTCTAGATATGGAGGAGTTCAAGGAGGGTAGCAAACGGGACGAGACTATCGTCTCAGCGCTATCTCTCTACGACGGTTTGGTGTAGGGGCAACGAGATCCAGCCAACAACGACATGAACGGAATACGAGCCAGGAACAAAGGGAAGGAAACGAAATCAAAGAAAAACACCTACAAGTGAAAAGAAGGATCCATGGGTGCCATGCTGGCCAGGAGTGTGAGGAGCTTTTACCTTTTTGCTTTCACTGTTTGTCACGGACCCAAGCGCACAGCCTCTTGCTTTACAAGAACGCGACTTGAGGGATCTCTGACTACGGAATAAATCGCCTTGCTGTTTTTATACCAGGCTTTGTATTTTTATTGATTGTGAATGTTTTGTTTGCTTTTAAAAGAGTGCTTTTAGACTTGACTGCTCAGACGCCATGGCGACCCCAAGCTCTTTCTTTCCACGGTTTTATATGGTCCTACCTATGCTATGATTGAGCTTCTGGTATATTGATATATCCCTCCTCTGACGAATCGATGGCGGCTGAACATGTGTTAGTCATGACTGTTTGTCCTTCTGCATAGCTTCATTACTTTAGATCATGCCATAGGACTCAGGGACATGTCTTGGTGATTCCTATTCAAGTTCCTGATAAATAGTACTCACCTTATAATTTGATATAAGGCGGGATCCACTTATACTGAACTTCTCCATACTCGGCTACCTCAAGCGCTTTCACACTATCTCGGTATATCCATGTTAGACCAAAGCTTCTCAACGAAACGCTCTATTTAACATAACGCAAGATTCTTACCAAGCTTCATCGGAACAGGCAATATCTCACAATGGAATTTGTAGATAGCCTCCTGGCGAGTCTTGAGCCAGAAGTCGAAGACGCAGAAGAAGGTCAGCTCATAAGATCCTTGCACTCACGCAGGTCTCAGTGTCTCACTAAAAATTGCGTAGAAACTTTTATGCTGTACTCACAGCCTATCCCTTCCATGAATCTTGGCTTCGTCGACTCCCGTGCTACCACCGTCGATGTTTCTGTTGCTGATCGGGACTACACTATTCATCAATCTCCTACTGTTCTGTCATCGTCACGCGCAGGTGGAACAACAGGAGCTGGTAGATTCCCCCACCTCATACTCACTCCTTGAGAGGAAAGGCTGACTTGAGATACAGTATTATGGAAGATAGCCCCCAGCTTCGCCTCGTGGCTCTCTTCCCCGTCAAATCCCATCCTTACCAAAACCATCCATTCAAACGCCTCCATACTTGAACTCGGCTGTGGCATTTCCCCCCTGAGTGCCCTAGCCCTTGGTCCACGCATAGCACGCTATGTCCTCACCGATCAGTCCTACGTGCAGCGTCTTGTTCAGCGCAATCTTGACGAGAACTTATCTTCTGCTTTGAGCTCGGGGACGTCTACGCCGACGAGTGGTCGAGGCAAGAAGAAACGAAGTGGCCACGGACATGGGCATGGCCATGGCCATGGTGAAGCGCAACCGAACATTCGCTTCACAACACTTGATTGGGAGACGGATGAGGTAACTCCATCTCTTACCGGCTCTGATGAAGCTCATAGCTTTGACGCCGTTGTCGCCTGTGACTGTGTTTATAACTATGCTCTGGTAGACCCCTTCGTTCAGGCGTGTGCGGACGCGTGCCGTTTAAGACTCACTGATGAAGCCTTCGCGAATTATGAAGAAAACCGGCCGTGTATCTGTGTCATTGGGCAACAACTTCGAAGTGATGAAGTATTCGAGTCTTGGTTAAAGGCATTTTCAACTTCATTCCATGTCTGGAGAGTTTCTGATAGCGTACTACCCGCAGAACTGCAATCTTCGGCCGGTTTCGTGGTACACGTTGGTATTCTTCGCGATCAGATCAAAAAAGGGGACTGATATTATTTGACCTTGTAGCACATTCTACCTGCATAATCAGAGAGTACGGGGTGTACCAGATCATCGTTTTTCGGAGGAACCAGTTTCACATCGTTCAGAAGAGTTTTCGTTTCAATCCGTTGCTATTAATCATGATCGTTCTGATCCATAAATCTTCTCACGAGTTGTGAGTTACGAGTTGACATGTACTCCAAATTTTTCGGTGCGTCAACACTCAATGTGAGCAAAGTCTGCAATCCTTTTGTGTCCATCAACCCCAGCAAATACTAGAAACCACAAAAATCACATGCTAACCATCATATGCCAGTAGCCCAGATCCCTTCGCCGTTAAATAATTTCTTCGTTCCCTCGTCTCTCGGTCCGAATCACCACTCGAGGGGCTCCTTTTTCTCCTCGCCCCGATTTGTTTTGGGAACAGGGACAGCCTTGGCGGCCAGCTTGCCACCCTGTCCAGGACGCTTCAGGTAACCTGCGCCGTCGAGCCATGGGGTATTTTGTGTCATGCGTCGCTCGAACTCGGCAATCTTGTCCTCCTGCTGCATGGTCAAGCCAATGTCGTCGAGGCCATTGACCAGGCAGTGCTTGCGAAACTCCTCAACGTCGAATGAGCAGATGGTCTCTCCGTGGGCGTTCTTGATCAGCTGATTGGGCAGATCGATCTCAATGTCACGATTGGCACGAGCCTCCGCGGCGATGGCTTCGAGGTTGTCCTTGTCCTCGATCCTGATGGGGAGCATGCCGTTCTTGAAAGTGTTGTTGAAGAAGATATCAGCGAAGGAGGGAGCGATGATGCACTTGATGCCAAAGTCCAGAAGGGCCCAAGGGGCATGCTCTCGAGAGCTGCCGCATCCGAAGTTGGGTCCAGTGACAACCAGAGTCTTGGCCTGTCGGAAAGGCTCTTGGTTCAAGATGAAGTCGGGGTTCTCAGACCCATCTTCCTTGTATCGAAGCTCGTAGAACAGTGCGGTACCAAGACCTGTTCGCTTGATTGTCTTGAGGAACTGCTTGGGAATGATGGCGTCGGTGTCAACATTGGATCGGTCCAGAGGAGCCGCGGTGCCCTTCCAGATAGTAAACTTAGGCAGACCAGAAGCGGCACCTCCAGCGCTGGCCAGAGTGTTGGTGTGAGGCTGGGAGTCCTGGGGCTGATCTCCGATCATCTCTCGCTCCTCAGAATCATCCCTGGTCCGCTCATCCACATGTGGCTCCTCCGCAGGGAGCTCACGGGGCTTGAAGGCAGATTGATGGGTGTAGTGTGATAGCTTGCGAACATCTGCAAGCTTACCAACAATAGCGGCAGCAGCTGCCATGACAGGAGACATGAGGTGAGTTCGGCTAAGAGCACCCTGCCGGCCCTCAAAATTTCGGTTGGATGTACTGGCACATCGTTCCTTGGGGGCCAGAATGTCAGGGTTCATGCCCAGACACATGCTACATCCAGCTTCTCTCCACTCAAAACCAGCATCAACAAAGATCTGGTCAAGTCCCTCCTCCTCAGCCTGTGCCTTCACAAGACCGGAGCCAGGGACAACCATGGCGCGCTTGATGTTATCGGCAACCTTTCGCCCCTTTACAACGTTGGCAGCGGCTCTCAGATCCTCAATTCGGGCGTTGGTGCACGATCCAATAAACACCTTATCGACAGGAATATCCTCCATTGGTGTTCCAGCCGTCAATCCCATGTACTCGAGCATGCGGCGGCCAGCAGCCTTCTTGCTCTCACTGCTAAAGGTCTCAGGGTCAGGGACACATCCGGTGATGGGAACGACATCCTCAGGGCTGGTTCCCCAAGTAATGGTGGGAATGATGTCCTTGGCGTCAATAAAGACGTCAATGTCGTATTTGGCGCCAGGATCAGACTGGAGAGACTTCCAGTAGGCAACAGCCTGGTTCCAAGTCTCGGAGCCATACTTGGGGGCCAGGGGCCGTCCCTTGAGATATTCAAAAGTGATATCATCAGGGGCAACCATACCAGCGCGGGCACCACCCTCGATGGACATGTTACAGATGGACATGCGAGCCTCCATGCTCAGGTTACGGATAACTGACCCGCAAAACTCAATAACGGCGCCCGTACCTCCGGCAGTTCCGATCCTGCCGATGGCGTGGAGAACGACGTCCTTGGAACTGACGCCAGGGGCCAGCTCACCATCAATCTGTATCCTCATGTTCTTGCTGCGCTTGGTTATGAGACACTGGGTGGCCAAGACATGCTCAACCTCGCTGGTACCGATACCAAAGGCAAGGGCACCGAAGGCGCCATGTGTCGAGGTGTGGCTGTCACCGCACACGACGGTGGTTCCGGGAAGAGTGAAGCCCTGCTCGGGACCAATGATGTGGACGATACCTTGTCGTTTGTCGCCCAGGCCGAAATATGTAACACCAAACTTTTTGACATTCTCTTCTAGAGTGACACACTGTGTTCGCGAATCGTCCTCCTCGATGAATGAAGCAATGTCCTTGAGGGCTTTGCGGGATGTGGTGGGGACATTCTGCAGGGTCCAGGATTAGTAAATGCTCTGTTGACCACCATTTACAGTAGCTTTCAGTTGATTGGCAATGCATACGTGATCAGTGGTTGCAAGAGTGCAATCAGGTCTCCGGACTTTGCGGCCTGCATTTTCGAGACCCTCAAAGGCTTGCTGTTGGTAATTGGTTAGCGGATCTTCGGAACATGACGTCGGTGCTCTGGAGAAGTTAAAACTTACTGGTGATGTCACCTCGTGGACCAAGTGCCGGTCTTTTGGTCAACTTTGTCAGTTCACTGCCCGTAAGCAAAATTGAACGCACATAGACGTACCGATGTAGAGAAGAATTGTGCCATCGAGCTTTTCGTCGACGATATGTGCCGAGAACACCTTATCGTAGAGGGTCTGGGGGTTACCCACGGGAGCAGGCATTTTGATGTTTATAACCACCCTTAGTGGACAGCTTTAGATAGTACTGAAGAGTGATCAATGACTCTCGTCAACGGGAGATATCACGAATGAGGGGTGAGAAGGTATATAGAAGAACAAGAAGAAGGTGGAGTTGATGGAGTTGTCAAGGTGAAGAGAGGAAGCTATAGGTGACACCTCGCTTTGAACAGGGTAACAGAGGAAATGATGCTGCTGAAGAAAGAAGTAGTCAGGAATGGGACTGGAATCACCTGGAGAAAAAGAGGCGTCTCTTCCTGGGGTTTATCAACAAAATTTCACCTGAGCGCCCCTCCTGCCCAATTCCACGAGCTTCATAGAATTGGCACGAAGGCGCCGATGATCGGAGGGGTCCGTTTGCGGCCGTCAGCAATTGGAGCTCACCAAGAGGCCAGAAGCCCCAGGACGGGCGCCAGCGCGGGGTAGACCCACAGCTGCCTCCTGCACTGATTGCTAAATAATTGGTCGCTATTGGTTGCTCGTTGATAGCTGCTTTTTCAACCTCCGATGTCAAGAGTCCACGACCTCCGATTGCCATTCAGTTTTGGCCCTTTTCCAGAATCCACGGCTCGACCCTGGTCTACCTAAGGTACCTACCTAATTACGACATTAATTGACCTGACCTCCCTCAATGCCGAGTTTTAGACATTTTCAAATTACCTAATACCACCAGGTTTTGGTTGGCTCTTCTTACACGGTGAGACCTGGATATGAACGAACCCCCATCAGTATGGAAAGCCAGCACAACTTGACACATTGGAGAATCAATGCGAAGTGGACCGGGTCAGTTATTTTCACAATTACCTATGCGATAATCAGGGTATCTATTCTGCATTGTAAAGTCGTACTGTGTATCATCTATTTTTACCTCCCTCCCTCCGCATCCGCCATCGGCGTGCGGCTTGCCCCGGGATATATCCTCTCCGGCACCGGTCCCTTCCCGGGTATCCGCCCGGCCGCCGTTTTACCTACCTACTCGTCCATGTAGACTCCGGTCAAGCTCCGCCGAAACATTGCCAATGCCTCGTCAACTAAACAATCCCAGTCCTCTTCCCTGCACTTCATTGTGATTGCCGTTAACTCCATACCCCAAACCAATATCACCAACAACCCGAGCATAAGGGGCAATGCGAGACAAGTACTGGCCAAATCTGCCCAGCCATCGCTTTCTCGATCGGTAGCTCTCCAGTACGGGGAACTGTAATCAAAGACAGGCTTCACCGCCTTCCAGTACAACCTCAAAAGCTGTATGTTGTACCCCTTGATCGTACACAGAAACTCCTTGATGGCATCCCACAATCCTCCCGTCACACCCTCCTAAGATCTATTACTGAAAGGATCTGCGATGCCGTCTTCGGCGTCCCACTGTCTTGGAAGATTGCCCGGCACGTGCATCCCCGGATCCGCTGCTCGATTGCTGACTCCTGGCATATATATTTGAGATAGAAGATCCAGATTGCTCAATCGAGTGCTGGCTTTCCGAGGAATGTTGACCGTGTTCTCCCCCTTTTCGATGTTTTTGACGCCCAGTGTGCAAGTGGATGTTGACGAACTGCTGCATCGTTGCTGCATTGCTGGTACCTCTGTTGGTTCCTCCATGGTGTCGCACCCTTGTGCCTGTGGTAGATTTCTCGACTCCTCGAGAAGACTCTCGAATATAGTATCGATCACTTGAATCTCTTTCATCGACGCCGAGTTCAGCAATGTACTCAGCCCACGATTCTCTGGGGAAGCTTCCAAGCTGTTTGGCGTTGTACCAAATCTCTTCAGGTTGTGGATTACTCGACTTAGCCTGCGTTTGCGCCGTAGGCCCTCCCCAGCCTCTTGACCTCTCCCCGGGGGGTATTTCGATTTTATCTGGTCGCACCCAGTAATGATGGTGATGTTTGTGGATGCAGACGCCTCCTTGACTTCGCACCTATTCGTGATGTCGTGATTCGCGCTCTGCGCCCAAATCCGCTCCGTTGTTTGATCCTCGGTCAAGTGTTTCGCGTGGACTTGATGTAAGGATTGGGCAAGACTCTCTGTGATTATCTGGTGTCTTGTTTGTGTTGTTTCCCCGGTGGTTTTTGGCAGGTTCTGCAGCCTCTCTTTGACCGTAGCTTCCTTCAAGGGAAATGGAGGAGCGGTGAGGGGATCTAGAGTTGCTGACCGCTTTGTCTCGTTCTGGGGCAGTGGGCCGCTTGTGATCCCAGCTTTCGTTGCTCGTCTCCGGAGCAGTAGGACTGTTGGAGACGGTGTTGAGTTGCTCAGTGCCTCTTGCTCCCAACTGGACCGTATCTTTGAGTTTCCTGTTAGGTGCGGGTTCTATACACGTCCTGTGAGGAGTTGCTGATGCGATGTCGAGACCAGAGTGTGTTGGCACTGGCTTTCTAGGGAATTTGACGCGGTCTGTTCCAATGTTGTCGGGAGGATAATGGATTTCTCGCGGGTGATCGTCAAATCTTGCACGTAGCTTTCTGGAATGCTGTTCTCGTGTCGGCTTCGTATCTCGATCTTGCTCTTCACTGGTATGTGGTTGGTCCTTGATGCTGTGAGGTTTGGTTTCATCGAGAGATCTGATGAAGAGTCCTTCCTGATTGACACCCGAGGTATCTGGGTTCCTCCCGGTTCTATTGCCCCTTCTGGGCCCTTCTCTAAAAAAGAATTGGAGTGCTGGTTTTGTTCACTGTGACGCGCCAGTGGTCCGCCTGCCTCGTGGAACTCCTGATTTCCTTGCAGATGGTGTTTCTCGTTGGCAGGCGTTTGTATCTGTGCATCATCGTGCGCGGATGCGAGAAAAGACCGTGGGATCTGATCTCTGTCTAGCCGGGGCTCGCTTGGATTATGGAATTTTATGTCATTCTCGAAAAGCTCCAAGGCTGAAGGAGATGGGTTTGCCAGGCTGCGTCTATGAGGGGTTTTGACCACTGTGTCAGACGAGTTGGAACCTTCCTTGGGCAGTACAGCAGTCGGTACTTCTTCATCGGACGGTTCCTTTGAGTTAAAGTCGAGTAACCCTTCTTCCTTTGCCATATTTAAGTCTCGGCGTGACGGGCGCCCTGCATGGAAAGACGGATTTAGTTGGATATGAAGGCGAAGGTGGCATAAGTAGATTGGAGTACTGACTTGAGAATACTGAAGCACTTCTGTGCGATTGGGCAATCGGGCTCAAATCAGGTTCCTGAACCGACGACCACTGGTGTGTCCCCCTTCGCCATTTGGCAGTGGCAGAAGCTGCCAGTTGTTTCTCTGCTTTCTCTTTTTGTCGTGCCTTGGCGACTTCGTGGTCAAGATGTATCTTGACTATTTCGATCTCGGCCTCCTTTCTTTCGGCAGCTGATAAAGCGTTCTTGGCTTGCGCCTCTAGATTCAGCAGCTTTTGTTCCGTTTTCGAGCTCAGCGTACTCTCTCCACTGTCCGATGTAAGATCAAGAATACCCGTCTGCGGATTGATACCTTGAACACCCAGGTAATCTCCGCTCTCTCTCAAACTTTCCCGGTCCTCCCTTGCTTTTCTCCTTGCCTTTCGATTGGCTTCTAGAACTTCCAATATGCTAGGCGTTCCTTGAACGGCTGCCGCAAAGGACTGGGCTCTAGAGGAGCGCCTCATAGGTTGCTGTTCTTTGCCCTTCTCGGCTTCTATATTGTCACTCTGTTTCTTCTGACCGCGCTTCTTGCCTATTTTCAGGGAACTGAGTTCATTCCATCTGCGATAAATCGGCAGTGAAGGCTCGTTCCCTTTGTCTTTAGATGCGGGTGTTGGCTCAGGCACTGCTTCACTTAGGTCTTTTGGCGTGTTCCAATCTACAAGGCGATCTGAACCCCCGGTTCTGCTGCGTTGGCCCCCTCGGCGATTTGAAATAGAGTGATGCTGGGCCGAATTTTGATTGTTGATTTTGTGTTGAAGTTGAGATGATGAATTATCAGCAGCCGCTCCAATCTCTCGACCCCCATTGTTTCTTAATGTCCCTCCTCTCTCTGCACGATGGCTTGGAAGTTTGTTTCTGAACCAATCTCCCACATCCCCTAACGTGGCGCTCCGAGTAGTTTCCTGTCTCTCCTTAGCTACTTTACCCAAATCTCCAAGTGTGAGTCTTCTCTCGGAATCATCCATGTGTCGTGAAAGATTATGTGGACGTGAAGGCAGGGAAAGATGGTCAGAAAATGCTGCCCTGCGGCGTAATGATGACCAATGTGGTTTCTTAGACATGTTTAGGTGCAAAAAGCCGCGTTGCTGATGAGTAACCTTACTTTTGTTGATTGTTCAGCCGTTGATTAACGATAGTATGGTAGAGGGGGCTGTTAGTGATTGTAATGTATTCTGACCTGTGAGACGAGAAGGGTTAGGTACAGATAGCAGTTATGAATACGAGGATCAATAAGGTAGTATTTGTCGAAGAAAAGATTCGTCACATCAAGTGAGCCAGGGGCATGAATCCAGAGAACCCATCAACTTAGCCTTCCTCGTGTATGCCACAATGATATATCAAGGGAAACCACAACGAAGGCATGCAATTCTCCCACCTACCAACGTTTCTGATAGCTCTTACCTTATGCTTGGCACATAACAACGATTCATCCGTGTCAGAGCAGGCATAGATGATCAAATACAAGCTGCCGATGGAGACAGGGTGAAGGGTATTCAGGATATTCCATGGTATTTATTCAGAAGCCAGTACTTAACGCCAATCTTTGCTATTTGAGGCTACACTCAGTTTCGATGTGGTTAAATGTATTAAGAAACAAGATAATAATTGGGAAGCTACCATCGAGGGTGGCGATTATCCGACGGTGCTTGTTGCCGACCCAACCCAGCAAAGGGGTTGCCGCCTCCGTTAGGTCTTGAGCCTGTCAGACGGCGACTCTCAAGCTTTTTCGATGGTGTTGTCGCGGCCCAGTTTCGTTGCTCGTAGGCTGCCATTTCTCGAGAGTTCCGGGGAGATGCTGCTTCCCAGGGATTGAGTTCACTAAGACTGGTGGCCTTCTTGAGGGGTGACTTATTGTGGGTGTGGATGCCCATGTTTCCACCAAAGTTCATTCCCTGAACCCCCGAAGATGTCCCAGTTGATGTATAGCCTGCAGGCAAACTATGGCGAGGTACGGTGCCTTTCTGGCTGGTAGCGGGTCTAAAAGCTTCCGAGCGTCGAGTCGTTGTGGGAGGCGTGAACATGCGAGGCTTCATTACGTTGGTGGAGGTTGGGGTGAGGGATCGTTCCTCAGGGGTATGATCCGTTCCGGTATATGGGTTAGAGTGGACCTGGAAACCATGACGGATCTGAATTGTAGGGGTCCCGGTCTGCACAAATTCTTGATAGTCGTTGGGCTGGTCTGTCGAAAACTGCGTGCCGATATCGCGAACCGTAGGGTGAAGACGAGGGTGGACAAACTTGGTATCGTACTCTTTCATCACTTGCTCCTGAATCACGGCCTTATCCTTTGCTTGTTGCGCAAATCGAGAACAGAAGAAGAGAAGCTGAGCAGAAACAAGGGCCTGCAGAATGAGTGTATTCAAAACCGTCACACTTGGTCGGGGGTCGAGAGGAGCTAGAGGAAGGAAGATCATGTACACCAAAACATGCCCAGGGCCAAAGAGACAAGACAGGCGCAAGGACACTGGCAGAGGATCCCAGACTGACAACTCCCAAACATCTGACGTCTTGTCTGGGTGGGCTCGCGACTCGGCAGATTCTGGTGTTATCAGATTTGCGAGATAGCTCAGGGGCGTCGAAGGCGATGCGCTGGATTGGTTCACTTTCACACGTCGTGCAGAAGGCGTAGAAAGCGGCCTGTCGACCTTGGCTAGAAAGAGTCGGTACTTGCGCGTTCGCGTAATGGTGTAGAAAGCATTGGTGAAAGAGAAAGCTATGAGGGCCCATACTAGCGGATAGACCTTTACAACATATGCGATTAGCCTCAACATGATATACAACAGTCTGGCTGAGAAGACGAGAACTCACCAAGAATGATAGCCACCCTGAACTGGTTTCGTCACTGAAAATATCGTCACTTGGGGAAGATGATCCTGAGTTCGCGCGCGCAAGTAAAAAGACGAAGTTCATGGTAAGGCCCATTTGTGTCCCAACCGAAGCTGAATCCCAATCTCTCGTTTCCAGCTCTTCGGATAGCCAGAGCAAAAAGTCCATGGGGTTGATAGCAGCCATGATACGCTCTCTGAGCGGCTGCCGGCGAACTAGGCGTGGCATGTTGAGCACACTGCAGGGTATTGACTCCCTTGCAATTGTGTATTCGCGATCGCAATATCCGGGAAGAGAGTCGCGAGCCCGCACTAAAGGAATAAAGAAAGAAGAGGCGGCTACTTGGCCGGATGTTGTTTACTTTGAGCTCACTGTTGCTAAGGACCAGGTCAATTCTTTGTTCACTAGTACAGTACCTCCTGCCCCAAGCTGACCAGTAGAAACCCAGCCCTTGGAGGCTGCAGCATCCACCAGACGTGGGGATCAAGCAGTAGGTACCTTAACTAAAGGTACGGAGTAGGTACTACCTAAGGTACCTTACTCGCAATGGTCAGAGCTTCCAGGTTCCCAAGCGGAGCGGAACTTCAGGCGCCGACCTCCTAGGTAGTTGTAACTCTAGGTAATCATCAACTCAGCGCCATCAACACCAACAAGAGGGACTTGTAACCACAAGTCCACATTCATCAATATGGCCTCGCAAGCAGATTACAAGGACCGTCAGTTCCTGGCGGTCATCGGTGACGAAGTATGAGCTGCATTGAAAGGCTCTTTGTTCAAAAGCTTGCGCTGACGTAGCTCTCCTCTAGGACTCCGTGACAGGCCTGCTTCTTGCGGGTATTGGCGTGAGTCTCAATCGCTGCTCAGTCCCTTTACACAGGCTAACTCTGTTCAACAGCATGTAACTACAGGTGCCGATGCCCAGAAGAACTTCCTCGTTGTTGATGGCAAGACCGATACAGCTGCTATTGAGTCCGCGTTTGATCGATTCACCGAGGATCGCAAAGATATTGGCATCGTACTCATCAATCAACATGTCAGCCAATGTTCCGATTTATTTTGCCACTGAACTAACTCTCCTAAAGATCGCCGACCGAATCCGACATCGCATTGACACCTATACCGCGGCTTTCCCTGCTGTGTTGGAGATCCCAAGCAAAGATCACCCCTACGACCCTGAGAAGGATAGCGTATTGAGACGAGTGCGACGCCTTTTTGGAGAGTAGGGGACATCGTTTCACTGGGCGCAAGGGTTTGTTTCGGGATAATGGAGCGAGCATGGTACAGAGGCAGCAGTGAGCATGGCCGTACATGATTTGGGGTCAGCACTACGTTTTTCTTCTTCTTCGACTGCAGGGCAGTTCCTCCTACAGAGATGCAGAGCAGAGCATGATGCAATGGACTCATTATCAGATATGCTAAATAAATCTCAAGCCGCTGCAGGTTGCCCGGGAAGAGCTAGAAAATTCGCCAAACCAAACGTTAACCTAGAACCCCATGAGAACGTGCCCAACGATAAGTCATGCCGCCATGTGTGTTTGATGAATGCGCCATAATCCTAATTACAGATCGCTGCCGAAAAAGCCCTTGCTGCTACGAGAGAAAGTGACAGTTGCCGTAAGGCAGGTAATCTGGACATCATCGGCGGTGAAGACGTCGGCCAGAACAGTATATTTGCCCTGGAACGAATTAGAAACCGGCATGGGAGAAGTAAGGAACAGTCACATACCGGAGGGATCTCGGCAGGAAGGTCTACAGTCTTGGTGATCTCGACTTCACCAGCCTCGACGGGACACTTCAGGTCGACATTGCCAATCTGCTCGCACAGATCGGCCTTGGTACTGATAAGGCGGATAAGTCCATACTTGACAGTCAGAAGAACATAAGCGTCCTGCTCAATCTTCTGCTTGACTATTCCCTTAGCCTTGATCAAGAGTTCCTGGCCGCTATCAAGATGTTAGCCGGTCAGGGTCGTAAAGTATAAGCAGGTGAATCTTACGCTTTAGGGGGGTTGGGAGCAAGGTCGACCTTGTCAATCCTGATCAGGTCGGCAGTATGGTCTCCAGGGCATAGTTCAAGGGGAGAGTCGCCGGGAATCTTGAGGTCGTCGCTGATAGTAACATCAGGAGCCTTGCCATTGAGAACGCTCAAAGCCGCCGCTGGGGCCAGGCATGCCGTCAGACATGCGGTGATGGTAGAGAATCTCATCGCGCGGGGCTATCTCGCTAATTTGGAATGGCTGTGGGATATGGTGATGTTTGCGAAAATAATACGAAGCAGTAATTAGATGACGGAAGTCGTGTGAAGATGATGAGAGAGTCGTTATCAGGGCAGAATGGTGGATGGCGAGTGGCTTAGTGTTGAGTGCGTCATGGGACTTATCCTCCACTTTTTGGTCCAACGACTGGCCGAGAGCGGCTGGAAATTGATGCCTTACCGCCTTGCAGATGACCGCGGGCCGCATCCGAGTACACTAAGAAGCTACGTACCTTGCCTTATCATGCAGGCAAAAGTCTAGAACCGAATGATTGAATCAAGTCTCGAGCATGAAAGCCATTATAATAAGTGAGGAAATGAGTTTGTATGGCAGCCAAACAAAGCGAATACTGTTGACTTTGAGTGAAATATGAATTTGCAATATCATTAGAGTCAAAGCTCACTGCCTGCTCCCTACTCATTCTCATGCAGGTTCCTGTCTCAAGTTTGCGGAGGTGGAACATTTCAATGTCGAGTTGCAAGCCCAGCCTCCTCACTTTCCAATCACATCCAATGGAGCCATTCAAAGTTTAGCGTGTACGGAGTACTGACCGACACGACCTGAGGCACAAAAGCTGAAGCCTCGTGCACGGGCCATGCTAGACCATTGGTATATAATCGCGCTTTTCTTCCAACTCAATTTGAACTCTTCATACTTACCTTGCCTCAGGAAAGCCAGCTCAAGAATTGACCTTTCTAGTGTAGAGGGCCTGCATTGCACACCCGCGGAGTCACTCTACTCTCTATTGTCCTTCGGGACCATAGGGGGCGGAATTTTTGATTTATCACCCTCTTTCATTGTGATCTGCTGCTTGCGGCGGGCATGAAGAAGGAATATGTGAAACCTGTTATGGAAATTTGGATCGGATTGCTCCCCCATCTGACAATTTGTCACGCTCGCTGTCCGATTCCTGTCAGGAAGGAGGAGGGGTCTCGGTCATTATGGCATGTAGGCTGCGACATACCACAAGAAGGACCTTATCAGTGGGTCACGGTGAGACGCGTCGGCTTTGAGCCGGTTGCCAAGTGTCGCTATTGGCTTAAGGCGTATGTATGTTCAACGGGAGCTTAATGGTATTTTCATGCTTTTGATGATCCGTGTCTTCACGATGACCTTTGCCTACAGGTTGAACCCTGCCCTCGAGTGTCACTTGACAATGGATCGCACTGTACCATGCCGAGGGAACACAAGAAAACTCGGGGCGTATGCCAGATAACAAAAAAGAATTGGCACATTTTAGCAGAAACTTCAATGAGTCTTTGGATTGGTGAATTTTGGCATCACAGGCCAAGGCCTGAAGTTTTCTTGCTCCCTGATGCTGTGTTATCTCTGGTGCAACTTTCCCCACTTCTGTACGTGTAAAAGTCTTCGAGGCTAAGGTTTCGTCACGACGACGGTAAGGGGGCAGCGAGGTTTACCTGTTCAGAGGAAGAAAGTCTGTTGGTGTATGCGTCGCGTTCATTTACCAAAGACTCAAGCTGTCGAGTTCGAAGAAAGCGGCCACAGCAACATGCAAGATATCTACCAGTATTTACCTGGGCGCGCTCTGTAAAACAGATATTTGTACGGAGTATTTACGGCATTTCAGCGTCACTCGAATCTCACACACAGACCATCTCCATGCCCTAGTCATCCAAGCACTGGGTGCGAATACGGCTAACATCGCGAGACTGACACGACACGATAGTAATGTAAACTTATTATCGGACATATCCCTAGATATCTTGAAAAGACCGTGGGACGAGCCCATCAGCGTCTCTAGGAAAGGCATTATTTAAATGGTACGATTTCGGTTCCTATCGAGGGGCTCTAGGGGATTGCAAGAAGGCATGACCCTCTTAGGTTCACGATAGGTGTACTTTACTCGGACAAGATTACGGAGTAGTATGTATGGTATAGTAAACAGAACATTCTGCCGTTCGCGCCCTTCATTCATTATATAAGGAGTCGTTCTGCATCTTGGGCTTCCGGTCCAAATGTTACCTTTTACAGAATGCAACACAACAGTCGCTCATTTTGGCACCGAGCAATATGCACGACGGTGATGACGCGACGAGTAATTATCATCATTATCACACAGTCAGCTTGCACCACGCTTCCGGTTATCATGGGAATCTTTCACAGGCCCCTAACGCAGATTCGCATGGATTCGCATGGATGCAAGCTGGAACTTGGAACAGCCGGCGCTGATTGGCTTGGAGGTGGAAAGCCTGATTGGTACCAAGCCTGCTCCCTGCAAAAAAGCCAGTCACTGGAAGCAACAAGGACATGCCGTCCTTGTCAAGCACTACCTATCCTCGCATACAGTACGAACAAAAGGTCTGATATACTGCACTGTGCTAGTAAGCTTAGGTAGTAGGTACCTACGTCTACGGAGTAACTTCTTTCCATTTGATTACATCTTGGTTAAAGCAGTCTGGTCTGGATTTTGATACTAATCATGAAGGTTTAGAAGTGAATGTCGCAGCTACGATCACCATGTCATACACTCGCCTCAAGTGGCCAAACTCCTTTTGCCGAACTATCTCATTCTACTCATCTCAAGCAAGTCTCTACTCTGTACGCGGCAAACAACGCTTACTTCAAATAAAAACACCACTGGTTTAGGCACACGGTATTGCTGCCCTTGGGTTCCTGGGACTTTCCTCGGCGGCCTCAGGTTAGCTTAGCACTAACTCAGTATGAATGGATGGTGTCTGGTTTCACCAAAGCGTAGATTCTTTGTGGCCGGTGCCAAATTTCAGACACCCCACCCATCCCCACTGCAAGCCCACCAACCATAGTCATTTCTTGAGGCTAACATGCTGTTTATTACCTTCGACTGGCTCTGAGACATGCTCAGGTTACGTGCCTGATTCCCTGAAAGTGGCCGTCGTCATTTTGCCTTTGAAAATCTGGTGAAGCCCCTCCCGACTCCTTCGCTTCCCGTTCATACCGAAATGCTCAACTCCTAGTGTCGGCCCATCACCAAAAGCAAATCAGAAAGCATAGCAAAGCAGACTCGATAGACTCGAAAGCCATGGCTTTCTTGTCTTTGTCTTGTTTCTATTACCGTTCCTCTTACACATGCTATCTCAAACGATACTCGAGTCTCAACGGACTTACTCAGTGACAAACAAGCCCCTGGCTGGCTACGCCAACGCCAACAAAAACTCGCCGTACGCAATTTCCAGCAGAAACCCTCTCCCCTCCGCTCTCTTGAGTTTCCTTCCCCCTCCTTAGCCCTGTGCTCAGGCGCTGCGGGACAATATTTATTGTTGGTGCCTCAGGCCAACAATGCCCTGCGTGCCCTGTTTCCTGCACTAAGATTTCCCCTTATCCACCGCCAGTCAAGGTTTGGTCTAGCGCCAAATTTTGTTTATTGTCTCGTCTCTTCTCTTCCATGTCTCTCTGTCTCGTCTTTTCTTTGGGGGGCCACTGTCACTGGAGTGGGAGTGTCCCCGTTCCCTCACTCGCACACTTACTTCTCAGGAACTTCTGCCCAATCCAGCCCAGAAGCACCAGGAGAGGATACCGAAAACGGTCCAGTGACCCATTCGATTTTTGGCACCCTCTTATGCTATCGCTGCTGCTTCTGCGCGCCGAGATTGAGTGGAAGCCATCAAGAGAATGAGACGGGAAGCGTGAGCCGCTGATGAGGTGAAGACACCAGAGGTACGTACTCTTGTTTTCTGCCCTCCCGTTACCTTACCTGAGGTGCTCTCCTCCCCCTCTTAGCCAACTGGAAATGGGACCCCAGGCAGGTCCCAGGTCGGTACCTCAGTATCAGTACCAGCCCAGCCTACCACCAGTGAGCACCAGCACCAGTACCGCACTTGTCTTGAAGCACTCCCAGGCTGGTCGCTCCTCCTCATCCTCTTTCTTCCCATCACCCACCCTTCTTCGTGCAGTCCACGATCTTCAACCTTCACTTCTCGGTATCTCCATTCTGCTTCAAGCGCTCCTTGTGTATGGATTGTGTTTGAGTAGTCTCAAAATCTTATTTCTCTTGATTTTCCATCGAGTTTCGCCACCTACACATTAATCTTCGTCTCCTCCGCGCTCGACACCTCGACCTTAACTCGTCTCAACCCTGCCGTGACCGATCACAACGAGTTTTGCGAAAACACAAACCGACCGACCGTGTCCCCAACACGCCTCCGACTCGCATCTACGCTTCATATTCGACGTCTTCTTGCCAACTTGATCACGACTGTTGATTTCGTTTTTCCCGTTGTCGCGCCGCTGACCCTCCACCCTTTGTGTCGACGTCTCGACCTGCCTCGAGTCTCTTGTTCGACGACTGCGATTCCTGGCGGTCGGAATACGATCCACCCTTGTCCTGCCGAATGAGACTTCCTTAAGCCTCTCTGGTTTTCGACTCCCTCTTACGGTCTTCCCGACGCGCCATCTGAACGGCGTCGTCATGCTCCAAAGACCGCGACAGTAGATTAGACACATACCCCCTTCAGGTGTTCACTACATCATCTCTAGCTCAGATTATGACCGACAGACCAGCGCCGCTGTCCACGCATTCTGCGACTCCTAGTCAGATCGCCCCTCTTTCTCTCTCGGGCGCAACGCCTAATAACGAAGTTGCCCAGCTGAATGAGGGAGCGGAAGAAGAGCCATATACTATCAAGTGTATATGCACCTTCTCTGTCGATGATGGAAACACAATTTATTGTGAGTCGTGTGATTCGTGGCAGCACATCGACTGCTTTTACCCTGATAATCGAGAGGAAGCCGTGCGCGAAGATTTTGCACACTCTTGTGCAGAATGCAAACCGCGCCCTCTCGACCGTCAAAAGGCTTATGATCGTACACTGCGCTTAATAAACGGAGCAACGGACGAGCCTGCTGACAAAAGAACAAAAAGACCACCTTCCAAAAGCCATAAGAAGAGATCGAGGCCTGCGGAGCTACCAATAAATGGCCATGCGAGTCCGCAGGAAAATGGAAAGCATGGCCATTCTGGAGATCATCACCCTCCCCCCAAAAAGGCGAAACATCGCTCATCACACTCTGTCAGTTCTCAGGCTCCCAAACGGAGCCCTTCATACGGAAATGGCCGATCAAATCATGCCCACCCTCCCAGCCCTGCAACTACCCCTCCCGACCTTCCCGATGATTTTCAAATCCATCATTACTCTGAAAAGTTCTACGACCTATATAATGCCAGGGATGTCCCCGAGTCACGGAACAATGCTTTTGCCAGTCTGGCCATTCCTACTGCGCTATCTCGCTGGCTTCGCGAACCCAATACGATGCGGAGTGAGGTTGGCAGACGCCATTCGGAAGTATTCCAGAAGGCTCCCTCAAACTTGGAAGCCAACAAGCATAAACTTGAAGTCAGTGATGCAACACGAACACTGGACGATGGCAAAGCTCTAAGGTGGAGGTTTCTCAAGTCAAGTACACCAATCGAGAAGGATGTGCCTCTTGTTGAGCTGAATGGTGAAATTGGGTTTCAAAAGGACTACTGTGCTGAACCTGTCAACCTCTGGGCAGATTTATCTTCACCTCTGCCGTTTGTCTTTTTTCACCCTGTTCTCCCTTTGTACATCGATACAAGACAAGAGGGCTCTCTTGCTCGTTACGTTCGCAGGAGTTGTAAGCCCAATGCTCAGCTTGATACATATCTTTCCGATGAAAACGAATACCATTTCTGGATCGTTAGCGACAGATACATCTCCGCCAACGAACAAATCACTTTGCCCTGGGATTTCCGACTGGAGAAGAGTGTGGATGCGCGATGGCTTCATCTTCTTGGCCTAAGTGACGATGACTCGACCAACAACACGGAAACTCCAGTAGATGGGACAGAATACATGGCAATATCGAATTGGATAGATCGAATTCTTTCCGAATATGGCGGGTGCGCGTGCGATCTGGATAACAACTGTGCATTCGCACGATTTCATCGTCAGTATCTCTTCGGCAAACCCCAAGGACGTGCGCCAGCGAAAAAGAAATCGAGAAAGCCGAAGACACAAGCCATTTCCCCAACAAATACGGGACAGACTGCCACCAGTCGAGCTACGAGTGAAGGCCATGTTGACGATGCCGGGGATAATGACAATAGATCCCAATCTGGGTCTATGCGAAGCAAACCACCAAGTCGTGACCTTACACCTCTTCGCCAAGGATCTTTCGACCAATTAGGCATACTGACTGAGCCAACGGATCGAGACAAGCGGAAGGTTGCTATGGTTGAGGATTCGTTCCGTCGCATGGAGCAGCAACAACCCTCGCGGAAGAAAAAGCGAGTATCGGATGGAACTGGTTCAACATCCTCGAAGTCGAAACATCGCAATGGCTCAGTTGCGTCTCATGGCAACTACGTGGATGCTGGGACTTGCAGGAGCCACTCAGGATCCCCCGCTAGCTCTTCTCCCCATATCCAACAAAGGCCGTCAATCTCGAATCAAGACTCCGCGGCGACTCCGTCACGCCAGTCATCAGCTTCTCCCAGGGGAGTATACTGTGATGTAGGGGTACAGACGGACCCTGTCGAAGGCGCCTGGTTTAGTGGGCCACATCAATCACCTCGTCCCAAGAAGCGGATCATTTCACTCTCCAAGCGACTCCTAAATAGCCGCCATAGAGTCCGAGCTGAAGGAGAGGATCTGCGCAGGCGGTCATCTGTCAGTCAATTATCCAATGGCACCATTATGGAAGTCGACTCGCCTCTGGAGCACGAGGTAGTCATCAAGCGATCGGACTCAGAATTACCACCTTTGTTTTCTGCCCTAGGGGACACACATATGGCAGATGCCTCTTCACCAGCAACAACCCCTGTACTCGGATCGGCTGCGAGTGACACATCGACCAAGACAAAGACTCCCGACCTACGCGTGCAGCTACCTCCTGTGCCAGCGTTCGATAGTGCAGGACTGGGGATTCACAATGCAATAACGCCGAAATCTGGCGGCGTCGGTCACTCCCCCCTTTCAGGTCCATTGCCAAGTCCATTCGCTCCGCCGGCTGTAAACGGCATTGGTACCCACCCTAGTCCTGTCAAGAAAAAGCTGAGCCTCAGCGACTACACTAAAAGCCGAATGAACAAGGCTGCCGGGAGAACAGCTGGGGGGCATGCCGTTCTCAAGCCTTCTATCTCAAGCCCTGAGGACACCAAAGTTGATATCATGGTCGATTCCCCGTCGATTGAGAAGCCGGCTGAAACTGTGATCATGGCTCCTGTAGCCGCTGCCAATGCATCTTCATAAAGGATGAAGTCCCTGTACGTTAATGTGTCAACCGTTTCAATTTCTTTGTTCTTTTGTTTGGAAGTGGGGATGACGCGATCAAAAGCCTGGAGTTCTTTCCTTTATATACACTGGCTGGTACGTCAGATGATTACCCCTTTGATTTGGCGTTTAAGGAGGTTGTGGGATTACGGATGCTGGGATTGAAGGGTTCTGTCAATCGAACCCTGGCATCTAAATTTGGGAACGGCGCACCAGGTATGGTGCCTACGGGTCATGAGATTTCTCCTGGGGGAGAAAAAGCAGAGATGTTAGGTGGTCCTTGTTCGGGATGTTTTTTGATTGATGTCCAGTTAAAGAGGGTTGGCCATGAACTAAAACAAGTGAAGAGTAGGATGAAGCAAACCTCTTACGGAAAGATGCTGAAAGAATCGTTGTATGTAATTATAGGCGTCAATCCTACTTGCACGTACTTGCCACAATCATGTTGCATTGCCCGTAACGATGGAAAATACAGCCTTTTAAAGATTCAAGGGCCATCTTGGACTGCAATTTCTGGCAACATGGTGAAACAAAGGACAAAGATGAATCAACAGTAGGCAACACTCATTCCATGACATCGTGATTATTATTCTAAATCATCAACTTTCCAACCAGTGGAATGATAATCTATCTGGGCAGGCAGTACGGTTGTGGCTCTGACAAAGGCGCAGCCCCTTTTCTTTCTGTGTTAATATTGCGCTGCAGTCCCCCAGTTATCTTCCTTAAAGACCAACAATGCGAGACGATGCCTCACAAACAGTCCAAAGAACCCAGCAACAAGCTGAAGCATAGTAATCTCCAAGGCCAATCGATCTTCGCGGAGTGGCCCCCGCCAGACAAGCCAGAGGTTGAGGATGGTAAAGTTGCTTGTCTCGACAAATTGACCCTTTTCATCGGTTGTTACCTTTACCAGGCGTAGCTTGTTGAGAAAGTGTAGGCCCTGGGCGACCGAGGGATGGGGTTGACGCTCGGGTGACCAGGGAGTCACAGACGGCTCCATGAGGCCAGACCGGGCGTTGAAGTGAGGAAGTCGGTGGCGTGGGCAGGGAATCAGACCGAAGACCTGGGGGCATGAGTAGAGGAAGTTAAATATCTGAGGGACAAGGAGGAGTCCGAGAGTCTTTGAAAAGTGGCCGAGGATACCGACGACAGCAAAAACCATACCCGAGAAATAGCAGTAGGTATCGCCGACAAACACCTTGGCAGGATACCAGTTGTGGAGGAGTAAGGCGAAGGAGACGCCTATCCACGGGAGGAGAAAGTAGAGTGAGAACAAGTGCGAGTCGGTAGCAGGGTGAGGGTACGGCGTAAAGAGGTACAGGCAATCGTTGAAGACGAGGAGAAAAGCGATGACGATGCATTGCGAGACTTCAATGCCGTTTATGCCTGCCAGCATGTTGATGCTCTGAGGGCAGAACATGGCAACGCAGGCCATGTAAACGTAGTAGAGAAACCCGAGATCAACGAGCTCGCCGAGATACGGCTGAAGCTGAAGAGGTAGGACAATAAAAGTGACGTCAAAGTCGACAAAGTAAACGACAAGAAGAGGGATCGAAGCCAGGCCAGGAATCCACCACTTGTGTCGCCAGCGAATATCGAAGAGATCATCACCAATGCCGAGAAGTGCAATTGTTTGAAGAGAGATGATGGCACCCAGGAATGACGCGAGCTAGCGACGAGGTCAGTAAAGCACCAGACATGCATTGCATGACATGACATGACATGACATGACATGACATGCATCTTTGGGTACATCGGCGTACCTTGTTGTGTGGAAAGCGATGTAGAAAACGGCCCTGGTTGACGTGCTGAAGCTCAACGACGACATCGCGGTTTCCACCGCCACTGGTCGCCGCAACAATGTCCTTGTAGAACGGGAATGGGATGAAGACGATGACGCTGAGGAGATAGACCGCAGCGCACACAGCACCCATGCACTCGGGGATCTCGGCGCGGTTCGCCTTGCTCATGTCGCGGCCTTGGAAGCCAGCACGCATGAAGGTAGGGCCTAGCCAGCGGATCATGGCGAAGCAGAGCGCAAAGGCGAGAACCGACAGTGCCAGAGATGCCATGAGGGGCTCGCCATCACCATGGAGGGTGTTTGCGAGGACCGCGAAAGCAGCTGCAGATACGGTCGAAAGTGTAAGTGTTTCAGAGCGAGAGAGTGAGGTCATCATGGTTGTAGTCATGATGGGCGGCGGCTCTTGGCGATGTAGTATAGTACTAAGTATGGGTGCGCAATGATGATGATGATGATGATGATGATGATGATGATGATAGGTTGGGCGATGCGTAATGAGGGTCAAGAGAGCATCATGGAAGATGATATTGAGGGAAATCGCCAGCAGAAATGCGGCTGCTATGGATTGCCCAACACAATGCGCTCCGCTCCGCTCCGCTACCTATTAAAGCAGAGCAAAGTCTATACCTTCGTACATAAGGTAGGTATTGTTGAGGTGAAGCTTTGTGACACGTTGTTACACTGCGGAACACGGCCAGGGTGGGTGTGGGTTTGGGTGTGGAGTGGCATATGAATTACGCGGGAACACGCGGAAACACGTGCAAAATACTAACTTGAGGTAGGAGATTGATGCAAACATCAACACCAGGGATTAGCAATCAGTCAGTCCGTAAACTGCTCTCGTGAAGATTCATACTTCCAACGTTAGCCAGCCAATAGATTTCCATCCATCACCAAGGTCCTCAGCCTAGAATATACATAGGATACGGATATGCAACATAAGGTACCTAGGTAGGTAGGTATAGTAGGTAATCATCGATTCATTCGCTCTTGGGGGTATATCGATATCGCTTCCGCCTTGAAATCACGTACAAGCAAATGATCAAATCTAAATAAGGTAAGCGGAGAGTTCCTATCCCACCCAGTATATAGTAAAACAAAGCAAAGCTGAGGCATCTACTAAGCCCATTATCAGTGAAACTCCCAGCTGAACCCATAATCCAGAGCGCCTGTGTGCAGAAATCGTAAAGTAACCCATCTAACTTTTGGTGCCCAATCGTCCCTTATCCTTTTTGCGCATGTCTCGGGTATCTCGTGTTCAATGCTGCTGTCTGTTGTCTGTCTTTAAATTTCCTTCACAAAGCCAACCTCTACCAGACTATCAGGGTCGATATCCAGATTGGCCAGCTTGGTTCGTGAATTCTCTCGAATCCACAAGAATGCTTCAAGTGCTACCCGGCGTATGATACTGGAAATACTCCTCTTTTCTGGCCTTTGCACCCGCATAGTCTGTTTGCCCATGAGATAAACTGTTTGTGCTTCTTCGGCGGCCCGCAGCGCTTCGAGCTCTTCTCGAAACTCTGGCGGCATGTCATTCTCATCAGGTGGGAAAGGACCTCGGGTGATAAAGGTCATCAACTCGTTAACAATCGTAGGCGCCAAGTTCGGTGTGAGAACGTCATCCATGTAACCATGTCGCAGAACAATACGATAGCATGAAGGAATTTTTGCTGTGACACGCGCAATGACGAACCGTTGGTCAGACGGAACCGTAGGCTGAGAAAGTGGGCGCATGTGGAAGAAAACGATCACCTGTGGCCTCGTCTGGAACTTCCGAACGAACTGCGAGAATACCTTGGGGATGTGATCACCACTCCCGCCCACTTTGTCGAAGAATATTCCGAGTCCTGGAGCGACCATTACTTGTCCGCCCCCAAACTCAGGTGAAAGCCTCAGCCTCGTCGAGCGCAGAGAGCCTTCGCCTTGGATTCCCCTTGCTATTGAGTTGTTTCTCGAGGTACTCCGAGAGGACATGAGGAACTCTGCCGGGTCCACCATGTCCCTTTGCTCTGCTTCCCACTGCTGTTCTTTTCCCCATCGCCAAAGCATGACGAATGAACTAAGGATGGCAGACAGGACCAGCGCAAACCAACCACCATCGGGCACCTTGTTCATTGCTGCACTGAGATAGATGCTGTCGAGAAGGATGAAGATGAGAAACCCGATGAGAACAACGATTGATGAGATACGCCAGATGATGAGTGCCACTAGGGACACCATGCACGTTGTAATAAAGCTAACGATAATGACACATGCGCCATAAGCATGACCCAAGCTCGTTGTCTAGTTCAAGTCATGTCAGACGAACCCGTTTCAGAGTGACACAATGAGGCTGGGTGTGTGGGTGACTTACATTGTTATAGACCGCCGTAACCACGACAGTACCGGTCATGAGTAGCCAATTTGCTAGTGGCATATAGATCTGGTCGTGGAATCGACGGCTGGTGTGAACGGTCTTGATGTGAGGAAAGTAGCTGAGCCTCATCAACTGGGAAATGAGTTGGAAAGAGCTGGTGATCACGGCCTGGCTGGCGACAACAGCAGCGAGTGCGGCAATGATGATACTGAAGTAGAGTGTGCTCTCTGGAACAGTGCGAAAGAATGGGTTGGTAAAGGCCAACCCAGTTTCATCCTGTGAAATGTAAGCAGCCTGGCCACAATATGTGATCAACAAGCATGGGAATGCCAGGAACAGCCATGAAAGCTGTATGGCTCGCTGTCCAAAAGCACCCAGATCTGCAAAGAGTGATTCAACGCCGGTGAAAGCGAGAAGCAATCCACCAAGAGACTTCCATCCATCAGAATCGTTCCGTATTAGGTATTTGAACGCATAATGTGGACTGAAGGCCTTGAGTACGGTATGGTCGTACAAGACAAGATTGTATATGCTGATGGAGAAGTTGTAGAGGAGCCAGACAACAACGACGGGGGCGAAGGAGGTGCCAATTTTGGACGTGCCGATGAACTGCAGCAAGAAAAGCGCAATGAGGATCGCGCACGAGGTCCCCACGATGGCCGGTCTTCCCAGATCAGGTCTGATTACCTGAATCCCTTGGACGGCGCCCAAGACGGACTGTGCTGGTGTCAGGATGCTGTCGGCCACAACCATGGAAACGCCCAAGACGCCGACGATCTTGAGGACGCTCTGTGCAACCCGACTACGTTCCAGAAAATCCCGGGCCATTCTCCCGGCGGGTGCGAGTTCGGCGCCCGTCTCACGATCGAGGCGCACGACAATTCTTTCCGGGCCGTTGGGATCGACGCGGGCAATGTTGGCATATCGAGCAAGGAGAGAGTAGAGAGCAAAGGTTCCTCCTTGACCATCGTCGTCGGCTGACAGGACAATGAAGCAATATTTAAGGGTTACGATGATGGTGAGGGACCAGATGATTATCGACAGAGCCCCCACGAGGTCGTGCCATGACGGCTGTTCGCTAAAAGTCGAGCTGAAAACATAAAGGAGACTGGTGCCAATGTCGCCATACACAACACCGGTAGTTTGCCAGGCGAGCCATAATAAGACTGCGCCCTTGTACGTCTTTTTGGAACCGAGAAAGTCAGACCTCCATTCACAACGTCGCACATTTATATTCCCTTGGGACTAGGACCGACCTACCTGCTTCTTGTCGCGACACAAATCCTCGTGCTCGATTCGCTGGGCCTTTTCCTGGTCATGCAGGTCGCGGGCTTCGGGATCAGTGGGGGCGGCATCTTCGCTTTCTTCGGCGGCCGCGTTGACCCAGGCTTCTATTCTCTGGTTGCGGGCATTGTAGGAGATCATTTCGATCTGGAGTCGGCAAGGTAGGCCACTGGGTGACGCTGGGTCCAGAGGCCAAAGGGCAAAAGGCAAAGGGACTAAAACCTGGGGCTCATGCTTATATACTGTACTCGGCCATGTTCTGACTACTACTACCTATGTATGCACATACCTTGGTTAGTTAGGATCGGATGGCGAGCCTAATCCTAACTAGATGAGAATGCCATGGCTAGGTACCTAGGCGAAACTGGGCTCTCCTGGGCTCTTCTGGTCTGGTCCACTCTGCCAACAGCCACAAATTCTCGAGACTCGTGGACGGTGAACATCTTGACTGCTAGACTGCCAAGACGTCCATTGGCAAGTGTCGGTGGTGCTGATAGGTCCAGGCGTACTCGGGATAGACCGTCATGTCTTGAGCCTCTCCACCGAAGCTCAAGAAGGGTTTAATGGTCCGTTCTATCTGCGTGCTGAGGAGATGCACGCATATGCATGCAGGCTTGAGGCTGTGCTCTGACCTGTCTTAGGTAGCCTGTGCGTACCAGGGACCCAATTTTCCCCTCACTTGCAGACGGCTATACCCACGCTACCACGCTGCTCACACTCGACTCAAAAGATTCGAGAAACTGTCAAAGGGGGGGGGGAACCGTTCCCTGATGGCAAACTTTGAGTCAGTCCAATGACGTGCCGGCATCCATCCAGGTCTCTACCTAAGTACCTAGTGCACCCTAACATCCTCCAATCTAAGCGTTGAGAAGTGCGGGGGGTAGTCAAACTGGCCCATGAGCACTTGAAGTCTGAAGATGGTGCTGTATATGTACATAGTATGTACGTAGCGTTGCGTGTTGCATTCGTACCGAGCGCCAAGACTCTTGGATTTCTCTGCTCTTTGTCAAGAGTCTTGGCTGCTTATTTGTTGCATATCATATGCTCTCGTGGAAAGGCCAAAGGGACCTTCATCGGCCGTCCGAGACCATGTTGATCGGCTTACCGAGTCTTTCCGTATGACGCTCGAGTCAGCTTTTGGTTGTATTTGTTGTGTAGTATCATGCATGCCAGAACCCCTGCTAAATACTTGTCAGTTTATCAGCTTTAGCCAGTGCCCCACGTGAAAACTTGAGAGGTTTGGGAGTCCCGGAAGTCTTACGTTAAATAGTGTGATTGCGGTTCTCTCATGCTGGGCCAAGACTCTATACCGTCTTGTATCGGGCAATACTGACTGTACGGAGTAATGGTGCAGTGGTGCACTTATGTAGCATGGATATTACGAAGCCATTAGGCCATCCCCACCATCACCATGCGCATGCAAATCAAGAGGCCGATGCTAATGCTGCGAGTCTGAAACTGACCTGGTGCGATATGTGGGTGTGGTGTAGAAAATGCTTTCCTCTCAAGGCCAGTTGCATCAAAAATCGGAGTTCGTGATGTTCCTCAATGTCACGATCGCCATTCTTGATACGGAGTACCCTGCTCTCCATGGTAGGACCGTGGCCGGCTGCTAGTTGCAACCCACAGATGCGGAGAAAAGAGGCGCCTGCATGATGGCGGCTGTCTATGTATGTACGGATAGGTAAGTGGACTGACTGGCCTTTCTATTGGTGGGTACCTTAGGTAGAGGCATTCTGAACTGCTTACAATGGATATCAGAGTCGATTGGCAATCTATCATACTTATTCGTAAAGGCCGATTGCTTATGATGCCTCACCTTTCGCTCTTATGAGTTCTCTCGGCCCCTCCTAATGTACAACAAATGGCCTCCTAATTCTACAATAACAAGCAAACCTGAAGTACCTATGATGTACTTAAATCCATAAACTGCCAGTAGGCCATTTCTGAAATCATCAACGGGAGCACAGCCTGTGTATGCGTCATGGGGATTGCCAAGATGAGGTCCAAGAAAAAGATGTATCCAAAAGGTGCCTCGGCATTAGGTATTCTAGGGTATCCTGAAGATCCACTATACCCCTCGCGGTAAGAAGTCAAGTTCGACGGGAGGAGTTGCCTGTCGATCCTCAGCACCATGGATGGTGCTTCATAGAACCCGATCAATGATAATACAACCTAGCAAGTATCATCGTAACTACTGGGTAACCTATATCTCGTTGAGAACATGGGCACCGACTTTCTGCTGCCCTCTCATATTGTACTCATCAAACTACCGCATGAAGTAACTTGGATTATAGCATTCATCAGGAACTGATTATATGCCCCTGCTCCTGTGAAGCATCGAATTTCCAGTGCATAAACTCACCATCTGCACTAAAAGATGGTCCATATCACTTTCCTGAGGAAGTGGTCGTCGGGTGTCTAGTCTAGGTAGTTCATGCATCGACGTGTGGAGCGGAGATTTTACGATGAGGCGTGTATTCGCCAAGTCTTTCCAGACTGCAACATGCAGATATATAGCACCATCAGGAGACGCCAAGTATGTGACTATCAGATGAGGGGCCTCAAACCAAGTCCCATGTAACTAGGTACGACCAGCCCATTGCGCATCTACCGAACTTGGCGAGGAATTCTTTGCCTGTGACTCCCCTTGCATCTTCGCGATCTCCGAACTTTGTGAGAACAAGCAGTCGTACCGACTTGCCCCGAGGCCCGAGATCGCTTGCATTAACGTCAAGCCAATACCAATATCCATTTGTTTCCATGGGTATCATCTCTTCCTTCTGACCGTCGCCTCTGGGAAGACAGAGGAGCACCAGCCGCTCTTTGCCGCCACACATCTTCTCTGACCAGTGTTCGCAAACCTTTGAGTATTGGAATCGCACAACCTCACCGCTGTCAATAGGTATATGCCGCTGCTTCGGCTCTACACTGGACTCCGCAATGCCCTCTTCAGCAGTAGTCGAGCACATTCCATGGGGCTCGCCATCAATTCCTCCAGTATAGTAGTTTTCCCATGTGACTGGTAGGCCGTCCGCCCTGAACTGATATCGTGATTCGGACGGGAAATGTCTGAGGCCAAAGTTCTCATTGGCGTTGGTGAATTGCAGAGGAGAGAATTTGGGCTCGTAGTTTTGCCCATTTACGTGTCCGGCACCCCAGCATGCGTCCAGCAACTTCCAGTCACCACCATCGATTCGCACTGCGTTCCAAGCATGTCCGGTTGGATCTGCTCTGGGTGGACGCTCGCCTCTCTTGAGCGGAGTGTATCCAAAGCCTTTCCCGTGACCGGTGACGACCACGCATTCTAGGCCAGCTCTGTTGGCGATCGCTTTGTATGTTTCTGCATAACCTGCGCATACGGCTCTACCAGTAAAAATTGTATCTTCAGCCGTCATATGCTTTACATTATTGCCAAAGAATGCGGCGGTATCATAACTAATGTTGTGATGGAACCAAGTAAAGATCGCTCGCGCTTTGTCCGTGTATGAGGGGAATGGACCACAAAGAACCTGGGCCAGATAACCCACTGGGTCATCCCTCGGCACAGAATCTCGAGGATACTGCGCAGCCACAGCATCTGGATCGCTCCAGTCCCGGCATATTAGACATCCATATACTGGGGCAGATGGAGTGAGAGTCCGCGTCTCGAACGCTTCAATCTGGGCGACTGAGGGTCGAGAAGAGAGCGGCACTGGCGGCGGCTCATCTCCCGATTGCGACCGGCCTGGGATCGGGGGCCGTGTGGGCAGTGCTGGCTGGGAGTCCTTGGGTTTGTCCTTGTTGGAAAACCCAAGTATCACCGGTGTCTTCGCTTTCGAGTTCACCGGTGCTCTAGGAGGCAATTTTCTGGGTTGTGGTGCCGCTTGCAGTTCAGGCGTAGCATCCGCTTGTGGTTTTGCTGGGCGAGAAGGCAGCCTTGGTGGCAGACCAGGTCGAGCTGCAGGTGCAGGCTCAATAGCCCGTGGGGGCTGCGGTGACGGCGGAGCACGATTGGGTTTCCCTGCCTCCCTGACGGCTGCTTCCTTTTCCCTTCTTGATGGGGGAAGTTTGGGGAGACTTGCAGGGTCGTAAGCAGGTGGCAACTTATAGCCAGGTCCATCAGAGTTGACACTCGTCACTGATGATGGAGGCCTGCCCGTAGATAACGAAGATATCGCCGAGTTCTGCGATCTCTCCGATGAGCCAGAGTTCCGCCGCACTGTCAGACTGGACTGCGTTGACGGTCGCCTTGGTGGTAAAGACGGAGCGGACTGCATAGTTGGGGTCCGACTTGGGAGCGGAGGCGGGGCACGTTGTTGGACATCATGCTGACCATTCTGTGCTGTCAATTGTGGTGTCGACGCTTTTCGCATAGGGCGAGGAGGAATCGCCGGATTACTCTGCGATAGTGTTGACGTGGTTGAAACAACCGGCACCGTCTGACTTCGGGACTCAATGGCTGGGCGGCCAGGAGGGGGAGGAGGCGGTGGTCGTTTGCGAGCCGGTCCGGGACTTTGGTTTGGGGCACCTGCGAAACTCTTTTGTTTGTTGAGAGCAGCAATGCGCTCAGCTAGAGTGTTGAACTGAGGCTCCTCCGTGTCGGCCATTTCGATCCTCTAAGTCAAAAGCAAAGTTTCAGAGTTTTCGTATTCACAATATTTAATGAGACGGGAGGATGAAGTCAGTGTCGAAAGACACGATGGGATAATCTCTCTAGTGTATATGACAAAGATAGTAACGACAGACTTGGAAGATGTCAATTAGGTTTCAATAAATAAGAACGACAGTCAGAGTGAGGATGAGGATGAGGATGGAAGAAATACGACAGACGATGAAACGAATGACTGACGGGTGCCTGGGTTGACCGAAGCGCTGATTCAAGGGGTCCAGAGGGATCGAACATAGCCACACAGCCCTGCAGGTGGACCCCGAGGGCCGCAGTTTAGAGGGCGGGGAAGAATGATAGAGCACCAGGTCCACCCAACTATACCTACCTACCTAGGTAGTGGAGTTTCATGATGCTCTTAGAGCCAACGTTCGCTTCCATCCATTGCATCCATTAGATTTGGAGACGGGAGCTGTTGGTCATGATTGCACTGACCGTAAAATATACGAGCGTCATACCTAGGCACCTAGTATACGAGCATACTCTCTATACACGAGCGTTAAATTGTTTTACTGGCTGCTGTACTCGTCGATCCACACAACAATATGCCCTCCAACCATTTGACAACTTGGCTCTCGGCAATTATGTGCCTAGACCCAGATACTTGTGATGATCGTACATAGGTAATCGAGATATTTCCCCCTTTTCTTGCTCTGCCGCGTAATCAAAGGCAAAGATCAGTGGATTTTCTTCCATATGAGACTAGTCAGCGCAATGTTGTCATGACAATTATATCAGCGCTCAATGATCACGCCGTTCTCGCATAGTAAGCCCTAGTTAGATGTGATCCCCAGATATGCAAAGAGAGAATAATTGCAATGGCCAAAACACCGTGCCTCAGAATAGAAGGAAAGGAACTCAGTCTAGCTATAAATTACAATATCTAGCAAATAGGTGTTATTGATCAATACCATTGGTTTCATCAATTCCCATCCTATAACTGATAGAGAAACAGAACATTTCAAAACATATAACAAGACACTACGGAGTACATACTAAGGTACCTACTAACCTACCTAGGTACCTAGGTACCTTAGGTATGGATGCTAGGCTAACGGTGGGGGCGTTTTTGGGACAGCGCACTAGCTAGAACCTAGCCTAGGTACCGAAGCAGCTAAGGCATGGTAGGTAGCTTCCATCCAATATCAGACGGCTAGTGCATGCCTGGACGGGAGATCTAAGGCAACCCACGTTAGTCATTAGCTGCACTTAAGAAACCAGGATGTTTTGAAGATGGAGTGTTTCATGCGGTGATCATTAACTTGAGGCTGACAGGAAATGAAAATTTGCTGAGGTAGATAGATATCTTACTAGGTAGTAAATACACTGATTAAATGGCTGAACAGAATCATCATAGACTTAATGTCTATTAACCTCAAGGATTAACACTTAGGAGGAGTCATACTTTGTGCTCTATGACTGTTGGCTTTCTTAACTAAACTGCTGAAAAGAATGCATAGCAAGTCTAATGTTGCCACGTGTGTAGGATGAAGTCAGTGAGCAGTTTATATAAATATTGAGGCTCTTCAACGTCAGTAACAAACTTAGGTGTCTCCATTTGTGACTCATATAGAGTTAGTATCCCCATAGTAGTGACACCTGGCATGAGATATATTGGATGTAAGTGCCCAGATGAAGTGTCTGAACACTATCATCCGTGGTAGAGGCAATTATCATAAGAGAGGATCCAA
This sequence comes from Fusarium sacchari, assembly GCA_017165645.1. Taxonomy (NCBI): domain Eukaryota; kingdom Fungi; phylum Ascomycota; class Sordariomycetes; order Hypocreales; family Nectriaceae; genus Fusarium; species Fusarium sacchari. The sequence goes on from JADANP010000002.1 coordinate 578,532, forward strand.
GGCTGCTAAAAGCAGGATGCTCTACATTCGTGATTCTGTATGAAACCGTGGGTGCCGTTAATATGCCCTGTTACACACCATTTGACTGGTAAAGGCAAATTAAGCATTCAGGCACTTTAGGCGTTACAAAGGTTAAGATATCGCCAAACTTCAACAACTAACTGCAACGTCTCCACTGCTGGGAGAAACAATATAGACTGACTACCTACTCGAATCGAGGAAGACAGTTATCTATCTTCCTGGTCAATGTTTCAGTGCCCGCAGCAAAGCCAAACTCGAGGTGCTGGCAGTCAGCAAGAGCTGCTACAACGTCCACGGGTAGGTATGGAAGTTTCTCCACTGAGTTACAGAGCAATGCGCACTGGGTCGGAGATCCTGGCTGGTCATCGTTGATCCGCCCCGCACTAGCCGCCATTCACAGCCAACCAACGACCAACAATTCAACTTCAGCTAATGTTAACCTAGAACTTGAGACTTGCGACTACAAACCCAAAGCGGCTCGCGACTGATTTGGCTGGGACTTGCTTGGACCTGCTTCTCCTCTATCCTTGCCTCGTTCTTTCGTTCCATTCCCTACTCAACCGAATGCTTCTTATCTTCGTACACGTCTCCCTATCCCAATCGTCGCTTCGATATCTCTTTCATCTCTTAGGCCCCAGTTTATAGCCTCCTCTTTAGCTCATGCTGATCGACGCTATTCATTCGAACACATCCTACATCGGCGCATCTGCATGCCCAGCGCATCGCATCGCATTACCCCAGTCGCATCGCGAAATATTCATCCATCCGTCGCATCGTCTGTTGAGACTGAGGCCGTTCCACTGAGGGAGGACCTTCTCCTTCTGCTCCTCGATCTATCCATCTGCTTCATTGTTCTCTCCTCGCCTTTGAGTCAGCCTAGTTGCCACGCTGCCCCCGCTCGATCATCATGGCTGCGGAGGCCACCGGCAACAAGGCTGCCACCCCGCCCAAGCGCAGACTCACCTTTCTCGATCTCCCAGCTGAGACCCAGCAGGACATCTTGTCGCATGTTCGTGACTAGACTCAAAATGCTGTACCTCGTGCGACATTGCTGACGACCCCATAGTGCTCCCAGTCCGAGTTGATATGCTGCGCTCTTGTATCTCGGCACTTTCATGAGTTGGCATCCGCGCAGCTCTATCGTAGCTTCAACATCCTCTTCCCCGATGACGATGATGTGAGGTTCGAATCTCCAATCGATGGCCTTGCGGGTGGTCTCGACACCTTCACTACCAGCGAATACAACTACGCGAAGCACCTGAGAGAACTGTCCATGGATACAGTGAGCACTGGTGTGAAAGCCGAGCATGCCTACAAGCCGTATCTGTATAGTGCCAGTTGTGGCAAGTTCCTTAATACTCTACTCTATCTGACTCTGAAGAAAGCCAAGTCACTCGAATCTTTTAGGTTTGTTCCATTCCACAGCAGGCTGCATCTGGTTTCTTCAAAAGTTCTTGATCGCTAATCTTCTCGCCAGGTGGAACATTCGCGTTGAGTTAAGCAGACCCGTCTTTCGTGAGCTTCACAAGATCAAAACTTTGACAAAATTCCACATTCGCCTCCAAGCCGGGGATACATACTACATCACACCACCTCCTCTCCCTCTTAGCATTGACGCTCTGCCTCCGGCCTCAACTCACTGGCCAGATATTCCCCCTCCTCCGCCTGGGCCTCCGCCTGGGCCTCCCCCAGGAGTGTTTTCAGCCCCACTGGCCGGTGCCATGACATCTCTGCCAGTCATCACCTCACCACCTCCTCTGTTGCCACCGTCCAAGCAATCCTCCAAAGCAAAGGGATGTAAACGAGACTCTGTGGCCCAGGAGCCCCCAACGCTCTCGGGGTTCAAAAAATTGAAAAGTCTTTCCGTTCTCGATATCGACAATCTCGAATTGGTCACGGAGCTCAAGACTTGCGTTCGAAATTCTTCCGCCACACTTACCGAACTGCAACTTTCACTTTCTGATAGTCTGGGCCTACAAGCTAGACGACCGCCACCTGACTCAGACCCGGATGATTCTGATGTCGATGATGAGTTTCAAGTGGTTCCCGTTTCCCAGAACACCAGCTTCGACGCGAGCGGCCCTGCGAAGACGTTTCGCTCCCAGGAAGAGCGTAAACTTCAAGAGGGCATACTGGGAAGAATATTTGATGTCGAACCTTTTATTACCAAGAAGCCTGCGCTTATCCAGAGTCCTCGCGAGGTGGCAACCAGCCAAGAGGATGACCAAGAAGCCGGCACTAATGACAATTCAGAAGATCCTCGTGAAGAATTCGTGTCATCTATCCGCAGTGTTTCAACGAGACTTATGTCACATATAAACGGCACTCGTGACTTCTCGGCAGCCCAGCAGGATATTTTGGACGTGATTGAAAAGGCAGCAAGAAAATATGTGGATTCATGTGAGCTCCCTTCCCAGTCAAACAACGAACCGTCCGGTAGCACCTCGACGACACCTAAGAGTGATGAGGAGCAACAGGGTGATGAGAGTGATGGATCGAAACCGACAATAACGGAATCAAGTTTGAACCAACTGTCTAAGAATCACGACTCAAACAATGATACATCACCAGACGATATCGAAATTGAGCACCTGGATACCATAGATGAGTTGGAGGTGGATTTGGACGAACAACAGGCCAAGGACATTGGGGAAAAGGAAGTTGGAGTCAAAGAATCGGAAATACCAGAGGCAGTCGCTGATACCTCTGGCTTACCATCGAAGACACCGGATGCTAACTCAGACTCATCAACAACCCCAGGGCTGAACAAAGCACACACAAACTTGGACACGCAGCGGGTGAATTATGAGTCCCTACTGTCAAATCTACAACAGTTGCAGGACGAGAACGATGCTTTCATCCAGAAGATTAAGGCGATTCGTGTGCAGGGTACTGTTGCTGAGTTGGAACAGTTCAAGGACTCAGTAACACAACTAAGAGAACTAAGTCAGGAAGCTGAACATATCAGGGGCGCGATCAAAACGACACATCTCGAGATCAAACATATCGAGGATCAAGTCTTCGGACAAGCTCAAAACAACGAGGGCGAGAAATCACGACGCTCAATCGACGAATACCTGCGGGACACTCGTGGCATTGCATTAGAAATACTGAGCATTCATCTCATCCCTGTAAAGGCATCTGTTCTGTCTAGAGCTATTGACCTGAAGTGCATCAAGAACCTGACTCTGCTTAATGTTGGTAACCAGGGCCCAATCTGGACAATGCTCTCCAAAGAGAACAAGGTCTCACCATTGGCCTTACGGAGTGTCTTTACCGACAATGTTTCGACCGCATTCCTCAACTGCATGTCCCAGCTTGAAGAATTGCACGACTTGTTCTTATTGGAGCGAAGCGCTAAGTATAAGCCTGAGAGTTTCGCACCACGAACTACCGTCACCATCGACCAGATCCGTCGCCTCGTCCTCAAGAAGCACATGCACTCACTCAAGAGACTCATGATCAAGGACGAATCAAACAGCAGCACCTGGGATGCGAATCAGAAGGCAATGATACTTATTTGTAACCGTGGTGTGCAGCTTGAGGAGCTGGCTCTTAGCATGAATATCCACGCAGTGGTAAGTTTGTATTATCAGAATTCCGATCAGTCACTAACGTGAGTATTAGCACGCCTTCATGCAGTATTTCGCTGGACTGGTCAACCTACGTGCTATAAACATTCTTCGATTCAGGAATAACGACACATGCATATGGGTCATGCGGGAGATTCTGAACTTCATCGTGGACAATCTCTCTCACCATCCCGAGCTGAAGCTGGAGTGGATCGCTATGGAGGACGATCGTCTCGACAGGGTTATTCGCCCCACGGACACAATTGAGGAAGGGGAGAAGAGGAGAGGCAAGGGCAAAGAGAAGGCTACGGTTCATCCGCATCACAACAGCAGCAATCTGCCTGTGCTACCATCCTGGGGTTCGGATAGCGAAAGTGAGGAGGACGATGATGATGCCTCGAATTGTGGAAAGAGGCTTCGACTCAAGACTGTTGGAGTCTTGCAGTTTTATGAGGTTTGGGGCGTCAAAATCTTTGATAAGGAAATTCGATCTGGCCGATTATAAGGTCCAGAGACAGCTTCCGGATGTGGAGTTGCTTTTTGGTGACAAGTACTACCAAGGATGCGATGGCAAGACGGCGCAAACGGTTCAACCTTTGGGATTTTGGATCAGGGTAAACTGGATGGGACAAAGACGGTACAGAGGGGGTTGGTGAATAGGGACCTGCATGTTACTGACGGAGCGTCGCTTATCGCACTTTGCAGCGGACATCTACAACTTATTAGTGGTGACTGGGGCATCTTTTAACTAGAAGCGTAATAGGATGGGACAAAGTGCGATCTAGCGAGTTCAATCAAGTCACATCTTTTCTTTGCCCTCGTCACCTTGATCTAGCTGAACAGATGTTGTGCGCCGCCTTTCTTCATAAATGTTCTCAGTGCAAATAGTCTGTTTCACATGCAAGGTAGTACATCTCTTGAAACATTCCACTAGACACGAATGCCATCCATTAAATTGATGCGCAAAGTCAGACAAAAGGCATAACGCAAAAGTGAACCAGCTTAAAGGTGTAAAATATCCAATAAACCCGAAGCTGTAATGAGCTGTAAGGTAGCGCAAAAAGTCATGAGACAGAACAAGGTCCACTACGGATGCCCACCGGCCCCTCCCGTCGTTGTTTGGAGAAGGCTTCTGGATTGTGAACGCTCCCGCGGAAGGACGGGAATGAAGAAAAATACTAACAAGTGAACCTGATGTGATTTTAACCGTGTGTTTTCCTTAGTACTTATCCTGAGAGCTACCTTATAGTAGTTACTCAATATTCAACTTCTGCTTTCTGGCAATAAAGGGCCAGGACGACTTCTTACTGGTATACCCCAGGCAGGCAGGTGCAAACAGTAAAAAGTTACTATTATATTTAATTCATGAGACTTGCCTTTGTCGAGGCTAATATATGTTGCCTTGAAACCTGGAGTCAACTGAGTCTTTTCACTGTGTTGGCTTTCCACATCTCACTGAAAACCATGTCATACTGGTACCTACCTAAGTTTTCAACCGGGCAGCCATGGAGCGGAAGTCCGCGCGGGATACGAGGCTGTAGCCGAAAGGGAACCTCGAAACCACTGTAAAAGGCGCGAAAAAGTGGAGGGTAGTGGAGCTGAGTGTTGCAAATACCTTGGCCTACCGTTGTTTTCAGTGGCTAGTGGCTCTGTTCAGGTTGTCAACCTGTGGCTATACTAGGTCCGTACTGCCATGAAAGCAGCATTGGCCATTCGGATTTGGCCTGGTTTTGGGGGGTGTGGGCAAGAAAACCCGAGGCTTCAAATGAAGATGCCAAAATAAACCTAGCAAAGAGCGACCCTAGCTAATGCTAGATTTACCCAAGTAAATTTTGTCGCTTAGGGTCAAGGTCCTGAGTTTTCTTTCCTCCCCTCGGTTGGGCAGGTTGTTTTCTTCCATTGACCTGGATTAACTTATAAACTTCTCTCTTTTCTATTTCTTGATCTTCTTGTCACGGTCCTCTCTTCCAATCCTCGCCTTACATTCATTGCCTCTTCTTTCCCAAGCCGTGCCTACGTACCAAGCTAGTCTCCCTCCTCTTCATAATGCTGGCCATTCGAGCTCTCCGAACTCCCGCCTCCAGGCAAGCCTTGCGCGCTGCTACCCCCCGCGCCGCCGTCTTCTATGTATGAGATCACCACCAAACTACCCCAAACCAAAACCAGCCCAAATTTGTTCAAACATGCGATTTGGGCGCATCGAGGGCATTCACTGACACTCTCTCTACAGAACCGATGCTACTCGACCTCTGGCGAACGAGTTGCTAAATATAACGGTACCAAGGATGCCAATGTACGTTTTGCGCTTCCCGAGTTGGCTGGGCTGAGCAAGGGTTTGAGATAAAATAACTCAGTCTCGCTCAACACAATGCCTGGCTTCAGTCAATTGAAGAGATGTTTTGCTAATTTATCGCACAGGGCAACTTCCTGGTCAGCTTGATCGAGGGTGACGGTATCGGCCCCGAAATCTCTCAGTCCGTCAAGGACATCTTCGCCGCCGCCAAGGTTCGTCACTGCAACTCGCCCACCGGTCTAAGTCGTACCGAAGAGAGAAACCAATTATACTGACAAAATATCCTCAAGACCCCCATTGCTTGGGAGCCTGTCGACGTCACCCCCATTATCAAGGACGGCAAGACTGCCATCCCTGATGCTGCTATTGAGAACATTCAGAAGAACAAGATCGCCCTCAAGGGTCCCCTCGCTGTACGTCAACACGAACACAAATCTGTCGCAGTCTGTGTCTCTCTGATGACCCACTGGCTAACATCTCTTCTCTCAAGACCCCCGTTGGCAAGGGACATGTCTCCCTGAACCTTACTCTCCGACGAACATTCAACCTCTTCGCTAACTTGCGACCCTGCCGATCCGTCGCTGGCTACGAGACCCCCTATGACAACGTCGATACCGTCCTGATCCGAGAGAACACCGAGGGTGAATACTCTGGTATTGAGCATGTTGTCGTCGATGGTGTCGTTCAGAGCATCAAGCTTATCACCCGTGAGGCTTCCGAGCGTGTCCTGCGATTTGCCTTCCAGCACGCCGAGTCTATTGGCCGTAAGAAGGTCCGCGTCGTCCACAAGGCTACTATCATGAAGCTCTCAGATGGTCTCTTCCTCAAGGTCGCCCAGGAGGTTGCCAAGGACTTCCCCGGTATTGAGTTCGACGCTGAGCTCCTCGACAACAGCTGCCTCAAGATGGTCACTGACCCCACTCCTTACAACGACAAGGTCCTTGTCATGCCCAACCTCTACGGTGATATTCTGTCCGATATGTGCGCCGGTCTCATCGGTGGCCTTGGTCTTACCCCCTCCGGAAATATTGGTGATGAGTGCTCCATCTTCGAGGCTGTCCACGGCTCCGCTCCCGACATTGCCGGCAAGAACCTAGCCAACCCTACTGCCCTCCTCCTCAGTTCCATCATGATGCTGCGACACATGGGTCTCACCGAGCACGCTTCCCGCATTGAGACCGCTATCTTCGATACTCTTGCTGAAGGCAAGGCCCTCACTGGTGATCTTGGTGGCAAGGCCAAGACCAACGAGTATGCCGCTGCCATCATCTCCAGGCTGTAAATATACATCCTTTAGTTTAGATACCTGCCTCCTCACCCGAGGGTTTATACGCGATTTTCTTTTTTTATAGGGTAGGGTACTTGTTGAGAATACCAGACCTAGAATCAGGCACGACGAAATGATCAAGTTACGGAGTTGCTCTTGATAATGAGGACCAACAAAAACAGTGTATGAGATGAGAACCAGTGCAGCATAATGCCTGAGCTATGTGATATAACCTTGGTAACAATATATTAGTCAAAATTCAAAATTCGTCACTCTCATATCGCTCTCATCCATGACAATGCTATAGTACATGAGTTTCATACCCTTTTAGGTACTAGTGCCCAAATGTTTGCAAGTCACAGCACTATGTGACGCCACATCTGGACTGCCACACTTGAACCCCACAGCCCAATTACCAGTACAAAGCCCACCATTCATTCATTACCTGGCCATTGCCCAGCCACATACAGGGTACACCTTGGGCTGTTGTAGAGCCTACTAAGTCAGGTAGCTCCTCCATAGCTAACACTCGATCTCCAAGCACCTATTCACAGCAACATCACCTGTGATATAATAGACCCGTGCTGCAACATTCCGCGTGTGACATTGGTTATTGGATTTCGTCTCCAGACTAGAGAACAGTTCGCAAAGATAACTGCGCCGACCCGGCGCAACGCAGTCCGACCCTATCGACTATGCGACGGCACCCCTAATTTCTAACTTAAGACCATCATCAGAATCACCATGGCCGATACCGAGCGCACGATCCTCGATTTTTACCAGATACCTACTCTGTATCCTACAGAATGGCCAGCTGAGAAGGACCTGGAAGACTTGGACGATGATGATGAAGGCGAGAAGAATGCTGCTATAAAACGAAGACAGTCACGTTATCAAGCGCTCGAGAGAGCCGTGAGCCAACGACGGAGCAACATTCCCAGAGAAGACGACCAAGGAGGTGTTGGAAATATTGTTCAAAAAGACGAACCAGATCCGTTAGGGACTACTGATAGCGTCGTCAGAACACTGAAGCATCTTGGCCTGCCCCTCCAAGATGACCACCGACTACGTATGCTCCCGTGCCATGACTGTACGATTCACGGATATAATAGATTGACGGCGTGTGACTAAACCAGGCAATCGATTTCTACTCTCTTCAACAACATTTTCGCCAGCTCTCTTCCTCTCCCAGATGCACGCTACTGCCGACACTCGGAGTCTCCTTACTGGTCTCGACGTTCTATCACAATCCATCGATCAAAAGTCAGCGTCCCTCAAGGTCCTTGTTGAGACCAACTTCGAAAGATTCGTCAAAGCCAAAGCCACAATAGATAATGTCTACAAGGAGATGAAATACCGCGGAATGGAACCACCTGACGCCAATAATGCGCACTCCAATGCAGCCCAGCGTCGCAGTTATCGCAATAGTGTGGCGGGCGGTGCTGGGTTAGGAATCAACAATCCCCTGACATCTCCCAACATTGACACGCGTAAAAAGAATGCACTGACAAAAGAGAGCGAGTACGGTGTGCTGGGAATAAAGGGCCCTCTACTGGAAGTTTCTGCAAAGGCTGAGGACGTATGGGGGCCTGCTTTAGGAGGAAGAGAGAAGGAGGAAAACCTCAAAACCGTTTCAAATCATCTGACAAGATTCAAGGACTACGTTGAGCTGAGCACGTCGATAGCAGACAGCATCAAACGCAAGGACTATGAATCATTAGTCGACGAGTTCAGCAGGGCAAGAAAGATTGCAGACGAAGCTCGGCGATTGACAGAGGAAATAGGGGACGAGACACCGACAGAGCCCCAACTTTACCAGTTGTTGATAGCGGGACGCATGTGGTATGATGTTGACCAGCAGATACGCGCCTTCAAACGCGACATCTGGAAGAGGCTGGTTACTCTTCACACCGCATCCAGGACGGATGGCACAACTGGCCGTATTCAAGACCAACATATGGAACTCATCGGATTGCTTCTTGAGCTTGGCGCCGATGACAATCCCATCTGGGTGTGGCTTTTGAGTCGATACGATCATTTGAAGGGTAAAATTCAATCGACAGCAGACCGCTCAAAAGTTGAGATCGAGGTGCTTCGTCGCCGGCTGGCCAGTAACGATAAACCGAACCCCAATATTATCGCCGCCCATCTTCGATCCCTAGGACGGCCAGTGATTGAGGATAAGCCTTTGACATTTGACTCACCTGAAGTAATTGAGCTCTGGGAGAAGATGTTATCCTTCCTGAACAGTCTCCTGTCAAGTGAAGGTATTCTGGGCGAGGTGATAGAGTTCTGGCAGACAGTACAGGGGTTCATTAATGGGTCTGCCCAAGCTGCCCTCCCCGTTGGATATCGGGGCGAGTCTCGGCATCACCATGAACTCTCACCGCAGAGCGTTGACGAGTTACGAAAAGGAGCCGTGGAGCTAGTGGACTTGCTCCGAGAACACGCTTATTCATTCTTCGTGGATATGCCCCCCGAAGATGTATCACTGCTATTCTCACCAATCCCCAATACGCCAGCCCCGACGACGCCAGGATCCGCCGCATTGTCGTCTCCCAGAGATCCTCGCTTCAATTTTGATCCAAACAACATGCCTCCTCCGTCGCCCAAGAGGGGTGAAGTCTGGGAAAAGCTGGCATTCTGGCCTCCGTGGTCTAATTCCATCAGCGGTGTTCACTATCTGTCGAAGATGTTGACTTTAGTTGGCGCTGGAGCTGGTGATTTAGCGTGCATTGAGCCAGTTGAGTCCGGAGAAGGCCAAGTGATCGATCGCCTCAGGAGTCTAGTTGGCGGTTCACGAGAGCGATGCGTGACAGCGTTGTGCGCAGCCTGGAACAGAGATGCCGAGAATATTAAGTATGTTGAGGACTGGCAGCGCTCGGTTGAGATGGGGGACGTGACACGAATGCCAGCCAGCTTCGCTGCCTTCGAAGGAGCAGTCCTATCAGGCATGCAGAAAATACTCTACATCCCCGATGCCATGTCCAGGTCAGGCTCGGGAGATATTGTCTTGCCACCTCCAACCAAACTTCTCATGATGGTCCGCAGCCAGTATGTTACCACTCTGTACAAGGCATTGAGCGGCATGGTAGAAAACGCCGAGCGCTCTTTGAAGAAGACGGAGGACGACTGGTTAATAGATAGCGAGACATCCCTTGCTTTGGCAGCGGCGCCGAGCATGGCAGGCAAAGGGGCATTGGACTCAGGGGATAGGGTAGGCCTTCTACTACCACTTCGAACGACTTCATTTGACTGACAATTTTACTTAGAACATTCGCATGCTCATGACCTTGAGTAACTTGTCATCATTGCGGTCACAAGTAGTGCCAAGTCTCAACCTGCAGTTCGAGAATGCTTTCTCTGTCAAGTTGACTGATGAGTCCAAAAAGATTCGCGAAGTTCTGGGACAGATTCATGAACGACTTTTCCAGTCTTACACGAAGCAGTCAATCGAAAGGCTTCGCGATGTCGTTCAATCAGGCATCTCAGCCCCTGACTGGGCTCCTGGCCAAGGGCAACGTACCCAGGCAGCTAAACCATATGTGTACGAAGCGCTTCTTACTCTCGTACTTGTTCATTCCCAGGTTTCTACTACTGCGCCGGCTCTTACAGTCGAGGTTTTGTCCTTCCTACTCGAACAGACATCCACCCAGCTCCTGGAAGCCTTCCGACGTCGGCCACGATATACTCTAGAGGCACTTATGCAAGCAACCCTCGACGTAGAATTCGTCGCTCAGACCCTCAGCCACTATACTTCGGAGCGTGCTTCGGAGCTTCAGAGCCAGATCTATCAAGAGCTTGATGCCCGTACGGACAACGAGGCCCGCGCACGCCTCCAAGGCGAACTGTCCGAAATGCGCAACGTTCTCAAACGTCTTAGAGAAGCGAGCAAGAATGAATTTGCTTGCTTCAAGAAGCCAAAAAGGCCAGGCCACGGCCCCAGCAGGAATAATAGCGGACTGTCCGGTATCTCAGCCTAGAAGACTGCGGATCCGCATATTCCCGGCATATCAAGCAACCAAGAGCGGGAGGATGATAGTTACACAGCGGCCACGGACTCTACGGGTTAGAGTGCGCTCGGCCAAGAGGTCTGTGTATTTAGGAATACGTACGGAGTAGTACTAGAGCATAAGCGAAGTGAATCACGATCAACTTTCTTCACTTCTGCAAGCTTGTCCCATCTCTGAAAATTGCATCAAAGAAACCCCGAGGTATATTGTTTCTTGGTTTTTTTCTATACCGTAAACGCCAGAGTTGAACCGCAAGCCCTGATTTCTATTTTGTTTTCGTTGACTTTTCCTGCTCTCTCTTGCAATGCACTGGGCCAAAGGCAACGTGCCTAGTCATACATAGGCATAGTATATATCGTGTGGTATCAAAATTCATATTCTTTTCCGTCCAGTCATTAGCCATTAAACGGTTCAAATCAAATACGTCTTGCCCCGTGCATGGTTTATGTCGATATACTCCGTGAGCAACGGTTGCAAGTTTCATAAGCATCGGCCTGTGAAGAATCATTCAAGGGGTGTTCGTAATGAGAAGGTGAGAGCAGAGAATCATCTCGAGGGATCGAGAATCTGCTGGGGAGAAGGGGGAGCCATCTTGGCGTGCAAGGATCGTATCGTCTGGAACAGTGATTAGCCAGCTATTACAAACGGGTTGGAACGGATGGTACTCACAGTCTAAATCGATGCTTTGGAAGTACGTTCCTATGACAGGGTCTTGTTCCGAGGTGATCAATTTGCCTGTGTCACTGCGAAGTGTTTGTGGCAGGGCTTTGCGGATCGCCAAAAGCATCTTCAGCAGCCCTGCTAGATTACCACCCTGCTGGGTGAAGACACTCGGGTCTCGTTCTAGGGGCCACCCAGGGCGGAGATGATCTTGCTCCCAAGCCTTGAAAGCCCATGTCGATTTCTCAAGACAGTTGAGGAAGATGACAGCCGTTAGATACATCTTGAAGTTCACCTTGACCTTGCTGTCCTGGAGTACGCGATGCATTCCGCTGAGCAGTGCCTTTGAAGTGTTGTTGGCCTTTCTCTCAGCTGCCGCGTTCAGCTGCATGCAAAGCGTCGTATAGATGTCAGCATCGTTCTCGCTTTTGGCTTCTTGGATGCGCCTGGGCTCTTCATTCTTATCGGCTGGTCTTTCAATAACGTTCCACTGCCTCTCTCGATCGATACTCTCCACTAAACCCCATAGCTCTAAGGACTTTCGAAGTAGATCATCCTCTGACTCTTGCAATTGCTGAAGAGCTAGACTCAGAGTGACACGCATGAACTTGGAGGGCTCTCGGTCGATGAAAAGCTGAAAGACATCACGCATATAGGCTTCAACCTTGCCAGGAACATCTTCCTTGTCCTGATCGATCATAATAACCTGGAAGAATGAATCCTTGCTGCCTCTGGACTCTGCTAGCGACTCGCTAGGCTCTAGCAGTGCAACCAAAGCTTCGAGGAGTATGACCTTGCCAGTTTCAGGAAAGTGCGAAACCTCTATCATGGTACCATCATGGGTCATGTTCAGCTGGTTCTTCAAGAGGTTGATGCGATTTTGGGACAGGACAACCTGGACACCCGCCGAGTACAAATCAAGCTGCTCCTGGAGCCTCGTTCGCACGCAACCGGTCCTCCACACCCTCGGTGCGAGAACCTTCCTGCACGTGTCACATGGTGTTCCTTTGCCGCAATTTTTTCGAAGGATTCTGCACCTAATGCATGCACCTATTTTGCGAACTTCTTGCACCTCCTTTCGTCGCGCAGCAGTAAAGCGAGATCGCGCGTGTCGAGGTCTCCCATTAAGTTGGCCATCGCTTGTGTCCATCCGAACACCACCCCTGCTCATCTGGATAGGTGTCGGTGGATGTTCGTGAAGTAAAGGAACAGGCGAGGCAGTCGCCAAGTATGTCATTTCGCCCCATGGTTGCGAAATTCCACTATCGGGAGCTGTTACGGTACTGGGAGAAGCTTCTATCGGGGTCGAAATGTCCATAGACGGCGGTGTAGTCGAGGTACCAGTCTCGTGAACGAGCTGGGGGTCAAGAAGGGACGGGTTTAGCCTGGCTGTAGCAGCAACGGCGACAGATATGTTCGAGACGTCTGGGGAAGCAACGCTATTGGGAAGCAATGCTTGAAGTCGTTCCTCAGGTGATAACTCGGTTCCCGGGAGTGGTTGCTGAATTGCACCTAACACATTTGTTGTGAGAAGGGCGCCTTGTAAGTCAGGCTCCAAGGGGCCATTACCTCTGTTACCCTGCTGCGACCGGTTCTCATAGCTCACGGGAGGATTATCTAGAGTGAATTGCTCATGAAGCTCGAAGCGATCTGGAACATGCTGGGCGTTGGCGGGGTCAGCGGGGTCAACAACGCCTGCCTGTACACTCTGAGCACGATTGTTCTCGTTTAAATCAACCTGTCGTGAGGCTTCGGCGAGTGTCTCTAGGGCGCTCCAACCTTGGGGGAGGTTTGGGACATCGGCTGGCTGCCCGTTCGGCTGCGCTTCAGGGGGCGGTCGATCGACGGGTGCTCGTGCATTGGTGATACCATGAAGTTCGAGGCATGCTCGCATACGATCTGATTCGGAGATGGCGGGACATTTCTTGGTGATGTGCGTTGTCAAGCTATCGATCCTTCCCTTTGGAAAGTTCTCGCCACATTGTTTGCACGTATGCGGATATCGGTTACTGTTGTCGTTGAGCTTAGGTCCCCGGACGAAGTACTCGAGAATGAGGGGATTGGGCTTGCGGCCCATTGCGCGCTCTGGGGCGTCGTTGCAAGCGCGTCGCCCGCAACCTGAACCTTCAAGGCGTCCGATACGCCGTTTCCACCAGAGGCCAGTGCCGTAAGTCCAAGAGGCTTCAGAATGGCTGCAGGATTGATAACGTAGGGCTGGGATTTGATGGTAGAATTGTGCCGGTGCTACGATTCTGCCTTGACAGACCGACAAATTTCTTACACCGCCTGTAGACGCGGATTCGTGGTTTATCCGGTCAAGTCGAGAACTTGTCTGATTGGTAGAAAGTTTCCGAAGCCTGGTGTCGCATTCTTAGTCATTCTCTGAGACCGCGGGGCATCGAAAAAAAAATGTGAACCCCGCGCTTCAGCTACCAATACCATCTAGGTAGTTACTGTCAGGCGTTGTTGTCTACGGGTATACCAAGTTTTCAATTGCCACTGACAAGATACTCCCAAGATGAAGAACATTCAGCGTCTCGAACTGCCGGCTGCGGCTGACATGCATGTCCATTTACGTCAGGGCGACATGATGGACTTGGTTGTTCCAACGGTTCGCCAAGGAGGAGTCGATACGGCATTCGTGTATGGACTCTGGACTATAACAGATTTGATATTAGAAGCTAATATAGTATAACAGTATGCCTAATCTCGTATGTCGTTTCTTGTAGTGATACTGTTCAAAATTCGTAATCGTCCAGCTGACCCATGCCGCGAATAGTTGCCTCCTCTTACTACCGTCGAGCAGGTACGTATTCACAAAATGGCTTTAGTAGAGTTCTGCAAGATTGAGCCTGACTGCGATACCTGTAGGTTCTCGAGTACAAGGGTAAACTCACGGCCATCACCCAAGATGTCAACTTCCTCATGTCACTCTATGTGAGCTTCAACCCACCCCATACTACCAGTCCCTAACTCGTATGAGCTTCACCCTTCAGTCACTCCTGAAGTGATAGCCAAAGCTGCCGAGGCTGGTGTAACCGGTGTCAAGTTGTACCCTCAGGGTACGTGATGCTGCCCAGTTCTATCACTGTAACCACTAACACCGTCGTTGCAGGTGTAACCACCAACTCTGAGAGTGGTGTGTCGGATATCACAGCCTTCTATGATACTTTTGCAGCAATGGAAAAGCACGGAATTGGTTAGAACCCTCGAAATCCTATACTAGGCCAAACTGACAGCTATTCTGTGTTAGTCCTGAACATACACGGAGAAGTCCTCGAGTCTCTCGCGCCGGCCGACACAACCCTCGAGGAGGCTTTCCTCCCAACCCTAAAGCAGCTCCATGACCGATTCCCTCAACTACGCATCGTGGTATGTCTGCCATCCTCACAATCAGAATGGTGATTGTTAACACCTGTTCCAGCTTGAGCACTGCACCACCTCCGCTGCTGTGGAGGCTGTCAAGGCCTGTGGCCCAACTGTAGGCGGTATGATGTCAAAGTAACCGATGCTAATGATGCTCAATCCTGACCACTTTCATAGCTACCATCACTGCTCATCACCTCTACCTCACTTCTCACGAGGCCTGTTGCGATCCTTTCGCCTTCTGCAAGCCCATTCCTAAGAAACCAACCGACAGAGATGCTCTGATCAAGGCTATTGTCAGTGGCAACTCCAAGTTCTTTTTGTAAGTCTCGGGCTCAAGTTGAAGCCAAGTCCTTGTTGGGTACTAATTCTCCGGTAGCGGTAGCGACAGCGCTCCCCATCCCCTGCAGTCCAAGACCTCTGCTGAGCAGGGTAAGGCGCCTGCTGGCGTTTTCACTCAGCCCTACGTCGTGCAACTTGTACTCCTTGGTCTCGAGGAAGCTATCGACCGTGGCGTCATCTCGGAAGCTGATGTGACACAAGAGATACTCGAGAACTTCCTCAGTCGTAACGGACGTCGCTTTTACAAGCTACCCGAGACCTCTGGTAAGAAGATTGTCCTAGAGCGCAAGCGCGACAAGATTCCCACTAGCATCAAGAGCGCGGACAGCAAGACTGAAGTTGGTATCTCGAGACATGGAGCTGAGGTATTCAGTTTGACTTGGGCTTGAGTCACAGCTAACGAATCAAAACTGTGTGAGGTGTAACGCTACGTAGAACTATAGACCAAGGCGTCAGAAAAGCAAAGTATGTTGATATTCAAACAACGATTCGTGTTTCGCCAGTACCAGTAAAGATGCGATGCCGTGCTACCAATAGAGCAGATATGAAAGCAACGTATACTGACAGCCATAACTCCATGCTATGCTCTGAAGTTTGATATAACCCAGGCGGACATACGGGGTATTTGATATAAAAAGCAGCCCTTTATCTAGATTCTTCATCCCTACCCCAAACGTTGCGGAATTCGTCCTGGTCTATCCCATAATCGGATTGGTAATTGGACGCTGCATGGGTTTCTTGCTCATCTCGATCGTCGCTCCAGGCTCTAGATTCTTCAATTTTGGGACTCTCGTGTCCATCCTGCCCACCAACTTGGGCGGTTTCTGCAGGAGCAGGAGGGCCATTGTTCAGGCCCAGTTCGCTTGGGTCTGGTTCAGCATGCTTGACAACTTTCCTTGGTTTCTTTTTCTTCTTGATAGGGACAACAGCGTCAGGTTGAGGCTCGAGCTGGGTTTGGGACTCACGTCCATGTCCTCGACTCCTTTGCTTCCCTTTGCTTGTTGTGGGAGGGTACTCTGTTGCCGGTGACCTTACGGAAGGGCTCGCATAAGCTGAAGACCTCGTACCAAAGCTGCCAGGAGAACGGTATCGTTCTCTCAGCGGTTCACTGGCGGTAATGACTGGGTACTATTTCATATTAGCGGCATAATGACACGGTGACCAACCATGCTTACATTCCAATCGCCGTACTCCAATTGGCGTGCTTGCTCGTACAGACGATCCTCATCAGCATCTATCTCGGGTTCCTCGAAGGTACCATGTGTGTTTTCGTTGATCTGATCGGGTCTGTTGTCGCTTGATTCCCCATTCCCGCGGAGAAGAGGAGTTGTTGAATTTACCTCTCCAGGCTTCGGGAGCCAGTATTTCCCCTTTCCACCACGCTCGTACCGCATACCATCTTTGAGTCTTGCAAGACGAGACTTGGAGTCCTCATGAGCCATGACCTTGTCACCAGAATCAAAGATTCTATAGCCATATGTATCTCCCCTGAAAGTCAATTTCGAGTCTTCGATAAGATCCCTCACTCCAAAAGCATCTTTGAAAGCATGGCGCAAGGGCATGCGCGCGGATAGAATGCTGTTATCAGCAAAGTCGTGCCATGAGAACGCGTACCAGTGGGCAACAGCAAAGATAGGCATCTCTACGCAGATAAGAGCGTCCTGGATAGCTGCTGCCAAGTTGTCGGAGGTGTAACCCTCAACATTATCAGGGATTGCACCCAAGAAAACTAGAATTGACAGGAAAAAACCCTGCCAGTAAGAAGCAAAGATGATGAGCTTAATACACAGGAACTTGGGCACAGGCCTGAACGGCTTCAAGTCATGATTCATGCAGACCCAGAAGAGACCGAGCGCATATAAGCTGACGGTGACACTGATGTTGTAAATGATGCCACTCCAGAGGTATCCCGAGCTCAGACCAATATAGCCCTCTTGATATGTACCGGTCGCTTTCATGATGATAGCAGATAGGGCAAGAATAGGCTTGAGCCAGGCATACTGAAGAATACCGCGCTTGATAGACAAAAATGTGTGGGGATCCGAGATGTCAACCTTGGGAAGTACGTGGTTGAGGGGCCAGAGGTGGTGGACTGGAGCTCGGCCATGTGTCATAATGATGAGAGATCGCTCGCCACCAAGGTAATTGATGAGGAGCTGAAAGAAGGTGTATATTGTGAAGGCTTCGTAGATATCGCGGACCGGATCAAGAAACGCAGCAGCTTTCAAAGAGACCATGCTTGTCCATGATGCTATCGAGTATATAGGAACCATGAGAAGGATTCTAACGACGTATCTTTGTAGTAAGGGTTTACGGTAGTTTTTAGCTTGCAGCATTATCGAGCTGGAGGCTCAGGTTAGCTGTGTGCGTCATCATGGATGACGGGACGAGGCCATACATAACAGAGAGTATTGTCGCAACCACAGAAGCGATGCCCGCGACCACGGTTGTGGCATAGGTGAGCTTCTGGCCAGTACCGCCATCCGCCATGATCTCGACGTATTCTTGCATTTCTACCCGAATTTTGTAGTTCGGCGGGTCTGATATGAGAAAGGGCAATGCCTGAATTGTCCTAACACATGACGGCCGGTTTTCGAAAAGTGTTTCGGTGAATTATACGGCTAGATGTCGCTGACAATACGTAACAAGAGACGGTGTATGAAAATGTGTCGAGGATACTTGGAAACCCGTCGATGACCACGCTTTCAAGCTTTCGTAGGAGCCGTGTGTTGCTCGGCCATGTGCTAGGTAGTCACAGTTGAAGCTTGGATGTTGGGGCAGATGATGTATTTGCTGCCTTGAGTGTGGTACGTAACAGTGTCTGAGGAATGATAGCTCCGGGGGGCGGCTTATCGTTCATGCGCCCGCATGCCGACCTGATATTGAAGATCCATATTGAGACTAGCCGACCCAGCTTCGAAATTAGCAGAAATAGTCTATTTGCTCTAGTGAGACTGAGGATTTCGTGGAATTAACTTAGTAGTTAACTAGTGAAGCTACTGCAGAGAAGGTTCAGAACGAAGGAAAATGATCGCAATCTCACTCCTGGTTGGTGCCATCAAATGAATGTGGTGACATGCAGCCAGCCTCATCCTGAGCCGTGGTACTTATAAGATCCATGAGGTGGGAGCTTGTCTGTCCACTGATGCAATTGCGGGACGGGATGAAGTGGACGCTAAGCACTTTGGGGAGCCGGACGCTAGAATCTCCAGTTCGACCACTGAAGCCGAGCGAGGTCCAGTGACTCCACTAGCCTGCATCCGCTAAGTGACAGGGGCAGTGGCCGGTAGCTTACTTCAACAACCGTGCTGCCGTGGTGCCCGGGCAGTCATGTCCTGTCGCGAATTGCCCAGGCGGTTTCTTTCATTGTGAGCTGACAGCCCATAGGTTTTGACCGACTCCAACATCCCCTAGCAAGCCAAACTTGCTATGGGTGACTCACTTACAGACTTTTACGCAAACACCTCAGCTCTGTAAATGCAACTTGATGAAATCTAATTGTATAATGCGACTCATTTCCCGATCCTTTAGTGGAGCCCCGTGAGCTCCTTCGAGTGTATTCAACATGAATATCACCATGCATGGCCTCAACAATGCGATTGTTGTAGCCAGGGCCGCGGAAGGAAATCCCCAGTTCAACTAGTATGCCTCCAATAACTCATGAACTTGTTAAACTGCTGCTCACATAAAATAGTAAATTCCTTATTTTTATGGCCTTGTGCTGTTTCCTGGCGATCTTCTTTGTCCTATACTTCAATCGACTCTTCGCATCGATCGTGTCCTACGCCCTCCGAGCTTATACATGGCACCACTATCGAGTCTACATAGATGTCAAGGCTATACAAATATCTCTTCTTGGTGGTCGAGTCTTCTTTACAGGTTTGCGATACCATGGCGAGAACGAGACGTTTATGATCCAGCATGGCTATATAACATGGCGATACTGGCTACGACGAGTTCGAGACGCGGACATAATTGATACTCGACGATCGAAGCTCTCCTCCGACGATGCTGCGCATACAAGCGATGTCAAGAACCCGGAGCTTCCTTGTCGTATCCAGGTGGATCTGACTGGACTGGAATGGTTTGTGTATAATCGTAGCCCAGCCTATGATGGTATACTCGCAGGTCTTACCCAGACCTACGACCCGGAAGCTCGTTCAAGCGGAATATCAGAGAAGGACGAGACTACTACACGATCGCGAAACCACAAGAAGGAGGGTGGGTCTGTGGCTGGCAATGAGAAAGAGATGGATATGAAGCAGGAGTTCAGCGAACGCGCCAAGAGCATGTTCCGACGTACGACCACGGGCTTTGGAAGTGGCGAGGATGATGAACAGACTAGGGATGATGAACCGGAGCTTCCGTTCATGCTTCGACTGTTTCCTGTACATGTTCGGTGCCAGAAAGCGGCCGCCGTCATAGGCAATGAAAACACGAAAGCCATCCTTATCGCCAAAGCGGATTCTTTAGACGTGGAAGTAGATGCTTTGGAAACAACTACACCAGATCCATATCGACAAACCTTCAAAGTTCAATTTCAACACCCAGTTATCGAAATCAAGGAGAACGAGGACTTCAAAGAAGATCAGGTCACTCGGGCGACCCGAGACCGCGACAATACCCAGACTCAGGAGGCATTATCTAAACGATCTTTCTTCCGCCACCATCGCCGAAAAGCTGTTAATTCGCTGCGGAATTTAGTTCCGTACTGGCGCCGGTCAGTGGAATCCTTCTCAACAGATTCACGGACAGCCATGACTACCGCTACTTCACAAGTGCCAGGGGCAAATCAATGGCAAGGACTGACCCGCTACCTCGATGATCGCGACCGAGACGATAGAGCTCGCTGGGCATCCGTGGAGTACGCAGCTGTGACGACGATTCTCGACAGCCCTGAGGCTGTGTTGACAGTATTCTGGGATGCTGTTGGAAAAGTACCTGATCAGAGTCGCCATGGAGGCGCAAAAACCTTCCCATTCAGCATCAACGGAGACGTGCCTCCTGCTTGGGGTATGAACTTTTCGATCAAGGGAGGCATAATGAACTATGGCCCCTGGGCAGATCGCCAGAGAGCAGACTTGCAACGCTTCTTTTTCCCATCACTATGTAAAGATGCCACGCCTGCAAAACCGCTAAAACCAGGGGATTGGAGAGTTGCTACAACGTTCCAACTTCACATCGAAATGGACGACGCAGTCACGCTGCGAGTTCCCATTAGAGAAGAGTCCAAGAATTGGCGCTGGCGTGGCAAAGAACCGCCCGTGCAGCATGCCAAACCTCCAACCAAACGAAAGCAGAGGAACCGGACCAAGAAGAACAGTAAGACAGACGCAACAGAAATCCGGCCTGCAGGATGGTTGGAAGTGAAGCTCCCCGTGAACTCCTCAGTCAAGTTCAACATGGATATGCTGGCTAGTCCAACAGGCTATACCACAAAACTCGATGTTGACTTGCCAAGTTCTGAGCTATGGAGCAGTGTGAACCATGATCTCTTGTGGCGATCCGGTGCTCAAATTATATCCTGTGACCTCTCAAATCCCCTAGCCTGGAATTCGCTTAGGAACTGGCACTTTAACATAAACAGCTCGAAGATGGAGCTTTTCATGCTAAGAGACCATATCTTCCTACTTACAGATCTGGTTAATGACTGGACAGCTGGCCCGCCTGCCGACTATCTTGTTTTTGTGCCCTTCAAATATCATCTCAATCTAACCTTGAACTCGTTGCAGCTCTATCTTAACGTTAACGAAGCCAACATCATCGACAAAGCCACGGTCATTGAAGATAACACTTATCTTATCCTTTCGAGCCCTTGCTTGACTGCTGAGTCTTGCATCCCAGCCGAATCCTTCCGGCCAAGCAAGAATGCCATTCCCTTTGATGTCCGTGCTGATCAGTTGGACATGGCGCTTCAAGTCCCTCAATGGAACACACAGGCCGCGTTCCTTTCTTCGAAGCAACTGGGCCATATTGAAGGCCTTACGGTGGATGGAAGTTACAACTACAATGCCACAACATCGTCAGCAAACACGGACACCCTTATTCTCAATGTACGCGGCCAGTCACCATATGTGTACTTGTATGGGTTTCTGATCCGATACGTTATACTCTTAAAAGATAACTACTTTGGAGAATTTGTTCACTTCCGAACGCTAGACGAATACCAGAATCAGCTTCAGATGAAGAAAAAGAATCCTGACGCGGAAGCTGTAACACAACCTCCCCCCAAAAAGTCCAACGACATGGATGTCGTTTTAGGTGTCAGAATTGAGGACCTCAAGGTCATGCTACCGACGAACCTCTATTCTGCTGATCGCTACATAGAGGGCGAGCTGGCTAGCGTCTCTGTCGATTTGCGCTTCACCAATTATTTCATGGAAGTCGAAGTGGAGGCCAGTCCTATCAGTCTTGCGCTGGGATGTAGCGAAGGCACTCTGGACTCCCCTAGCATGTCATCATCCAACACCCAACTCTTCATTGATGGCGTTCGACTCTTCGGACACAAGCTCTTTGGACTACCACCGTCCGAACCAGCATACGTCTGCAACTGGGATGTCAACGTCGGTGGGATTACCGGAGAGTGTACGTCTGAATTCCTGGTTGATGTAGCGAAGGGTGGCAAGTCCCTTGCCTTTTGCTTCGATGATGTGGAGAACGCCCTGGTGCCATACTCATCACTTGTCTTCTATGATATAACATTTGCTCGAGCTGCCGTGGACTCTATTCAAGTGTGGTTGCATGTCGATGAAGCTGCTTTCTTGGTGTCAACTGATGCTATCGATGTGTGCTTCAACGACTGGGCCAGATCGCATTATTCTAAGCGTGCAGATGTTATCGTACCAAACATTCAAATCTCATGTCTCAATGCGGAGTCAGCGGGAAGACAAAAATCTAGATACCACCATCCTGTGGAAACAGACGCCCACTTCCGAACGACTATTCGCCTTGCCCTCATTGGACGTAAATTCAAGTTCAGCGAAGAAAGAAGGACCCAGCAGGAGTTGGTTCAGAGAGAGGACCAGCGCACACATCGAGCTGAGTTTCTCCTCTTGCCGGACTATCTAGACGAATTCGTCCCTGAAGCGATTGACCCTCCAGCTCAATGTGCACCTACCCCTCCTCATCCAGCTGTGTCCCTCGAGGGTGAGAGAGACGATGGTTCGCGGAGGACTATAACCTCACGGCATTCCCGAGGGCTGACTCATAAGTCATCATTCCTCTCTCTCGCCGAATCTAGTAACGGAAGCGTTGTGCTTGCACATAGTCAATATAGAGCTCGGTCCAGATCTAAACAGGGTGATTTTCTGGTGGTTAGGTCTTCATCAATGGACAACCGACGATCCCCGAGAGCTAGAGGCTCGTTTGGCTCACATCGCTCAGCTAACGACCATGTCGCGAAAGACGATGTTGCACACTCTTCAGTCGCCTTCTCAAGTCAATATGTTTCGCCTCAATTTCCGTTGCATGGTCTGAGACCAAGCACGCATGAATTGCCTTTCCCGAGCATTGAGGAAGGCGACGACGACGACGGATTTGACACGATGAGCATAGGATTGGATGACATCGATCCCAACGGTCTGGGTGAAGATCACCCTTACCTCGGTGTAATTGTCGAATTCCCATCTGGCATGTCAGCTTTCGTCAATCCATCGGCCTTGCGTTATGCTGCATCACTTCTTGATGCTCTGCAGCCAAACGAACCAGAAACCTTATTAGATACCTTTCAAGTTGAAGCCATGACTAAGATCTTTGATCGGCAGAAGGAACGAGAAACGAAAGGCCAAATCAAGGACCTGATGGTTCGGATACCGAACGCTTCATTTCGGCTTCTCAGTTCTACGACAGAGGATTCCCCCGGTTATTCGCAGGAGGAGCAAGATCAATACGACCTCTCAATCTCAAAGGTGGCTTTGATTACGCGATTGACCAACACCTGGGAAGACCCCTTCAAGGATGAGACGCGCCACTCGAGAACATCGCTCCAACTGCGCTTGGGATCTGCAGAGGTATCTGCATCCGAACGTAGCCCATCCTTCCAAGAACCTCAGCCTGCAGTCATGGCACAAATCGAGGATGTAGTTGTGTCCATAGGCGAAAAGGATGTTCGCTTCATTGACGCAGATATTGGGTCAGTGGTTGGGAGTACTGCCTCGGGCAAGATCGAATACCTAGCATCACTCATTCATCGCACTTCACTCATTGCTTCCGATCTTGGACATATTTTCTCTGAAACGATGACGAAGCATGAAAACCGGCACAAGCTTTTCACGTATCTGCTTCTTGACCAGGGCAAATCAACCAACGATCCCTCTTTTCTTGTCCGACCTTCTGCAGTACTGCGATCTGCAGATGATCATCTTCGTACGTCTGACTCTTGGAAACTCGCAATGCGCCTTCGTCAGATCTGGACCACCATGGACTCCCACTGCAAATCTCAAATAATCCAGAAATGCTTTAACGCTACTCCCGACATACCAGAAGATGCCGCGAATTATGTGCTGACTGTGTTGGAGAAATGGCGTGGCTGGGACATGCAGGACTTGCCAAGTGCCATTATCCTTACCAACATTTTTGGACAACTCAGGGAGGCAGACATGGTACAAGGTGACCGACTTCCTCTTCTCGGTGCTTGTAGGCTTGCTGAGCTTCAGCTCGTACTCGATCCTGGGCCAAAGCAGAACAAGATCGGGTTCATTGATCTGGCTGCGAGAATTGATCAGCAAATGCATGAAGCTGCAGTTGCCAGCGAAACCCCTGGAGCTCCTTTCACAACTTTGAACATATCCTGCGCCGAAGCGGGCATCAACTTGAATTGGGAACTCTGTGAATTAGCTGAAGAAGTGGTACAACTATACAGCAAGAGCCAAAGCCAAGTCCAGCCAGCACCAATTATGCCGAAATCCAAGAGCCCAGCCAAACCTAAACCTGCTGCTTGGCCTCCTGTCCATGTTGTTGTTGAGGTGACAAAAGGCGCAATCGAATTAGAGACTATTAATCTCAAGGCCAGGACGTTGAGCCACGGATTAAAAATGTCTTTGCTCCATCAGTCCAGCCCCAATGCTTCTAGTGCCATGAGTCTGATGCTCAATTGCAATGCCATCACTTCATCAATTCATAGCAACTCACATTCCCTGGCTATGATGCAGCTGAAGAATCCAAGCATCTTTGTGTCCCATGAACTTCAAAAGACCGACAACACATCAAGCCACACAATCAAAGCCAGCGCTGGAAGTCGAAACATGACATTTGCAGTCAAAGAGGACCCCATTGGACTTATGGAGGTGCTTGATCGTCTTCTAGGAGATGAGATACAGACAGTGTATGGCCTGAAGAACCAGCTAACTAGCTTGTCGAAGCCTAAGCCAATGGGCGCGCAGAAGAAGATCGTGGATCGCCTTTCGAGTGTCAAGTTCAATCTTGCCATGTTCTTGGACGAGTACAGCATTACCATTCCCTTTCTCCAGTCTCTCACCTATAAGATCACGGGAACTGTAGCACGAGCGGCAGCGGCAGCGAATTTCGGAAAGGAGATTATTTTCGACTTTGATATCAAGGAGAACTATCATGAGATGCAGATCAATGTCAGAAACAAACCTCGCAGTATTTCACTCCTCCAGATTCCTCCAACAAATGGTCGTATAACGAGCCATATGGGCCAGACAGAGCATCAAATCAATGTCCTCTCATCTCTGGAGATAGTTCAGCTGGATGCCTCTGCTGTCTACAGTCTTCTGACAGCCCTGAACAGACCTCAAATATCGAGTGCTGTCCAAGAATTACAGCAGCAAACCAAGATTATCCAGGATCGCATTGCAGAGATTTTTGGCTCCGATGATGGCGAGGTTTCTAAACCGGTACCTGAGCCTGTTGAACCACACCATCATAGCCATCATAGCCTCAGGATCGTATATAATGTCCACCTGACTCTAGCTGGCCTTCAGGTTTTTGCCAAGACCTCCCTTAAATCAGAGGTTGAGCCAATGGCTCAAGTACTGTTTTCGTTGAACAGAGCCCATCTGCATGCCTCAAATCGGCATGAAGCACACGGCCCTATTCTCAAATATCCAGAGATCCATCTCAATTTAAGTCAAATCGGCCTTGACATCCGCAGAGGCCCCGAGGACTCTATGAGATCTTGCGGAAATCTTGGCGTTGGTGTAGAAGTTTCCGCTAGCTCAACCCTGAGCGATGATGGCAAAGAGGACTGGGCGTTCAACTTCACAAGTGACGATTTTGAGTGTAACCTGGCCCCGGAAACCATTTCGACCGTCGTCGACGTCCTTGGCTACATGGGTGAGAAGATTAAGGACCTCGATACTTCTCGGGAACTGGATTACCTGAGGAAGCTGAGACAGTCAAAGCCCAAGATCACTATTACTGGAGACGATGAGCCAGAAGAGGTCGATATCATCGACTCAGTTCTTGCATCAGTGCAATACCAGTTCGAACTCAGAAACATTCGTGTCCGGTGGAGCGTTGCCAATAATGTTGATGACGAGCCAAGTTCTAAGGAGGATCTTGTTCTATCGGTCAAACTCTTCGAATTCGGTACGAGAACCAGGCGATCAGCACGTCTCTCGATTGAGAACTTCCAGATTCAGATGGTGCCCCTGGGCCAAGACCTGGCAATTCGATCGCTTCACTCAGCATTACTACCTGTAGTGACCTTCAACATCGCCTACATGTCGACTGCGTCTGCACGACGGATGGCGTTTCAGGCTGTTGGCGAATCTCTCGATCTCCGCCTGACATCCGCCTTCATTGTTCCGGCTGCCCACTTGGCTGAATCGATCACGCTCTCGTTGAACAATGTCGCACAAGCGTCGACACAGTGGAACACTGCAGTCACGAATGAGAAGAAGCCAGACGAAGCACCCAAGCGGCAGCCACAACGTAGCATCTTCGGCAATAAGAGGTTAGAAAGCCTTCTCATTGACGCAGATTTCGCCGGTGCGGTCGTCTACATCGCCAGTAAAAGATCGCTGGACAATTCGGCCAAGACTCTGGGACGCCCTTCGCCCGTAGGAAAATACGGCCAATTTAATACCGACGATTCTGGCAGTGGAACAGTCCTGCGCAGTCCCGGTTTAGCCTGGAAAATCGAGTATCGCGACGACGCTCAAGACGACCCGTCTCTGTACGGAGAGATCAAGGTTGACGCCTCGAGCAACATTCTGTACCCTTCGGTTGTGCCACTAGTTATGGACATGTTGTCAAGCGTCAAGCAGGTTGTCAAGGATGACGAGGAAACTGAACAGCCCGGCGAACAAGCAGAGTCCAAACAGCCCCCTAACAAGTCTGGAGACGCTGATAATATCATCACTGCGGACCCAAGTGCTGTTCTGGGTCGCCTCAAGCTCAACCTGGGCCTGAGAATTTGCCGACAAGAATTTTCGCTGAGCTGTCAACCCATAGCTCGTGTTGCCGCCACAGCTTGCTTCGACAATATTTACTTTACAATCAACACAGTCAGGTCTCTCGAGCAGGGAAACTTCTTTGCCATTTCAGGAGACTTTACGAAACTGCATGCTTCGGTGCAGCACGTGTACTCACGCGAATCAACCGCAAGTTTCGAGCTTGATTCCATTACACTATCGTTTATGAACAGTAAGCATGTGAGCGGTACCAGCGGAGTATCTGCCATCATCAATGTGAGTCCCATGGCTGTGTCCATCAACGCCAAACAAGCACAGGACTTCTTGCTGTTCCGTGAGATCTGGTACCCGAGTGAATTACGCTCTGCCACTGCAGCACCCGTGGCAAAGATGAGCCCCGAGACATCCCAGAGTGGACATCTTGTGCAACGATATCAGCAGGTCGCAGCCACCGCAGCATTCCCCTGGACTGCAACCATTTCGATTGCAGCCTTAGACGTCACCATCGATCTTGGACAGGCCATTGGTAAATCCGCCTTTGCAATCAAGAAGTTCTGGGTATCGTCTAAGAAAACCTCCGATTGGGAACAAAACCTATGTCTCGGGTTTGACAAGATCGGAGTTGACTGTACTGGACGCTTGAGCGGCTTTGTGGCTCTACAAGATTTCCGCTTGCGAACTTCTATTCAATGGCCAAAACGAGAAGAAGCTCTGAACGAGACGCCCATGATTCAAGCTTCTATAAGCTTCAACGCATTCCGGGTCAAAGCAGCCTTTGATTACCAAGCTTTCTTGGTTGCTGACATCACATCTCTCGAGTTCCTCATGTACAATGTTCGTGAGAGCCTCGACGGAAGCGGGGATAGATTGGTCGCCATTTTTGACGGTGACTCTGTTCAAATCTTTGGAACAACAACTTCGGCGGCTCAGGGCATTGCACTGTGGCAGGCCGTTCAGAAACTTGTCCAAGAAAGGAAAGAGAGCTTCCAGGGCTCGCTGAAGGAGATCGAAA
The DNA here is from genome assembly GCA_017165645.1 of Fusarium sacchari. Lineage (NCBI taxonomy): Eukaryota > Fungi > Ascomycota > Sordariomycetes > Hypocreales > Nectriaceae > Fusarium > Fusarium sacchari. The sequence continues at coordinate 606,456 of JADANP010000002.1, forward strand.
AGTTTATGAAGAGGCGATCAATGTCGACATCTCGAAGCACGATCCATCAAGTCGAACAAACACCGAAGTTGAAGGAGGAGGACACACTTTCAAAGTCACCTATATCTCTCGACACAGATGTTGTGGTGACACTCAAGGCACTAAACCTGGGCGTGTTCCCCAGCACGTTTTCAGACCACCAAGTGTTCAAGGTGGAGGCGCTCAATGCGTACGCTCGTTTTGCTGCAAGCATGGAGCAAAGACGCATCCATAGTATCTTGAGGATGATGTTGGGTCAGCTTCGGATCGGCCTGGCGGGAGTTCGCAATGTTGAGGCCCCAAAGACTCTGAGCGAGATCTCCGTTGAAGATGTTGTTCAACGTGCAACGGGATCCAGAGGAGGAACCATCCTTAACGTCCCCCAAGTATCAGCAGTGATGGAGACATGGCAGAAGCCTAGGTCGAACGAGATTAGCTACATCTTCAAGAGTGCATTCGAAGGAAAAGTCGAAGTCGGCTGGAATTTCTCGCGTGTGAGCTACATCCGAGGGATGTTTGCAAACCATGCAAAGGCGCTCGAGCAAGTATGGGGCAAGGAGATACCTCTTACCGCAGTCAAGATCAGAGGAGTGCCAGGAGCGGAAGAGACAGACGGAGAACAGCAAAAGATCACAGCAGAGATCGATGTACCAATGTCGAAGTACGATTATGTGGCACTGGAGCCCCCCATTATTGAGACGCCGCAGCTTCGCGATATGGGTGAGGCAACGCCGCCCCTGGAATGGATTGGCCTGCATCGCGATCGATTACCAAACTTGACACATCAGATTGTCATTGTGTCACTTCTTGAGTTGGCCGGCGAGGTCGAGGACGCATACGCCCGCATCTTAGGCTCGTCGTAAGACCTGCCATGGTGATGACAAAGGATGATAATTGAATTACTAGGCGGCGAGTGAGTCACTCGGTAGTAGTAAGCAGCATGATGAGCAAGCGAGGCGTTACGGGAGCCATTGGACAATTGCCAGAAAGGGTTTCGGTTCGTCAAGTTCATGTTTGAGTTTATTGAACATAATACATTTGGACACATTTAGATTTTGTACTGTTTGGATCTATCAACATCTTAAAAAGAAGATTGCGCATTTGCATTAATAGTTTGCCTGAGGGCACAGGAACGTCGGGAAATTCGATGGACCTAGGTATAAAAAAGAACGATGGATTCCATGGTCAGCCTGATGCAGCCTGGTGTCAAGCACAATGTAGTAGCCGTATGATTTTCAACAATACTGCGGTATTTTTGTGTTCTTTATGGAGTAGCTGAGGCATAACAGTCATTTGATATATACTGATCCGATTCTTTCTTGGGGAAATCTGGTAATATCAGATCTTCATTGCGGCATCACCAGATGATCCTACGGGTCCCGGTCTAGCCTTCTGGGCTGTACGGAGTAAAGGCGGGTCTAACAGACTCACACCCGAGAGAGCTTGTGAAATCCTCCAATGAGAGTTTGCCTGGAAGCACTTACGAGGAATCAGCCTTTTTCTTTACGGTGGTCTGAGGATGTGAGGCGATGATTGACAGAGGTACGGCAAACCGCCAACTGCGTATGTATCGTCTCAGTGAATCCCCGCCGAGAAAATACAAATTCCTTAGAGCTGTGAGTTATACAGTACCGAGTACCTGCTAAGTTAGTGGGCGAAGAGGGGTTTCCCGTAAAGGTATGGACGGGATGGATTATGTCGGGTGGGAGGCGTAGCATTAGAGCTCTCTCTAGACTCTAGGTACCTAGGTTCCCTTCTCTTCAGCTCAAGCTACAGCCCACCTTTTGGATATTTGTAACCTTTTGCGGCGGTGAAAAGAACAAGAGTCAACAAATTCCAAAAAAGGGTCCGCAGGTGATAAATCACTAAGTTGGTGTCTCCCGTGACGAAAGTACTGTATCCGAAGACTATGAGCCACTGTAAAACTGACTTATACAGTAGTAACGTGCAGGGCATGCACGTCATAGGGAATCACTCGTATGTAACCGACTCGAGCAGACCTACCTACGGCAGGGGGAGACTCGGTTTCAAGCTGGGCCCACGGAGAAACCCCCTCCATCGGGTTGTCTCATACTTTGGTTAGCCATGGGTGATATTATGCGTGAGCTTATGCGATTTGACAAGACACCCATGTAATCTCGCAGTTGTCGCAGTTGTCGCAGTTGTCGCAGTGTAGGCTTGGTAGGTTACCTGGGAGCAAGAGCAAGTCTATACAATGAATCATTCGGTAAGACGATGGGGAAGAAAGGCAAATAAATCCCCTACCATCTACCATGAGTGAGCTCTTGAGGAAGTGGAGGGAGGGAGGGGGAGGGGCAAGCTCCAGGGTTTTCTGTGGTGACTAAGCCTGTCTGTCCCATGAGCAAATGCCAGGGTTGGTGCCCTCTACGATCAACCCAATTTCTCATCTTGTGCGGCCGTGACTGTGGCAATTGATCCATACCTTGCCTGGCAGCCGAGAGCTAAGCTGGGTTAATTATCTCAAGCTCCCGTCAATGAACATGGATGGGAGGGCATGATGCCCGCTCAGCAGACAGAATTTTAGCGGACTCATGGGCCTATCGTGACGGGACCAAGCCCAACCGCTCCATAAGGGCCTGGAGCGCCTATGTATGCATGCCCGTATGTATTCCTTCAGCGGGTGGCAGAAAACAACTGTGTAGCGGGGTCCTCTTGAGCGGTTGCTGCCCCACCAAAAATGTGAAAAGCCCACTGTCCAAATTTTTTTTCTTTCGTGCTTTAGTGGGGATGCCCTCCGCTAAGTGGTGGGCTGGGTGGTCCAACCTTGCTGCCCGTAGGCTTCTCGCCGAATGAATCTTGAGGTGCCCAAACCTACCTTACCTTACTCCTCCCCGCTCAAAACTCTTCCCTTTCTTCCCTCCCTCTTTCTCCTCCTCCAAACCTTCTCTCGCCAAAAGGGACGCATAAAGAGTGACAGTGGTTCTCCTCCGGAACTGTCTCTCTTCCATCGTCACTTGAATCGTTGCCTTCTTTCTCTCTGACGGCAATCGCTTCTTGCTTCTTCCCTTTTTCTGCGGCTCAGATCGCGGGGTGAAAACTTCAACCCCGCTCTGTTCCCACATCAACAACTTCGACTTTTGACATACACATAGTCAAGTCATCCAGACAATACCGCCAAGATGGTTAAGTAAGTGGCATCGTATCTATCATCGTCTACCTGTCGCCGGCATCACCTTTCTGTCGTCGGCCTCTGCCACTATCCTATCCTGCGCCATCTTCCATGATGGCATACCCCTCCAGCTGCACCATACCCCGCTCGGACTTAAGCCGTCCGTCCTTGCACGACCATGAGCTAACCGCGATGCCTTCACTCACAATAGCTTCACGATCGACGAGATCCGGCAGCTTATGGACAAGCCTACCAATGTCCGTAACATGTCCGTTATTGCCCACGTCGACCACGGCAAGTCTACCCTGACCGACTCTCTTCTCGCCAAGGCCGGTATCATTTCCACCGCCAAGGCTGGTGATGCCCGAGCCACAGATACTCGTGCCGACGAACAGGAACGTGGTATCACCATCAAGTCTACTGCCATCTCTCTGTATGGTCAGCTTAGTGAGGACGACGACGTTGCCGACATTGTTGGCCAAAAGACCGACGGAAAGGACTTCTTGATCAACCTCATTGATTCTCCCGGTCACGTTGATTTCTCTTCTGAGGTTACCGCTGCTCTCCGTGTCACTGATGGTGCTCTTGTCGTCGTCGACACCGTCGAGGGTGTCTGTGTCCAGACCGAGACTGTCCTCCGACAGGCCCTTGGTGAGCGCATCAAGCCCGTCATCATCATCAACAAGGTCGACCGTGCTCTTCTCGAGCTTCAGGTCTCCAAGGAGGATCTGTACCAGTCCTTCTCCCGAACCATCGAGTCCGTCAACGTCATCATTTCTACCTACCTTGACAAGTCTATTGGTGACATCCAGGTCTACCCCGACAAGGGTACCGTTGCCTTCGGTTCCGGTCTGCACGGCTGGGCTTTCACCGTCCGACAGTTCGCTGTCCGATACGCCAAGAAGTTCGGTGTTGACAAGAACAAGATGATGGAGCGTCTCTGGGGCGACAACTACTTCAACCCCAAGACCAAGAAGTGGACCAAGAACGGCACCTACGAGGGTAAGCAGCTCGAGCGTGCCTTCAACCAGTTCATCCTCGACCCCATCTTCAAGATCTTCGCCGCTGTTATGAACTTCAAGAAGGAGGAGACCGCCACCCTCCTTGAGAAGCTCAACCTCAAGCTTCCCGCTGAGGACCGTGAGAAGGAGGGCAAGCAGCTCCTCAAGGCTGTTATGCGAACTTTCCTTCCCGCTGCCGACTCTCTCCTCGAGATGATGATTCTACACCTTCCTTCTCCTGCCACCGCCCAGAAGTACCGTGCTGAGACTCTGTACGAGGGTCCCCCCGATGACGAGGCCGCCATTGGTATCCGTGACTGTGACCCCAAGGGTCCTCTCATGCTTTACGTCTCCAAGATGGTGCCCACCTCCGATAAGGGTCGATTCTACGCTTTCGGTCGTGTCTTCTCCGGTACCGTCCGATCCGGTCTCAAGGTCCGCATCCAGGGTCCCAACTATGTCCCTGGCAAGAAGGAGGATCTCTTCATCAAGGCTATCCAGCGTACTGTCCTGATGATGGGTGGCAAGGTCGAGCCCATTGATGACATGCCTGCCGGTAACATTGTCGGTCTGGTCGGTATCGATCAGTTCCTTCTCAAGTCTGGTACCCTTACCACCAGCGAGACCGCCCACAACCTCAAGGTTATGAAGTTCTCCGTCTCCCCCGTCGTCCAGCGTTCCGTCCAAGTCAAGAACGCCCAGGATCTTCCCAAGCTTGTCGAGGGTCTCAAGCGTCTCTCCAAGTCCGATCCTTGTGTGTTGACCATGACCTCCGAGTCTGGTGAGCACGTCGTCGCCGGTGCCGGTGAGCTGCATCTCGAGATTTGTCTCAAGGATCTTGAGGAGGATCACGCCGGTGTTCCCCTGATCATCTCCGACCCTGTCGTCCAGTACCGTGAGACCGTTACTGCCAAGTCCAGCATTACTGCTCTGTCCAAGTCTCCCAACAAGCACAACCGTCTGTACATGGTTGCTGAGCCTATTGAGGAGGAGCTCTCTCTTGCCATCGAGTCTGGCAAGGTCAGCGCCCGCGACGATTTCAAGGCTCGTGCCCGTGTCCTTGCTGACGACTTCGGCTGGGATGTCACCGACGCCCGAAAGATCTGGACCTTCGGCCCTGACGGTACTGGTGCTAACCTGTTGGTCGACCAGACCAAGGCCGTTCAGTACCTCAACGAAATCAAGGATTCCGTTGTCTCCGGTTTCCAGTGGGCCACCCGTGAGGGTCCCGTTGCTGAGGAGCCCATGCGATCTTGCCGCTTCAACATCCTTGATGTTACCCTCCACGCTGATGCTATTCACCGTGGTGGTGGTCAGATCATCCCCACTGCCCGTCGTGTCCTGTACGCCGCCTCTCTTCTCGCCGAGCCCGCTCTTCTCGAGCCCGTGTACCTTGTCGAGATTCAGGTCCCTGAGCAGGCCATGGGTGGTGTCTACGGTGTCCTTACCCGACGACGTGGTCACGTCTTCAGCGAGGAGCAGCGACCTGGTACTCCTCTGTTCAACATCAAGGCCTACCTCCCCATTCTCGAGTCTTTCGGCTTCAACGGAGATCTCCGACAGGCCACCTCCGGACAGGCTTTCCCCCAGTCCGTCTTCGACCACTGGCAGATCCTCCCCGGTGGCTCTCCCCTCGATTCCACCACCAAGGTCGGACAAATTGTCACCACCATGCGAAAGCGCAAGGGTGTCAAGGAACTCGTTCCTGGTGTCGAGAACGTAAGTCTAACATCCCAGTGCGATGATCCTGCAGATATGCTAACATGCCATGATAGTACTACGACAAGCTGTAATCGGCTTTTTTTTAATGCGCCGAACGAAACACGAAGCGTGCCGAGTTGGACACGCAAGATTAATCGGCTGATAACGAAGATTTGGGACGCATGTCAAATTCCACGGAGGAGCTCCTTGATGATCTCAGGAGCGGCATGCTAAGCGGAAGCCAAAAGAAAAGTCGAGTGGCTGGGTTGAAGCTGAATGTCAAGGAGAAGCTCAATTCGGCTTTTATGTAGTTATGTCGTATCTGATGAGTTGAAACACGTTAGATTGAAGTTCATATGAAGTCGTTTGCTTGCTGTGGTTGTGAAGCCAAGACTAAGGTGTAAGTTGACTTGAATTAGTAGGAAACTGTAGAACTAGAGTGGCGAAACCGGAGAATTACTTGCTACACAGTCGGATCAGAATTGACTTGAAATTCTGTTGACATCCATGGATAGAAGATAACACGAGGAATATGAGTACCTAGGTAAGGTATGTAGGTAGGTAGGTAGGTCTCGTTGAAAAGTGGATATGGAAGCTCTATTTTGACTCCAGACTCAATGCCTGCAACTACCTAGTTAGTACCTACATACCTTACCTACCTATGTCATATCAGAGCTATCGAATTTTTGGCAATTGATTGAAATATTCACATGAGCACTACTCCGTACCTTTCCTGGCACTTGTCTACCTTGGCGTCTTAAAAATATTGTTTGTTTGATCGTAAGGAGGGAGACTTATTGTACACATATTAAATCGATACCCGGGATCTTAATGCTTGACCTGTCACAATACAACGAAAGGCCCCAGCCGCCCATGACCCAAAAAAATCAGCCTCCAACCTCAGAACGTCAACCAAACATCCATACCTACCCTTGCCCTTTGTCTCGGGCGCATTCTGGCGGCTGCTAGCAATTAACGGAGCGGTCGCATTGTTTGTACGATGTTGTTCTCTGAAGAAGATGCGCCTCTACTCAAAGCGTGGATAGTCAAGCGCATCGAGGATACGTCAGTAGCCTCGTTTTCCCCATGCGGTTCTGGAACGACTCGCAGTTCAAAGACTTGGCTGACATATGCAATAGCTCTGACGCCGACGCCGACGTCCTGGCCGAGTATGTTATCGCCCTTCTCAAGCACGATGGCGACGCAGACGCGGTTCGAAAACTATGTGAACAGGAGATTCCCGACTTTTTAAGCGAAGGTGCGCATTACTACTCTCACTTTTGGGATGATTATCCCCAGGAACTGACCCGCGGATCCATTCCACAGACCCCAAGGCTTTCCTCGACGATGTCTTCCAAGCAATCGCGTACAGATCCTACCTCCCGGGGGCTCCTCCAGCTCCAAAGATCGGAGTTGAGCCAGTACAGCAGCAGCCTTTGATCGACAGTACGACGCCGAATGGCTCAAGAAAGAGAGGTTTCTACGATCGCGAAGAATATGACCCGCAAGATGGATACGAAAGTTTCAACCGTGATGGGCGCGTGCAGAAGCAACCCCGTCGAGGCGGACGTGGAGGCCGAGGCGACGACATGAGGGGAGGACGGCCTGGCGCACCCGCGTATAATCTTCCTGCGCGACCCGACATGCCTTTCGATCCGAAAGTCATGGAGGCATTTCTGCAGATGGGTTCCATGGGGATGCCATACCCTGGTATGCCAAACTTCCCGCAACAAGGCTTTGGCGGTGGTCGGGGCCAACCCCGGAGAAGAGGTCGATGTCGCGATTTTGACACCAAGGGCTTCTGTTCACGTGGGAGTACATGTCCATATGACCACGGCAACGAGTCGATATTCGTGCCCCCAGGTACCGACGCCGGTAAGTTTCTGTATCCCTTATTTGTTTTGTTTGCTCGTCTAATACAAGCCTGGATAGAGTACGACCCAAGTGATCCGTTTGCCATGTTAGCAAACGCCCCAAATGGCATGAATCCTTGGACTTTCCCGCCCGATGGGGGCCGAGGCGGTCGAGGAGGTCGTCGGAACCGTGGCGCTAAGAAGGGCGGTTCACGAGCTCCTTTCTCCGCTGAAGGACCTAACTATGACCGTACAAAGAGTACCATCGTTGTCGAAAACATCCCAGAAGAATCCTTCAGCGAGGAGCAAGTGCGCGAGTTCTTCTCACAATTTGGCAACATCCAGGAGGTATCAATGCAGCCATATAAGCACCTCGCGATTGTTAAGTACGATAAATGGGGTTCGGCAAATGCAGCATATCAGTCACCCAAAGTGATATTCGACAACAGGTTCGTCAAGGTATTCTGGTACAAAGACAAGACCGACACACTACCAGCATCGGCTCCTCTGCAAGAGGGCAATTGGTCAGGCGACCCAATGGCTGCAGAAGATGGCGAGGTCGAACCAGAAATAGATATGGAAGAGTTCCGGCGAAAACAAGAAGAAGAACAAAAGAAGCACCAAGAGCGCGAGGCTCGGCGCGCCAGGATCGAGCAGGAGCGCCAGGAGGTAGTAAAGAAGCATCAAGAACTCCTCGCCCGCCACCGAGAGGAAAATGAGAAGCTACAGGCAAAACTCGCCAGCCAGAGGGGCGAGGATGGCGATGCCAATTCCTCAGGTACAAGTATGTTACGCGCGAAGCTTGCGGCCCTTGAACAAGAGGCAAAGATGCTCGGTCTAGATCCCGATGCCGGGGAAGAATCAAACTCATCATGGGCTCCCCGAGGTGGGTTTCGAGGTCGAGGCAGCTTTCGCGCTCGTGGACGAGGAAGGGGAAGCTTCAGGGGTCGTGGAGGAGGAAACATGCACGCAGCTTATGCGCAATACTCGATTGACAACCGACCCAAAAAGCTCGTCATCACAGGTGTTGACTTTACAGCACCTGATAAGGACGAGATGCTACGCCATTTCCTCCTGGTAAGTCTGATCTCTCTCCCCTTTCCAGGTCTTATATCACTGACATACTAAACAGAACCTCGGCGAGTTTGAGTCTGTCGATACAGCTCCAGAAACCACACACGTCTCTTTCCAAGACCGTAAAACAGCAGAGAAGTTCTACTATAGTTTGAATGGTAAGGAACTGCCTGGCGTTGAGGGGCGTCTTGAGCTTGCGTGGGTGAATACACCTCTGCCGCCTGTCAAGACCCCTGGCAATGATGACGCGCCCAGGCATGGTGTCGAGGATGATGCCATGGCGGACTTCGATGATCAGCCTAGACGGGAGAAGAGCGCAGAACCACAGCGGGAAGAAAGGGCGGTGAATATGGATTATGAAGTGGCTGAGGAAGATGCATGGTGATAGCGGAGGAATTGGATTGCATAGCCCGTTTGACAGGGATATTTTTATCTTGTACACCACTGTCCCAGATTTGGTCGAAGAAAGGATAAGGATGGACTTTGGACATTTTTACTCAAGTCACTCAAAGGGACAGTATGGGAGAGCGCAAAGTACCATCTTAGCCCAATACCGGGGCTAGATATCAAATCAATTGTTGGTTCCGAGCATCAACAGTATCTGGCTGTTGCTCGAGTCCATCATGATAGCCAAATTTTGCCTTTGATCTTTTCCATGTCCCCATCATCCACTCTCCATATAATTTCTTCCCGTTCATCGGGAAGAAGAAAAGAAAAAAAAAACATAGAAAGAGATAAATCAAATTCAGTCATGCATTCGTCCATCCATAAGGCCTTGCTGGCGGGGTATCGTTGAGATATAGAACAAGCAAAGCAAGCCCACAAAACATAAGTCGTCTGCGCCCGCCGGGTGATTTTTCGTATCTTGCGCCTTTTTAAAATGCTGCCCCCGTATCCCTGGTAACTTTTTGTTGAAAAAGACACCTTGGTGATGCTATTATACCCAAACCCGAAAATCAAAAGAGGAAATCAAAGAAAGAAAGAAGAAAAAAAAGCAGCAGTCGTTAAAGTTAGAGGAAGTGCACAGCAACGCCCCGATGATGTATGCTCGCGATCACTCTGCAATCATGACAGATGTTTACTTTGGGCAAGATGCTGAGCATCTTGGTAAACCATTGCACCGGGTACCACTGCGCGAGAACATCTAGTTCGCAACTGCAGTGGCTGCAGTACCGTTGGCAATAGGTTCGGTATCTGCGGCGCCATTACCTACTGACTCAGTCAAAGGAGTCGCAGGAGTGGTGAGGTCCTTGACCTCGAGGCCCTTCAAAAGCTCGAAGATGGTTTTGTTGTCGTGGAAATCGTTGTTCACTACCATTGTTAGCATGCTTTCAGAGTCGGTTTGGAACCTCTTTGCTCACCGATGTTGACTAGGTACCAGTCATTCATGACACCCTCAAGCAGAGCTCGGCTAGGCGAGCTCATGTCATAACAGTGAGCCCAATCAACACCCAGTCGGAATGCTTCGTCTTTCCATGCAAGGAAACTGATACTCTCGACAATGGTTGGCTGCACAATCTCCTTTCCAGGGAAGACACCCCATGTAACGGCGTTAGGGCCATCAGATGTCACATTAGATCGGAGCTCACCGTCCTTAGTCACAGCGTAGTAAGTCAGATCAGGGTGGTTCTCAATGCGAGTGATCATCTTTTCAAAGACATCAGGGTGCACCAGCAACTCAAGGTATGACTTCTGGTAGACATAGCCATTGTCGGGGCCCCAGCCGTGGACCGGGTGAGAAGACTTGACGCCATTGACAGCAGGCTGAGAGTTCACAGTCAGCAATCCTCGCTTGTTCAGCTCAATAAGCTCCTCTCGAATCTCATCAGCCTCAGTGGTAAGAGGTGCCTCACTCCACGGCAGAGACTCGATCTCATTTTGGAGATATCGGACGAAAAGTTGAGCAATATCCTGAATGGTCTTGGGCTCGCCCCATTTCTTGCGATTGGCCTCGTTAGTACCAGTCAAACCAATGCCATAAGCATCCAGCTCTCCGAAAGCAGGAGAGCGGGAATCACCCCATCGACCGTTGGGGAACTCATCCCAGTCCTGTGTGCGAATAACATAAGACTTGTTGCGATTTCTCCAAAAGATGGGCCGAACATCCTCCTCGCGGCGACCAAGTCCTTTGGACTGTTTCCAGGGGAGAGCCTGTTGAAGAGGACGCTCAGCGCAAGGAGCCCATTGGAGCTCCTCAAGTAACATGCGTGTAGCCTGGGCAAGGTTCATAGTATAGAAGTGAAGGTGATGAATCCCGTTGGCGAGCAACTTTCGGCACATGTTGGCAACCAGGGTCTTTCCGATGTTTCTGACAGCAACATCGTCGTTTTTGACAGGCTCAAGTGCATCGAGCCATTCTTGAGGTATCTTGGCTTGCATATGGTTTGCTCGTCGAAGGAAGCTGGCATATGTAGCGATGGGCATGATACCAGGGAGGATGGGGATAGTGATGCCACGCTCACGAACACGCTTCACCCAGCGAATGAAGTTATCAGCATCATAGAACATCTGTGTGACGATGAAACTGGCGCCCATGTCAACCTTCTCCTTGAGATGATCAAGTAATTCGTCCTCATTCTTGTTGTCGTCGGAACCCTCAGGATAACCAGCAACGCCGATGTCGAAGTGATTGCCGTAGGTATCGCGGATGTGTTTGACGAGATCACGGGCATACTGGAAGCCTCCGTCGGCAGCGGTCCACTTGTCTTGAGCTCGGGGGGGATCACCACGTAGTGCTAGAATGTTGGTGCACCCGGCTTTGTACGCTTTAAGGAGGGCATCGTTGACCTTCTCAACACCCATGTCAGTGCAGGTCAGATGCATGCAAGTTTCGAGACCGTAGACAGCTTGAGCCTGGAGTACCATCTCGCAAGTGAGCTCGGCAATTCTACCACCAGCACCCCATGTGATGTCGATGAACTTAGGGCCTAGGTTATACATGCGATCCATACGGTCGTAAAGATTCTGAACACCTTGGGCGGTCTTAGGAGGGAAGTATTCGAAAGAGAAGGAGGGCTGGCCGCTCCTCTCTGCGTCATTGAGCATGTCCTTGATATGCATGGTGAAATCGGTTGGTGAGGACTTATTGGATTGTACGGTCTATGACGAGCCTGTATCTGTATTTGGCCAGAGAACAATGTTGATTCGTGATGAAGGAAGAGTTAGGCGTGATGGTCGTGGCGGGTCGAAGCTTGGGTCAGAGAGCTGGAGTATGGGGAGGTTGTGGGGGAGGGGAACTGTAACGACGACTGACAAGGAATCCTGTGTTAGCGATTTCAGTTACAGATTAGGTAGAGAGGCATTGCGGCGATGCTGGTACAAACTAACGTTTATTGTACTGTTTGAAGCCCGGTTCTGAGGTTTTGCGCTGCAACTCCAGACGAGGCGGTGGAAACGATGATCTGTATTGACCTTTCGATTTCCCTCTCAATCCGTTGAACGAGAAGCAGCAGCAGGGGGTTAATGGTTTACGTAGTACCAGGAGCTAACTTGACAAACGGCAGCCAATTCTATTTGAAGAACGAAGAGGGGGTTATATATTGAGTGACAGATGACGAGTAGAAAAGAGAGGGAGAGAGAGAGAGAGAGAGCCTAAGAAAGAGAGAAGAAAGAGAGAAGAAAGAGGCCGAGTAACGGTCAGAAAAGCGTTCCACGTCGTTCCTTCTTCTAACTGTCCAGGAAATTTCTCCTCTCCCCCGCCGAGGGCCTCTCAGATGCCCCTCCTTCCTCCAGAAACTCCCCAGTGGGGTTCCGTTTTTACCTCCGATGCATGAATCGTGTCTGCTCATTGGCGGATGCAGATGCGTTCATTTGATCTCAGCGCCGTTCCCGGGCATCGGAAGCCGAGAGGCTCAGGGGAGCTCAGGGCATCGAACCAGTGAGGATGCCACTAGAGCTGCCCTGGCCTAACGAAGTGAGCTTCTAAACGTTGCAGCTAGGTTAGTACCCAGTGGGTAGCTACCTACCAAGTTAACTCAAGACAATGGAACGGATGAAATTTCTTTAAGCCCAAGAACTCAGAGTCACAAATTGAAGCTCACCTCCACTTGAGAGAAAGAATGGCCGCTGAATTGGTTTCCCACTGTACTCGGCTGCGCCTCTTTCGATCGGTGAGAAACTCAGGACAATGGAGCGTGCAGCAACATCTGCAATGAGCCTGGAAACTGTGGAATTGATGGACTCTGTTTGGCTGAAGCAGTTCACGACATCCGACTCTGCTTCGACTTGCAGCGTTCGGTTTGCACCCATCTTCCGAGTGGCCCTGCCAATGACCTCCAAGGCATGTCTCCTCTCTCCCCCAACGTCAACGTCGAGGGGTCCCCTGCTGCGGAGCAAGGGTCAGCAAATGGACGAATCATCACCCAATGACCTTTATAACCCCTCAGTCATGATGCTGAGCTAGGTAGGTACTGCCCTCAGGGGGCAAGAAAACAGCGAACCTTACTGTAGGGTGCCAAAATAAACTTAGCAAAAGTCACCCTAAACTTAGGCTATTTTACCTAAATCTTATTGTCATTTAGGGTCGAGGTCCTGTGTTTTCTTTCCTCCCCTTGACTGCCAAGTCGTATCACTGTCAGACCGGTGAGCGACCTAACTAGAGGTCCAAATCTTTACTTTAACAACGACTGGTTTGAGCATCAAACCTCCACCTCGATGTCAATTATTCTTTGTTGGGTTGATCAAAAGCTTCAAAATTATAGTTGATGTGTGAGGCTTATCGAGAAGAGCATGTGGGTCTATGCGGATAGAAATCTTGGTTTAGCCTTGGGCTTGTATGCTCATCTTTCAATCTTGCTCCATTGACTTCAACGTCGCCAAAATGATATATATCGCTACTCTATAGTTTTATTGGTCTCTTGGGATTTCCACAAACTGGATGGCTGTATATCTTGCTTCCCTCCTAAGGCACTCACTAACAACTTCAGTGGCACATCATGATCCTCCAGTTTTGGCAGATGATGTACTTGCAGTCGGGCTCGAGCCAGGACTTCGACTCTTTAATAGGAGTGGTGGCGCTCCCCTTGCCCTTCGCCAACGGTTACTTGTGCTGATGATGCTGTTGTCAAACAAGAACCACCACCTTTCAAACATAACCTGCCCCAGCTCCCAGTTACCTGGATCATATGGATCGTCACCATAAATTCTAACTCCCTCGGCTGTATCCTCAACATCATAGGCAAAGTTGACGATGGCCAGTGCACCTTGGGCTCGTGGTGGCCGTAGCTCGTCGGGCAACGACAAGATGAAGATGGCGCGCTCTCTGACACCTGGCCAAGGCAACAGGTCAAACACTGGATGGTGTGGTATCGCAACTTGTGATGGGGTAGGCTGCCATGATGGGGGCAGTAGAGATGCTGGAGTTGCGGTCCCTGTATTGAATGCCGAGTTACCCCCTAGGTCCCAAAGGTCTGGCTTCAGGTTCAGGCGGTCTGCTATTCGCATAACAGCCTTGAGAAGCGTAAGCTGTAATAGAGGTAGCTGATAACTATCAGGAAACGTCTGCCCTTCCGATGACGTGGGTGAAGGGCTGAGCGATGATGAATCAATAAACATTGTCATATCGGTTCCGCCAAAATCTGCAGATAAGTCATGATGTGTACTTGTTACTGATTCGCCCCTGGTATTGTCTTCGGATAAGTATTCCGGTACTGCATTTTGGTCTGGAAGAATGGGCGCAAATGTCAAATCTTGGAGGGCATCTCCGAGGGGGTTCCAGGATGTCAGATTGAGATCAAATCCAGCCAATATGTCAGCATCTGTCGTGGGAGGGATTGACAGGTTTGGTTCTGGAATTGTGGATTCAAAATTGCTCTGCAGAGTCGGAATTTCATAAATATCATCTTTTGATACTCTGCATTCGGAGTTTGGAGCTGTTTCGTCCTGAGGTTCGGAGTTTTGAGACCCATTGCTACCAACTGACTTGGTCTTGAGACGATCTAGCCGTTTCTTTTCACCTATACGCCTGTCAGATCTCAAGCTTACTCGATTGCGGGAAATTGGCGACTCACGATATCTTCTCTGTGCTAGAACATTCAAAACCCGTTTCCTCTCCGCGGCATCTTCATCAATGTTGGGAACATCAAGAGCAGGTGGCTTCTTATACGCTCGTTGCCGTGTCCGAGGGCGATTCGTCAACATTGCGGTTGGTTCTTTCATTCAGCTTTATATTCTCGGAACTTGTTTACGCCAGTAGAAGGAGATCTTGGTAGTAACTCCTGTCAGCCTCGGTAATAGTTGAAAAGTTTCCTGGTCAAGAAGTGGTAGAAACCTGTTGCTTTTCAAGTCAAAAACGATGGCGTTCGTGATCTCCACCAAGCATAACGCGTAAGAATAAGCTAGCCTGTGCACTGTCTTAGCATAACGGATAACAGAAACCTCTAGTCCCGGCTAAAGTCCCGTGACTGTTTGGTATATTCCAACGCAATCAAGCTCAACATCTGGTGGCTACTGTGCATCCAACACTGTGTAATGATTCCTAATGTTGGTCCGACTTGATGCTCAGTCTCTTATGTTATTACTATGATTCCATACCAACACTTTGCTTTTCATAATTACGGACTGATTTTTTTTGTTTTGTTTTTTTCATTAGCTCAGATATCCAAGAAATCTGTTGCGGATACTCTACCTGCAAAAGTCATGATCTGTCCATTAGATGAGTAAGTATGGAGTTGATTCGAGATATTCCGTGGGAGACATAGTTTTGCATGGGCGAGGAAGCGCCCAGTGTTACCCTTGGATTTCGGGCTCACTTGTTATCCTTTGAAGTTAATAAACAGAACATCAAAGGGGGAACCGCCCTTTTTGTACACATCGATTTGCTTGAAACCCACTGTAGCATAACCTAGAAACATAACGCGAAAGAGCATGAAAATATTAATTGAATTAATAGTAGCCGTGTTGTCTCAGTAAGAAATTCAACAACGAGTAGAAATTCTATAAGAGCAGTCACGATATGACAATAAGAAACTGCTCTTTATGGAGTGCTCTCAATCATTTATTAATGCCATTAAACAGAGAATGATTACCCTACGCCTAGCCCAGGAACCTGGTTCATCCTATCGAAATACTCAGGCAATACCTAATCTTGATTTCTGAAAACACGTAAGTGATTATGACATATTGAAAATTATCATCATTTTGTTTCTGAACTACCAGAATAAACATGTTCTACCAAGAGGACCCTTTTGTCAATGTCATCATCGTTCGTTCTTTTGTGGCATGGAAGATATTGGCTAATGGCCAGCCTAACCTCACCGCCTCCAAACTCGGGTTACCAAAGGTATGTACAATGGTTCTGGGTGGCTCCTACAGTTGTCCCATGCAGTGTTGCTACAGAGACATCGGTCGCCTCGTTGAGTTGCGAGCAAGCGTGCTTTACAGTTGCACTATCTCGTATCTGTCCGCCTTCTTAAGACTGCCAAGAATCTTGAGGATCAACTGAAGCACATGACAATATAGGGTGCCATCTTACTCATTAAAATCCGACTTGGGGACCACGGCAGTGGCCTTGATGTTCATGGACTGGTTGAGGCTGATGCCGTGCAACCGGCAACGCTAGAGATAGCCGCTGGGTGGAGTGGCTACCGGCTGGGAGCTGCGACGGATGGCTGCATTGAATCATGCAGTGAATCCTAACATAGTCTCATTTCGTATCAAGATCAGTATTGACTCGAGGGAACCTACTTGGCTGACCGAATCCGCCTTTACCTGCATTTTCTCCGAAGCCAAGGATGTGCTGGGCGAAGAATGTAGCGCAACGGACAATTTCAAGCCAAAATTTGCGTCGTGAGAGAGAGACAGTATCACGCTGTTGCTTGCATAGGCTACCAAGCATATGAACACTCGTGTATACGGGCAGACGGGATAAGGTGCCGAGTCCACTGTTATTTCCTGTTTAGGCAATCATTGTGGAGTCTGTTCCGTCCGCCTCCGTTGCCTCCGGGCATCCGGTCCTCGGCGGCTGTTCACGTTGGATGATGAATATGCATAAATGTAAGTATACTTTGATTTCCAAATACTTATACGAAACATTGAGTCTCATACAGATCCCTTGAAAGCGAAGCTTGATATTAAGCTGCGCCTGCTCGTTTCCCCTGCCATCTACGTCAGGGAGTCAGGGACGGCCGATCAGTGATGCACGTTTGGGCGATCCAGCGGCTTTCACGCAGTGGATGTTACTGGCATACGGCAAACTCTTGCATGAGAGCAAATTAGATAACGTGGGATATGTCTTTGGCAAGCCAAAATCGGCACTTGGTGCGAATTACTCATGTCCCGTGATGCAATGCGTAACGTGGGAGTCCGGCCGAGGCGAGGCCGCTATTTCTACCTCCAGGCAAGCAGTTGAACAGCAGACACGAGCGTTGCACAAGCTTCCTGAGGCCCGTAATACCGTTGATGCAATCGTCTAGGAGATCAGCCGTAGCTCCTTTCGGGCCCGGTTGTTTGTTTACAGTGATGCAAGCCACCTGCAGGTTGACAGCATCTTTTTGGACGCCCGATGGGCCGAATTTGTATCACGAGATGGCCGATGACTCCCGACAGACTTTGACTGGGAGATTCATGATGAGCTGACGAGTTGACCGAGTATCTTGATCAACACAACACAAGCAATCAATACGGCGGGCAGCGGGTGAGAATTCGGTACAATTGAATGAGTAGCCTCTGGTTGAAGCTGCAGCTGTATCGCACGAGCCAGTGTCATACGTACCTTTGTCGTAAAGAATGAAACCGAAAAATCATCAATGGCTTGCCGTAGCAAATAACAAACTCTGATACATAAAAGGCTGTAGCCCAAACGTCAGCTGCTGTTAGTTCTCGATGAACAGTTCAGATCATCTAGAACTATAACTTCTGATTACCCTCTTCCATCCTCATTCCTATCGAAGCTCACCCTCACCCAATTATCAGAATGAAGACATCCTTTGCACTTTACTTCTTGTCGCTCTTCTCTACGCACTGTCTCGCTGCCTCAGTTGACATGTGGTCTTCACCTCTCAAGGAGCGAGCTGCACTCAAATATGAAGCCATCGAGCCTGGAGTTGTCAAGGCTCGCATTGGTACTACCCCTGACGAGAACAGTGAGGGGGGCCGAGAGTCTGGCATGGTAAGATGGAGCTGTTCCCGGCAGATTACATTTGCTAAACACATCTCAGGTTTACTTCTGCCGTGAGGAGAACTGGGGAGCCCCATGTTTCGCCTACCGTCCTGAACTTGGATATACATGCAACGAGCTAGGCTCTGAGCTTAAAGGACACATCGGATCTGTTTTCGTTGATCCTGGTATGATCTGCCGTCTGGCTGGGTATGTTGTAAAAACTCATATGTCCGTATACTAGGTACTGACGAAAAAAGATTCAACAATGATGGATGTGCCCCGATCAAAATATTTGCTTGGCCCGAGACCCAGCATGGTTGGCCCGACCTATTCCATCAAAATGCCCCAGGAGGGGCTATCAAGCTCGGAGCTGCAACAACACACTTCACATGCGCCGAGTGTACCAACTGCGTTGAGAAGTCTGGATAAGACGGGCGGAATATGGGTGATTGAGGTTGTGAATGACATGGAATTATGAGGACGGATGGCTATCGTCCCGGGCATATCAAGCTTGAACAAGTGTGAAAAAATTAAGATGCCCTAATTAGAGCATTTCTTAGCTCACGAACTAGGAGTCATTGTCGTGCTGAAAGCTGGTCTACTGCGGTCGCATCTACTGTTTGCTCGTGATGCAATTGTCTTCACTCTATGGAGTAGGAATATCTAGCGCTCTATATATTGCAAAGGAATTCCAGTCATTACATCGAATCAGAAGGCTTCCGTAGCTCAGTTGGTTAGAGCGTCGTACTAATACTCCATTCCGAGTATCCGGTAATGCGAAGGTCTCAGGTTCAAGCCCTGGCGGGAGCAATCCCAGTGCCCTCTGATTCGTTTTTTCCTTTCCAGAGATACAGTTATTCATCATTTACCACAATACGCTGGTGAAGTCGTTTTTTCTTCTATTTCCCTCTGGGGTTTGTCTACATCGCTTTCGGTCAAGACCTTCCTTGAATGCAAGCAGAAACCAGCATTTACTTCCAGTTATAACTCCTCTGTCAGTTACAGATGCCTAGGTAGGCATGTACTTGCCTTATATCTCTATCTGCCACGGGCAGAGGTAGGAGCAACTATGTTAATGATGATCCAGCTATTGCCTACTTCCAGGTTACTCAACTACCTGGATTAAGTTCAGGTTATAAATCAAACACTCAACTCTCACACTTCGTTTTCTTGGCCCATCTTCAACATCTCATCACCATTTGAAATTCACCACCCATCAGTTGATTTTACTAGTGATACATACATCCTCACCATGAATCACACCTTTGCACTTCCAGTCCGGTCTCGCCCTCTCGGCCCTAAGTTAGGGGATGCACCAGACTCTTATAACAACAATACCATCTCGGGTACACAGCTGAGCAAACTTAATGTACAGCAAAGAGCATCTACCACTCGGAAGAAACTCGATAATCTGGAAAACATCAGACCAGCAGCATCCTAGAGAGATTCCCGGTCAAACGAGCAATCTTTGCCCGAGGCTGAGGCACATCCACACCCGGCCAATCGAACGACCTCCAGACAAGATGCATTTCTCCAGAATGGCGCTTTATTACCAGTTACCCACCGCGACCACTTCCGTGAAGAAGTCCAAGTGAAGGATGCATCCGATGGCCAAACCCGCAAACCATCAACGACTGATATCATTTCAGATCAGCTCTCTATCCTACAAATGGTAAGAGATAGCCTGAGACCTATGAGATCACAAACGCCCTCTCCAGAGTCCGTGCATAGACCTCCAAGGAGCACATCTTCATCATACCATGACCAAGGTATTGGATCTGATGATGTGCCATCACCGGCATCAGACACTCGCATGCAAAGTTTGGACTTGGGCGATTTGACGAAATACAGTCGCTTCAACGACCGGCTATCTGGTCTGAGATCTTCATCAAGCTCTTCTGTTGCTGCAAGAGGTATAGGTCAAGGAAGCACCCACGGGACCGGAGTCGATGAGGCACCTGCATTCGGGCACCTGCAACGACAGCCCATCCAGTCCTACCACTCCTTTGAGATTGTATCAAGTTCCGAAGACCTACAGTTAAATGCGACACCTGCTCAGAAAACCATGGCGAGACAGCCTTCGTTGGATGACACTACTGGCTTTGAAGGGACTTACCCCCTGACACGGGTGAAGGCCCGAGTCCAAGCCCAGATTGATAGCCCAACAGAAAACAGGCATTTAGAAAGTCCTAGCCCGTCAATCAAACCGCCACAGGTGGAAAGAAGAAGCAAGAGAAAATCTTCTGTCATGTCTCTCCGAAGCTTGACAGAGGGGGTGAAACGGTCTCGAGCTGGAGTTGAGAAACTGGCACACAAGTTTTGTTATAACAGCTGTAGTAAACTTCGCCATGCCTATCAGAGTGTTGGGCGTCAACAAAGAGAGCAGAGAAAACACTACTCGGCCTGGAAGACACTGCGCCGCAAACTTAGACCTGAGGATGCCAGCAAGCCCAAACATGAGAAAGAATCTGCGTCTTTCTCGATCGAGCAAGGCGGGCGTGGGACAGAGTCTTGGTGGAAAGCCGGCGTAGCAAAGTATCACGCCCCTAAGTGGATGCGCTTTGGAAAATAGATTATAGATAACTTAGATGGCAAACCATTTGAGGAAATCAAGTTCAAGACGGTATCAGTCTAGCATCACGAGGTGTTAGTTAGCAGCAAGAAGAAAGTCTAACAATCAAGTTTACCTCGATAGCAATCGATCCATGAGTAATACATTCTTATAAACTGCGAGTTTGAAATAACGGTTGTTGAAATTGCCCTATAACATATATCGAAAGACAACAGCCGCTGATCTGCGGCTCCCAGGGCCAACGAGGCCTTCTTCCTCAACCTCGTCACCCGCCTGCCGACGCTCTCTCTCAGCCCGGTCGAATTTACGATTTTGATACTTGAGATAAAAGCGAAGAGCATACGCTAGGATAGAGACAAGAAGCATAGCAATTGCACATGTGCTCATTCCAGGCGCATAATAGGGAGCATCTCGATCCGGATACAATCTGGTACCCACGAGCGGCCCACACTGACCAACGAGTTGGAGGAGAGCGAAGCCACCGCCTTGGCGGCTCTGGCTGGCTTGGTTGTTGATGCTCCATGTAATGATGAGAGTGACGACATTAAAGAAGCCCACGGCGGCAGGATACACGGCCATGTAACGGATGAAATTGGGAAGATTAAGGGGTTTAGCCAAAGCCAGAATGGCATAGCCACTCGATGAAGCGAGGGCATGGAATATTAGAGGCACGGTGCGTGTGCGCAGGCGATCAGACATATGAGCAGTGAAGAGGACGATGACAAATGCCGCCAAGTATGGGGGAGCACTGAGAGCTTGGGAGGTGAGAGTGTCGTGACCCATCTCAGTGAGTATCTTGGGGAGAAAGACGGGGAGAGAGGAGTAAGCCATGTTGGTGAGGAAGAACATGGTTGCAGTGATCCAGGCAACGGGGTCGCGAAATATTGCCAGAACATCGCGACCTTTGAGACCAGACGAAGGCTTATTGTTTGTGGCCGTTGATTGCTCGCTGCGAAGGCGCAGATGGGCAACCTTTTTCTCACGCTTGGTCAAGTAAGGGGCTGTCTGTGGAGAGTCGGGGATGACGTTCCAGGCTACTACAGACGCGATGACAGATGGGAACCCCTCAATGATGAAGAGAAGACGCCATGGGGCAATAGGGCCAAACTCAGCAAACTTGACAATAAGCCAGGCAAGCGTTGAGGCAAACGTCGTAGCCAAGGGTGCCGCTGCGACAACTGTAAGCATTCCTTCTTTGCCATCCCAAAAGGGGATTACATACCAGATATGAAGATAGCAGTCCGGAATGCAAGCTCTTCTCGTTTGAAGAAGAAACTCAAGTAAAAGGGGATTCCCGTGAAGCCAGCCTCTCCTATTCCAAGGACAGCGCGCAACGCTATCAACATGGGATAAGACGTCGCGACAGCCTGAAGGGACGCCATGAGGCCCCATGTCAGAACCACCATTGACACAAATATATGCGCCGGTATGAGCTTCCACAGAAGCGACATCCATTCAAAGGCAATGTAAGTAATGTAAAACGCCGTGAGGGCCCATTGGTACCACTCATCGCGGGGCGGGTCAGACTGGAGATCTTCATCCATACCGGCTATACGAGCATTGCCGATATCTGGACTTGTTAGTACGTACGGATACATGGCTATCGATCTCAGAAAGAGACAAAGGGGTCGTACTGGATCTGTCGACGAAGCTCAACATGTAAAGGAGAGCGACGAACAAGACAAGCTTGCGGTCAAACTTCCTCCGCACGGCTTGTTCTTCATCGGGGGTATAGAGCTGGAAACTCGCCATGGAACCAGGACTTCGCGAGCGCTCTCCTACCAGCGGATGGTCTACATCTCCATCCTCTGCAGCTTCGGCATCCCATATCGCGCTGCCGTGTCTATCTCTACCCGTAGTTCTCTCGTGCAGCTCGTAAACATCGCTTCCACTGCCAACGGCCGACCGAAGATCTTCGTCGTCGCTATCATCGAGTGAGGGCTCCGCGCCGGTTTGCGCAAACGCTTCGACGGACGTACTGGGGCCAGGCTCGGGTCGCGACAGGGCCATTTTCATTTATTGAGGCGGATTCAAAGAGCCGAGGGCGATGGGGTAAGGAGACAATGGCCGGAGGCAAGAATGGACTCGGAGTCGGACTCGGGCTTCGAGGTTTAATATTGTCAAGGTTGGAGAGTTATTTGGAGACCATCAGGGACTCCAATCAATTAATACCATGAGTTGCATCCTTATTTGATGTGAGCTGGCTGTTAGACAGACTGAACAGCCTAAGAAAGGATTGGAGCTGTTGACTATGGTAAGTAAATAAGTTAAGTGAGGTATGCTGGTTGATTGAGTTGAGCTGTCTTGCTTGACTTACACGTGACGTGCATCAACCAACTCCTTGCATCCATCCATGGCTACAGGTACCGAGTAGTTAGGGGGAAATAAAAAAACGACCCCTCGATGAGTGGAACACCAGTGAATCGTGGTGTAGGTAGTTGGGGTCGTTTAATTTTCCCCCCTTCCCTCGTTTCATTTCGCATCTTGCAAAATCTCACTGTAACTACGGAGTAGAGTACGTACATAAATGTTCAGTCTGATAGTCTGATTGCTAATTGCAGATCATACTCCGTACTAGTACGTAATTGAATCTCTGCATTTAAATACTTTATCCGTACAATTTCGAAGAATCTGGCTCCGCTACTCTTACATCGTGACGATCCATTATAGAAGATTACGACTTATAAAGTTCCACGCTTTTCCTTAAGTCAACAGCAACTCCTATCCCTTAGTGGTAAATCCAACCATTCGGAATGAAACGCTTTAAGCTGCAGTCAAAATCAGACCCAAATGAAACTTCAAAACTATCAATTCGCGCTTACTCTCCGTCTCAATGATGATGGCCCGCCTTAGCATGAGATGGCTTCCTGAACAGCTTCTTAAGCCCTTCGGCCACTGAATGGCTGCGACCAATTCGCTGTTTATTAGGATACCTTCCGTCTTCATTTACCTGGCCGTCACTATGATCCGTAGATACACTAGTTTGTCGACTTTCAGTCGCCGCAGCTACTGGTTGTGGTGCACGCAACCTCACCCCACGTGCTAAATCTCGTGGCGCGCTCGGTTTTGAACTGACACCAGCATTGTAGTCAGAAGCAAGAGACGGTGCAGGCGCTAATGTCAACTCCTCCCTTTCCAGTTCTTGTAGAGAGCCGGGCGCCTCATAACGATACGGCATGGATAACATTCTGGCATGAGCCCCCGATGATGGCGTTCCCTTTTCTGGCGCCGTTTGTGGTCTTTTCTGTGAGTTTCCTCCCGATGTACCTCGAGGTTTTGGTGGCGTAGGCGGGCGACGAGGCGTCTTTATTTCTGGTTCTGGCGGTAATGGTACATTCGATATTCGAATGCTCTTAGGGACACTTCTCGGCAAACGAGACTTCGGCGACTTTTGGGCGATTTGCTGAGTTGTTGGTTTCCTGGGAGGTGTTTTCAAGGCAGGATTGGTTGTTTTTCGATGAGCCGACGTTGGGGTTGTGACACTTGCTGGTGACTTCAAAGCCGGCTCCTGTGCTGCTTTCGTGTCTAAGTTCGGCAGTACCACCTGTTTGGCTTTTGGCATTGGTGCTGATGATAGCTGCTGCTCGGAAACTGTGTCACCAGCTTCATATAATACGCCAGAACTTGGTTGTTCTAGGCGTGCTGGGTTCGGTGACACCAACAACGGTGGAGCGTGTGGCACTATCCCCTCAAACCTGGGCATGTTTGATCCAAAATTCTGTGGTTGTGGAGAGTACTCCGACGTAGGCGAGGGTGTTCGAGGAGGAACAAGCTCTTTGGGTACGTTCAGATAGGTACCTAGACTGTCCTTTGGATTTGTGATTGATGTAACATATGGATACGAGGTGTCTTGATTATGGAATGTACTCGATCCTGAGGATTCAAGTGGCGAGTCTGATGATAATGGCCACGATGTCTCTTGGGGCTTGACATTCTCTGTCCTGCTAGGAGTATTTAGCCTCGGAGACTCTTGGCCAAAGCCCTCCATAGGCGGTAAAACAGGCGAGAAAGGGGGTACAAAGCTTTCGGGCCTGTAGATCGTTGGAGCTGGCAGCTGCCGTTGTAGAGGTTTGGGCGTCGGGGGCGTTGAAGATCTAGATGAATGAAGATCGTTTGGTTTGAGGGAATGCTTTACATTCGGTATCTCTCCTCTTATGGGTTCCTGTGCTGATGAATATGTATCGGCAAACTCTTCTGGCCCAATCCTTGATTGCCCGTGTGCAGAATATATCTCTGATGCTGTCGAAGCCGAATATCGTGTATCAACGGGGTAGAGAAGCGGCATCTCAACATCTGGTGTTTCC
This sequence comes from Fusarium sacchari, assembly GCA_017165645.1. Classification (NCBI taxonomy): domain Eukaryota; kingdom Fungi; phylum Ascomycota; class Sordariomycetes; order Hypocreales; family Nectriaceae; genus Fusarium; species Fusarium sacchari. The sequence continues at coordinate 631,206 of JADANP010000002.1, forward strand.
AGTGCTAGTGCGTTTACCAGAGGATCTTTTCGAGACCATACTGATGATACTGTAGACACGGATTTCCTCTTATCGAGTTCGTGAGGCTGGAGAGGTGCATCAATATCCGGTGTTTCCTGCCTTGCTGTACCGTTAGGCGATTCATCCTGAGACCAGACTGTTGATGTTGTCAAAACTGAAGCCCGATTGAGGTCGGGTTGAGGCTGGAGCGGGATCTCGATATCTGGCAATGTCCTCGAGAGTGGCCGGGGCGTTGCAGCACCATCTGGCGCCCCTAAAATGCCATCCAGAACTGTGAGAGCATCTTCTTCATCTCCGTTTCGGTCGTTGTCATCGTCGTACTCGGATGGTGAATCAGAAAGCCCCTCCATAGCGTCTTTTGTTCGTCGGTTGCGCACCGTCGTTTGTGCCGCGTCCCTTATCTGCTCATAGCCAACCTCTCTTTCTTCTTCATCACTCTTGCCAGGGACTTCTCTCACATCATCACCGCAAACCACGACGTACCACCTCACGGATTCGCCCTTCTGCAATTCATTCCTTAATTTTATGATCCAGCCGTCTTCGCCGGCCATTTTGTCATAGTACTTGGCCATCTGACCTGCCACGTCCACACTCAGGTCGACTCGTACCGCATAATCAGCCACATAAGCATACGGTCTGCATGCCGTCACCATTTCGTCTACATCGAATTCCTCCAGCAATTTGACCGGTGACCATGAGTGCATAAGAACGGCATCTTCGGCATCGGATACCCGTGATGTCGGGAGGGCATGGTCGTCGTCAACATGATCGGATTGTTTTTTTATGTTGGCATTTTTGGCGCTGACGCTCTTTTGCGTGGGCGTCGTTGGTGGAGAGAGCTCAGGCAAGAAGTCGTATTTGGCGTGTAGCTGGTCGAGGATGCAATAAGACGACGCAGGTGCAAGAACCCAGTTTGGTGCAGCGTCTTCAAGGTCGTTGAGGATGACAAAAATCCGGATGTCGCGGCGATGCCATCGAAACCCGTGGCATAGATAAGTCGGCATTGGGTACGGGGTCGCCCAGCAATGATTTGAGAGTGAAGCTGCTGTATGTTGTAAGCGATCTGTGAATTGATTGATTGACTGCCTCACTCAAGCGTCACTTTATCTTCAAGAAGACGAAGTGTCTTCTGAGCCAGCTTCATAAAGCAGACTACGAAGCCTCCGACATCTCCGTCTTCAGTGACAGAAGTTGACGCGTGGGAGTAGTTGTTTGAAGTCGAAAAACGGCCATGGAATGAATGAAGGAGCTGAACGGAACTGGTATGCGTCGCTTCCGTTCCTGCGGTGCCCTGTTACTTTATCTGGGCATCGTTGCCTACTGGATCTTACCGCATCGTACTTTACTTAGAATAGCGCTAGGTTCTTTCAATTAGGTACTTGATAAAGGTTGGTTCAAGGTACAGGCAGGTACTGTCTAACGTCAGATATCAAGCCCAGTGCCGTCTTCGGAAGTCATCGACCCATCTTTAACGGTTGGCGCTCTCTTACCATCCGCATGCAATTGAATTGCACCTCAGCCACTATTTTCATCTACTACAGTGGCTCTTTTGTTCCAAGTTAGGCCAAAGTCTGGGCTGAGACATTGTCTCGCTTATGCCCGAACGATCGCTGCCGTCGTTGTCAATCACGCATTTTTATTGATTGACTCAGTCTGAAACTTGGGTCAAGTTAGTAGGCAAGGTGCTAGTTAGGTGAAAGATAATGTAGTGATGTTATTGTGGCATGCCCGAATTTTATATAAACAAACTGGTATCCATTGATATATCCACCGCGTGCCCATATTGTATCTATAAATATGAAAAATATGAAGAAGAAAAAATTGACACCGTTTTTGTTATATGCGTCTAGTCGTCATCGTTAACACACTTCGTGAATGGTATAAAGCGGTCCCTAATCTGTGAATCCTGCCATATTCAGGCTAACACCTCCTGTATCTTGTAACCCTTCCATCGCAACGCCAAAGTCTTGAGCATCAAATTCGAAGTTCATGTCCTGCAGGATATTGTTGACATCCTCATCTGAGAGGTTAAGCTCCATATTACTGGGCATAGCAGGAGCGCTGGCAATGTTGTCCTGAGCGGCCACTGCTTGAGGAACCTTCTTGGCCACCATATCCTTGAACTTGTTCAACAGATCAGCATCGTCAGCTGGCGTGGTTTGCGAGTCAAGAATCCGACGCGCTCGCGTCTGAAGCATGGCGTCCGTGGGCATGGACCCCTTGCATGCGACATGATCCTCGACATAGCTGATAAGACCACGCTCCAGCTCTCGCGAACAGAAAACCTCAGCAGGTCGTGCCGCCTGCGACGTGAGCTTCTCGATGTAGCTGTTAGCAATAGCTGCTGGCAGTGACTTGGCACCCTGGCCCATTGACACCTGTGCATCTGCAGGGAAGGGCTCGAGCGAAGCCTTGGGGCAAGCATAAGGGGGTGCGAATCCTGAGCCACCAGACTCTAGGGCCCAGCCGTCGCTCGTCGGGAGACCAGGACCATCGGTCTTGAGGATACCCGCGTCTCGCTTGAACCTTTGAAGCCACTCGGCATTATCTGCAGCAGTCTGGTTCCAAGGATCGTCACTAAAGTATTGTCAGCTCGTCACACTCGGGAATCTTCCTGCCCAGAAAACCTACTCGTCATATAGGATCCAGCGTGCCTGGTGCTGAAGCTCTGCATCACTAGGCACATGCCTGTTAGGGTTGTTCGCCGACATAGTGCCAGCAACCCATCGCTTCAGCTCCTTCGCCAATCGTCGATAGCAGTTCGCATCATTGAGGAAGTATGGTCCAGGACAGTTAGGGCCACTGCCCATATCAAACATGTCATCACAACCTAATCCCAGAAGCACAGGACAGTCATTGGAGAAAAGCGTCGCATCAGTGGTGGCGGTTCCGCTGGCAGTCGAGTTGACGCTAGGCTGGAGAGAAAATGCAGGCGAGTTATTACTGCTTGCGGGATGGCGGTTCTTGAATCCCTCGAGCCAAGAGGCATTATCTGCCGCGGTTTGGTTCCAACCGTCATCGAATTCGTATATAATGATACGAGCTTGTCGTTGGAGATCCTCGTCAGTAGGCTCTATGCCCATCGATCGTTGTAAGATGAGATAATCCTTCAGTTCACGCTCGAGGCGCGAGTAGCTGTGGATTGTTGAGTCGATGGATGTAGGATCCTTTGAACGGCAAATGTGATCCACCACGTCTTCGCTTCGTGGAAGGTGTGCGCGTCGACGGAAAGGTGCGAGCCAGTTCGTAGTAGATGTTGCGAGGCGAATAAGCCAGTTTGCAATGGCCTCTGACGGGTGCGTAGAGACTTCTTCCACTCGGCCCACGATACGACAAGCCTCTTCTTGAAGCTCATCGTCCATCGCCGTTAAGCCCAGTAGTCTCTTGGCCTTGACGAACTCGTGGAGCTGTACCTCCATGGGACACTCCTCGAACAAGTTGTCCTTGCCGTTAATCTTGAGGGACGCCAGCCTGTTTTCAGCGGCGCCACGCAAAGGACCAAATCTAGCCTTTTGTTGTAGAGTGTCGGAGCTCATGATAATGTCACGGAGCCACGATGGCCTCGTCGCGATTCCCTGTAGAGATAACAATTCGCTAGCGAAAATGATACGACAACCTTCGACCATCATTTCTTCGTCATTCGGGAGTCGTCCGTGCTGGTCCTGATAGTTCCGTGTGAAGAAAGCCATTTCCAACTTAATCAACTCGTAGGCATTACGAGGTGACTCTGGCGGGGAGTGAGTGGCTACGTATGGCAACGGGGATGTGCGCTCATGATGAATAAGATCTATTTCAAAAGTTAGACGTTGGCAACTTGTCTACAGGATACTGGAGAGGTCTCATACATGGAGGCATGGAGTTCTCGACCATCTCGAGTACAGGGTTGTCGAAACCCCAGTCACCCTTCCAGTCAGCCATGGAATAACCCGTCTTGAAATGCTCTGCCAAATGATCGACACGGATAGTCCATGTATCCATTACGATACCACAGAAACCACATCGGGACCGAATCTCAGGCGTTGCCACCTTCCACGACTTCATAGACCAATCCTGAAACTTGATATTATGCACCAGGCGCAGGTGCTGGTTAAGATGATCCTTTCGGTAGAATGTCCGTTCTGCTGGGGTACGCTCTTGGCAGGCAGAGTGGTTATGGCTTTCGATATGGGCATCGTCTGGGTTGGCCTCGCCGCAAAAGACACAGGATAAGATGCCGGTATCAGGGTTGACGGCTTTTGCGCCGTGAGGAGAGCACACCCACCGCTCAAGAGACAAGTGCAACGACTTTTCGTGTCGTTGCCAGTCGTGCTTAGTCCTGAATGTTTCGGTACAGAATGTACACTGGAAAGTCTTGAGAGGGGCTGATAGGCTGGTCTTCTCTTTGCCAATCTTTGCCGAAGCCCTTCGACGACGGCGACGACGTCCGTGGCTATTGAATGGGGCTGAACCAAACGAACCCCATGAGTTGCGAGATCCATGTGAATAGGCCGATCCATGAGAACCATTACTGGAGTGGGAGGTGCCTAAACTGCTGATCGATGACTGGTTGCAGATGGATCTGCTGGAGCCATCGTCGGCATAGCTCAAGCTGAAAGGGCTGTCGAGACCGGAGGACATTCCGGAGGAAGAGGCGGTAACGGCTCGTGCAATGGCGCTGACGGACGCAGGTTCGTTCTCAGGGGGGGAGTGCTCCCAACGTTGCAGTGGGTTCATGGCTTCCAGAGCTGGTGTTCCTCGGCGTTGAGGGATATCCATAGGGCCTGACCATGAGCTGGTGTAGTGAGGTGATGTTGAGCGCGGGGGCTGAACCTTGCCACGTCGACGAGCATTCGCGAGCCAGTTTGTGATTTGGACTTTGTTTAAGCCTGTCTGGCGCTGCAGCATCTCCTTCTCTTCGTCACTAGGATAAGGATGACGGTTATGAGTTGAGAGCCAGTTCTTGAGAATACGGACAGACTCTCGGGAGAATCGTGCTCCAATTTTGGGAGGAGGTGCGGCCTTGTTGTTGAATGTTTCTCCCAGGTTGCCTAGATCACTGACGGAGGCATTGCGGGAGGCATTGCGAGAGGATTGACAAGAGTCGTCCTGGTTATCCTCCTGGAGAGCGTTGGAGATCTGAGCACCAGATGATAGAAAAGGGTTGATGTCAAAGGGCGCAGCTGAGGTGTTGATGGGCTCGGGGGCAACAGCAAAGCTGCAGTCGACCTTCAACGCTACACAGGTAGTGCAGTAGTCCTTGTACATACCCTCCCGGATCTTTTTGCATGAGAAACCAGACACAGCACAGTTGATACATGGCGATGGAGGTGTGTCCCACTGAAATTGACTAGATATGTCTTCAGCGGTTGTGGTGAAGTCCATCGTAGGGGCGGGCATGTCTGGCAGAGGGAAGTTGTTGTCTGAAAAGTGTTGAAGGGCGCAGAAGCTGAAGTCGTCTTCACTGACATTCTCCAGGACAAGATCGATGCTCTCGTTGTTGTCAGCTGTCAGACCAGCAAAGGCGCTGCCATCCTGGGATTGTGGAAAGGCGTCAATGGCCTTGTCCCAGTTGACAAATTGCTCCATCTCATCCATGTTCGATAAGTGCTGATGCGGAGTTTAGAGATATCGGCTCAGGTCAGTCAAAAGGCGCGCGTGATGAGGGTGACAGCCATGAACCGAATAGATTTAGATGTCAGTCAGCCTGGTCCCACCTGAATGAATCGTTTGCAGTGGGAGCTGGAAGGGACACAAGATAGTTGAGCCTGAAAATAAAGAGAAGAGAATGAGGCTCCCCAGTTGAGGATGGTCCCTGAGTTTTGTTCAAGATGAAAATCCAACAAAGGTACTACTGGTACATAGATAGGTAGGCACAAAACAAGTAACGGTCTGTCTAGGAGCACATCGAAAGAGTCAGCAGTCTCCATCCCCCAGAATTGTGAACCAAGCCTATGTAAAGTCTGGTGGAGTTGGAGTACAGAATGTCGGCCAGCCACACCAACCAGCTGAGCGAGTCTAGCCAGATTGTCAGTCAAGTCGTGCGCCCTTCAATTGACAGACAAGGATCTTTTTGATCAATGGACCCACGCACACAAGCTGCGGAGGGACGGTGCTTACAACACTGTAGTATGGTTCCAGCTCCTCCGCGTATGGTGAGCCAACACCGTGGACAGCCCAATCATTGTCTCGCCCGTACAGTGTCAGCTCGACCTCGGCCATTAGACTGGGCTCCGCTTCTCGTAGTTCGCAAGGCGTAGCCATCCATGCGGATTGCGGATGCATCTCGCTAGACCCAGGTCTTGACCCGAGACCGGCCTCCGTACATACATACTATGTAGCATATGGATCTTTGACCTCGCGATAAGAACTTTTACATGTGTATATTACAGCAATGCATATAATCAATCCGTAATGTCTTTTGGGGGCTCATTGTCAACCCGGCCGGAGTCGTGATTCGATAAAACCGAAGCATGCGCTTCCCCGGAGTTACTATCCATTGTGGGGTTTACTGTAGCACATCCTCCATTCCATCAGAGGATCAGATGCTGGATTATCCGCTGTAATTGAATAATTGATTGATGTGCCAGGTGTGCCTCCTCGTATGTATGTATCCTAGTATCGCTTTAAGACTGCCTAGAAAGCACTGGAAGTTTCTACGAAACGTTTTATCGGAGAGAAAAAAAAAAATAAAGACCATGTCGGTCTGCCTTGTCGGTGAGATTTTAGAATCAGCCACCGACACCCATCATCCTGGGCTTTGGGGTAACGAATCGCAGATCACTCGAGATATTTCCTTGCTCAACACGACGTTGTGTTTTTATCATCTGACGTATTGGTAAGCAGAAAAGTTGGATGATGTCTTTTCTATAGGTACCTACGTACTATGTAGGAATACGAGTGAATTGAACAAGATTTGGTGTAGCTAATAAGTGATCAAATCCTGGGGCAAGAAGTGCCATTGGTTTAGGCGAACTGCCTGTATGTACTCCGTACACACAGCGGAAATGCTGCGGAAAGCAGGCAGAACGGGTACGGTTGCAACTCACCGTGGATCGGAGTCTCCGGATGCTCCACCCCGGCACCGGCGGCGGTCCGGAGCTCGACAGGAGCAGTGACCTAAGGTACAGCATTTCCAAGAGAATATAAAAACTTTGGTGCTGAGAAACCGACGCCTGGGCGCTCAGCATTTGCTCAATTCAGTAAAACTCCGGCCATATCAAACTACCTAAGCTCTTTGCATTTGCTTTGGAGATCTCCTGATTAGGCATCTTGATGGGACGGATCCCCAACCGGGAGATAGACAGGCAAAGAATCTACATAGATCTCCGCAAATACCGCGAGTCTAAATTAGCTCGATATACGGCAAGATCCGAAACATGGTTCTGGGCAATATCGCAACATGTCTGGCTACCTACTGACCTACTAAGGTACCTTGGCCATTCAGGGACCTACTGACTTTCGTATGGCCAAACAGTTTTCTGCCCTAGCGTGTTGACATGAATCCAAGTATTTCTCCACAGATTGATCGATTATCTTTTTGGTGTTTGCTTGGATGCCGGTTCACCTTTCGTCATGCTTGAGACTACTCCGTACGTATATTGTCAAACAAAACACTGGTCCTCAACCCTTTACTCCTCCAGCATAAAGAATCATCAGCCTTACTGAAATATAACAGACTACAGGCACCTATAAGGTATTTGCTTAATCTAGCTTTGTCATTTCTCGTTTCGAGTTACCTCATATCGAAGCTAAATCGTGGTGTTTTGCTCTGTTAGTGAACTATAGGATTTCCTGTATATCCATATATCAACGTAGACATCGACAGAAAACTCAGTCCAATATCAGTCGCTTCTAACTTTTAATCGTCGCCTTGCAGTTCATGCTGCTGTTGTCCAGCCTGGCAGAGATTCTAAAGGCATCCACACAACCCAGGGACGAAACCTGAGGGCACAGTGTCTACTTGAACGGGAGCGAGTCCTCATATCAAGTAAAACCATAGGCATACATCATTCACTGGGTACGTATCAGTCTGATAGCAATCCTGCCGCGGCGTCTTCAAGGCTTTCCTCCTCTAGAATATGGCATACAACGACCATATCTAACTCTCCCGAACACCTCGACTGACAGCAATCTACTTGGGCTTTAGGCTAGCCATACAGAAATCAGCAAGCCAATTTTGGATTAATTGGCTACTTATTCGCAATGTCCTGTTCAATCATAATTTCATACACTATGTTAATGATATTCTGCCTTGTTTGAACACTCAGCAGGGAACATCATCTGTCTGCTATGTCCCGCGGCAATGAATGGCCAGCAGAAGGCACCCATGACCGATGCAGGCAAATGTCATTTCTAGTATAGGAAACGTTTTACAAGACTTATCGTATGCATAAACGTTAGCAACCATAGTTTCACGACAGCTCTATCCCCTCTTTGGACGCTGCAATGACGTGGGTCGATGCTCAACTACTCTACGCCAGGCGTTTTATATGGTTGATTGGGAGGGATATAGCATGAATGGCCCATATGTATTGCCGTTGATAAATGACATGCTAGTGGTGATACATCTAGCATATCTATTCCAAGAATTTCTGTGAGGGCACCTTTTGTCATATCCCCTGTCGTTCGACCTTCTCTGATGGCCAACGAAACTTTTCTTCCCGCTCTGATAGACCATTTCATTGCTTAAATAATATTGGAATTTGTTTCCTCAAGTCATCATGTCATTGTCTGTGGTAAACGAGGTCGCCGCTTTTCTCTCCGCAGCGTTGCATTGGTATAGATCAATCAGCCTTACCAACAAGCCTTGCCCTTCATGATCCTCAGGGCATTATTTTTTTTGTAGCCACAAGACAACTATGATTTGCTGATCACTTCATTACTGCGCAAACTCACTTCTTATCCCCCCGTGGTAGGCTTGGGCTATGTACGCATTGAGCGCCTACGTAGTGAGCATGGGGCTCTGTGCTACGCTATGATGTCCACACAATGGATGCTTTACTGTGCGAGCACCTTAGCAAACCATGTATAGAGTGGACTTTGTGTCTCGGAAAACTACGCAAATTCCGTCAAAAAATCTTGTTTTTCAACAAAGGTCGATATCACAATGAATAAATCAAAGAGGAAGCGGAAAGGAGGCTCAAAGCTGATACTTGATCAAGTTGTCAACTCACAGTCGCTCAACACGACACCGCATTCTCTTTTTTTGGCTCGTGTAAACTATCTTGCGATACATACAGCCTGACCCTGTCTATATGTGCATTTTCCGTAGCGTAAACAATGTGCTTTTCGAGAGATAGAGTAGTATCGCTAGCCGAGGCCAGTAGTTCTATATAATCCTTCCAATAGCTTTTAGAAGAGAAGAAAGAAAGCAGACCAGACACGTATGTCAAACACCTTGCTCCTTGGCAGCAATAACTCCAGTTTCATGAGCTGAAACCCATCCGAGAAGGCCGTATGTGCTGTGAAATCCAAAAATGCGCCCGTTCCCAACTCGCCTTCCATTCACTAAAATTTCGCGTCCAGTGATACCTTGCTGACCAAGAGGCACCTCATAAAATCATTGACGTCTTATCGTGGATCCTACTCATCAATCGTGTCCAAGTTCTTGTAATTCTCTCTCTTTTGCGGCAAGCATTTCTCGCATCTTGTCCGCTTCGCGTTGTAAGGCTGCTCGGCGCTCAGCCTTTATTCTCTCAGTGTCGTAATCACGCGGGCCAGCACCTGGCGTGTTATCCCGGTTGGAAAAGGCGCTGGGACTCGGTGCTGATGCTATGGTACTACCAGGTGATCGTATGGGAGGCAAGGAATAGTCGCCGTCGTCGCTTCCTGTTCCTAAATTGGGGGGAGTGGTGGCTGACGTCGATGGATTCAGTATCGATTTAATATTGATCGAGGAGATTCGTTTCGAACTCTCCTGTCCAGTTTCTTGTGAGGCAAGTGCTTCACTTTCGGTGGTAGAGAAGGATCGTTTTCGAGTTGGCGACAAAAACGAGGCAGGGGATAGTGACGTTTTCCTGTCGTTGTTTGATGACATAGACGCCATGGGGGCCAGTCGATTATCGTCGTTCAGGGATCCGGTATACTGCCGTGGGTTATTTGATTGGTGATACGCCGCTAGATCCGAGGTCGAAGGCAGTGGCGATATTGTTCTACTTGTAGGTCGGATAACCGGCTGAGGCTCGATCGTGAGCGGATGGTCTGGGCGGCGGCGAAGACCCAGGTTGACAGATCCGTCCTCGTTCATTGACCCCTTCTCGGCATTTTGTTCATATTGACCTTGCATTTCGGCTGGCTCCATTGCATCTTCCATCTCCTCATCCTGCGATGCTGGGATAATTCGTTTTCGTCTTTTGATCGTGGACTTTTTCATGGTCATTGGCCGGTGGACACCATGTAGCTTGTAATATAGACCTAGGTTTGTTAATAAATACTGTTTGATAAAACGCTAAACGCACAATACCTACCACAAGCATTGCAGATGGTGTGGCCACTCTCGTCACGCCTCCAGAGAGGCGTAATAGTGGTGCCACAGTTCTGGCATGCAATGACAACCGTAGCATTCGAATTTTGTTGATTTTGCAAGGCATTGACATCCAGAGGCACCGGTTCCGGTTTGGTACTTTCACTTCGACTTTGACAACTCTGTCGTTTCTGCGTTCCACCTAGGTTGGCACTTTTCGAAACACGATTGTTGTAGGCAGGGCATCCGTTACAGCCCTCCGCACCACCGGTTCCGTTACAACGTCCACCTCCAGGACAAGTCCCTCCAGTTTGATCAGCCGATATATAGGTCGCATTTGACGCAGGTTTTGAACCAGCGACTGCGGAGGGCTTCGGTGCGGTAGTTCGAGGAGGGTCTGCAGGGACAACATTTGGGGGTCGCTTGAGACTAGTCGGACGAGAGGCGTTTCTAGCTTTCAGATAGAGACCACAGGCGTTGCAGATCGTAGCACCTTGAGGTGATCTCCTCCACAAAGGGGTTCGGGTGGTTCCACAGTTACTATTATCGGTATAAGCAGAGTGATTGCTATAGAAGCAGAGGTAGTTAACTCACCTGCAAACTTGTCCTTGGCTGCCACCAGGTGGCGGACTTGTTTTTGAACCATGCTCTGCCCCAGGACTCTGTTGCTTTGACATGTTTCCTGGATCTGGGCTTGCCTTAGGGCCAGACGGGCTCCCACTCAGTCTATTTTGGTGGTCACGGTTGTCCTGGCCGGTAGGGAGTCTGGTCCGCTCCTGAGAAGAAATAGTCGAGCTGTCACTTGGTTTCGAGGACATTGGTCGTGATGGCAGCGCCGTTCGCGCCGAGGCCGTCTCACGCTGATGGCTATACAGCGCCGTTTCTCGGGTTTCTTGGCTCATGCCCGTATGTAGGGCTGACAGTATCGAGGGAAACAAGACGGCAATGGTTCAGAAGAAGCGGGCGAGTGTACTTCAATAGTCTGGGTTGGAATGCGACGAATCAGTTACAAACCGAAGTCTATGGCATTCATTGGCGTTATCGATGGATGGTTGGTAGGTTGATTTGATTGTCGTATATGTCGGGTATGAGTAAGATCCAAGTTTGAATATGGGAAAGAAAGTCCTTCACACGACTCGTAATCGGCTGCAGCGGATTGATAAGTGGTTTCGAACCGGCCGAACAAGGAGGCAAATCCGGAGAGAGGCCGGAGCCGGGTTCCGCAACTAGAGTTCGCAGGCACCGAAGCGAGCCAAACCAATGGAATGCTTTCTTGGCTCGATGTGAGGTGTAAGTCAGAATGCTAAAGAAGGACCTAGTGCAAAGCCCAATCTGCAGTCCGGCGAAATGTATCGTCAAGTTGCCAGTTTTGCTGGTGGGCAGACGAGTCGAACAAGTCGCCAGGGTGCAAAGGGACGTAGATGCGTAGGCAGCTGACCAAGTTAACAGGACCAATCGAAGGATGGATCGAGTCCGATCGAACGGGAAGCCAGGTATTGGTCAGACGACAGGTGTCAGAGAGTGACGCGACAGCGACCAGACACTTGGGACCGGCGCAACTGCAAGGCCGAGAAAACCAAAGAAGAAGGTTGGGGAGTTGACAGCCGCGGGGAGGAGAGGAGAGACAAGGATGTGCGGAGTGTGTAGTAAAAAAGACGAAGGGAATAACCAAGGGCAGGAGATAACAAAGATTATCAACCAGACCAAAAAGGCGGAAGGGAAAGTATAGTAGACTACTCTGTATCCGTATGTGCAAGGGTGATGAATCTGCGACTACGCAATGACAGGTGGTGTTGGTAAGACAACAAAAGGCGGCCGAAAGCGAAGTGCAGGACGGGGACGGAACACGCCTTGTCTCGTTCCTAGGCAAGGATATAATTGAATGTGGTGCTTGGCGACTAACAGGGGAGGACTTCGTCAATGGGTTGAGGCGTAAGACTCCCAAGTCTTGCGGCACCACCAGGCTGGGACGGTGGAAGGTGAATTGGTGACCAAGCAGAGCCAAGACCAAAGACCAGGGTGTGGATGTTTGCGTGTGTGCACGCGCGCGTGAGATACCGTAAGATGTAGATCGATAACCAGCGAGGCAATGAGACGGCAGATGGCGGTGGAGGAAAGGACGGTGACCCCGGGAGAAGGGTATCCGAGACCAAGAGAGGACAAGGTGGGGGGTTAAGGTCTTTCTTTCAAGGGAAAGGTTGAGGTCAAAGGTGAGAGAGGGAGAACTCAGAGATGACCGTCGACCGACAAAACAGATGGACGACCAATTCCGTCTGGTTTGAGATTGAGGCGCAGGTCAGATCAGAAACAGAGGGCAGAGAAAGAGTTGGGTAGAGGAGAGGTAGGTAGGTAAGGTGATTGCGATTGATGATCAGGCAAGGCCTGGTCTAAGGTATCCAATGGGGCTGGGGCTTGGTCTTGGAATTGGATCTGGGCTTGTGCTTTCTTGATTGCTCTGCCTTGCCTTGCTTCTGCCTTCCTTGTCTTCTACCCTTCAGATTGTTTGGTATTAGTTATGGTGGATTGGAGACTGGTTGTCGGGTCTCGGGAGCTGGCGTTGCATTGCATGAGCCTAAATGGGGCCCAGCAGAGAGAGACTCGCTGACTCTTGTTCTCTCTATTCTCTCCTTCTCGTGCTATGTACCCCTCAGTTGCCCGTCAAGTCCTCAGGTTGGAGGGGAGTGACGTGCAAAGGCAAAAACAAACCAGAAGCAAGACGAGACTCAACAGACACATGATGCGATTTCACGCGGAGTCGGCCCCAGCATGGAACGACGGCCGCTGGTGGGTTGGGGTTAAAACAACCGGCTTGATCTAGACACTCTCATCTCGTTTCTAGTGTCTTTCTTAGCTCTTGAACCAAAGATGCCGTTTCCGACTGCATGGATATCATTTGATGCTGAGCACTGTTCGTATTTTTCACGTGAGAGATCTATGCCTCACAAACTTGAACTCCCAAACTCTCCAGATCTCGTCACGCAAGAAAACCTGCAGAAAAGACCCTTCCTAACGTGTCGTCACAGTGGAGGAACCAAGCGAATGGCCCTTAAATTAGGACGTTCTAGTAGGCCCCTCTTCCTCACCGCGGCTCTGTCAAAATTGTCATTTCGCCCCTGATATGCGTTGGATTACATTAAGTCACCTCTGATTGGTTCAGCTAATACGGAGAAATTCCTCTTCGCTCCTTGGCGCCGCTGGTCGGATTTTTGCGCAGGGGATCGCCGTCCTGGCTAGCCTGGTGCCCTGACCGACTCAGATCCAATACACGCTAGGCCGAGATCGGGCCCTCTTTTTTGTTCTCTTCATTCGATTCTTATCAGCTTCGGCTTTGAATTCACTTTCTCGTTTTTATCTTATCTTATCTCCCCCATGCTCAAACGCAGGCAGGGTTACTTATCGATCAGAGGTGGCTAGCTTGATTCTAAAACGATCAGCATCAGAAGTTTGGTTGTCACGTCGCGTCGCGTCGCGTCGCATCGTATCGTGTCACTCGACATCACTACTAATACACCTTTATCTACTTCTGTGCAATATCGCCAACGCCTCAGTCGTTCCCTTTGGTAATGGCGTCCGAGCATGGGAGCTCCCCTAAGAGAGAGCCAACACCCACTCTTCCTCTGTCCTCGGTTCCTCAAAAGCGCCCTCTTGAAGAAGGCCGTCACAGTCCTGTCGTTCCCTCGCCACTGAACCCCGAAGTCAGGCCTTCCGACTCTTTGGCGCCTGAAGATGCTGCTCAGAACTCTAGATCCAAGTCTGCGCGAGCAAAGAAGGATACTCTAAAGAAACGTGAGGCCAAGGGAAGCGATAGTGTTCGTGCGACACCCGATCCAAAACCAAAGTCGAAGCCACAGAAGAAACAGAGCGAGTCGAGCCCACTACGATACAACTTGGGGCAGCCTAAACTGTCCAACTTCAACCCTCCGCGAGGTCCTGTCTTGACGGCACACCATGAGGTCACGGCCCCTGATGGCCAAACGGTCGAATTCTTTGAAACATCAGATCAGTAAGCCAAGACTATATCTGGCAAATGCCTTCAAGCTAACTGCCAAAGTGTCTCTAATAAGAAGAGCTTCCGGTATACTCCCTGCATCGCCGATCCTCTCTTCCCATCCATGATCTACTACCGAAGCACAGAACCAGAGCCATATGGTCCCCACTTGAGCTTCGAGGACTCAGCAGGGCATGTTTATTTTGATAAGTCGGCTCGTCACGTCACAACCGAAAAAGGATTTCGCATGGCAAGGGCAAACGTGGCTGTGAGGGAGGGCAGATGGTACTGGGAGTGCAAAATCACACAAGGAGTTCGACCACCAAAAGATGGAGAATCCAAGCCCGAGGGAGGCAAGCATGTACGCGTGGGCTGGGCAAGACGAGAGGCATCGCTTGATGCGCCTGTGGGGTTCGATGCTTACAGTTATGGCCTCCGTGACGTTGCGGGCGAAAAGGTACACATGTCCCGTCCCAAGGAATTCTTTCCTGCGGGAGAAGGCATTCGAGAAGGTGATATTATCGGCCTCGAGATTCAACTTCCGTCAGAACAACTGCACCGCAAGGTCATGTCTGGACAGTATAATCCACTTGTTGATCAGACCGACGAGGAACCTCCGGCCACAGCTGAGGGCCATAACATTGTCCGCGATCGCTATCCCATACGCTTCAAATCTCATACTTATTTCGAGAAGAGCGAGTACTCCCCCGCCAAAGAATTGGAAGATCTTATGAACCCGACAGGGGCTGGCGGTGGCTCTTCAGAAGAACCTAGTCCCAATCACCCTCTTCCAAGTCTCCGCACGCTTCCCAATTCCTGCATCCGCGTGTACAAGAATGGCGTTTTAATGGGTATCCCGTTCGAGAATCTCCTTGGCTTCCTTCCACCAGCTTCACGTCCTCAAGGTCAAGCTGGTGGTCGCGAAGGCCTTGACGACGGCATGCTCGGATATTACCCCGCCGTAAGTGTCTTCCATGGAGGCGCTGTGGAGGTAAATTTTGGCCCCGAGTTTTGGTATCCTCCTCCAGCCGAGACTGAAGATAGACCCGGTAAGGTCTGGTCAGGCAATGCTCGCTTGAACAGGGTGCGCCCTGTGAGCGAGCGTTATTCTGATCAAATTGCAGAGGATATTGTCTGGGACATCATTGATGAGGTGGACTTTTGGTCCAAAGATGGGGGTGGGGCTACAGATCGCCAAGGTGTCAGCGACAAGAGTGAAGCTGTCGCCATGGCCCCTGGGCGAGAAGAGATCAAGGAAGTGGTCCAAGACGATTGAAGCATCGCAAAATATGTTGTCTCTTTCTATCCAAGTGATGCTGGATAGCAGAACTACGAAAGCCCTTAGAAGGGATGTTCCTTTCAACCAACAAAAGATACCCACTGTAAAAATGCAGAAATCAAGTTTATTATTCATACCATGTCCATCAATAGCAAAAACTGGTATCGCACTGCCCCGAGGCTCCATTCTCATTTCGTCGTAAACCATGTCGTGAATACTGCTTGTTACCATATATCAACCTGCTTACAAGCAGAAGTCCTGTCCAGGCACCATCTCAGCAACGACGAACCGGTTCCTCTGGCGAGACTGGCTCAACTACAGCAGGAATCGGGGATGGCTCAGACAAAGGGGAAACAGGGTCTCCAGGTATTGCCCTGTCGGTATTGCGACTCGCCGCCGCTGCCTGTGGCGCCGGAAGAAGAGGATCATCTGGAAGCTCTTCGATACGATCGCTACCATCAATAGGTGTCTCGGCTTCAGATTTCTCACGCTCCAGTCGCACCTCGCGGCCTCTCTTGTGACAATACCAAAGTACAAACATTAGTACTATTCAGGGTTAGCAAATGTAGAAACAGTTTGGGGAGCAATACTTACAGAATAAAGCAACGCTCCATATAACATTTGTACCGATAAATGCAGGCCATCGCACCTTCAATGCGTTGACGATAGCCTTGAGCATACCAACAACAGCTCCTGGCTTCGTGACTAGATCGGTCAAATTCGATGGCTTGAGGAGGTCGATAGCGGCATCCTTAATGCCCTTTTCGGTATTCGCCTTAAGACCCTGACTTTCTGCCGCCGCCGCCAAGAGCTCAGGCGCCAGGGAGGACGTCAGCTTATCTGGAAGCTGGGTAACAAGCTTCTTGAGAGACGAGGGGAGTTTTTCGAAACCGCGATTGATGGCACCATCGCGGTCTTCAACTAGGCTTGCGAGGTCACCGTATGCTGTCGGGACACCGTTGGCGAGATCCTTGAATACTTGGGTGAAACGGGATAGGAGCTCGGATGACTCGTTAGAGAGAGAAACTATCTTGTTGTTCTTTGCTTGGAGGTTCAGGCGGTCAAGAACGTTACCAAGGTCCTGCTCCTCACGTTCGGCTTCCGGTGGCGCGACGTTATCTTCTGGCTTAAGACCATCTTGTGGTTTCTTGTGTCTCGTGAACAAAGCCGTTAGGCGGTTTGGCTGTTTGTCATGTTTCTCTTTATCTTTCTCTTTCTCTTTCTCTTCCTTCTTCTTGTCCTTTTTACTCTTGGGTTCTTGTAAAGCCTTTACCGCCTCTATCTCACTCTCAGATGCAGACGAGAGGTCGATCTGAGGGGTATTGATGCGTGGCGGCAAAGGCGGGGCCGGACCATCGTCTTCCAGGATACTCTGCAGCCATGCCTCATCGTCACGGTCGAGGACTGGGCTCAGAGGAGGAGTATCGGAGCTGAGGCTGTGCTGCGTGCTTCGCCGCTTGTGCTGATGATCTGATGCACGAGATGCATCGTTGCTGAAACCCGGTACATGTCCGTAAGATGGGTCTACCGAAGATCCAGCTTCGGTCTTCTTCGCAGTCTCCTCAGCAGCTGCTGCCTTCTCCGCTCTGTTCTTCTTGATCTTCTTGTATGTCAAGTATTCCAACATCTTCGAGTTTTGTGATATGTATGGGGGGCGCCTTGTTCGGAGATGCAGTAGATGGGGGGATTCAGCTATTTAACTATCTTATTCTGGAACAAGAGGCCGCCCAGCTTCATGGAAAACGAGGGATGGCGATTTAGGTGTTGGCGCGCGCTTGGAAATTCGCCTTTGTCTTGTCTTGGGTGACTAACGATCTACACGAATCGAGAGCGCACAGCCACATCACATGTGATGTCATGACGGCAGCCCAGCCAGACGGGAGTCCAGGGTCGGAGCCTAAGCTCCCCCACGTAAATATGGGTTGAGGCTATTTGATTTGATGATCGACTATCAACTGCCGTACCATGATACGAATCCGAAAATTATTGGTCAAATGGCTTCCAAAACATGAGTGGGTGGAGATCAGGGGCTCAAGTCGACTTCAGCTGCCATTAGTAGTAGATGAGGGTCAACGGCCCTCGAGGATCTGGGGGAGCAAAAAAACGCCGGACCTCGATATAGGGTGTCAAAATAAACTCAGCAAAAGGTATCATAAACTTACATAGGTAGGCTACCTAGTTTACCCAAGTCTTTTTGTCATTTAGGACTAAGGTCCTGAGTTTTCTTTCCTCCCTTAGACAGCCTACCTAGGTAGGGGGTGGAAGGAATACAACTTCCCAAGTGACGAGGGGTTTTAGGTTAGCTACCTGTATGCGCTTAGACGCTTGGGGGGCTCGTTAACCACTTCATTCTCACTGGACATCTTTGAGGGGTTTCTTCTTTGGGCAGCATAAGTAGCTACTTAGCAATGCCAATTCATGTTGATTGACCGTGGGTATCTTGAAATTCTATGGTTAATGATGAAGACATAAAAGTAGGTACGACGGCGTATGCACTTCCATCAGGTGTCGTCAACATCCTCATCTTCAGCCTCATCTGCCCCTCCTTCGTCACGGATGACCTCATCGGCAAGTGTGCTACGTTGCCAGCCGCTCCCATTCTTCCGCCGTCCCCGTTGGAAAGCATCCGTCGAAGTGACCGCTCTCTCGCCTGTGAACTTATGACTTGACCACTCGGTTGAGCATCGTGGGCAGTTTTCGTCTCGCCTGGTTCGCCAGAAACCCTCTTCACATATGTCATGCAGTCGGAAGTTGCAATCCACATCTGCGCATCTCAGACCAATCGTGACTGGATCCTTGCATGCTTCACAAAACTTGATGCGCTGCCAGTCGCCTGGCTCAAGTTCCGGGTCGTTGTAGCTTTCGACTAGCCAGGGTCGCAATTCCATCAACGCTCGGGGTGACAATGTGTAGAACCCCTCGTCACTCTTCTCAAACCACCCTCCCTCAACCAAATTTGCAAGTACGGCTTCCACTTCACTATGCTTGAGTCCTTTGTCTGCAGTTGTTTGCGTCTGGGTTTCCACATTGACCTGACTTTCTCTTCGGTTCGGCCGTGCCAGTTTGATGGCCTGCATCTCGGTAATAGCCATGACTTCCATGCGGGGGGTGTTGAACTTTTCAAACATTGCGTCTAGAACACGTTTAATGAACGAGATTTCTTCGTGGCTGTGTATGGTGGCGAGTTGCGTCTGCGGATCAGACGTGGTATTGACCAAAGCCCATATTCGTCTCTTGGTAATTTGGTGGCAAGTACTTCGGATTTCGTAGTCAAATAGTGAGGCCGCTTCTGAAGCTCTGTCCATGGCCTCTTGAAAGTGTTCTTCGGTGATTTGATCTCTTCGTACTTCGTCTCCCTCCTCATCTCCGCTGTGCCTGCGGTTGGCATTGAATATCGCAGCAAGGATAGGACGGGCTTCTTCGAAAGTAATCGTTCCTCGAGCTAATATGGCCTGGAGAAAGGCCCTATCCCCATGGTTGAATTCATGGTTACTCATGCTTGGGTTTGGCCTGACTATATTCGCGCTCGAGGCCAAGCACTATGGATTTATAATTTGTTCTCAAAATCGATGAGGTGTGAATACTTAGAACGAAAGCCCCAGAAATGATTTTCTTGGAGGGGAAGAGAAGACGCGCTTGACACGTCCAGAGATCTCGAGGCTTAATTAAGTGCACGAGCCACGCATATCTGTGGCTGTGGTGGCTCATTCAAACATCCACCTCAACCATCACTTTGTTGGCGCCGCTCGGTTATCTTCCTTGCTTCATTTGGCTCGGGAGTGATTTGCAACTTCTCAAACGTATTGGTATATTCCATCAAGTCATAGCAATGACCAGAATGTAATTTATTTCGAGGTTCGATGTGCATCTTGGGATACTCCTCGATTGGCATCTTAAAACACTGCCAGAACGCACAGAAGAACAATGAATGTCAGTCTAGTAGATATATATAGCATAACATTACATATCAAAATATGAAATTAATTACTATCAGTTGCCTCACTGCGTTTAATATTCCTTTGTTCATTCAGTCAGTGTAGGGTGGCCCAGTCATTCTGCTGACTCAGCTCGTTTACCAATTGAAAGAACTCTCCAAGAGCTTGGAGCTTCATATGAGTTACAGTAACCCTTTTTCGTGATCAAGGTGCGGAGCGCGAAGACTGGGACGTACCAGTATCTTTCCAAAACATACAAATTATCGGCAACACTCAGCTAAGCGGATGAAGGATCGCGTGTCCAGGCCATTGTTATTCTAACAGCTACTCCTCGTGTTGAGCAATTCATCAGAGCGTACTGAAAACGATCACCACTGATCTACATCTCGACAACAAAAACGTGAATCCAACAAACACCTAAAGACTCATCAGACCTATAACGTCCCCCACTCGCCAAGGGGCAGAAACAACGCGTCTAAGTGCGCCATCATAGTTTCCTGGGGGAGGACCCTGAACTTGGAAGACATCGAGCAAGTGCCAAGACGCAAATAGGCTCTTGATTCTTGATCCAAGAATGGCAATGAACGCGTCGGAATTTAAAGAATTCGATGTTGTACGGGTAGCAAGAAGCGATGGATCAGACACCGGGCCCGGATACTGGCCAGTCACAGCACCATCCGCCACGATTGCTACTAAGAAGATAAAGGATGCGTCTGCGGCTGAGAAAGCTCCAAGGACTAAACCTCAGATGATTCGATTAGCCGAAGACGACCCAAGATTCACAGAGTGGAAAGTCAAACTCGGGATTCTTTTGAAGCAAGAGCTATGTCCAAACCCCGATGGTAAGTTGGCTCCTCTGCCTCATCCTTCTCAGATATCTAACCATATGTAGAGGGGAATCCGTGGCTAGTTGACTTCCCGCGAGGTTACTGGCTATACGAGAAGTCCAAACATCTTTGGGTTTCGGGGTATCCTATCAAGGTGAAACTTTTTAAGAGCCCGCAGGAATTTGCAGTGCACCTGATATGGTTGCTCTCAACATCGATGGACTACCGAGACTGTTGCTGTGCGCACTGCAATGGTTTCAACTCAATCAAAGGGGGCATGGGTGCTGACGACGCGTTGATTATCACACATGAACCTATCAAAGCCGACAAGATCCCGCCCAAGGTCACGCCTGTTCCACTCCCTCCAATGCCTGGACAGGCACCTCAGAAGTCGAACCAAGTTACACCGCGATCACAGTCGACACAGTCCACCCCAGCTACCACAGCACAAAACTCACCAACACCGACGCCGGTCCCTGCAACTTCAGCCCCCATACAACAGCATATTCAACACCGACCCCCGGTTCGGCCACAGGAGCAGGCGCTCCAACCCCAGCCTCAGTCTCAACCCCAAAATCAGCCACCACTTCAGCAGCAGCCACCTCAAACTCAACAACCCCAGTCTCAAGCACCGCAGCAGGTTCAACAGCAAGTTCCACCTCTTGCTCAAGCACAGCCCCCATCGGTTCAGTGGTCATTGAAGTCACCTGTGCTGTTCAGGTCAGGAGAGCTGGTCTGGTATCTGAACGGTAATGCATGGCGCCTTGGAGTCATTGCTTCATCCACTGCAAGCCATCATGAGGTTATGCCCATCGGTCATGGCATCGTCCAACAAAACAACGTGAACAAAACAGAGGGAGAAATGCGACCCTTCTATGCCTTCACCGTACCACCTGTCAACCTCCCCGAATTGAAGGACAAGGAATACGATGGTGTTTCATGGGAGGCTCTCTTCCAAAGTACGGCAGACGGGAACCGTCGAGAGATGATTGCACTCGACGCTTCTAAGATGGCAGCTGTCAAGATTGACTACTCATACTCCCTGTGGTCCAAAATGTCCGAAGAGCCGAACTTGAAGAAAGTTGCGTGCTGGGGTTGCTTTTTTGGGGCTGAGCGCATCGAGATTGGCGACGCGATGCGGCTCAGATCAATCCCGGCTGAGTTGAACGTCCCGGCCGAGACGTGCGTCCTGGGTCTCCGTCGCATCTTCACCACCTCGGACTTCCCTGGCGCCGTCTTTTTCGTCGGCCATATCTACCAGCTCGTATCTGAGGACCAGCCAAACATTGTCCGGGATGAACACCTTCCCGTTGCGTTACGCCATGAGAGCCAGTGGCGCCATTCGGTCGGGGCACAGCGCTGGCGCTACGCACTGATCAAAGAGAACGTCGTGTTCAAGGAACAGTCGATTAGAGGTCGATTTTACCCAACGCACCGTCTCATGCCCATCCTCAACCCGAACGAATTCCAAAACTCAATTATTCAACATAGAGTGGATGAACAGCATGCCCATCTCAACAACCGAATGGATGGTGTGGGAAGGTATCTTGGTCGAAAGATCAACCGGCTTGACACCCTTGGTGCTTCGGTGACCCATACAGCTAGGATCAGCCTTGAGCCGTTCATCAAGGAAGGAGGCCAGCCTCTGGAGTGAGGGATGTTAGAGACACTCTGCCCATATACGGTGTGGCATCACATGTGCCGAGGGAGCGGACAATACGGAGTGACCGTGAATTTGTTAGATAGTATCCGTATTTGGATCATTTAATAGAGGCATGCAGGGGTACTGGAACCACCATAGCCCTTCCAGTAACATCCCAGGCATATTCTAGAACCACTGCCCAAGACAGCCCCGGGAAGAACCCCCCGTCATCCCCTGTTTCTAGCTATCCCGTAACGCCCATACGCCTCACACTCACTTTCTCATCCTCCCGATGAGCCGAACGCACCTGTTTCTCCTCATGGTGTCAGCGACAACACCGCTATGCAGCGCCTACAGCGCCTGTGCGATACACACCGCTACACAGAAAGCACCAGACCATGGAACAACTATTGCATCTTGCCCAACACAAGCACCACTTACGTATACTGCAAGTATTACAACACCTGCATAGAGCAAGATGGGTTGGATGAATCATGGACGCTGCGGGGGCAAGGGCATCACGCATGTATGATGGCGATGTTGAGGCAAGACTCACGTGTTTCCTGCATTGCTGGGGTTCTTGGATGAATTAGGTGAGGATAATGGCATGGATATGATGCCACATCCTGATCAGAGCAAATGAGAGGGGATGGAATACATGGAACTGCTATCACTTGTCTTCGTCAAAAGGTCTTGGTGTTAGGTATGAAGGATCGACGTCTTTCTCATTGTTGTAGAGCGTCTGCACCTCTCGTCAACAGAATTGTGTTTACTGGGAGAGAATGAAAAAAACACCGCTTCATCGCTTTCGCCAAATACATTGACAATGTGTGGCACACTCGCTGTGGTATCCATCCTCCAAATGTCACGGTCCGCAAGGTATGTGCGAATTTTGTTTGTCAAGACACAAACCAAACCCTTTTCAACACCTCTCGGCAATTCAACCCGTATATTCACACCTCCCTCCTCTACATCATCTGGCTCTCCTGAATCATCACCCATCTGTTCGTAAATTCCGGTAAATGACTGATGGCTAGTATGCAAAATCATGGAGGTACGCTTGAATAGAATGATCGGGAACGCGATGTTGTATGCGCCGGCTGATATGGATTGCCGTCTCTATGTCGTGAAGAACAAATAGGCTTCGTATCGAATACTCTGTTGGATCAATGATCCATGGTGGATGAACCGTGCAACGTGTGGCCAAGTAGAAGGAAAATGAGCTGCGGATAGGGGATCGATATTCATCGAGTTTTCGACTCATGATATGAGATGGTTCATATGCTCTCCGCCCGTCGTCCCTTTCTCTCGCAGCTCGAATGTCGTCGTCGTGTGTGGTTGTGTAAAACAATAAATGAAATAGCCATCCTCTCTTCGTCCCCGACTCCTGAGCTCGATAGTCTCATGGTGTATGCAAGTTATGCCACTTTTAGATTCTCAAGTCGCTCCTGTAGCCTCTTCAATATCTCCGGGTCAGGTTCAGGTTCGACTTTGCGGGGTTTGACACGGGGCGAGTCCTCTGTTTTCTCCGAACCACATTTTGTGCATTTGGTTCCATTTTCAGCACCGGTTGGGAATATCGTCTTGCACTCATTACACTCGTAGTGTGGCACACTACTTGGGCCGAATTCATCTCCAGGATAACCATATGGATACTTCTCTTTCTTGGGACTGTAATCTGGTTAGCCGAGACTTTGATAGGTACTGTAGGGTGAACGTACGGATCTCGAGGACAGTCAGTGCAGCGAACGTGGCCACACTTCTCACAAGTTTTATTACCAGAGATAAACAGAGTCGAACATTCATGACAGGTCCTTCGCACGCGTTGACGAGGCTTCTTGTGAACCAAGTCCTGACCACCTGTCTTGCTAGGTCGAGTAAGGACGATCTTCTTCTCGTCAAAGGCGTAAGAGTAGTCGGGAATAATGGGGGCATTCTCCTTGTTGGCTTTGATGATAGCGGCACGTCGCTCACGGCTGGCGATAATCTCGGCTTCGCTTCGTTTGGGAGGGTAGCGGGTGCACTTGGTGCAGCGGGCATGCTGGCAGTTGGGACACTCCTTGGCAGAAGAAAAGGTAGAGTTACACTTGTGGCAGGTTCGTCGTACGCGCATACGGATCGGCTTGTCAATGCGGAGAACAGTGTCGTCGGGGGATCTGGTCTGAAGTTCGGAAACGTTTATATCGAGTCCATAGCGCTCACCAAGCTTCTTAGCGCGCTCTTCGATCAATTGGCTCCTGGTGAGTTTGGAGACGCCTTCCAAGCCTTCATACTTGGCCTTGGCTTCCAACTTCTTGTTCTCGGGAGCAGGAGGTTGACTGCAGGCTCGTTAGTTACTGAATGCACGTGAACAGGTCCAGTCAAGGAATAGCAACAGTCCATCGAAACGTTCCCATCCGAGGATAGTTCACGAGGGGAAATCGTACCTCGTCTGAGGAGCCACCTCGGCCTTGGCTTGAGGGGCAGGGTTGGTGGTCGAGAGAGTCGACTGGCGCTTAGAAGCAGATGAGGAGCTCTCTCGCTTGAGGAAGGTTTTGGTGCGATTAAGAAGCTTGCTGAATCCCTTTTCTTTCTTCTCCTCTCTACGGGACGAGGGCCCGGCCTGGGAAGGAGAACTCATGTTGGATAGTTTGTGATAGCAGAGTTCGGGAGTTCTTTAATGGTTGTTGCTTTAAGTGACTGAGATAATTTTGAGTGAGATTTTATATGAGATAATTTATCGTCCCCTCTATACAGTTGCCTATATTGTGAGGCGAATGCGATGAGTAAAAATCGGATAACAGGGTTTGCTATGAGTCGTGAGGTAGTCCAGTAGAGACGATGGTGTTTGTGCAATCGGCGGGACCGAAAGTAGTGGCGCTCAAGGGACGACAATGTATCCTCGGATAGATAGCGACAGTCCCCGTTAAAGAGACGTCGAGCTAATTAGTCAGGACAGACCAATTCGTATGTTGAGCTGAGTGAGTGTCAAGAGTTCATCAGCCTCTCATGACGCAGTGGATCTGCTGCGGATGACCAAGGCGGTGCGGTAAGGGACTGGTTGGATCAAAGCAAAGCAAAGCTATTGACTCTGTGAGAAGGAGAGGAGGGAGGAGGGAGAGAGAGGACCGAGTAGAGTTGAGTAGAAAGTTGGTCGAAGGATGATGAGCGAGGGCAGGCGAACTATACTTAGTCTGGCGGTTGCTAACTTGGACGGGACCTCGTGGATGGCGCTACACTCAACTCTACAGTGCACATCGAGCCAGCCTGGTGGTATTAGTGGACCCAGTCTAGCGGCCCGGCGCTACAATACCAATGCTAATGCTGCAGAAGGCAGAGACAGCGAATGGAAGGCCTGCCCAGTGCAACAAGGGTGAATGAAGGGCAGCCAACCCAATTTGGAATTCGTACGAGTTCGTTGCATCCATGGAACATGGAACCTGGAACCTGGAACCTGGAACCCCAGCACGGGAAGAAGGGCCTGTGGGGAACGACAGCGACATGTACATATGTACCGTGGAAGGGGTGAAAGTTGTGAGTGGTGGCATGTACAGTACATATGTAGACCAGTGTATCCGTACATAGTAGTATGTCCAGTATTTGTTCATGATCCGTCCGTTCTGTTCATCGACAAAAGACACCGACAGTCAGTCAGTCAGTCAGTCCCGACACGGCGGATGGGGAGGGACGTGAGCAGTCGGCCGCTGGCAACCGGGAGGCCTAGGCCTTAGTTCAAGGACGGACCTTGGAGGCTTGACCTCTTCAAGAGACAATCCAAGACACGACAGGACATGCCACTGGCCACGCATCACTACAGTACCTAGAGTATACACCGCAGTAGCTCGAATTCTGGGGACGGGAAGGGAAAGGCGTCATGCTATTATGCGCTGCAATGTGCAACAGGTCAGGTTCTTTTGCTCTACCTTCTGGGAGAGGCTCATGCTCTGCCGTCAGAGGCAAAGATTGTGGTGTGAACGATGGATACTCACAGGGAATCTAACCTGAATCACACCCCTGCGGGTACGTGATCCAGCACAGTAAGCACAGTATCGCTCCTCCAAACGAGGTCCAACCTCCGTGGTATTTCCCTATTCCAGCTGCTCGGTTCACTGAAATTGTGGCCCAGTGGTTCACAGCCAGCTTCTGGCCTATACCTAGGTACAGAGTACTCCGTACCGTGGCCTCTGATGCGGCCAGCTGGAGCGGCCAGGTGGTGGCAAGACTGCGGCACTGTGAACTGTGGTAGCATTTCAGCGGTCACCAGCTGCCACATTGAGAGCCTGAATTTGTTGGCCCGGCCGGTTATCAACCTGCCAGTAAAACGTTGTCAATTGCGTTGCGTTGCACGAGGCGATACGATGCCCCATACACACATCAGCAAACCTGGAATGGATTATCATCACCATCAGGCAATTGCTGCAATATTTAAAGTCACAGACAGGATAGCTGCTTTCGCCCATGTTATTTTCACTCGCCCGTTCCTCACGTCTTGACCTCATGAGTTTGATGGCGGCGGCGCGACAAATCCAGCCGTGAGCCAGGAAAGACCATCTGATGATATTGTCAACACGGCACTTGGTCCATGATGCAGCTGTCTGTGAAACGTAAGCCATGACCTGGGCCTTGAGTTTAAGCCTCATGCAGATGAAGCGTGTCACAGCATTCCTGTGTAAGGGCGCACACACATGAAAACCGTTTATTCATGGGACATCCGCGAACCTGGTTGTGGAATGCCTTAATACCCAACAAGAGGGGATCTATGGTTCCAGAGACAGCAGTCTCGCGTTTCAGTGGTGAGTATCGGAAGTCGAAGTTATTATCACCCTTCCCATGGTACTGGTAGCAGAAACAGGAACACGACTGCTACAAGATTCATGAACCCAAGACTAGGTATGCACTAGAGAGTCATGGAACCATAAACTCGCATGATTGGCCAGTACCCCATGTCCGGAGCAGTCCCGAACAGCAGGATCCCGGGTTGCACTGTCCAAAAATCCATCTCCGACAATTTACCGTTCCTTGAATTTGGTAGTGGAACACTAGCGGGACCAAAATCCACCAAAAACTCCAGGGCTCAGGGTAACCCCAGGGCGGTCAGATCATCCATCAATTCAACGCACCCCGCCCTGGCTTGAAAATAAGAGATCCCAATCAAAACACTCTCATCCCTGCATCGACAACCCCGTTTCCTTCTCAGGAACCTCACTTTATCAGTTTACGGGGGTTTTCAAGCTTATCACCTACCACGAGCCTTGGCAGTTGCTTTGTGAGGTGTCACTTTTTCATCCACCCGTTGTGTCGTAACGGTTCGTTCGTTAATAGACGAGCCGGCTTCTGTTTGTCAGCGCTCCATCGCTTTGGGACCTACCTCGGCTCGCTTGGAGGGAGTCAGTTATTGACAACTGGAAATCAATCAGTCAATCAATCAATTGCTTCGTCGCACGGGCCGAGACTCTGGGTTTCCACTACCCAATAATTAATATATTCTCTACTCTGTACACTATGATATTACACCTTGCAGTACAGTCTGCCAGCAAAAAGTCCAGACTGCGCCTCAATTTTTTTCTTACCCAAGACCAAAATTGACATGGGCAACCCGGGGTTCGTGGACAATGTGTCGTGGACGGACCAGCTCTTCCTCTCCCGCAGCGGCCCCTGGATTTTTCTACGTTTCATTCGGTCCATCATTGCACTCTCCGAGAAGCTCAACTCTCCATTCATGGAGACCCTGCTCTGTACATGTGCTGTCAGTGATTTAATATCTTGCTGGCACATATCCTTATTAAAGAAAATGAAAGGCCGAGAGCTCTTCATGCAAAGAGGAAATAATCATCCCGCAGTTTTATGATGCCTATGCTGCTTCGAATTCTATACTCACATCGTCCTTCACAGGAGAGTTTGCACTGTCCTGCAATTGCAAGGGTTTCTTAATTCTCTGCCTTCATTGGGTATGGATTTCGGTATGCCTCGATTCCGGCACAGATGTTTAGGCGTTAGCACCATCAGTATGTATGTACATATCGACATACAGGTGGTCATCTCAGATGCAAGGGTTCCCATATGGTTGGGCTCTAACTTCTGACTGCGGGCAGCCATGTTTCCATACCGCCCCTTCCTGGATCCGAAGCACATTTTCGATTGACGTTGTTACTGCACTCCCTGAATCTAAGTTACATGAACTAACTGTTGGCGATTTGTGATCATGAAGTTTGGCGTGCCAGAAAGACACGACCCCAAGACTGGAATCTCAGACCTGTCTGATCTTGCCACACCGAGGCTTGGAGCGCAGAAAAGGAAGAGAAATTTCGAACAAACAATTATGATGTATCACATCCGTACGACTTGGTGTCAATTCTGACTCGCTGGACAAGGACAGGGCATTCGTCAAATGCTATTCTGCATCAGATTTTATGCCTTCCGTAGATAGGCGCCATTCAGAGGACCGTCAATCCGGGAAACAGGGACACGACGGTTTCTCCCTCGGAGCCACTGTAGCTCGATGCAACATTCCAGCAACTCAGAGGTGGCCCACCGATTTTCACGGCTCAATGCCGTGTTTGAAACAAATAAACGCAAACTGTCAAAGACTTTCTGGTTGGGGAGGCGGATCAGTTTGCTTTGCTCCGTTGGGCTCGTGGGTCGCTCAACATCTCCCTTGGCTCCTGTACTACAATTCACAACTTGGGCACTTTTCATGGCTGTCTTCTGCTGCATAGCATGACTTGCTTGCATCCAGCGCCATGAGCTGATTTTCAGTCTCGTCCGTCCTGCAGCTTAAAGATACCGCTGGCACCCGCCCACGACTGTGCCAACCTGGTGGATCGACCCGCCCGCCACTGCTCTCTTGGCTAATGGGGAGCTTGGACGGGGAAAATATTATTAGTTTTGAGACATTTGAGAAGTGAAACTATTGGATACTTTTCTCGAGGGAGTCATGAGGGTGGAAGGATCTGACAGGAGACGGAAAGATTGGTGCTAACTTAATCCAAGATATTCAACATGTTCCGCGAACCGCCCCAACGGTAACTAGCTGTCATAATGCACGGCGGGAGTTTATCTGGAAGACGGGAGCTGCTGCGTGACAAGGAGGTCCGAGCAACGGATCAGAACTCGATCTTGATGCTAACAAACGCGATCGACGGAACGAGACGTGTATGCTGACGAGTGACAGCCGTTGATCTGCATTTCCTGGTAAAGGGGCTTGAGTCATTCCCAATAAATGATGATATCCAGCTGACCGGTTACAGTTCCTGAGACAAGTCGACGGGAAACCTTGAGCAAATTCCCAGCAGCTTGGTCCATATGACCACGTCAATGGTATGTTGCAGGCCTTGACCGCTTCCGTGTCTCATTCATACATACAGACGCATATGTGTGTCGTGCACACAGTCTGGATCAGGAAAGGTCGCGAGGGCGACAGGCGACAAGGAGGGGGGCCAACTCCTCTGCCGGCCACTGCAGCGAACGCCTTTTCATCATTTGCATTCGAGGAAAATCCTTGCATTGGTTGTGTTTGCATTGTTTACGAGTCGTGACTCCCCCCTCAACTCGGCATCTGTATAGTGCAGCACAAATATCAGACACATTGCCCTGCCAATGTTAGGCGGCGGCGGCGAAGGCGGCGTTCCCAAAAGTCAAGAGAGGAAAAAATGATCGAGACACACTGACACATTACAGTGCCCAATGCCAACCAGCTAGAGCGGAGCACGGAAAATGATATCCTTCTCGGCCGTGAACCCTGGATCGGCTCTCAAAATGTTTTCGGATAGTCTGGCAGGGTCACTGATGGCGGCAGGCAATCAGCTTCAAGGCCACACATACCTACCTATCAAAGGATTAACTTTGACCCCTACAAGGGTTCAGGAAAATAGTTTCGCGTACCGTCATAAGCAACCGAGCGAGCTAACAGGAACAGAAATGAGAGTTAGTGCTCCGTAAAAAGCATGCATTTGTTGCGACAGAGACCCTTGGTTATCCATGGCAGCATTGACCAAAAGCTCACCATTGCTCCGTTCTCCTGATACGCCTTTCTTGGTAGCATGCGAGGGCCTGATTTTGGTCGGAGACAGTCCCTGGAACGGCAAGACGCTCGTCGGGCATATTGACACCCGAAGACGGGTCTGCCTGGGGTGATCACTTTCCTGAGCATTTCTAAGACCTCATGTATTTGATCGTTGCTACATCGCTCCATGATAACGACGGCCGAAATACGGTGGCCGGTTATCCGCAGAGCGCTGCAGCACCGGTGGGTGCTGGTCCAGAGGCCAGCTTTGCCCATTGGTTTGAAGCCTGCAGAACACTGGATTGGATTGTAGCTGCATGCTGCAACGCTAAGTATCCCCGAGTTTGAGTTCTTGGTGTCATGGCCTGATGACCCAATAGCCCGGAGCCAGCAGTGCAGAAACCTTCGTCATAACGACCAGGTCCTTGAGCAGGGATGTCTAATTCAACTGCGTGGCGAGCAAAGTACGTACCAGTGTCAACAGTTGCGGTAATAGAACGAATACTCTGTCGAGATCATGCAAATTATCTACGACAACATCGCTGAATGAGGAAAACGTCCGTTCAAAATTGGATCCTTTACGACTTCATCAGTGGCGCTGCGGCCCATCCCGTCCCGCGGATCCGCTCCCCGCTACCAATATCCGGCGACTGGAGAGCGTGGCCGGAACACCACATCTCCAGCCGCGATTAACTATTCTCATGCCTCCTGATAGTAGTTCTATTAGAGTGCAAGATTGACTCTATGATCAGGGACCGTGCCCTGAACGCTGTTGCTCGGAACGCTGCCGGATGTCCCGTTAAGTCTCGTTCTGAGTTACATGGTGGCTTCCTCACGTCTCTGGGACTGATGAGCTGGCAACTCAGTAACATCGAGTCTCCAGTATATCTCGGAGGATAGAGACTCGGGTCACGCAAGTCTCAGGATCTTCGAACCGCAAAAACTGGGCCCTTGGAGATGCCACTGTTATGCAGGTCCCTTATAAGTTCCATGCAGCGGGAAGTTGGTCCGAGGAGGAGTTTGGCTCAAGTTGCAACGTTACACTCTACCAAAGCTCTGAGCTCTTTGTCTATGCCACGCGTAATGATATGATATTGCATATTTCGTCTTGCGTTGCAGAGGGCCGTTTTGGGTTTACCTCCAAGCATGTGATAGTTCCTACAAGTCGGAGCATCCGAGACATGTTCTACTCATTCGTGAACATGCGAGCAACATACCTTTGATCGGGGATGTTACTTGAGAGAGAATAGCAACAGCAACTTACATACAGGACCTTGGCCGCAAGATCGCAAGCTGGTCTGTTCTCATCTGCCGGATGGACCGGGACCTCTAGCTGCTCCCAGTAACACTGCGCCCGCGGAGCAACTGCTAATATCAGGGGCATGCCTTCGCGGCTCTTTATTAGTGAGAATTTCAACCCAAACTTTAGTCCAGGTGAGTTCCGGTCAAGGAAGGTATTTGTATGCTCAGTATTAATTGGTACACCTAGACGAGAAGCCCATCGGTGTAAGACCGACCTCTGAAATGACAAAGAACGTGGGAAATGTTGGGAGTAGTAGATCACCTTGCTGTTTGTAATACTGCAGTAGATAGCAAATAGTTCACATGTAAAATCTTTACTCTCAGAGGTGCATAGTGACATTGAGCGGTTCAGAGTATTAACCTACACCTTCCACTCTCCTAAGAGCTAATACTAATACAAAGACCATTGACCACACCCCAGCCTTACCAACACATTCATGTTGCACATATGCGACAGGTGCTTTGGCATCATGGTTTATTAGGAAAATGGGCAATGCTTCTCATGACGATCACCTCGAATTAGCAGATCTCTGAGGAGATATCAACGATTCCGCCAGAACTGTTCATGATCATCACGATGTTGACTCGTCCAGCAACGAATTGAGCTCAGACGGGAAAGTACAGATGCCGATTAAAAAGTTCAATTGTGTAAAGGATAAGCCAATAGCACCAACACGTACTGTGTTGACCCATGGCATCGAATGTAAAATTGTGAACAATGAGGCACACAATGCGGCCGATGCACTAAATTACCACCTCTGTACCCCTTTCCCTTTACCGACGCCCTCAGTTTCCAGCGCTGGGAACTCATCGCGTTGAACGTCCGATGATGCGCCAATCGCTGACAGACCCTGCTCCTCCATGCTCAGCTTCAGAGCAAGTTCAAGGTCATAGTCCCTAGACTCGAGATTCTTTGACGACCCCGCCTTGAAAAGCCCAGGCGACACAGTTCCAGATGTCTTGTTCCTCCTGCCAGACTTGGATTTGTATGTCAATGAGAATTCGTAATCGCCGGAGCTCGCTGCTTGGGGTGATGGGGGATTGTCATTGACACCTTCCATCAGAGAAAGACGGATTGCCTGTTGAATCTGTTGTTCATAGTCGTCCTCGACAGGTGCTATCTCAATCTTATCTGTGGAGGCAGACGGAGGAGTTATCATGTCCGAGACGCTTGGCTCAGGGGTAACGGTATCAACAGTAGTAGTCTCACTGAATGTCGAGCCAGTATCCAAGCTGGCATCGGCAGGGGAGTCGCTTGTCCGACGTTGTTCCTCGAAAAGGAAGGCTTCCTCGGAAACCATCTGCGCATACCGCAATGCCTCTTCTTCAGTCAGGTCGCCGAGTGCGCCGACACCAAAGCGATTGCGCAGGCGGTTCTGCTCTCGGGCCTTTTGCTCGCTCTGCCTCTTGATTTCAGCCTCCTCAGCAGCGATGAAATCAATGACTGCACTGCCTTGGCGGCGACTGGCCAGACGACCATGAATATCAGAGTGTCTAACCCGACGCTTGCGTCCTGAAGCGTGACTCGCAGAGCTGTACGCCCAGTATCTTAGAAAAGCACCAAATGAAACAACTCCACGAAGGACGGTTGGATCAGGGTCAAGATAAATCGCACCAACTGCTGCGTAAGTCGACTCGTCAAGACTTGGGTTCATTGTGACCATGTGTCGAGGCACTCGTCCATTTGACCTTGCGTTAAGGGTTCGAACGGGATCCAACGTTGACGCCAAGGGATCCCATGCTTGCACCAGTCCATCACTGCCGCCATGGACAACATACATAGCCGAGAGTGCCACGCAGGACACTTCTGGGGAGTCGGTCCGGATTTGTCGCACCGGACTGATGCCCGTAGCCTTAACATCCTCACGAGCGTTCCAGACAAGGACAGCTCCATCGCCTGTGCCGACAGCGAACAATCGAGATCTGCGGCCTGGAATCTCTTCCTCAGCCGAGTGAAGAGGATCTTCACTGAGTGTCAGGACTGACGTGCTGGATTGATCCATTGAGGAACTAGTGATCACTGCATGGCTTTGACCCTTCAGCCTGAGAGAGCAACTCTCCCACTCATGCAGATGGGACATGACATCCAGCGATGATACTGAAGTAGATGCGACGGATTGAGATATCTTCTCATCGGGTCCCTGTGATACCTCTGCCGCAGTAGTCCCGAATAGTGACGGCTGGACACTGACGGAGACATCAGGAGGTATGGGAGCCAACACGACGGACGACGATTGAGCTTCTTGAGGGACTAGAGATCGAGTGTATCGCTGGATATGTGCAGGGCGGTTTTCGGCTAGCCCACAGTCGATGACAAATATGTTTTCACCAGCACCATGGCCGTCATCATTGGCGAAATCGACCTCCAGCTTGCGCTGCATATCCCATCCTTCGCAGACCCTTCGGAAGTGGGCAGGCTTTTGGCGCAAGAACTTTTCAATTTCTCGTGCTTCAGCAGCCAACTGACTCTTACTTAGACTCATAGAATTGGAAGGCGACCGAGGCGAGTATGCGCCTTTGATGGCATTCTTGTCCGAATCATCTGGTCGAGCAACACGTCGAGTGGAGTCCAATAGATGCCAGTAAACTGAGCGTCCAGCGAACCAGGCGTTTTTGGTAATATCTTCGCTCTTCGTTGCGTTTTGTGCAGTAGGTGTTTCAGTCAGATAGAATACCTCGCCCAGAGCATTGAGCGCAACTGTCCATACCCTGGCTGAAGACTTGCGCTTCTGGCTATAATTGTCGTCAACCTTGAGAGAGATAATTGGAACGCCAGGACTAAGCACCCAGCGCGCAGTGACTTCTCCAGGTTGGTATCGCTGCGGTCCAGAGTCGGTTCCCAGGGCGTATGAAGTGACGACGCCAAGGGTAGAGCCAGTCAGCATCCCAATCATTGACTGCGTATTTGTTGGCACATTCGACGACTTGGCCAACCATACACTGCAGATAGCCTCGGACATTTCTGGTATCTTTGGGATATCAGGGTAGGTGTCAACAACGCCAGAATCCGCACCAAGATATCGTCCACGGTTCTCATTGACAGGACGGTAGTAGGGGCGACCGCCCGGGAATCCTTCACCAGCAAGAACGCCATATGGCTGGCTTACATCGAGGACATTGGGAGCTGCTGCGGGGCCTTCTCCCAAACCGAAGGGGACAAGATTGGGGAACACCTCATCAAGTTGCATTGAGCTGAAAGGATCGACGAAACCCCATTTCTCAATCCTTCCATTGGTAGGGTCACTGACTGAAGCTACTCCTAGATCGGCAGCTCCGTGGATAGCTTTTGGTGGTTTCTTTCCATTTGTGAAGACAGCGTGAATATTTGTGACAGCCCATGGCAGCTTGGAGTTGTACGTCAACACAGCGCTGGTTTTCTTCCCGGTACGAACAGATGCGCCAATACCTCCAGAGGCAAAGGATGGGCCCGGTTTGCCACGAGCCAGACTTCTAATCAAGCGGGTGCGCAGAAGGTATTCCTTTCTCCATGATGCCATGGGGGTAAGACGAGTGAAATAACGAGACTCAGACTGTATCAGGTCGTGCGAGCTGTGAGCCCACATGTCCACATTTTTCTTGATCTCGAGTGCTTCATGACCTGGAAAGAATCGTAAGAAGGCCATGCGCCAAGCATGGGAACTGGTGATGAGGGCATAAAAGCGTTTGGAGACGAGAGCGATTGCGGCGTGCGAGTCGGAGTGAAGATGCGAAAGGATATGTGTCAGGATCTCTGAAGTGAACTCGAGTTAGGATACTGTATAAAAATATCAGGTTCAATGGTATGACGCACCGTTTGGGAAGTCTTCAAGCTGCACACCATCAGAGGGGGTGTCGGAGCGCTTGATAACCTTGAAGCCCAATGCCTTGTTTGGAGTAGGCGGTGTCATTGCATTTTCATACTCGGAGATGCGCTGGCCAGGAGCTGAAGGTCGAACAGTCGAGCGATGACCCAGACTCAGTCGACGTAGCTCCTCATCGAGCAGGTCAGTATCGACGTCATGACCGGAGGCATGGCGGAGTGCCGGTGCTGAGCCCGGTTCAGTGCCACTTGAGTCTCCGGAATAGACTCGGGGAAGGCCACGCGGGTCATGGTGAAGGGGTCCATGCTGGGAGAGAGAGGCTTTATAGGGGTTGTCTCGGTGAATCAAATGTTCTGTATTCTCGAGAGGCTCTTGTTGCATATAGCTGAAGGCTTGGGGCTCGGGGGAGAAAGATGCTGACCGTGCACGAGATATTTGCACAGTCTAGGATGCCGGGGCGAAGGTGTTGAAGCAGTTGAGGAGGTTGTTTGTGCGCTGTTAAGCTGTTTCGTCGCGAAGATGAGGTGTTGGGCGAGTTGATGATCGTTGCAAGAGCAAGTTTCCCTTTTTCGCCTCGCGGCGCGTCAAGTTTCCGATCTTGAACTTTGCCGATGATGAGCCGGCTCGAGACACTATTATTACACTGATGAGCCAATAGACGAGCACTGTGAGACATCGTGTTCGATGAAGTGCAAGATGTCATAAGAATC
The DNA here is from genome assembly GCA_017165645.1 of Fusarium sacchari. Taxonomy (NCBI): domain Eukaryota; kingdom Fungi; phylum Ascomycota; class Sordariomycetes; order Hypocreales; family Nectriaceae; genus Fusarium; species Fusarium sacchari. Next base: position 667,132 of record JADANP010000002.1, read on the forward strand.
TTTGAAACGTGTGTATGTATTATCTTTCTGGGGTTTATTTTTTTCTCCTCATTAAACCATCTACCTTGGTGAAACTACCTGATTGTTGCCTGCCTGGTGAGCTTGACTTGAATAGGTACTGTGAGTCATCAGAGTGTTCGCGATGGAGTTCGCCTCCTGCGACTCAAGTCGTTGGTCAGAATTTTCAATACACACTGGAATCTCTTCATCGGGGTGTAAGTCGGCATTGCTGTGCTAGTGAGACAGAGACATGGGTGAGGCAATATCTACCTACCCTACGAGAGTTGGGTATTTATACCTGGCAGCAAGCTTCTGTAATCATCGAAACCAAATAAAGATGGCAGGGTAATCTCATTACCTCAACAGCCCTGGACTATTCTCCTACCAGTAGGACTTCCTAAGCTTGATCAGTCAGTAATTTGAATTGGCTCTGCCAAATCCGATTTTCTGCCAGTCTTTGATTGGCTTGTCATCTTCCATGGCAAGTGCATTTAAGCTTTCAGCCACTCAGATCTCCCCACAACTGAGTGAAGATAGGCAGAGTCTGAAACTCCTGATTTCTTGTGTTATATCAGATATTTTAAGAGGATTCACAAGAAAATTAAACCGCGACTCATGAAAAGGACTTTATCTAAAACTGGCCCTGGGCTGGTTGTGTACGAAGAATCAGCCAGGACTCCAGTAATTTATATACGGACCAGTATTATGACTGATCCCTGGAGAATGGCGCCAAGCCCGTTGTGAATTGTGTCGAGCTCACAGATAGATATTGACTTGGCATAATAGTGATCTCAGATGTCGTGGCGCACGATATACTGAAATAAGGATTCTAATCAGTCCTATCCCATGAGCCATAATGCTCATGAGATGGGAAGTTCAAGTATATATTTGGGGAGTTTTGGGGTCATCTGACACAGCCGTGATCAATGTGTAATTAATTACTCGCATGTATGCTACCTTTGGTGATGTAATGTCAATCCGCATAAATTACAGGCTAGATACTCGTATATCGTGTTTCTCATCCATATTTTCAAATCCTCCATGTAATGCTAGTCATTGTCATGCCAAACCCAAAAGCCAGAAGCCACTCTGTTTCCTAAGTGGTCCTAAGATGGCGAATCATGTTCAATGCCAGGTTCAAAACAGAATCCAAACGCCAAACGCTATGCATAAACCAGCCATTCCGGTTGCCAAACCTGGTCGTCGTAAAACCGCACCGCTGTCATCCTCTTTGGCATTGTGGTTGCTGGTTCCTGTTGCTACAGGTAATTCGTCAGACGCTGTTGCTTTGGCCTCGATGGTGGTTACAGTTGAGGCTCCAAAGGGGTACTTTATTGTTATTGTCCCAATGATGATACCACTGGGCCCAATCGTGATGGTTTCGCCACCGGCCTCTTTTGTTGTGCTCTTGGCACCAGGCCCGGCAGTGAAGGTCGTTTCATCGATTATCGCGTATGAGGGGTTGACTTTGGTGATGGTCGCTCCACCAACAATCCGGTATTTAGTGTCAGTGAGCTCAGCGTCAGACCCGCCTAGAGTTGTTCCATCAACAACAACACCTTCTGGTCCAACAGTGACAGTGTCGTCATCGATTGTTTCCGTTGTCACGGGGGTGCCAGCTCCATATATCAGAGTCGTAGAGTGAAAGACAAGCACAGATTTTCCAACTGCGGTGAACATCTCACCACCTTCAATGATCACGTCTGTCTGAGGGCCACCAACCCCATGGTATGTGAGTGTTTCATCATCGATCACCACTCTACTAGGCGCAATGGACACTTGTCGCTCCTCCACAATAGTATTGGATCCGACGACAGGAACCTTAAGCCTTGTGGTCGTGCCCATGAGAGGAATTTTGAGCCTCGTACCGCCAACAATAGCTTCCGTGCCCGAAACAGTAACGGGTATCTTTCCAATAGTCGCACTTGTAGGGCTGACAACGGAAATCACAGTACCAACAGGCTGCGGTTTCCTAATTGTTGCTCCCTCACCAACCACCTCTGTTGGGCGAATTGTGAATGTTCCATAATCGACAGTGACTGTCGTAGTTTGATCTGCTCTGAGACTGGAGAAGGTCTTGTCATTGACAATGACTTCTTGGCCTCTGGCAGTCACAAAAAACTTCCTAGGGGGTTCAGGTCCGGTGTCAGGCTGTGATTGGGGCTGTGGACCCCCTGATGGTCCGGTTTCTGGCTGCGGTCCTGATGTTGGCCTCGGCCCAGATCCTGCCGAAGGTCGCGGCTTCACGTCCGGTTGTGGGCCCGACTGAGGACTCGACTTTCCGTGGCCCCCGGAAGAATTTGGGTGATTTGATCCTGGCGCTTTGGAAGGCTGCGGCAGTTGTTTGTTACTCATAGGGAGACCTCCTCCACCAGTCGGTCGGTCGAAGTGTGGCGGCGGCTCTGTGGGGAATACCACAGCCGGGTTCTTGTCAGTCGTTATGAAAGTCACAGTCACTCTCGAGCTTGACATAGTTAAACCTGGCACTCCAGGAACGGCTGTGGGATTCGACCAACCAGGAGGCTTTTCTGAAGTACAAGATTTCCCCGGCAAGCACGCTTGAGGAGGCTCCTTAGTTAATCCAGAGCCTGGCAATGGGAATGTTCCAGACTCTTCGGAGCCATGAGATGGAACAACCTTTGAGAATGATGGGCTTGGAGCCTCTGGGTCGCAAACGTTGGGAGTACTGATAGTAGGGTAGGGTGGCGTGTAATCACTGCGGTTTCCAAAGAAGGTTATCGTTGATGTATACACAATGGAATACTCGGTGAAAGGTTCGTTATCCTGCAATGTCGTGCACGGCAACACTGACGTTGGTGCTATCAACGTCAACGTACCAGACGTCCATGGTCCAGGCGTGTATGTCCCGTTTCCTTTCGAAGTAACTGAGGGAATCCATGCGCAGGGAGACTTGTAGCCAACCCCGCATGTCCGCGTTTCCAGTTTGGTGTTGTTGGGCACGGCTTGTGTAAAAGAATGTGCAAATCCCTGGTTTGGTCTCCTCTGAGCCGAAGCCTGGAGATCGGCTTGATTTGCTACAGAGCTTGAATCTCTGTCGTGAACTGACGGGCTACCATTCGCCAGAACAGCCGATTGAGGAGTGGCCTGGATGAAATGTGAAGCTAGAGGTTCCGAGAGAGGTTGAAGATGAGTTTCTGAAGTGATTCGAGTGCTCTGAGACGAAGCGACCACACGATCCAACCGCGACGTAATTGGTACATTCTCAACAGAATCATCGGAACTTGTCTCTGCTGCTGTTAACAAGTAAGGTTTTGTAGAAGATGCTTTGTCAGGAAGAGAGGACAATTCCTCTTCCACTTGTGTTATTGGTGTTGATGCTATCGATAATAAGCGAGTGGTACTGCCGTCTGGGGCAGTCGCGATGGCTGTTTCATTCAGTGGAAAGCGCCGATGGTTTGACTGATTAGGTTCGAATGGGGCTGATAGGCAAGGTAATCTTTAGCCACGATTCTTGTCTTCCGTCTTGCGTCTTCATCTTTCAAGGGACATGCACAATAATTAACACTGATGGGACAATTCGCAGGCTTACCTCGAGGTACAGCAACGCCGACAACAGAAGGAACAAGCGTTGCGGCTGAGAGAAGTCCAATAGCTTGCGCCCTCATATTGTCGATATAGGACATAGACTGGCTGCTCCGTACTGCATTAACTGTTGCCCTGATCGTTTCGAGCTCCTTTTGTCTGTCATCCAAGCTCACCAAACCAAATCGACTGGGGCAGGCCTCTAAACGAGTGATTTGGGCCTTGCCTGATAGATTGGCCTCACATCGGCCACCTATATGAATGGTTCTGCACGCAATGACCACAACGGCTTTCGACGTTGTCGATAATAAGTTAGGGGAGAAAATCAATCACAAGATCGGATGCATGACTGGGGAGGGGCTCAAAGGTTAATGAACCAGCCGCCAGCCTCTACATACGTTAGTTAGCAACTGGCTCTAGTGCATGGTGACAAGGGGCTACGTCGTCCAAGGCGTAAGCGCAAGCGAAAGAACCATGTAAGTTCAGGTCAACTGGGGGCTGCAAACTAATTGACTCGGCCCTATACTGGCCTCTCAGGGCCTTCCTTTCTTGTATTGTTTCATTTCTGGATCTGACTTTTGTCCTCGCTCCAGTAGAATAGCTCCGGAGGCGGAGGGCTTTCTTTGGTGGTGGGAGACACAAACAGCCCTGCCCTTCCATACACTTGCAATGTGTGCTGTGTGCTGTGTGCTGCATGGACACCCACCACAAGCCCAGAATGCATGTGGCTGATGCCTTCATCCTATGCGAAAACTCCCTTGTTAATGCGTCTATCAACTTTGTTCAGCCTAGCCTAGGACATGATACTCCAGAACCGTCGATTCTCTTTGGCATGCCACCACTTATTCAGGTTTCATTTCATCCCTTGGACGTACAAAGATCCGAAAAGCAAAAATCGGAAGAGCCAGCGATAATCTGCTACAAGTTAAACTCAGGGTGTTACCACCTCACAAGTCCCAACCTTCCGGGAAACATCCATTTCGGTGGGAACGGTGGGACACTCAAAGTTGCGCAGGTCCAATATAATGTCTCAAGTTACGGAGTACATCCAGCTGAAATCCAAACAAATGATATCCATTCGGCCTTTCACATGGAGCTGAAAAGAGATACTGGCACACGGAGCTGAAGAAGATGGATTAGAAGCAAAATCTCGGTATTTGCAATTTTCACATCCGACCGGGCAATAAACAACTTTCGGGTCTGGTTTTTTTAAGATCTTCAGGCCATCGGAAATTGCCATCGTGAAATAAGTTAAGCTCTGGTTTATTGTGCGGATGTCCAGGCACCCTAAACCGTAGCTTAAAATTTCGTTCACATGTTATCATACCACACAGAGGTGGCACTCGGTGTAACCAGTTTATTATCGAAGTTGATATTCATGGAACCGTCAGTATTCATTGATACTGGATCGTTGAACCTGCAGCCAGGGTCTTACTAGTCGTGCAACGCTTTCCAGCCACCGACTTGCCGGCGTCAGGGTTCTACGCCGAGTATGTACATACATACTCCGTACGGAGTACATATGCTCGCAATGTCAGACGGATCGAGGCCCTTTGTTGACAGGGACAAGGATCGTTTCCAGAATCTCAAAAGCACCAAAATATATTTTGTTTCCCTTGAAAGGTGCCACGATAACACTTCATGATGCAGTCGAGCAACGCAGAGCAAAAGACAACTATTCATGGTGCAACAACATCTCATTAGCATCGGCAAGTTCTAATGGCAATACAATTCGAAAAGACCGGAAGTTCCCTTCGTGGATGCTATGTAGGTATTCAAGATGGAACTCCTCGGAATGATAAGGTTGTTCAACTCAGCCAATAATGAATAAATTACCCCTGCGACCTCTTCGGGATGGCCTAGTCAACGCCAAGGAACACTCCGCGCTCCGCACCATAGCTTTGGGGGCCAAGCCAAGCTAGAAATGGCCAAAGCCATGTAACGCTACTCTGTGGCTTTCTTTTCAGTCCAAGGTCACTGAGAAGGGGCACAAGGCCAGAACTCGTTAATCTTCAGTTGCCTCGCCCTGGCTACTCCAACAAACTCTCAGTTCCATTGTCACCAAACTCACTGGTTTACGCTCCTATCCGGCCTTGGCAGTTTCAACGAATCATTATTCCGTGCCAGCGTTGAACAATAGCGGCCATCGTCAAGAAGGATCCGGCTCCCTGTCGCTCTGCTGTTGTTAGTGTTAACCGCACTGCGCACCCTTGACTAGATAGACACTGGGATCGTTGTTCGGTGTGAATCGCGACGTTGAATGTGCCGCATTGCGGTCACCTCCACTCTATTGGCGCAAGAAATCTCATTTGATGTTTGCTTCGAACCTAGGATGACCTTTCTGGTGAAGGTCCAGAACAACAGGCTTTCTCACATCTCTCTGCCAGACTCGAGATGCGGTCAATCATCCCTGGATCGTACTTCTTTCTCGTGCAACTCGCGCAAGCCCGTGATCCTGCGCCTGTTTTGTTGCCCTCTGGTGGTTGGTACGTTGTTCGGTCCTTGTTTGTTGCAGTCGATGTTAATACACAAGACAGGACTGGAAGCGATGGCAATTGGTCCACCATCTCATTTTCCTTGGGTTCAAACTCACAGGCCATTGAGGTTTTGGTGAGCACGGCTCTCTCCGAATTCTGGGCCATTGGACCGGGAGGATGTCTACCCAGTATGTTTTCCTCACTTGGTCGTTCGTTCTTCAGCTTGGCTTCTCAACCCCGAGGAATCTTTGATACCTTTCTACTCTGGATCCGTCATTGACACTCTAGCAGAGGAGCCTCACTGTATTGCCGCTCGCGGAGGCATCTACAATCCTCAAGAATCTAGCGGTTGGAGCCCCCTAGGCACATGGCAGTTAGGGTTAACCTATCTCGGTTACGATGGGAATGGCAACTACGGGCGCGATGTTGTCAGCACGCAAAGTCCTCTCAGTGATGATCCATATACCATGGACGGTGTGCTAATAGCAACCATAAACACGACCAACTACTTGAACGGTCTCTTCGGTCTGGGGATCACACAGAGTAACTTCAATGGCACTGTGGCGGATTCACCATTGACACAAGCAGTCGGAACGTATGGTCTGATTCCAAGTTACAGCTTCGGATATACAGCCGGAGCATACTACAGTATGCTGCCCTTTACACAACCTCTGTCGTCGAGGTCGCTAACATAACTAGGAAATACACCTGTATCCTTGACTCTTGGAGGTGTTGAAACGCCAAGGTTTAAAAACCATGATAACGTCTTCACACTCAGCCAGGAAGACAACCTGGAGCGCCCTATGGTCCGTGGCATTCAGATCACACCAGCCGAAGGCCAAGATGTTCCTAGTTCTTGGGAATCCCAACAACCTTTGCTCTCCCAATGGAACTCATCTTTCTTCGCCATCATTGATAGCAGCACCCCCTACCTGTGGCTACCAGACGAGGCTTGCGACCAATTTGCCCAAGCTCTTAACTTGACGTATAACAGTACCTTCGAACTATACACCATAAGTGACGATCAATATCGTGCTTATACAAATGACGAGTCATTCGAACTTACCTTTGTGCTCTCAAGCTTTGACGATAACGATAACTTTGGCGACCCTTACAATGTACCAGGTATCGTCAATATTACCATACCTTTGAGAGCCTTTGTGGGCTTACTGCAATATCCCTTCATGCCTGATACGATCCAATATGGTGACGCAGCAATTCCCTACTTTATGCTACGAAAGGCAAAGAACAGCGGCTCCTACATACTAGGCCGTTCGTTTCTACAGGAGTCCTACCTCATAACCAAGTATGATGAGGGCGTCTTCTCAATCCACCAAGCTCTTTTCCCAGACGAGCCATCGACAAACTCGGAACTGACTGCCATCGAACAGTCTGACAACAGTCCCTATCCTCCACCATATGCAGAGGATGAAGGTGGGCTTTCAGATGGACAGGTAATTGGAATAGGAGTGGGTGTTGGGTTGGGTGTCTTCGTCGTCTGTGCAGCAATTTTGTTTGTGTGGTTGTACTTTCGACGCAAACGCAAGCGAGCAGTCAAAGGAAATAACCCGCCAGCAGAGGATCAGGACCTTACGCCAAATAGCGGATCGCGGTCACCCAAATCCTCTTTGGTCATGTTGTTTTCGAAAATTCTCGGGCGAAACTCTTCGACTCAGCAAGCAGGGGATGGCACCAACGATAGAGAAAAGGTTGCTGAAGCCCCCGATACTCAAATCCACGAGATGTCAGCACCACTTCCAGTAGCAGAACTCGATGGCGACGATGGCATGTCATGGAATGATGATACGGAGATGGGTACCGACAGCACACATAACATGACTGCCTATGAGATAGCCCGGAGGAAATTGGAGAAACAACTCCAGGGACCAGTCCCAACATATACTCCCCCTGCTGATGGGACGGAGATACCCGCAGAGAAAGCGATATACCAGCCAGACCCAACAAATGGTCCGCCTGTGGCCCTACAACTATCGCCATCGGCATCTCTCAAAACAACACAACAAGGGGACACGAATACAAGCTCGATACCGCTGCCATCTCCACCGACTCCGGGCTTCGATGCGAATGGCCGTCCCATCGACGCACCTTCTCCAACTACTATACCAGTATCGCCAACTACCGACAGCATTTCATTACCACACTCACCCCTTTCTCCCACTTCGGACCACCATACCATTAACTCCATGACGATGGGCGGAACTCATTCAGACCGTGAACTTCACTCTTCATCGAAACCATCGAATGAGCTACAACAGCGAGCAATTCAACGGACACCTATTGATCCATCAAAGGTTGTATTTCTTGGGGCACTTCCCAAGAACACGCGCTTCTCCCGCCACGCCGCTCCGCAAATTCTATCAGATGAGGACTATCAAGCCACTGAGGAGTCCTCACATCGGCACGGCTCTGTTGACACTCTGGGAAGTAACTTCACTGTCGACGAGGAAAGACGAAGCGCGGAAGGATCATCGAGGCGTTTGGATCTAGGTACAAACGGCTCATCCGTGAATGTTATGATAGAAGATCCCCCACAAAATCCTTCGACAGATCAGCCTGCTATTTCCCAAAGTCGGGAGCGCATCAATCCTGGTGAGGATTTGGTCCATGTACCGCAACTGGCTGAAAGACGGTACAGCTGGGAGTAATAAGCTGGTTGCCTCGCGCCTTATTCTCATAATGATCTGGCTAGCAAGAGATTCCTGGCTTTGTTGACGAGAATCATGAAAGGAACAGGGTCCACGTTCCGGCCTGGTATCGGCCGTGGACAGCGCGATTTCCAGCTGATTTAAGTAATGCCACAGTTTGCCAGAGAAATATCTGGCTCAGGGCTGGGTTAAAAACCCAGTCCATTGAGACTGGCATAACGTTTTCTTTGTCAAATTTGCATTAGCGAGCGTTATGATTTGTCTTGATAGGTCGGTCTCAAATACCAAAGAGAAGACTATTATAGTTCTTATTCAATTTATAATCAAACATATAATGATATGCTTATTATGTGCTCCTGTTATTGTTATATGCTGGCTTGATGTCTAAAGTATGTACTACCTATATCTTCTACTGAGAATTTCTTACCAGATCTCCTGCCACCATGTCAACGCTGCCAGAATCTTCTTGCGTTCCTCTGTATCCTTTACGTCCTCCGAGAAGGGGTCAAACACTGCCTTCTTAGCCGCATCCGCCATCTTGGTCGAGCCACCACAGACGCAGAATATTCCATTGTTGAGGATTACCTCTTCGATTCTCTTGGCTTCCTCGCGAAGCCTATCCTGGACATATATCTTATTTCGCTGATCACGCGAGAACGCTAAAAATACATTGAGATGTCCTTCGCGCACGGCGGCGTCAAGCTCTTGCTCAAAGAAATAATCGGCCCCACGATTGCGGTTCCCAAAGAAGAGATTCATCGGTCCTGGCGAGGGGTGCGTGAGGCGCTCGTGAATAAGGGCGCGTATTGGGGCAAGGCCTGTGCCTGTGGCGATGGCAACTAGAGGCCGTCGGGCATTCTGTAGGCCATGTATGGGTGAGAGGACTGGCTTGCGTGTGACAGTAAGGATGGAGTCCAAGGGAATGTTATCGAGATAACGAGAGCAGAGGCCCTCGCGGGGCTTGCGGAGGACAGTTTTGTATTTGACTAAAGCGACAAGAAGCTCGATACGAGTCTTGTCCTTGTCTGTCGGATGATTTTGATGCTCGCCACCATTGGCAATGCTAAAGTCTCGTCCACGGATAATTGGGAAAATATCGAAGAGACGCTCGGCAGGTAGTTTGACAGATGTGAACTCCTCCAAGACCTCGAGAATAGATCGCCTTGACCTAGTTGCGTAGTCGAAATATTCATCTAGGTACTCAGTCATGGTGAACTCGAGAAGCCGCTCCTTGTGGTCGGAATTGGTGGAGAAGTAAGACATGTTCTTGAGGAATGATCTCCGAGGGATGGCAGTGAAGTCGATATTGTTCAAAAGGATCTCTCTCAATGTGCATTTGGGGTCTATATAGAGATTCGTAGGAAGAGATTCGCATAATGAGAGGTCAAGGGTTTTGTCGGCCACCTTTTCCCAGCCCATGAGGGTGATGAGCTTCTGGACTTCTTGGGGGAAGTTTCTCGGGTAGATGGTTAGGCAATCTCCAGGGACGCAAGACAACCTGTCTCCATCACGATGTGGGATGTCGAATGAGATGAGGCGGACATCTTGCCAGTGCTTCTCTGGGGTGAGTCTGTCGTTTCCAACCAAAGTTGCGTTCCAACCGTTAGGGATAGGGAGGGGTGAAGAGGGAGGGAGGTTGGGGATCATCGGAGATGCATGACCGTTGCTCATTGAAGAACTATTGAGAGAACTCTTTAGAGACCATTTAGCGGGAAGAATAACATCATCGGGGATAGGCTCAAGTCCAGCAGGGGGAGGATGGTGTTCAAGTAAGTGGTTGTAAAGTCGCTCACCCCAGCGCACGAAACTTCCATCAATACTATCCACAGCATTAGCTACTTCAACTAGAGATTTATAACGATAATTACTTACCCGTCTGGAAATTGTTCGTCCGCCTCAAAGGGATCAAAGAAAGTTGTAGCACCAAGTTGATCGAGACGCCTGTTGAGCTTGCGAGCTGCCCAATTAAACCTGTACTGTATAAGCTATAGTGAACAACATCAAACACTCTCAATGACTGACTTGACATAAGTACTATCTCCAAGCCCGAAAGTTGTATACTTGACTGAAGCTAAGCAACCTGGTGGTAATTTCTTCCGGAGAAGCCTCTTCCAGAAGACCAGTGAATTATGAGGCATATCTCCTTGGCCAGTGGTTGATATGACGAATAATACGAAATCAGGCTGAAGGAGTGCATTCTAGTTTAGGGAGTCAGTAATGATCATCAATAAAGGAGCTATATGGCCTACTAAATCTACTGCGTCGAGTTCTTCAACACGACTTTCAAAATGCAGTCTTTGACATATTCGCCCCAACTCTTCTGCCATGTCCTGGGCATTACCCGTCTCGGACCCGTACAGGACGAGCACGCTCCTATCGTGAGCGGCCATAGTGACTGCCCGAGAGATAAGGTATGTAGGCGTTTGAGAGTGAAGACTGAGTACAGGTAATTAAGCCGGGGTCCGGTCTCGCAGGTTGAGGTTGCTTAGTGGGATGGTTTGCGTCAGAGTTAGCGCCGGTTAGCGGATGGCTGATGGCGGGGCGCGGAATCTATTGCGCTTCGGGATCTTATCAATCTGGGGACTAATTGATTAATGGGAATGGAATCCCAAATGATACAGCGTTTGTTGACGATGATCGAGATTGGATGAGCATCTTGTTACACACGGCGGCCTGTGTCATTCAGGGTCATGTTCTACAAAAGTATATCTTGTTGTTTGTTCAGGGCCCAAGCAAACTATTCCCGGTCAATTGCTAATGCCATTTACTACACAGATTTTGACGGATTCTTTGCGTAGGTCAATAGATAACATGGACAACAATTTGCATAGCGCTTCTTATGTAAACAATGCCGGGAGTCTATATCCGCCTGGCCCAACGTCCTTATTGAAGATTGACAGCAAACCGCAAACCCAAGGGAGCATTTCCCAAAACAGTTGTCATATTCAAACGCATTGACAACGGACAAGTTCTAGAAGAAGAAGCTGTGGAGTAAGGAGCTGGCTTGGCTTTCGGGGACTTGAGAAACACAATCCTAATCCTGGCTTGCAGGGCAGCATTGGATCCGAGCTGCCGGGCATGGAGGGATCATGAGCATGGCAGGTGTGCACTATGAACATGGATGTAAGAATAGAATAGGTGGCTCACCTCTTCTCGTGTAATTATTGGTGGGAGCTGGTAATGATCGATGATGCCCTGGTCATTTGGCTCCCGCCATGTAAAAGGGGCTTGCAAAGGGGTGAATCGGCCCAGTCAGGGGGCTCACTCAGACGTGTGACTCGATAAGCTGTCTACCTAGGCTGTGAAATTATCCAGGGTATGCAATTTCCGCCATGCAGGCAACCAAGCAACTTCGTGAGCCTATGCTGTGATTATCAGGCAGTTCGAGAATCTTTATCTAGATAGCAAAGGGCGTCGGGGTTTAAATGAACGAGAAAACTCCCGGACTGAGGCATTTCGTATGGGAAAGCCCAGGATCGGTAGGTTTATATATTGGACTGTAAATGATGAAGGTATGTGAATAGTAGATTTTGTATTTCTATATACGAAAACAGGTAGAAATATAATATTGCTAGTTCTCGAGACTTGGGATCATCTAGATCCTTTTATGTAGTCTAGAGTTTGGAGTACAGAAGACTATATGCATTATAATAACCCGATAACTGCTACAACTCTGCCAATCTGCTGACTTGTTCATTGTGAACATATATTCTATTATACCTGTTCATACCTAAGTAGGTACCAAGCCATCCATGCTAACTTGCTGATGTCGTACTTGCTCATAAACCTACGCCGCTGAGAGGCTAGCAGGCACCCCACTGTTCTTGACCGTGATATTGATTCATGGATATCAACATGAGCGGTCAGAGCAAAGGAAAGAGATATTCTCTGAATACAACTCGCATTCTTACCATTCTATCTTTCTCCCTGTTTTTACGCCAGGTGTTCTTTAGAAACCAGGGTCATTCATGCCATCTGAGAAACTTTCAACTCACTTGCGCCTCAGCTCAAACAAAGCCAAACTTGATTCATATTGACTTTACAATCAAGATTCCTACCTAGGTAGGTAGGTAGCCAACAGAGAGCATCACCGCACCACTTTAACTACACCGATACTGCACATACATAGTAGAGTGACGCACATGATCCTTGGCCCGCAGCACCCACACGTCAGGCCCTAATATGAATATCCTGTACAGATTGACACAATTCATGCATTGAGCAGGTAATAGTATGGATGTGAACAATTCATTCAAACAGCTACTACATAGTACCTATGTACCTTTCTCATATCCTGGTAAGAGCGTTTGATATGGAGTACAGGCTCTGGAAACCATTCCCCCAGCCGAAAGCGGTCTCGAAGTGTCCAGGATCTGTAAACACTCAAACGGGAAAGAACCCACAAAACTGAAGCTCTCCCCGAAGCTTTCAGGTATTGAATACCGCCATTCACAGTGGATGATACATGGGCATCCAATCTTCAACGTGGAGTCGTAGCCGCCAACTGATCATGGTTCTCGTACCTTCCTTCGTGACCTGTACTAAGCTTTCCTCCGCTCTTTGCGCCTACCGTCGTCCCCAGCCCTGGCCACTTTCCACTTTCCACAACTCCTCACCTGCCCACACCCCTGACAACACCCCCCTTCCTCCTTCCCTCTGTGCCCCCCCAATCCCAAAGGCCAGAAAAATATTTCAGATTCCGCTACCAGTCGCCTTCACTTCCTCCCTTTCTCTTCTCCATCACAACATCAAACACCTGTGTCTCCGCGCAACGCACCGTCGTCTGTCTAATCTCAACCTCGTTTCTAGGGCACGAAGCTACCCTGATCAAACTCCTCCTTATTGCACCAGAGTTCAACCTGTTCAACTCGCAGCCATCGTTTTCGAACGCTCCTCCACCACAGGTCCAAGTTCGAACGTCATAATCAATCCAACCACCAACCTCATCCACCCACCGCCATCATGTCTGCCGCCAACACTACCACCACCACCAACAACAACATGGATGCTGCCGTTAATGACGTCGCAAACACTCTGAGCAATACCTCACTCAACAAGCCTGCCGATGACAAGACGGCCGCCAACGAGGCCGCCTCGGCCAGCGCTGCTGAGGGCCGTCGCCTCTACATTGGCAACCTGGCCTACGCGACAACTGAGGGGGAGTTGAAGGACTTCTTCAAGAGCTATCTTGTGTAAGTTCTATCATCTCTTCATCATCATCTCCCTACCCGGCTTCTTTTATCTTTGTCTCGCCATCTGTGTTTCATGCGATGAGCAACTAGCTGGAGACACGTGTCTTTGCCATGGCGATGGGCGCCTTCCCTAGCCATCATATGACGACAAATGATGGCAGGCACGCGTGAAGCCCCTTCCTAATTACGAAGTCTTCTATTGGAAATGGGCAGCTACTGTCCTTACCTGTTGTGGCTCGGAAACGTAGCTGCCTCGTTGATTCCACTTCTTCGTCATCAAAGCCGTCGCTCCATACACCATCATGGACACACCTTGAGAAGTACTAACATTGTCGCCACTAGTGAGTCTGTCTCGATTCCTAAGAACCCCCGCACCGACCGTCCTGTCGGCTACGCCTTCGTCGACCTCTCCACTCCCACTGAGGCTGAGCGTGCCATCGAGGAGCTCTCCGGCAAGGAGATCCTCGAGCGCAAGGTTTCCGTTCAGCTCGCTCGCAAGCCTGAGCCAGCTGGCGAGAAGTCAGAGGGTGCTAACGGTGAGGGTTCTGGTGCAGAGGGCTCTCGTCGCCGAGCCTCGGGACGTGGCCGCGGTCGTGGCCGTGGTCGTGGAGGCCGCACTGCCCGCGCTGGCCGTGTGAGTCATTCTCCTGTTCTATGATCCATGAGTGTTATACTGACCACATTACAGGAGGGTGCTGAGAAGAAGGAGGGAGAGACTACTGAGGCTGTTGCCGCTACTGAAGATGCTGCCCCCGCAGCTGCGGCTCCTGCCACCGCTGAGGTTTTACCATTGACCGACATCACAAACAAGATCAACACTGACGCGAACACCAAGACTAAGACTCAAGCTCGCCCCCAGCGTGAGCGCCGTGAGCGGGGCCCTCCCGCTGATGGAATTCCTTCCAAGACCAAGGTCATGGTTGCCAACCTGCCTTACGACCTGACTGAGGATAAGGTGAGAACAGCTGACCTTTCTCGTCTCCAATGCAGTTTTTTGACACCATAATAGCTTATTGAGCTTTTCAAGGCTTATGAGCCTTCTTCCGCCAAGATTGCTCTCCGACCCATCCCCCGATTCATGATCAAGAAGCTTCAGGCTCGTGGCGAGGCTCGTAAGGGCCGTGGCTTTGGTTTTGTTACTCTGGCTTCTGAGGAGCTTCAGCAGAAGGCTGTTAACGAGATGAACGGAAAGGAGATTGAGGGCCGCGAGATCGCCGTCAAGGTTGCTATTGACAGCCCTGACAAGACCGACGAGGAACAGCACGAGGGTGATGCTACCAATGGCCAGAAGGAGGCTACCCCTGCTACTGAAGCTACTCCTGCTGCCGCCACACCCGCCCCTGCTGCTGCTACTGAGGCTGCTGCTACTCCTGCTGCTGCCACCAAGACTGAGGCTACCCCCGCCTCTACCACCCCTGCCACTACTGCTTAAGTTGCGGCTTGGCACGAATTTCACGGGCATGAACTAGGTATGCCACGATGATAACACTTACGATTTGGTACGCGATTTTCACGAATTTCTCTTACGGTAGATTCTCGCTACAACGATGAAAAGAAAGAATGAGGTATTCGACCTTGCCGGGATCTTGGGGACGTAAGCAAGAGCGAATCGAGCTTTCAATGAATCTCTGGTGGTGTTTACTCATCAGCCTTTATCACTTTCTCATCAAAACACTTAATATTTCCATGATCGGGACACAAAAAAGCTCACAGGCCCTCTGTTATCTTGTATTTGTATCACTTTTTCTCCGTCACCCTTCTGCGGGTTGTACACTAGTTTACACCGGAGGCGGCAGGGGGAGAGAAAAGTTTAGCGGTATTATAAAGGGCGTTTTGATGAAGCTGAACTGGCCTACGTGATTTTTCGGTCGCTTGTATGTGCAAAGTATATTAGTGTAAAGGTGAAAGCATGTAAATTCGGGGTGATTGTTTGTGCTCGACGTCATGGGGACGAGACAAGTTGATGGTAGAGTCTACCTTACCCTAGAGGATTGTGGGGATGTAAGGGAAGAGGCGTCATTGCTTTGGGATACAGGATGATAACGGATATGTCAAGTTACCTAATGCGTCATCACTGTTTCGGACCATTTGCATGTATGTAGAAGACTGTAGGAGTTGCAAATGAATCAGTTGCAAAATTCAATGTTTAACGTATAGACTGATGCTGGATAATATACATACAATATAGCTCACGTGGCTAAGGGTTCTAGAACTGGTCTCAATGATGCCTTGAGTAAGGTCCGTAAGGTACTCCGTACTTACTACGGAGCTACTGGATAAAATGCCCCGCCAACCTTAAGATAGGTAGCTAGCCCCTTAAAAATGACTGGGAGCAGTTGGGGGACTTCATGGCAACGAGCGGGAGGACCTGGCCCCATGGTCCAGTGCACGAAGCAACTAGCCTTGGGCGCTGAGTGGTGTAAATGTAGAGGCAAGGTACCCTATGGCACACCCTATGGCATTAGCGCCCTCAGATGGATGTCTCCCTTTGTTTCTGTTTCCATTTTCAGGTGATTCCCACTCATCATAAAGATCCATTGCACGTACTCCGTACGAAGTTGTGTCGTCCCCAACAAACACAGCAGCTGCAACATCCAATATAATCGACGCCCCAGTATCCCACGATAGCACTGAACCTCTCAAGATGGCATCCAAGGGCATGTGGGAGGTCGATCCCGAGACTCGGTCCAAGGTTCGTCCCTCACCATTCATCCCCTTTCCTACTCATCTAGTGTCTACCCATCCTCTCTGTACGCTGCGCTGCAGTCACACATGCTGATGCCGATAATGTCGATAGCTGGCCACGCTCCAGAAGGAATCAAAGAATAATATCTGCTGCGATTGTAATGCGCCCTCTCCCCAGTGGGCGTCTCCCAAGTTTGGCATCTTCATCTGCCTCTCGTGCGCTGGTGTGCATCGCGGCCTTGGAGTCCACATTTCTTTCGTCAGAAGTATTTCAATGGACGCCTTCAAGTCGAGCGAGATCGAACGAATGCGACTAGGCGGCAACGAGGGATGGAGGAAGTTCTTTGAAGAGCATGAGCAAACTAAGATGATGGGCATCACATGGGAAGACTCGACTATCGCAGAGCGATACAGTGGTGAGGTCGGTGAGGAGTGGAAGGAGAGGCTGAGCTGCAAGGTTGAGGGCCGCGAATATGTACCTGGTGCGAAGAAGCCTGTGTCTGCGCCCACGAAACCCGCATCGCGAACGGGCACTCCCATGAGTGGTAGCTCGCGCCGCAACGAGAGTCCTGCAGCGGCATCAGGAGGCGGAGGCGGAGGCAAGGTCAAGGTGGATGACCAGTACTTCTCAAGGCTTGGAGCCGATAATGCTGCACGACCGGACCATCTGCCACCCAGCCAGGGAGGAAAATATGCCGGATTTGGAAGTACTCCTGCGCCCAGCTCTTCGGACAACGACCTCAACTTTGGTGATATACAGAAGGACGCTGTCGCGACTCTGACTCGGGGATTCGGCTGGTTCACGTCCACAGTCTCAAAGACCGCCAAGACTGTTAATGATGGCTACATTCAGCCCACTGCTAAGCAGGTATGTCACTTCTTCTTCCAGTGGAGGCCATTCTGTCCAGGTACCTAGAGACTTATCTAACACATTCACAGTTTGCTGAAGGCGACTTTGCTAAGCAAGCTCAACTGACCGCTTCCGCTTTCGCAAAGCAGGCCCAGGCAGCGGGCAAGAATGCACAGGAAGGTTTCACCAGATTCGTGGAAGGTCCTGAGAACCAGAAAAGTCGAGAAGCCCCCTTGGATGAGAGCAAGAAGAGCTTTTGGGATGAGTTCTCAAATCTGGCTGATCAAAGACAACCCGCCAACAACTCAATCGGCACAAGTGCTATGGGAATGGGCAAGAAGAGCACGGCGGCTCCTCCACCAAAGAAGCAGGATGATGCATGGGACGATTGGTGAGCGGCAGTGTAGTCGTAGTCTTGGCTGTTTCGAAGGATGATTTGTTGGCAATCTAAGGTACCTAGTTGGAGCATTGGAGTATAGGCGTGCCTGTTAAATGAACCAGTCTCTTTACAAATCCCGACTTCTCTCAGATCGCTTGAGCGCCCGAACACGATTTACCAGTAAACGCCGAAGTGACTGAGTAGTCACCCGCAACAACAATTTCTTGAGTCCCAATCCGTCTGTGAGCTGTCGCTGAGATGAAGAAGCAATGCTGCGCCCGCACTCGGTCTCTGTCCTGTGACTCCCCCCTCTTCTGTCTACATATTCGTCAAAATATACTAAAGGAGCACAGTCAGGATAATACATTTGCGGTGGTCTCGAATACAGCGTAATATCAGGCGTCATGTACTACGCCCAAAAACACACAAGAACCTTAATATGAAGCCTCAACCTATCACACATTTACGGCCCTGAACCTTAAGGCACAACTAAACAAGTGGCCTCAATCCACAAGCATAAAGAGGTTGTTTCCCATAACTACAATCAATAACCAACTCCCTGGTGCTTGGCCTTCTGGACATCATTCGTCAGCGCCCCCTCTACTACCACCAACTAGGTGCTATGGTGCCCAACCCATCAACGCTCCTCTGGGGCGGTCGCTTCACAGGTCGGTACAGCTCTGTTCACTGCCGCAGTGTATGCTGACCGGATCGCCATGTAGAGAACATGAACGACCTCATGGTTGCGTTCAACGAGTCGCTCTCCTTCGACAAGGCGTTGCACGAGGCCGACATCAGGGGCTCCATCACCTTTGCCAAGGCACTGCGGCAGCTCGACCTGCTCAGTGGCGAGGAACTGAGCGAGATCACCAGAGGCCTCGAGGCTGTCGAGAAGGAGTGGGCTGATGGGAAATTTGTCATCCATCCTGCTGTTGACGAGGACATCCACACGGCCAACGAGCGTCGTCTAGCTGAGCTCATTGGCCCAGCCATCGCTGGTAAGCTTCATACAGGCCGCTCCCGCAACGAGCAGATTGCTACCGACCTGCGCCTTTGGGTGCGATCGCAGCTCGATGACCTATCTGAACAACTGCGCACCGCCTTGACTGTTTGTGCTGCCCGCGCCAAGGCAGAGATCGATATCCTCATGCCCGGCTACACACACTTTCAACGTGCCCAGCCTGTTCGATTTTCCCACTGGTTACTCTCACACGCTACCTACCTTATGGGTGACCTACAGCGACTTCACGGCGTTCGTGAGCGAACCAACTGTTGTCCTCTCGGTGTTGGCGCTCTGGCGGGAAACCCCTTTGGCATCGACCGCGCCTTTCTCACCAAAGACCTAGGGTTCTCCTCTGTCCACCCTAATAGCCTGGCGGCAGTGGCGGATCGTGACTTCGTCGCTGAGATCCTGCAGTGGTCGAGTCTGCTGATGGTGCACCTCAGCCGCCTTAGCGAAGACTTGATTATCTATTCAACAGCCGAGTTTAGTTTTATTCGGGTTGCCGATGAGTACAGCACCGGCAGTAGTTTGATGCCCCAGAAGAAGAACCCCGATAGCCTCGAGGAGATCCGAGGAAAGGCTGGCAGGGTTATGGGCCAGGTTCGTCTCTTATTAACTCCCAATTAAGGCATGAAAGGGCCTCGCCGTACTCTGAGCTGACCAACTGTCGACAGGCGTCAGGCTTTCTGTCCACCCTCAAGAGCTTGCCGACAGCGTATAATAAGGACATCCAGGAGTCAGTGGAGCCCCTCCTTGACTGCGTTAAGACGGTTTCGCAATGCCTCCGAATCACCGCGGGCGTCTTGGGCACGCTGCATATCAACTCCGAGAAGATGAAGGCAGCACTAACAGCCGACATGCTCGCCACTGATGTTGCCGACTATCTAGTTGTGAAAGGCGTGCCCTTTCGGCAGACGCACCACATCGCCGGCGCCGTTGTGCGCAAAGCGGAGGAGAAGGGTGTCTCTATCGCCGAGCTAGAGCTGTCAGACCTTAAACAGATCTCGCATCAGTTCGAGGCCGACATTGTTAAAGTCTTCGACTTCGAGAGGAGTGTTGAGAGGAGGACTGCCCAGGGGGGACGAGCCGGAGTTCAGTACTAGGCCAAATCTCCGCCATCGAGGCCTATCTTGTGGGCAATTAAACCAGATGGTCAACCAAAGATAGGTCCTCTTTGGATAGTCGAGTTGCTTAGTCGTTCGTGTGTGATTCAAGGTATAAAATAGATAGTACGTCCCCCACCACCCAGCGACGAGATATGTTACAAGGAGGATCGTTGGCAAGATCAATGGGGCATGGTCACAGGAGCAGCACTTACCGTGATGTTTTCCCCAATCTAATCGTAAACCCAGTGTTTCCCTTATAGTTGGCTCTATTCAACCACTGGCACGTTATGTGCATGCTGCCTGTTCTCTCGTTAAACGGGGCGGCCCGAGCCTTGTTAATAGCTTTGATGCAAGAGATCCGCTCGCAAAGAACAAAACAACAAGTCATGGCCGTCATCAATGTTTCCACGGTCTATTGTACCTACCATGGCACCACTGAATGGCATATCCAAGAGCAAATTGCTCGTGGGCATCTGACAATTCCTGACTTCCTAACCTGCTTTGTGGCATGCCTGAACCCCCTTGGCTCTATCCTGAGCAAAAGTGACCAGGAAGATGACCAAGGCTTGATCAAGGCATATCATATCATTCCTAGGTCACCGAAAATGTCCAAGTTGTTTTTGTCAGTAGCGGCAAAGCTGAATGTACCAGCGACAACCTATTGGTTGTTCTTGATGACCGTAGGGCAGGCTTCTTAGCATCACGACTACAGGGTGTACTACATCTGTAAAGCACGTCAGGCTAAGGGCCTGGCAATTCAACCGTAACTTAGTGCGTTGCCAGCACGAACCCGCATATGGACGCTCAGAACCACTAGAATCCTTGCGTCAGTGCCGCATATACGCCTGCATCATCCAAGGAACAAGTGATTTGTTGCGTGGGGCCGTACTGGTGGTAGACCACCGTACCTTAGGTACCTGTTATATGGCCGGGCTCGGCATTTGTGTATAAGTTGCCGGTGGTTCAACACCACCAATGGCCGATTTCTTCAACACCTCCATCCCCTTGTATACTTCTCAGTTCGGTTTTTGCAGAACTTTGTCTAAATATATAGGCGGATAATGATAGGAGAGAAAGATTCGATGCCATGAATACACACAGCAAACTGTTTAACAGAAATAATATCAATAACGCGGGAATGAAACCCGACATCGCTCGTTCAACCGGCGGATCTGTCACGTGGGCCGTCGGCCGAGGTTGGAGCTGAGACCGGCCCTAGCCGGTACCGCGCCGAGCTTTGCCATGACGACTTGGCCGGCCCTCGTGGACGTCTCGCCGCTCTCGACAACTTCAATTTCGCATTGAACAACACCCATACAACATGTCAGCACTGCGGATTCTCGTACCCGTCAAGCGGGTTATCGACTATGCTGTAACGAAGCCGGATCAACAATTGAGAAGCAACGGAATGCTGACAATCTTTACAGGTCAAGCCTCGAGTTAACAAGGCCCAAACGGCCGTCGAAACAGCTGGTGTCAAGCACTCAATGAACCCGTTCGATGAGCTGTCTGTCGAAGAGTCAGTGCGTATCCGAGAGAAGAAGCGTTCGCCCGGTGGTGTCGAGGACATCTGCGTTATCTCTGCCGGTCCTCCCAAGGCACAAGACGTGCTGCGAACAGCCATGGCCATGGGCGCAGACCGAGGAATCCACGTCGAGCTCAAAGATGGAGATGAGCTAGAGCCTCTCACAGTAGCAAAGATCCTGCAGAAGGCCGTGGAACAGCAGAAGAGCAACCTAGTGATTCTGGGCAAGCAGAGCATCGATGACGATGCGGCACAGACAGGCCAAATGCTTGCAGGTCTCCTTGGATGGCCTCAAGCCACACAGGCGAGCAAGATCGAGTTCGGTGCTGGTGATAAGGTCACCGTGACAAAGGAGGTTGACGGTGGTGTTGAGACAGTGAGCGCCAAATTGCCCATGGTCATCACGACAGACCTACGACTCAACGAGCCTCGCTATGCCAGCTTGCCTAATATCATGAAGGCCAAGAAGAAGAAGTTGGAGAAGACAAAGCTTGAGGATTTTGGAATAGATGGTGTGAAGCGCCTTAAGACACTCAAGGTCATTGGTAAGTTATCGTTCTCTCACATAAAATGTCCCACGGTGCTTTTACTAACACCCCCCCAGAACCCCCAGCTCGCCAGGGAGGTGGTAAGGTTGAGGATGTTGGTGGCTTGGTCAGCAAGCTAAAGGAGCTTGGTGCATTGTAAATAAGAAGTAAATATTGAACATGATAAAGCCGAAGGCCATTGTATTGGACTACCCTTGGTTGCACTATTTTTATTACTATGAAGTGTAAAATGAAGAGTTCAAGAGGAGAGCCTACATCCTATTCTCCAATTTGCCCGAAGCTCCCATTAAGACGCTCACGATCCAAACCAGAGCTGGAATAAATCTCTCCATTCAATACGTATATATATTTTCCCAGCTTAAATGTCCCCCAATGCTTTTGACCTACACTACCTTATTTTATTAAGCCATCTATTCAGGGAGAGGAGGGGAAAGCGCGCGCTTCTCGAGAGATGTTATGAGACATGGATGGCATTGAAAAGGAAAGGAAAGGCATAGCGAGCAACTCCAGAGTTCAAATGCAAGCTAACATGATTGATTGTTGTGATGGATTTATAGGAATACTGTGAGAAGCGACCAATATTCTCTCTTTGCTTGAACTGTTTGTGTTGAGGTATGTGTGGATGGGAAATATTTTAACTAGAGTGATGGAAAGGCAAGAAAGTAACAGGACAAAAATATAAAAAAAATCGTAACCTCACTCCAAGGAGCAAGGTTTCGACCTCGAAGGGTCCATGTTAAATCCAACATATTTTCCGTTGTTCCAAGGTGTTCCACTTGAAGGCGCCGGAGTGCCATAGAATACTTGGAACGCAACTTGCACTTATAGGACTGCTCTGCGTGCATGTCGCGCAGGGAGCCTGGGATGTGCCAGGGCTCATAAACAAACAAAAACACGCACGTGAGCAGTTTCCTCTCGGCGATATAACTTTCTGTTATTAGTACTTAAGTTGGGGCTCAAGAGACTCTATATTAATAAAGCATCCATCGTCTTGTTACACTAACAAGTCCAAGACTTGCAAGGCTGTCTCATAATTGGATTCCGACTGCCGAACGCCGCGTACTTGGCAGGGTAGCAGGGGCCTCAGGGAGCAAGAAAACATCGGACCTCGATATAGGGTGTCAAAACAAACTCAGCAAAAGGTATCGTAAACCTCGGCTAGCTTACCTAAGTCTTTTTGTCATTTAGGACTCAGGTCCTGAGTTTTCTTTCCTCCCCTAGCAGGGCCATCAAGAGCTCCACAGTCTCTTATCAGAGCGATCGACAATGCTACGCTACGCTAGAAATACTTCTAGCTTGGCTTCCATGCTTTGACCGCCAGCAGAGGAGAAGACTCAACAATACGAATCAAATGACGTCTCAACATTTCCAGAGTTTGTCTGGGGGACCGTGGATGTTTGTATGGTCGTGTGGGAGCGCTTGACTCAGTCGACATGTCTACGTCGGATGAATAGGTATGGATGGCATTGAGTGCACGAGTGATGAGTTGCAGCAATTTGAGACAAGATATTCCATCGTCACAACTTGCCTTCCTCCTCCTCTTCTTCTTCTGACGATATATGTGGCATCAAGAAAAGATAGGCTTTGTGCTGTGCTGTGTTGTGACGTGTAATTGGTGTTGGTCAAGGACTCACACATGGACAAGAGTCAAAAACGATATCGGAGGTTAAGAGATGCTGCCAAAGGGTTCAGTTCCTGGCAGCGGGGCTCTAATAGCGCCAATAGGCGGAGCGCTCAGCCCGCCTAGCACTGTTTTCTCGGCGGAAGAGCGGGCTTCTGGTTCCGCCAGGAGGAAATTTGCAGCCAGGAACCCACTCAGCTTGAAAAAACTTGCCAATGACCAAGGCCGTGTTGTCAGGTTTCCCTATCGGGGCGGCACCTGCGGAGCGGGATCGCACCTATCGTCTATCCCATCCTGTCTATGTATGGTTGGATCCTCACTAGGTACCTTAGTTAGAGGTACCTATCTTTTCTTCCCAGCTCCCACCACCCTCTTGACTCTTTTCCTCTTTTTCTTCTCCTCCAACAGAAAGAAATCCTCGCGATACCAGTAAATCCACACAATCTTGGCCTTCAGACCCTAACTCAACATTCCTGCAACACGATTGCATCTTCTCTTCTAAGTCTGAACTGAGCTCGTCTCTTTAATCCGCCCACATGCACGGGCGCCCATCTGTCTTCACCTCGCAGGTACGTTCACTTCTTTTTTCCCTTATCACATCGTGTGTAACGTACTCGCTGTATCAACCCCGCCATCACTGAACACCTTTTCACCTGTGGCTTTGCAACTTCGTTATAGGAGTTATAGATGGATGTTTGCCCACCTGATGGCTCCTCCCATCATCACCAAGACTTCCATTGGCTTCAATTGGCACAATGCTAACTCAATTTATAGGATTATCTCTCTGGTTCGTAATCTTCATTGGTTTTGACTCACCACCCGAAACCTTGCCTCCATTAGCCAGAATCGGAAACTAATATATCTACCATTACAGACCACCTCTGGAAGTCCCAGTCTTGCTAAAGAACTTCCTTGATTAACCGACTATTCTCCTTCTAAACACAACTTAAACAACCCCCATATACCAAAATGTTCTCCCGACTGGCTTCCTTTGCCAAACCCGCGGCCAAGTCCGCGTCGGCTTCTGGCCGAACCATGCTTCAGGTCCGATACCTGTCTGAGAAGGCTGTTGCTGGTAGCAAGGGCAGGACTATGCCCTTCTCTGCTGCTCGAGCCACTGCTCCTGCTGCTTCTCTCCCCGCCACTCTCACCATTCGAGTATGTGCTTCTGCAATGGCACCTCACTTGTTGAATCAATCTAATATACCCATAGGATGGTCCCGTTTTCCAAGGCAAGGCTTTTGGCGCCAATGCCAACATCTCTGGTGAGGCCGTCTTCACCACCTCTCTTGTTGGCTACCCCGAGTCCATGACCGACCCCTCCTACCGAGGCCAGATCCTCGTGTTCACTCAGCCCCTGATTGGCAACTATGGCGTCCCCTCCGCCGTCCGAGACGAGTATAACCTTCTCAAGTACTTCGAGTCCCCCCACGTTCAGTGTGCTGGTATCGTTGTCTCCGATGTCGCTGTCAACTACAGCCACTGGACTGCCGTCGAGAGTCTTGGTGAGTGGTGCGCCCGAGAGGGAGTTCCCGCCATCTCCGGCGTTGATACCCGTGCCATTGTCACCCACCTCCGAGAGCAGGGCTCTTCCCTGGCTAGGATCTCCATTGGAGAAGAGTACGATGCCGACGAGGATGAGGGTTTCGTTGACCCCGGCCAGATCAACCTGGTTAAGCGTGTTACCACCAAGGCTCCCTTCGTTGTCGAGTCTCCCGGAGCTTCTCTTCACGTTGCTCTGATCGACTGCGGTGTCAAGGAGAATATCCTTCGTAGCCTGGTCAGCCGAGGTGCTTCCGTCACGGTCTTCCCCTATGACTACCCCATTCACAAGGTCTCGCAACACTTCGATGGTGTCTTCATCTCCAACGGTCCCGGTGACCCTACCCATTGCCAGGCTACTGTCCACAATCTCGCCCGCCTGATGGAGACTTCCAACATTCCCATCATGGGTATTTGTCTCGGCCATCAGCTTCTGGCTCTTGCTGTCGGCGCTCGCACCATCAAGCTCAAGTATGGTAACCGCGCTCATAACATTCCCGCTCTCGACTTGACTACTGGCTTGTGTCACATCACCAGCCAGAACCACGGATACGCCATCGATGCCAGCACCCTTCCCAGCGACTTCAAAGAGTACTTCGTCAACCTCAACGACGGATCCAACGAGGGTATGCTCCACAAGACCCGCCCCATCTTCTCGACCCAGTTCCACCCCGAGGCCAAGGGTGGCCCTATGGACAGCTCTTACCTCTTCGACAAGTACCTCCAGAACGTCCAGCTTGCCAAGAGTAACCAGGTGGTTTTCAAGGATAACCGACCTACCCCTCTGATGCTCGATATCATGAGCCGAGAGCGCGTCGGTGTTGAACCTACTCCTCTTGCCGCCACTGCTTGAACGACTAGTATGCGAGAGATGATTTCGGCGTCTGGGATAGGTCGTTGGTAACGTCTGTTAGTTTCTCGGGAGCAAGGATAATGGTTGCTATTTTAATGTTATATTCAGAAACAATTCGTCTTTTAAGGAAAGATTGTGATACCACTACTACATATGAAGCCGCCATGTCATCTCTCTGTGTTAAAATGTCCTGAAGTGAATGACAGAAGCAAGTGACTGCATCCAGCTTGTAGTGTCTTATTAAATGAAGCTAATGCTCATACACGAAGTATGAATTGGGGAAAGCAGTCTTCATACTTGAAGCGGTGATTATAATTAAAGTGCTCAATTCACAGATATCTAAACATCTGTTGTTTATTTCCTTGCCTTTTTATTGTCTCAACGCCGCCCTCCACATGATACGGCTCATGATACTATGTGCACAATGCAAACTTATTAATTTGAATTTCCTGCCTTTTCTTCGCGCCGCATAGCAAGTCATGCGCACGTAGCCTTCAGTCCCTCATTCGAATGTCGCCGTCGTCAGACAAGGAGCCACGACGAGGTCGGTGGTCGTCCCGTGGTGGGGGAAGATACCGATCACTACGCGGTCGACCACCACCGCCGCCGCCGCCGCGTCCACGGCGTCTCCCACCACGGCGCTCACGCCCCATGGCTCGCTCGCGGTGTGGAGGTCGGATGCCTGCAAAGACCTCCTTGCCTCGGTCAACGAATGAAGTGCCGTTCTCAAATGAGTAGCGATTAATCTCGCGGCCGACATCGCGGTTGCGATCGTTTGTGTAATAAGAGCGCATGTTGTCGATGCGGCGGCGCGCAAGGTCTTCTGATACAGGTTGGTAGTCGATAACTGGGCGAGTGTTGGTACGCTTGAAAGCACCGCCTGGGTTGATGGGTGGAGGTCTTGGTCCAGGTCCAGTGCCGGGACGAACAGGGCGTGGTCCAGTAGGAATGGCAGGGTCTCGGAGTGCTCTGGGTCCAAGAGGGATAGAATTAGTCGCCATCGTCGAGCTCGGGTGTGGTCTTGCGTTCAGTTGGGGCATCGTGCGAGATGTTGATGCTGATGCTTCCTCGAGATGTGCTTCAACGTCGCCGTTAGGGCCATCCTCATAAACGATTTCCCATCGAGCACCAGAGCGGCCGCGGGGGCCACCGCTGGCTTGTTCTGTATCAATCCAGTCCCGGACTTTCTCGGGAGGGACAAAGTCTACCCAAAGCGCTTTGCGATTGCTCTCATTAGGCCAGACACTGCTATGGAGTGCAGTGCGAACGCGGGAAGCAGCAGCGGTGTTCTTGAAGATAACAAAACCATGAGTACGGATCTGGTCCAGAAAGAATTCTGTCACAATCCCGTCGCCATCGTCCGTGACGTCTTGAGACCGTCTCGCAAGCGTGACGAGATGTGCCTTGACATCTTGAGGCCGGAGAGGGCGCATGAAGTTCTTGATATAAAGTGCAGAAGTGGCCGGATGCACCGCCGGCGCGACGTCCCGCTCGTAGTCCATATCCTGCGTTTTATCTCCGTCTTCACCAGATTCTTCTTGTCTAGGCACTTCGGTCTCCGAGGCAGCTTCCTGTGAAGGTTCTTGTTGAGGCTCCTGTGCTTGGGGCTCACTATCCAAGTTCATAGGAGCAGGTTTGTTTTGAGGTTCAGGCAGCAGGTCTTCCTGCCGTGCACCTAGACTATCGCTGTTTGCTGAACTCTCTTCCGTGCGGGCGCGTTTGCGAGCAATCGATTCTTCAGTTGGCGGGGGTGTGAGAGAGCGGCGTTTGCGTTTTTGCTGTTCGGCAGCAGGGGTTGGTTCGAGTGAGTGGGAGGGTGTAGATTCGACAGTGGTTGTCACTGTTCCCGCTCTTGATTTCTCGTCCACCGTTGGCTCCCTTGATTGAGCATCCATTTCATTCCCAGGAATTGGCACGTCAGCGACTGGATCGCCTTCGTGCGCCGCTTCCTCTATTGCTCCATTCTTGACATCTTCCTCCTTTTCGGTTTCAGGGACCCCTTTGTTTGTCTCCCCATCAGCATTGAACGCGATTTTATAGTCCAACTGTTTTTCTTCTAGCTCCATTATTTTCGTCGTTGGCTTCTCTTCTTCCGGTTCGTGCTGCTCGGTCGCTTCCTGGGGTTCGTTGTCGGCAAGGACTGGTTGTTGGGCTGGTGGCTCATCATTTCCCGACTTGCTGTCTGTGGGCGCATCTTCAAGCTGTTCTTGGGCCTCAGCTTTCTCAGTTTCTTGATCAGCCTCATCCAATCGCGCGACAAGCTCTGTTTTGAGACCGTGCTGTGGTAGACCGCGACTTTTGAGCTCGGCCTTGAGGTCGACGACTTTGAGCTTGGCCCAGTCAGTCATGATGAAAGCAATTGACGGCGCGTGAACGTCTGACGTGTTTGAGCTCGATTCTCATGTGCTCTCTTTTTGCATTAAAGTAATTGATAATCCCGGAGAAGATCTGAGTCTAAAGGGCGAGTAGGTAACAAATTGAAGCACAAGACAGCTTTGATCATATTCAGTCCCGTCGCGAATCTAAGTGTAAAGGGTTGTTCATCCAATCAAGTGCCACAGTCAAGATATCTTATGTCAGCCACGTTTGCTCCACTTTGTGGCGTAACTGAGCCACACAAATCGGACAGACACAAGATCTGGGTCTACCTTAGTAGGTACATACTGTTACAGGGGATAATTATAAAGGACTCCACTATAACTTAGTTATAGTTACAGGGGGGCTTTTTAGGGGGCCATACCTGCTATAATAACCTAGCTAAATTAATATTATTTATATTACTATATAATTACTTTTAATTTATAATAATAAAATTAAAATTATTATTAATATTTTTTAATTAAAAAGTTAAGATATCCTTATAGTAATATATAAAATATAACTAATTAAAGTTTTAAATAAAAAGAAAACATAATAAAATACTTATTTTTTAATATAATATAATATAAAGTATTATATTTTTTTTAAGTTTATATATTAGCTTTAAAAGATATTTAAGTATCTTTAAAGTTTATTATAATTTAAATATTTTTTACTTTTTAGGTAGTAAAGCTTTATTAAATTAATATTATTTAAATTAGCTGCCTTAATTATAGCCTAAATTTATATAAAATATATTAAGTTTTATATAGGTTTAGGCAGGTTACTAAAAGTTAATAATTTAAAGTTATAATATTAATAAAAAAAGGTAAAAATAGAGATTATATTATATAATATATAACTAGTTTATAATTATAAAAACTAGCTAAATATTAATATATTATTAATATAAATAAGAAATAAAGTATTATATATTATATTAAAAAATATAATAACTTTAATAATAAGTTTTTTTTTTTTTCCTTTATTATTAGCCTAATAAGGCTATTAAGCTTCTAACTTTTTATATAAATACTTAAATAATAAGGCCCTTATAGTAGGCCTATATCTCTAAAGTTAGAATTATATAAGGTTTATTTGCCTTAGTAGTATAATTACTGCCTTAACTAAGCAATATTAATACTACCTATAGGTTTACTTCTTAGCAGCTATATTAGCCTTTTTCCTTTACCTTAGCTAAAAAGATCTTAAATTAACCTATTTAACCAGGCTAAGTTTATTATACTTCTAAAGTATATTCTCTAACCTAAATACCTATTAGTTATAGCTACTAATATTAATTATAGCTACTAATATAATACCTATTATATAAAATAGCCTATAGTTATATAATTATAATTACTATATAACTAGCTATAACCTTAATATAGCTATTAGGCCTGCCTTAAATAAAGCTAATAAATATAAACTAAAAGAGATTTATATAATAATAATTACTATTAAAAAGAACTTATTATTAAGGTATTAATTTAACTTAATTAAAATAATAATCTTTAATTATATATTAATTAAGTTAATTAGTTATATAATTTATTAGCCTTATTTTAATATAATTAATCTAGATTAGGTTTATAAAAAGCTATTAAATTTAAGAGACCTAGAAAAAGCCTTAAAAAAAGGTTATCCCCTTTAGTTAAATAAAGTAGCCTTTCTTACTGCCTTTATAGGCTTAAATATATATAAAGAGTAGCTTTTTAATATAGCTAAAAGGGTTACTATAGCAGAGGAGGTACTGCTTCTGATATAATAGGCTAGTTATAGTCTAAGACTATAAGAGTAAAGCTAGGATAGCATGTCTATAGATAGAGTTAGATAAAGGCAGGGTAATAATAAGGTTCTAGGATTAAAGGTTTAAAGAAATTAGGTTAACTTTTATATAAGTTAGTTAGCAAAAGCTAAATTAACCTAAAGTTAATAATAAATCTACTAATTAATTGCATATATTAATGCATATAACTAATTAACCTTACCTATAAGGGCAGATAAAGTAATATCAGTAAAAAAGCAGTATATTAAACTAGAGAATAATAAGTTTTAAGGTTATATAATTATTATTATAAACTTTATAATTTAATTAAATAAATAGTTTTAATTTATAAATATAAAAAAGATATTTTTTCTAGCCTTATTAAGCTAAATATCTTTTTTATTATTATTTTATTAAGGTAATTATTATTAAAGCTTTAACTTTTAAAAACTAGGTTATAATAATAAAAACCTAAAAAAACTATATATTAATAATATATAAAATATTATTTAAAACTATTAAAATATAGCCTTAAAAGTCTTTTAGCTTTTTAATAAAAAAAGTAATAAAATAAAATAAAAAAACTTTAATAAAATATTAATTAATTTAAATTATAAAATAATAAAACTTATAATAAAACTTATAATAAAACTTATTTAAATAATATTACTAATTATAAAAAATAATAATTATTATTTTTTTTTCCTTTATTATTAGCCTAATAAGGCTATTAAGCTTCTAACTTTTTATATAAATACTTAAATAAAAAGGCCCCTATAGTAAGCCTATATCTTAAAAGTTAGAATTATATAAGGTTTATTTACATTAGTAATATAATTACTGCCTTAACTAAGCAGTATTAATACCGCTTCTTGGCAGCTATATTAGCCTTCTTTCTTTACCCTAGCTAAAAGAATACTAAGCTAAGTCTATTATACTTAAATACATTCCTTAATCTAACTATTAATTATAGTTACTAATATTAATTATAGCCACTAATATAATACTATATAAAAGCCTAGAACCTAATTAAGGCTATTATATAACTAACTATAATTTTATTATAGTAATTAAATTAGTATTAAGGCAGGCTAATAATAAAAATTACTATAAGATTTATATAATAGCTATAGCTATTATAAAGAACTTTTTATTAAAAAGCCTATCTAGCTTAATTAAAATAGCTATTTTTAATTATATCTTAATTAACTTAATTAATTATATAGACTAGGCTAGCCTAGGTTATTTAGTTTATTTAATTTAGCTAGTTTAAGAGCTATTAAGGTTAAAAAAGCTAGAAAAGGCTATTAAAAAAGGCTTATATCTTAATATAAAAAAGGTAGCTTTCCTAACTACCTTAATAGGCTTAGCTTTATATAAAAAGTAACTTAATAATATAATTATTAAGGCTAAATATATATACTATATCCTCCTAGTTATATAAAATTAAGGATAGTATATCTATAGATAGAGTTAGATAAAGGCAAGGTAATAGTAAGGTTTAAAGGTTTAAAGAAATTAGGTTAACTTTTATATAAGTTAGTTAGCAAAAGCTAAATTAATATCTATTAATTAATTATATATGCCAGGGCATATAACTAATTAACCTTATATATAAGGGCAGATAAAGTAATATTAATAAAGAAGTAATATATTAAACTAGAGATAATTATTATATAAATAATAATAATAAAAGTAATAATACTTAAAATTATATTAAAAATAATATAAAACCTATTTTAATAAAAATAAAAAAATAAAACTTAAAAATAACTTTATATTTTAATTATAAATTATAAAAATATATATTTTATTTTAAGGTTATATATTAGCCTTAAAAGGTATTTAAGTATTTTTAAAGTTTAGTATAATTTAAATATTTCTTATCTTTTAAATAATAAAACTTTATTAAGTTAATGTTATTAAATTAATTGCCTTAATTATAGCCTAAACTTAAATATATTTAATTTAATTAAAAAGCCTTATATTTTAGCTAGTTAAAATTTTCTTTTTATAACTTTACTTTAAAAGTTATTTTTATATTAATTCTTATAATATATTTAAATTTAATTATTTAATATACTTTAATAATAAGTTATTTAATTTAATTTCCTTTTTAATTATAATTACTAATAATACTATAATTATATTATTATAACACTTAAAAAAAGCCTATAATTTAATTTTAATAAAACTTATTTAATTAAAAAACCTTAATATAATTCTTTTAATTAATTTATTTATTAATTACAATAATTATATTAACCTTTATAATATAATTATAAAAATTAAATTAGCCTAGAAATATATAAATAATATTAGCTATATTAAGCTAATAGCCTTTAATTATAAAATTTTTAAAGTTATATAGCCTTATTACCTAGTAATTAATAAAGGATTATTTAAGCTTAAAATAAAAAAACTTAATAAATTTAAAAGTAAATTACTTAAAAAAATAGCTTTAAATTATAATTAACTAGTATTTATTAAGGCTATTTAACTAAATAGCTTATATAATAAGTAATTTAAGGCTATAAAGTAATAGGCTAAAAAGGTATTAAAAAAAGTTAAATTACTATAATAGGCTTATTATAATTTTAAACTATAAAAATATAAAAATAAAAAAATAATATATTATAAAATAAATAAAAAAGAGGTAATTATAAGGTTTTATTAAAAGAAAATATATTAAGTTTTATATAAGTTTAAGTAAATTATTAAAAGTTAATAATTATTAATAAAAAAAAGGTAAATATAAATTATATTATATAGTATATAATTAATTTATATTTATAAAAACTAATTAAATATTAATATATTATTAATATAAATAAAAAATAAAAATATATAATATTACAATATTATAAGCTATATAATAATAAGAAAATATATTATAATTAAAATAATTAATAATAAAATTATTATAATATTTAGCTAAATAAGACTAAATATAATATTATACCAGATATATAATACTTAGCTATTAATAAGTCTTACTAATAAGTCTATAAATTTATATATATAGTTAAGTATAATATATAATATAGTTAAGATTATTAAATTTAAAGTCTTAAGCTAAAATCTATTAAATATAAATTACTTTTAGTATTAATTATCTATAAAAAACTAATATTTATTTATTATTATTAATTTTTATTTCTATTTATTATTTTATAATTTAAAATTACCTAAATATTACTTAAGTCTAGCTTTATTATATATTTTATTAATAGTATTATAAAGTTTATTAAAGATTTATTTATCTTTAAGTTATTAAATAAGATATAGTTTTTTATTAATTAGGGAAATAAGCTAGCTAATTTTAAAGTATTTTAATTTCTAAAGTATAACTTATAAAGTTAATTATAATAATAATAGGCCTGGCTTTAATAATCTCTTAAATATATCTAGTAATAAGAAAATTAGGTTTTAAAAAATACCTAAAGCCAGGGAAAAACTAAAATTTAAGTTATAAGTTTTAATTAAATTTAAGTCTTTATAGATATTAATAAATATAAAGATAATAAAAATATAATTATTAATAGCCTTATTAGTATTAGCCTTAATTTACTTTATAATAAACTTAGCTTTAATTATTATAATATAGGCTTTCTTATTAATATAATAAAATATAATAATTTTAATAAGGATTTTATTAAGTCTAGTTTATAAAGAATTAATTTTAATAATAATTACCTAGCTAGCTTTATAAGTATCTC
Source organism: Fusarium sacchari (assembly GCA_017165645.1). Lineage (NCBI taxonomy): Eukaryota > Fungi > Ascomycota > Sordariomycetes > Hypocreales > Nectriaceae > Fusarium > Fusarium sacchari. The sequence goes on from JADANP010000002.1 coordinate 700,967, forward strand.
TAGTAATAAGCCTATAATAATAAATAATATCTTTAATATTTATAATATAGGTAAGTAAGCTTATAAAAGTAGTATTATAAATTATATTAAAGATTATTATATTACTAAATTTAAGTTAAGTTTAAATAAAGCTAGAAATAGTAAGGAAATTAATATATTTAGCTTTAATAAGTTATTTAATAATAATAAGGTTAATTTAAGCATAGGCTATAATAAAAATAGATACTAGGACTTTCTTATAGGCAGGTTAAAGTCTAGTAATAGATTTATTATAGACTTTAATAATACCTTTTTTATAATAGGTCTTATATATATAGCTTATAATAGTCTTAATAGTTTATATAAGGCTAGAATTAAAGCTTAAGATAATATAAATATTTTTACTTTTTATTATTATATTTTAATTTTATATTATATTATATTAATAAACTTTAATCTTTTAAATTATTTTATAAAATAAGATAATAATAATAATTTCTTTAAAAATAATATAATTAAATATAATATTTATATTAATATTAGCTATATAAAATATATAAAAAATAGCTTTAATAAAAAGGTTTTTAAATTAAACTTTAAAGAGTTTATTATTAATATAGATTTTTTACTATTTTAAGTTTTTAATTTTCTTATTTATTTAGATTTTTTTATTAATAGCCTAAAATATATTTTAATTATATAATTTTTAGTTAGTTTTATTATAAGGGCTAATTTTAATTATATTATTACCTTATTTATTAAGAAGCTTAATAAAGTTTTTATTTATAGCTTTAACTTTCTTTTTATCTTTACCTTTAAACTTAATAAGTATTAGGTTAATATTAGATTTTAAGTTATTACCTTTAGCTATTTAATAGTTAAAAGTTTTTAAATAGAATTTATCTTTTAAATTAATATTAATTAGGGCTTTATTAGTAAAATAGTTATTTATAGTAAATTAAAGATTAGGTTTAATATTAATATAAGTAAAAAATACCTTTTAATTAACTTTATAGTTTTTTTTAAGCTATACCTTAATATTAAAAATAACCTAGGTTAGGTAAAAAATAATCTTTTTAAATATAATTATATTATTTTAAAGTTTTATAATATAAATAGGAATTAAATTATTAAAATTATAATTTTAATTATTATTATTTACTTTATTAAGGTAAATTTCCTTATAGTTATTTTTAAATATAAGGTAAATAGATTTAGGCTTAAAGGTATAGAGATATAATATTAAGTTAATTTTAGCTTAAAATGCTATAAAAGTATTTTTTATAATAATAAATATATTATATTTTTTCTAAGGTTTAATAATAATAATGCCTTTTTTTTTAATAATATAGATAATTTTATATTAATTATTATTATTTTAGAAGTTTATTAGCTTGCCTTTATATTATTAAAGTTTATTTAGTTTTTTTTATAGTATTAATAAAAATATTATTTTTAGTAATTTTAAGTATTTTATAACTTTTAATATTAATAAATTTCTTATTAAAATTAATAGTATTTACTTTAAAATTAATATTCTCTTTATTATTATATAATATAATAGTAATTATAATATTATTATAGGCTATATTAATAATATAGTATTTATTAATATAATCTTTAATTATAAAATAAATTATAATATACTTAAAATTAAGTTAGAATTATTAATTAATCTTTATATAAAAATAGCTAGCCTTTATAATTTCTTTATTATAATTAATAACTTTAAAGTTAATATTAATATAGCTATTAATATTTAGGCAGTCTAGATAGAGTTATAGGCTATTAAGTCTAAGTATTTATTAAAACTTAATATAATTAATATTAAAAATCTTAAAGTTAAAGTTTAAGTTAAAAATAATAAAAATAAAAAAAACTTTAATAAGTTTAATTAAGTTAATATTAAATAGGCTAACTTTAATTTTACCTTTTTTAGTTTTTATTAAAAAAAGATTTATTTATTATAAGTCTTAATAAAGTCTATAAAGAAAATATATTAAGATTAATTTTTAATATTTATTTTTGATTTTTAAAAAAATATATATTAATTTAAAGAAAGTAATAAGATATATAATATATTTAATATATAAGTTTTAATAAGTAAGCAGTTAATTTTATAATTATAAAAAAAGACTTAAATATAAATTTATAGGATTTAATATCTAGACTATTAAAGGTATTATATAAATAATTAATTAAAAAATAAATACTTATAGTAATATATAAAGAAAAAATAAAAAATAATAAAAAAAAGCTAAAAAGTAGTATTATAGGTTAGTAATTTATAGGTAAGAATTTTTTATAGTTATAATAGCCTTTAGTAGTATTAATAGCTATTAGGCATTAGTTTAAAGGTTATATAATAATCTAGGTAAAGAAAAGTAAGTTTTATTATAATATAAGCTAGAAAATAAATATAAAAGGCCTAAGGAAAATATATTTATAATATAAAAGTAAATAATAAAAGAATATAAATAATAAATATAAAAAATATATAAAAAATATATAAAATTAAAAGTAACTTTACTTATAATTATAATTAATATAGCTCCTTACTAATTACTTAGCTTATAATAAAAATCCTATAATATAAGGATTTTTTTTTAAGGAATTTTACTATTTAATTAATAAGGTATTTTATAAGATACTTATAAGTAAGCTTTTTAATATTATTTATTTTTCTTTTAAATAGCTATTAGTTATCTTTAATAATATATCCTGTCTATTTTATTAAGTAATAAATATATAAAGTTATTTTTTATTATTAAACTTATATCTATAATATATATTTAATTTCCTAATAATTAATAACTTTATTATTTTTAATTATAATTAGTCTAGGTTAAGGCACTTTATATTTAAAAGGATTAGTCCCTTATTTTAATTTATAGAGATATATTATAGATATTACTAAATAAACTTATTAATAGGCTAAAAAGTTAAGTTTAAAGGCTAAGTTATTAACCTTTTATATTACTTTATAAGATCTAGCCTTTATTAAAGATTATTTTTTTTTAATTTTTTAAATAAATAATACCTATTATATAAATATAAGTATATAATATTATTAATATTAATATAAATTAGGTTATATTTATTATTATAATAGATTTTATTAAAAGTAATTATAATATTAATAAGAAATTATATTTCTTTTAAATATATATAATATAATACTTTAAAGCTATTAGTAGTTATTTCTTTATTAACTTTATTAACTTTAGTTATAAGATTTAAGGCTAAATATAATTAAAAGCTAAAAATTATTTTATTTAGTAATTATTTTATATTAATTATATATATATTATTTAAATAATATTAAAGTATTAAAAAGATTAAGATTTATAATAAGTTTAAGTATATAATTATAAAGTAATATATATTAATAATAATAATTTAATTTTTTCTTTTAAAAGCCTTATTAATTTAAAGGTAATATATTATAGCTATAAGAAAATTAACCTTAACTAACTTAAAAATTGCCTTTTATATATTAAAAATAAACTTAAGGTTTTTATTACTTATAATATAGGTAAATATTTTTTAATTTAAAAGTAATAATATTTATATAAAAACTATAGCCTAATTTTTTACTTTATATATTAAATGCCTTATAAATAAGGCTATTTTTTTAAAGAAAAGGCAGTTAATTAAGTATAATATATTAAGCTTATTATAACTAAAAAAGGCCTATATTATAAACTTTAATAATATTATTAATATATTTATAATAAAATTAAATTTAATTATATAAAAAGGCTAAAAGTAAACTTAAATTAATATTAATTTATCTAGCCTAAGGTATTTTAATATAAAGTTTTATTAATAAACTTTATAATATAAGATATATTTATAAATAAGTTTAAATATTTAATAAAAATAGATATACTTAAGTTTAAATATTATATAATTAATCTTAAAGTAATATTATTAATTATAAATAATTTATAATATAATAAAAATAACTAAATAAGGAATATATAATTATTATTTATTATAGTAATTTATATAATATAATAACTTATTATTAAAAAGGTCTTATAAGTAAAATAGTACTTTTTTAAGTTATAATCTTTATTTCTTATAATAATTTACCTTATAAGGTAAGATTATACCTTATCTTTATTATATTTTATTAATTATTATTTATAAATAAAGGTCTTATTAATATTTAGCTTAAATTACTTTATTTAGTTTAAAGGCTATAGTAACTTTAATTATAAAGCCTTTAATATAATTAATAATATAGTTAAGTTTATTAAAGTTATTAGTTACTGCTTTTATATAATATTATATATTAATTAAATATTATAATAATATATTAAGTATAATATTAAGTATATTAAATATATAAAAAATATATAAGTTATATTATAATAATTAATTAATAGCTTTTATTAGTTTAAAGTTAGCTTTATTAAAATCTATTATATTTAAAGATTTATAAGATATAATTTTATTAATTATAATATAATTTATAATAATATTAATTAGATAATTATTAAATTAAATTATATATTATAATCTCTAAACTGCTTATATAATCCTTATAACCTTTATTTCTATTAATATATAATATTATTTTACTATAAGAATTAGCTAGGAAAAAAAAGAATTAAGTAAATTTATTTTTTAATAATATCCTTACTTAATATTAAGGTTTTATTTTAGTTTTTATTTAATTAAAAGGCTATAGTACTAAATCTAGCCTTATATATATTAACTTTAATAAAAAAAAGATAATATAAATTATAGTAATATATTAATATAAATTTTATTAAAAAATCTTAAAGTTATTTAAAGGATTTAATTTCTTTTATATTAAGTTTAAAGGTTTTCTTTTTAGCCTTTATATATTATATTACTTTTAATAGCCTGGTTTTAATCTTATTTTTTTATAGGCTTTATATAATAATATAATCTTATAATTCTATAAAAGCTAAATCTATAAGTTAAATTAAGATATTATTATTTTAATATATCTAGCTATCTTTATATATCTTTTAAATATAATAAGATTTTTAAGATAGTTTATCTTTAAAAAGGCCTATATTTAGTTATTTATTTTATAAATACCTTTACTATTTATAATATAACCTAATAGTTAAATATATAGATATATTATAAATAATTTTAATATTATTATTTTAATTTTATTAATATTAAAGATATTTAATATAATTTTAAGATATTATAAATAGTCTTTAAAGGTATTAAAGAATATAATAATATTATTAATATAAATTTAAATAAAATTATTATAATTTTAAAAAAGTTAATTTATATATTATTATATAAATATAAAAGTATTTTTAAATTCTATAAAGGCTATATTTAATACTTTAAAGTTATAAAAAGAAATAATTATTATTTTATTTTTATAAAGGCTATAAATAAGCAGTTAATAAAAAGATTTAATATTATAAAAAAGGAAAAAAAACCTTTTTTTTATATCTTTTTTTTAATTTTTTTTTAAATAAGTAATAGGTATATATTAAATATAATAAAGCTATTAAGTAATTAAAGGTTAATAATAACTTTTTTTTATACTTATTACCTTAGCCTTATTAGATTATAAAGGCTAAATATATAATTAATATTAACTAGTTTATAAAGTATATTTTACTAGCTATAATAAGCTTTTTATAGACTTTATTAAAAATCTTATAGTCTTTTAATTCTAGTAAGTAAATATAAACTATTTTTTTTAATTTTACTAACTATTAATAAGATTAATTTTTATTTATAATTCCTTTATTATAAAAATTACTTTTTTATCTTTATAAATATTATAATAATTATTAAGTTTAATAAATTTAATAGTAAATTTAAGGTTAATATTTATAATATTAATATTATATTTATTAAGTATAAGAAAGATAGATTTTAATTTAAAGATATTATAATTAAGTATTTTTATATTAATTTTAATAAAGTTAAGGTTAGACTTTAATAGTATTTTAATACCTTTATAATTAGTTTTTTTTTAAAAATAATTAAAAAAGCCTTAGTAAAATCCTTTAATAAGGTATATTTTTTATTATTAAATTAAAATAATAGCTTATTTTTTACAAATATATTATTAATAAAATATATATTTTTTTATTACTTTTATAATTTTAAATTTACTTTAAGTATTATTATCTATAAATCTTTAATAGTATAGTATTATTATTATAAATTATAATAAATTTAAAAGTTTTTTTATTATATATTATATTAATATATCTTTTAGAGATAATATAAAAATAAAAGGCTTTTAGGCTATTATTAAGTATATTAAATTTAAGTAAATCTTTTTATTTTGCCTTAATTTATATAATCTAGCTAGGTTATATAATAATTTAATATATAACTTATATTATTTTTTTAAAAAGACTTTATTTAACTTTAAAGACTATTATTTAAGTAATTATACTTTATATTAAGTAAAAAACTATATATAGATTAATAAATTTAACTTTAAGGCTATATATATAGTAGAAATTAATATTAAGTAAAAGTTAAGATTTAAGACTTTTTATTATTATTATAATTATTATAAAATATATTAATATATTTATTTTTTATATTTAGCTAGATATATAAAAGTTAAATATTATTAACTTAGTAATTATAAAGTTAAAGCTAATACCTATAATATTTATAAAGATAGGTTTATATATAACCTTTTTAATATAGGTTTTAAGCTATTTTTTATTTATTAGGTTTATTAAGGCTTTTATATTTATATAAATATTAATCTTAAGCCTATTTAGTTTAAAATTAATAAGAATATAAAAATATATATTAATTTACTTTTTTAATATAACATTAAAGTTTATATATAGTATTATTTTAATTACCTAGCTAGATATTACCTTTACTTATACTATTTATATTTATATTATATAAGTACTTTTATTAGATATATATATATTAAAGTAATTAATAAAGACCTTAGTATTTATTTTAGACTTAATATAATATATATAAATAGGTTTATTATTAAAATCCTTATTTATAGCTATAAAATTAATAATTATATAATTTAAGAATTTCTATTTCTTATTATAGCTTTTATTAGCTTTATTATTATTATTATAATTAAGAAAAAAATCTATATATTTATTAGTCTTAATATTAATAAGGCTATATACTTTTATATTATAGGCCTAATTCTTTTAATATAAGCTAGGCCTTTATTAATTATAATTTTAAGGTAAATAGCTATAGTTAAGCTATTAAGTTAGGCCTATTAACTAGATATATAAGTTTTATAACTATTTTAAGGTTTAAAAGTCTTTTAATTTTTATTTATTTATTATAAATAAATTTAACTTATTAAACTTATTTTTTAGTATATTATATACTTACTAGGCCTATTTATTTTATTATTATAAATTATTACTTTATTAATTTCTATATTAATTATTTTAATTATAATTAGTTTTTATAATCTTTTATTAACTATTTTTAGTTAATTTTAATATATTTTAGTATTAAAAAAGCAGTTTATAGTTATTATTATCTTATAAATAAGGAAAGTAAATCTTATAAAAATAATTAAAGTTATAGTAAATATAATTAGTATCTTTATTATTTATATTAACTAGGTAGGTATTTATATTAATCTTATTATTAAAGTTATTAGGTTTTATATAATATATCTTAATCTTATACTTTATTACTTTATTTTTAATATTATATTAATTCTTTAAGGCTTTTATTTTATTTTTTATTATAAAGATATACTTTATATAGCTTTTAGTTTTTATTAATATTAAAATAAAAATATATAGTTTAAGCCTTAAAGCTATATATAGCCTTATAAGTAATTATATATCTAATATTTAATTAAAAGCTTTAATATTATAAAAAGTTTTTATAGTAAATTTATAAATAATAAATAGGCTTTAAATTTCTTTATAGTTAAATTTAGCTTTTTTTAGCTATTTTTAAGTATTTTATATAATAGTTTTAAACTTATTATAAAGTGTTTTTATAAGGCTATCTTTAAAGAAGCTATATAAGGCTTTTTTTTTAAAATTAAGCTATAAGTTTTATTAATATAAGGCCTTTTTTTATAATAAATTCTATAGCTATAAAGTAATATATACCTTTTAATTAAAAGTTATATTTTATTATTTCCTAATTTAATATACTGCTTCTTTACTGATATTACTTTATCTGCCCTTATATGCAAGGTCGATTAGTTACGTGCCCCGGCATGTGCAATTAATTGATAGATATATGTCTCCTCGTTTCTAGTGTTTAACTCTGGTCTAACTTACTTAAGCTAGTCATTATTAACTTTAGGTCAATTTGGCTTTCGCCAACTAACTTATATAAAAGTTAACCTAATTCCTTTAAACCTTCAGTCTAACCCTGCTATTACCCTGCCTTTATCTAACTCTATCTGCAGATATACTATCCTCGATTTTATATAACCAGGAGGATATAGTATATATATTTAGCCTTAATAATTATATTACTAAGCTACTTTTTATATAAGGCTAAGTTACTTATTAAAGCAATTAGGAAAGCTACCTTTTCTATATTAAGGTATAAGCCTTTTTTAATAGCCCTTTTTAGTTTTTTTAATTTTAATAACTTTTAAACTAGCTAAATTAAATAAATTAAATAACCTAAGCTAGCTTAATTTATATAATTAATTAAATTAATTAAGATATAATTAAAAATAGCTATTTTAATTAGGCTAAATAGGCTTTTTAATAAGAAGTTCTTTATAATAGCTATAGTTATTATATAAATCTTATAGTAATTTTTACTATTAGCCTGCCTTAATACTAATTTAATTACTATAATAAGGTTATAATTAGTTATATAATAGCCTTAATTAGGTTCTAGGCTCTTATATATAGTAGGTATTATATTAGTAGCTATAATTAATATTAGTAACTATAACTAATAGGGAAAGTTAGGTTAGGGAATATACTTTAGAAATATAATAGACTTAGCCTGGTATTCTTTTAGCTAGGGTAAAGGAAAAAGGCTAATATAGCTGCTAAGAAATAAGCGGTATTAATACTACTTAGTTAAGGCAGCAATTACGCCACTAAAGTAAATAAACCTTATATAATTCTAACTTTTAAGATATAGGCCTATTATAGGGGCCTTATTATTTAAGTATTTATATAAAAAGTTAAAAGCTTAATAGCCTTATTAGGCTAATAATAAAAAAAAAATTTATTATTAATTTTTAATTACTTTAATTTAAAGCTTTATATTATTAAAAATAATTTATTTATTTTTATAGTAAATATTACCTTTATTATTAATAAGACTTTTATTTAAATAAAATAAGCTAATATTTTATATATATATAAATTAGTAATTTATTTTTCTAGAAAAGATATTATAAAATTTAATAAATATCTATAATTTAGGCTATAAAAGCTATACTTTAAGTTTAAATTTATATTTTATAGGTTATAATACTAGGTTTACCTATAGTATTAAAATATAGTTTAGTTTAGGCTTAAAAGACAGTAATTTTTATATAATAAATAGCTAGGCTTAATACCTTTTATTAATTAAAATTTAAGTCTTTATAAATTATTAATTTAAAAAATAAATAAAGTTAGCTTTATTAAGAAATAAGTAAGACTTAATTATTAGTTAACCTTATAAGTAAAATTAAATTTAATTAAGTATAGTTTTTATTTCTTTAACTTTACTATTAAAATAGTAAAAGGTAATTAAGTAAATTATTTTTTATTTACTTTTAGGTATAGTTTTTAGGTTATATTAAGGTTATTTAAAAGACTAAGTTATTTATAATATATTTAGTTAGTATTTTAACTAGTTTTATATATTATTATTATAATTAATAAAATAGCCTTAAATTAAAATAGTTTTATTTTATTTAAGGCCTAAATTAAGTTTTAATTTAATTTATATTAAGTTTATTATTTTTTAATAAAATTAAAGTTAATAAATTAGCTAAAGGTTTTACTTAATATTATAGTAGTTTATTATTATAATTAAGTCTTTTAGTAAGTAATAATTAAGTTATTAATTATTATAATTTTTAAGTAATTTATAATTTCTTTTTTTTTAAGTTATTTTTTTTTATTTTATAATTATATTATTATTTTTAAATAATTTATAGTTAGTTTTATTAAGATCTTTTAATAAGCTAGCTTTTTAAATAAATTTTAAGGTATATTAAATTATAGTTTAACTATTAATTAAACTTTTTAAGCTAGGTTTAAATTTAAATTCTTTATTAATTAATTATAAATAATAATATAATTTATAATTTATTAGGCTAAAGTAAAGCTAGGAAAGTTAATTAATTTTATTAAGATAATTAATAAGGTTATATTTTAAATTATTAATTAGTTTATAATATAAGTTTTTTTATAAAATATAATTAAAATCTATAATTAAAATATAAAGCCTTTTTAATAATTCTTTTAATAGGAAAAAGTCTATTTTAAGATATAATATAATTAGTTTTTATAAATATAATAGCTAAGTTCTAATTATTAAGTAGAATTACTATTAGTTTTATTAGTTTTAATATAAACTATTTTAATTATTATTTTTAATATTTTATAAGTATTTTTTAAAATAATTCTTAATAAATAAACCCTAGGCCTTTATATAGATATATTTTAATAGCCTAATTATTAAAAGAGGCTATAATTATAAAAATAAATTAGTAATTACTATTACTTATTATAATATTTAGCTAGATAAGGCTAAATATAATATTATACTAGATATATAATACTTAATTATTAATAAGTCTTATTTATAAGTCTATAAGTTTATATATATAATTAGATATAATATATATAAGATTAAGATTATTAAATTTAAAGTCTTAAGCTATAGATTTAACCCTTAAGAGGATAGAGGTTATATAAGCTTAACTTATTATATAATAAAATAATAAAACTTAGACTTTTAATAAAATATTATTAATACCTTAATAATTAACTTATAATAAATATCTTATAGTAATAAAAAGAATTAAATTTTATTAAATAAAAAATATATATTTTATATTTTAATAATATAATAAGAAATTCCTTAAAAAAAGCTTAATAAATATTATACTTTAAGAATATAATAAAGGTTATTTAAAATAATTCTTAGGCCTTTTAAAAATTATATTAATACTAACTATTAAATTTTTAAAAACTAAAAACTTTTAAAAAAAATATTATTAAATTAAAAGAAAATAAATATCTTTTTACAGTAAATAATAATATTAATTATAAATTAATTAATAATAAATATAAAAAAATATTAATTATATTATAAAAAGGCTTATAATTAAAATAAAAAGTCTTTAAGTAATAAACTTAAGAAATAATAAGTAATTATTATTATTTTAAATTTAATTAATTAATATAAATATAATAATAAATATCCTTAATTTAAGTTATTATTCTTTTATTAATATTACTTTTTCTGCAGTTTTTAGATATAAAGTTAATTAATTATATACTTTAATATATATAATTAATTAGTAAATTTAATTATTATTAACTTTAAGTTAATTTAACTTTTACTAATTAATTTATATAAAATAAAGTTAATTTAAATTTTTTAAATCTTTAATTTAACCTTATTATTACTTTATATTTATCTTAAAACTTTATTTATAGATATATTTAATCTCTATATAAATAAAAGAAAGCCAAATATATATTTAGCCTTAATAATTATATTTTATAGCTACTTTTTATAGCTAGTTAAGTTTAGGCCTAAAAAGGCAGCTAAAAAGGTAGTTTAGTTATTTATTAAGGTCTTACCTTACCTTATAGCTTTTTTTAAGTCTTTTAATTATAATAGCTTTTTAATTAGCTAATTTAAAGATATTATATAACCTAGGATATTTAAATTTATATAATTAATTATATTAATTAAAATATAATTAAAAATAATTATTTTAATTAAATTAAATTAGTTTTTTAATAAAAAGTTTTTTTTAATAGCTATAATTATTATATAAAGTTTATAATATTTATAGCCTATAGCTTTAATTAGTATTAATTTTATTATATTAATAAAGTTATAATTAATTATATAATAAGTTTAATTAAATTATAGGCTATTATATTTAAGTATTATATTAGTAATTATAATTAATATTAATAGCTATAACTAATAAAGATAGTTAAATTAATAAATATACTTTATAATAAACTTAGCTTAATATCATAAATAAGTTAATTAAAGATCTTTTAATTAAAATAAAGAAAAAAGGCTAATATAACTATTAAAAGATAAACCTATAAGTAATATTAATATTACTTAATTAAAGTAATAATTATACCCCTAAGGTAAATAAATTTTATATAATTTTAATTTTTAAGATATAGGCTTATTATAAAGGCCTTATTATTTAAGCCTTATATATAAAGTTAATAGCTTAATAGCCTTATTAAGCTAATAATAAAAGAAAAATAAATAATAAATATTACTTAAAAAGAATTTAAAAAGATATTATTATATTTATAGCCTTATTTAAAAATATTAAAATTATAAAATAATAATAATAAAATGATTTTAATAATAAAAAAAAAACTATAATATATATTAAAAAAAATTAAAGTAATTAATAAATATTAAATATTACCTTTTAAAATTAAGTATTACTTAAAAAATATTATTATTTAAATTAATATATTATAATTAATTTAAATTACCTTATTAATTTAATAATAATTATTTAACTTAATATAATATTATTAATAAGTAAAAAATATTAAAATTAAAAAAATAATTATAAATATATTAAGCCTTTTTAAAGTACTTATAAAGTTAATATTTATTATTAAATTAAAAAGAAATATAATAAAGGTAATTAAATTTATAAAAGTTTAATATAATTATAAATATTTAAAAATATTATAATATAATATAATATTATTTTATTTAAGAAATTAATATTAAATACTTTAAAATATATATTTAATTATTTATTTAATTATTTTTTTTAAGTTTATATATTAGCCTTAAAAGGTATTTAAGTATCTTTAAAGTCTATTATAATTTAAATATTTCTTACTTTTTAAGTAATAAAGCTTTATTAAGTTAATATTATTAAGCTATTTACTTTAATTATAGCCTAAATTTAAATATATTTAATTTAGCTAAAAAGCCTTACTTTTTAACTAGTTAAAATCTTTTTCTTATAACCTTACTTTAAAGGATATTATACTTTAATTATTTAATATATAATAAGTTATTTAGCTTAACTTTCTTTTTAATTATAATTACTAATAATAATATAGCTATATTATTATAATACCTATTATTAAAAAAAGCTTAAAAAAACCTAATTTTAATAAGTCTTATTTAATAAAAGATTAAAATATAATCCTTATAATTAGGCAAGTTCTTATAAGTATTAATTAAAATAATTATAATAGGCTTTATAACCTAATTATTAAAATTAAATTATATTAAAAATTAAAAATAATAATAATTATATTAAGCTAGCTTTTTTTAACTATAAGATTTTCTAATTTATATAGCTATATCTTAATAACCCTTAAATTAATATAAGCTTTTTTAATAGTAAAATATAAAGCCTTTAGATTTTTAAATAGGCTTTTAATAAAAGGTAGTTATAATAAAGGTAAAAAATATTCTTTAAGGCTTTTTATTTTAGCTTATATAGTAAATAGCTTTAAAATATTAAAAAGTAATTAATAAAAATATTATTTATATTAAAGAAAATAAGAAATATATAATATAAAATAAATAAAAGAGAGGTAATTATAAGGTTTTATAAAAGGAAAATATATTAAGTTTTATATAGGTTTAGGCAGGTTATTAAAAGTTAATAACTTAAAGTTATAATATTAATAAAAGAAAGTAAAAATAAAAATTATATTATATAGTATATAACTAGTTTATAATTATAAAGACTAGCTAAATATTAGTATATTATTAATATAAATAGAAAATATAAATCTTATAATAATATCTATTATTAGCTTAACTTAATATTAATTTAATTATTATAATAAAGTTATAGTTAATTATATAATAGCTTTAATTAAATTCTAGGCTTTTATATATAGTAAATATTATATTAATAGTTATAATTAATATTAATAATTATAATTAATAAGTTAAGAAATATACTTTAAAAGTATAATAAACTTAGTTTAATATATTAAAAAGATTAATTTAAAATCTTTTAATTAAAGTAAAGAAAAAAGTTAATATAGCTATTAAAAGACAGTATTAATACTGCTTAATTAAGGTAATAATTATATTACTAAGGTAAATAAACTTTATATAATTTTAACTTTTAAAATATAGGCCTATTATAAAGGCCTTATTATTTAAATATTTATATAAAAAGTTAAAAGCTTAATAGCCTTATTAAGCTAATAAAAAAAATCTAATAATTAAAATAATAATATATTATATTAAGGAATTTAAAAATATTATATTTACTTATTTACTTATAAATATAAAACTTTAAAAATATACTTTAAAAAATATAATTTTAATATAATATACTTTATAGATATATTATTAAAAAGAGCTATTAAATTACTTTACTTTTAAGCCTATATTATTAAAAAATAACCTTTTTTTAATAATATTATTATAAAAGCTTTATTTTAATATAATAAAAATATTATAATATTAAATACCTTTAATATTTTAAATTATATAATTTTTAATATTTATTATATAATATTTTTTTTTTATTAAATATAAAAATAAATTATAAACTTTTTTTTAAAAAATTAAATTACTTATAAATAGTTAAACTTTAAATATATAAAATATATAATTTTTATTTAATAAACTTTAAATAATAAAAACCTTTTTTTTATAATTTTAATTAATAAATTAATTAAATTTAATTTTTATATAATTAAATACTTTAAGTAATAAAACTTTTACTTTAAAACTTAAAATTATTAAATATAAAAAACCTAAAATATAAGTAATTAAGCTATAAGCCAGGCTTATTAATTTTACTTTAAAAGTAAATTAAAATAAGTTATTTATTTAAATATTAATTTAAAAGCTTATTATTAAAAAATTAAAAAGTTAAAATATCCCTATAATAATACATAAAGTATAGCTAATTAAGGTCTTAAATAAGAAAATAATATAATAAAATACTTATTTTTTAATATAATATAATATAAGGTATTATATATTATATTAAAAAATATAATAACCTTAATAATAAGTCTTAAAGTTATATAGCTATTACTATAAACCTTATAATTTAATTAAATAAATAGCTTTAATTTATAAATATAAAAAAGATATTTTCCCTAGCCTTAATAAGCTAAATACTTTTTTTATTATTACCTTATTAAGGTAATTATTATTAAGGCTTTAACCTTTAAAGATTAAATTAAAATAACTAAAAACCTTAAAACCTTATTATAAAATATATTATTATATTATTAATATTAATAATAGCTATAACTATTTAATTATAATAGTCTTTAAATATATAAATAGTCTTTTAATTAAAATTAATAATCTTAATATTATAAATATTTTAAATTTATATACTTTTTTTAAGTAATAAAATATTATAAGTAAAGATCTTTTATATATTAATAAATTAATATTAATATAAAAAAATTAATTTTATAATTTTAAATTATTAAATAAGGCTTTTTAAAATATTACTTAATTTATATAAAAATTAATTCTTTATTATATATATTATAAGCTAAAAGATAGCCTTAATAAACTTAATTAATTACTTAAAATAAAGTTAAGGCCTATTAATATAATAATAAGCCTTTATTATTAATATTATATTAGGTAATAATAATAGTTAATACTAAATATAGTTTATAAAATTAAAATATATAGTTATAATAATTAAATTAATAATATAAATATTATATTATAGGAATTAAGGGCTATTATAAAGTAAAAAAAAAAATAAAAAGAGAAAAAAAAAAAAAGGTAAAGTAGAAAATAAAGGTTTTAATATTAAAGAAAAAATTATAAATATTAGTAAATTAAAGCTAGTTTAGTAAGTTAATAATAAATTAAATTAGGCTATAAGGCAATATAATATAAGGAATATAAGTTAAAAATAAATATAAATAGTTAATACTTAGGATTTTAATAATAATAAACTATATAATAAAATTTATAAAGTTAATATACTATATAATAAAAAATAAAAAATATATATTTAAAACTTAAAAATTATAATAAGCTTTAATATTTAATTAATTAAAAGTTATTTATTATAATAATAAATTATATTTTATAAATATAAAAATTAAAATAATATTAAAATATTATAATATTAAAATAAAAATAAAATTTATATTTTATTGTTTATTTATTAATTTATTAAAATATATTATTTATTTAATAAAAAATTAACTTTAAAAATAAATAATAAAATAAAAAAAATTAATATTATATAAAAAATAAAAATAAAAATTAATATATTATATTTAAAAATAAAGTATTTTTTAATATTAAAGGTAATATTAATAAAATATAAAGGTAATATATTATAAGAAATAATTATAAAAGGCTTTATTATATTTTAGTTATAGTTATAAGAAGGCTTTTTAAGAGGCTATACTTGCTATAGTAACCTAGCTAAATTAATATTATTTATACCGCTGTGTAACTACTTTTAATTTAATACCTAGATATTATTATCTACCTAAAATCTTATTTAACATAAACGCTGCATACCTCAGGTAGTGTTAATACGAAAGCCATGACGGTGTGTATTAAGAATTGGCGGTTTTTTGGGCGAGAATTCATGCTTACACTGCTCAAGCCAACATGCCCGGTCCTTCGGAGGCTAAATAAGTATCAGCAAAGTTATCCTAATGGTCACATGCAGTCTCATGATATGCAGCCGCAAGTGAGCCATGCGTTGCACAATAGAATATGAGGTATTGTACATACCCCTCAAACTGATGCATTTGTGGTTCATAATGGCGGTTCAAGGCTGACGGTCGGTCATGGTAACACAATTGAGTTGATGAGTTCCTGCTCAGGGCACATGATCAATCAAGACTTGATTGAGTCTGTTCGGTTCATCATGACTTCGACTGCTCTCATGTGTTCTTGTTCTCAATATCATGAGCTGATGTCCAATTTCCTTCACCGAAAACGATGTTACCCATGTCACCTTGATCGTGCTTCTCTTGTCCGATCCCCATATCCCTATTCCTATCCCTAGCCCGTAAATGCAAACGCAGCTGTACGAGATGGACTGACGACCGCTTCGTTGCTCGTTTCACTCATAGTATGAGGTGATGTCCCTTGCCTAGACCAATCTGACCCCTGTTCACCCCCTGGTTCGTGGACATAACCATCATCACACGACCTCCAGCTTATCCCGCATCGCGACCTGGAGCTCCCCGAGCTTGTGTGGGTCCTGCTCTCACACGTCATTGCACTTTGTCGTTGCTCCTTGTGTTTTGGTGGCTTTTTAGTGTCACATTGTGACCTCCACCTCCGCAGTTCAACGCCGACACAGCCATGAACCCATTAAGCCCAGGATGGTATCTGGTTATCATCAGTGATCAATTCAGTTTCACTGACTTTCCCGAGCTTTTTTTGAAAGGCGACCAAAACAGTTGAATTAAATAGAGAGCTCCTAGTCTTTTTGGTATTTTCTTAGGGTTCCTCCCGCTCATCAGTCAAATACATTAAATACATAAATATTGGTCTCAATCAGGGCCTTGCCTGAGCCCCTCATAAACTCTTAATTCGTACAAGCCGGCAATCAATGCCAGGGATCTTAGACGTCGAGACCGTCGACGACAACGCCCTTGTTCCAGGTCCACTGAAGTCTCCTGGCCACCTCCAACGCAGTAAAGTCATCAATCATAGCACTGACAAGATACAGGGCTGCATCAATGCCAGAGCTGACACCTCCGGATGTGACCACTCGGAGCCCACCAAGTCGCATAGCTGCGCGGCGTACAATGGATTCACGGCGGGTATTGGAATCCTTAAACGACATACTTCCCTTTCTGTGTGTCATCAAAAGTTAGTTTAACTATCTCAAGGACAATGCATGACAGAGTGGGGTATAGATGGACCACTCTCCATGTGTTACGTACCGGGCTGCCGAAGGGCGACGTCCCTGACCAGCATCGGACTTGCGGCGGATGTATGGGCTCTCGTCTTCGCCGAGATCGAATCGAAGGTTGTTGACGACGTAACGAGCGTCCTCAACCACATCGGTGCGTTCTTGAAGGTTCACAGTCGCAGCATCGCTGCAGATGTTCTCAAAGGTGGTGAGAAAGTCAGGGTGGGTAGTGGCAGACAGGCCAGAGAGGATACCCTGCTTGCCAAGGAAGAGGGCACCTGTGCAGATAGAGAGGATGGTACGCTCGCGGGCAGGGTCACGCTTCTGAAGCTCCGAGAAGTCGGTGATGAGAGAGAGGGGTTGAAGCTCCTTGGCGACGACCTCTTTGGAGTTGCCGCCGACGACAACGAGGATGTCAAAGTCCTCAAGGCGCTCGTGAGCCTCCTTGTAGGAAATCTGAGAGCCAACGACGACGCCCTGGTCGGAGATGACCTTGGGCTCAGGACCGACGATGGTGACCTCGAAGGCCTTGTTGTCTACATGGAGGGGAAACGTGATCAGCGGGAGGGGTAAAGCAAATGAATGCACCGTACACCAAAACGAGGGGTATTGACTAGGTAGTATACAGTGAGATAGAGGATACTTACTGTCAGGGTCTTTGAAATCGTGTGAAGCAGTAGTAAAGACCTCGAGCGCGCCGGCAAAGTCCAGAAGATCGAACTTTTCGTGAATGGCGAAGAGAACGTCAACGGGCTCCTGGTCAGCGATGGCCGAGGTCTTCTGCGCACTCATCTTTGCGGTATTGTTGGGGGTTTGGAAGATGGTAATAGTTGAGGAAGAATTGTGACGTGTGTTGAAGTCAATTTGAAAAAGTAGACGAGCACTAAAAGGATATGCTAGCTACCACAAAGAAGAGGTTACTGTTGTTGTTGTTGTTGCTCTTTGCTTATAGGTAGGTGATCTGGATAATGATGAGAAAGGAAGGAAAGGAGAAGCGGATGAGGAAGAGCAGGAGGGCCGGTTTAAGTACAGCAAGGAATGTTACCTATGTGGTTGCTTTGCCCTGAGTTTCCCCTCATCGATTGACGACTCAGGAACTGCAACCACCTCACCTCACCTCACCTCACTTCACTTCACTCAATCAAGTCCCGTCCCTCCCCTTCCCTTCCCTTCCTGGCCCAAAGTTGAGTGGCTCGATTTCTAGGTCAGAAGGACTCTGAGTCTGGTGTGATCATTACCCACAAAGTCATGGTACGGTCTCGTCTGCAGCTAGTATCAGGAAACTGCGGGGTTACTAGCGCGGCGGGGCTTTTCCTGAGGTTCAGGGTACCGCCGTTCGGCTGTCTCCATCGAGGGTTGGACAGGTAGAGGGGACCATGTCGGGACATCAAGCTGTGACCGATCAGCTTTCTGCCGGCCCCGCTCCCTGCCGCAACCCCCCCAAACTCATTTTCGCTTAGACCATGACTAAAGCGTTAGCCTCTGGAAGACCCCCTGTGGCTCGAGTTACAACCGCTGTTTTCAGTGAAGTCGCTGGTCGCCGAATGCTCTTCTAGCGCACAGGGGCTCCACTCGTAAGCGCCACAACTCGCACCACCTTAAGAATGGTGCACCGAAAGGCAAGGTACCGCCACGGCCAGCCGCGCCGCGCCGTTACCCATTCCCAAAAATCAGCTGCCTGTCCTAGATACTGTCAGCGAATAGCTTCACCCAATTCACATTTCTAACAGCTCCAGGTCCCTGGCTCGATATCCACACTTCTAAGGGCCTCACCATCTCGGTCTGGTCACCTCGAGTCTCACGAGCTCGGATGAGGCCGTCGAGCCCGGCATGGCTTCATCGGCGTACGTCATCTCGTCCCCTGCAGAAAACTCCATCTCCAAAACGTCGCCGGCTTGAGCTCCCCTCACACAGCGGCTCATCCCTCATGATCTTCCATCCCATCTCCTCCTTTGGATCCTGCGGCATTCATCTCCCACGTCAAATATTTTACGCTGTCCGCTGACAATTATCTCCACTCTTTAGGTCGCTCAAGGACCTCTCCAAGGTGATCGTCACCTTCCTCGCTGAGCCAACGGCTTCGCTGCCCGACGACTTGGAAAAGATCATTGATGCCTACCTCCGCCGACACCAGAAATATGATGACGCTACGGCAGATCGCTTGCAGGAAGAACTCCTGTCTATTTTTGACAAGCACGTCAAAGACAAACCTTCGGCCTTCGCACCCTTTCTGAACATACTTCGTCAACTGCTTTCGATACTTCGAACTCCCGAGCGGATATTTGCTTGGTGGGACTCGTGCTCTGCGCTTCTAGCCAAGTCATCTCCCGAGAAAGGTGTTGTGGAAGCGTCACTGGCGAATATCATGGAGATCATATCAATCGCGGAAGAGGATCATGACGGTTCTGATTCTGACCTTTCCTCCAACCCACTCATTGACCGCCTCTTCACAGGATGGATGGAGAAGCTTTACCCGTCTGTCACTGAAGCGCTTTCAAGCCTTGAGGCGAACGAGAGAATCACGCGGGAGGCTCTTGTACAGTTCGGGAAGAAGCATCCCAAGGTCAGTCATATATGCCCAACTTGTATCCATCACGCAGTTTTCTGACCTGAACAAGGAACTTTTCACTGCGCTTGATCGTTATTTTATGAAGAAACAGTATCGCAAGGCTGTCCTGCGCTTCTTGGGCGACTATCTTCAAAGCCAACCTCCCCACGTTCACCAGATTCTACAAACGCCCCTATTTGCTGATATTTTAAAATGCCTACAACATGATAGCTCAACGACCATAGTGTCAGCCGCGCTGACAGTTGTCATTATGTTACTTCCACAGATGCCAAGCTCACTAGTTCCGCATCTACCTACGCTGTTCAATATCTATGCAAGGCTATTATTCTGGTCAAGAGAACGGGCCGGGGTAGTTGAGCCTCAGCCAGAGGATGCAGATTCGTCCAATTGGGAAGAATGCAGTTATGAGGCCGAGGTCGATGATCACCCTGTCTATCATCTCCTTAACTACTATACCATTCTTTATGGTCTTTATCCCATCAACTTCATGGACTATATTCGCAAGCCTCAGAGATATCTACGTCACGCCAATGTTGCAAATGCCAACGATATGGAGGTTCAGCCTACCGAAATTCGAGACCAATCAGAAAGATTCCGGCAATGCCATTTACTTCACCCAAACTTCTTCACCCTCACGATTGATTCGGAAAAGACGGATTTTGGCCGCTGGATCAAGAGCGAGGCCTCAGAGGTCGTTGCTAAGTGCATGGCTTTGTGTCTCGCAAACGATTCCAATCAGTCTTTCGGGCAGCCTTTATCTCTATCTGAAGCGCCTCCATCGAACGAGGGATTTGTCAAAGAAAACCAACCTTCTCTTCCTATGACGACGACTGAATCCCACAGCGGTTATCGTTTGACTACATCCGCAAGTACGGACTCGTTAGCGAGTAGTCGTCGGCCGTCAGCTCTAATTCGTCGGGGTTCCCAATCAAGCATCCCATCAACTCGGGATTCTATTGATGCCAGGATAAGAGAACCAAACGCCGACAGTCCGACCCTTGGTCCTCATCTCATCTCATCTTCTTCTCATACACAACTACAGGACATGATCCAATCTAACAAGGTCATCAAGTCCGGTTTGCATCAGTCTTTGGCCAATGATAGTGTGCCATCACTATCACTCAGCAATCAAGATTCCGTGGCTGATCGGCCTGGCCCATCGCTACTGGGCGCTCCACCAACTATCAGCACGCCCCTTTCCTTGACTGAGACGAATACACAAATGGCTCATCTACAACGCCAGATCCTACTGTTGCAGAATGACCTAAATTTTGAGAGGTATTTGAAACAACAACATATGGCCCACATCGGTGACTTGCGCAGACGGCACATGGAGGAAGCAGTGACAGAGGCAGAAACACAAAATCTCCTCATCACAAACCGTAACTTGAAGCATCGCTTTGAGGAAGCGAAGAAAGCGGAGATGCAAGTTCGGCGGGATTCGGAGAAGAGTCGTGCCCTTGCAAAGAAGTGGGAAGCTGACCTTTCCACCAAGCTTAAGAAGCTGCGTGACGAATCAAAGCGACTCAAGGCCGACTATGAAGCTCTCCAGAAGGAGCTAGACAACTCCACGGCGGAACGTGATAAGTTGAGGGTACTACTGTGCGAGGCCGAAGTCAAGGAGGTCAATTGGAAGCAGAATATGCAGTCCATCGAAATTCACAGCGCTGAAATTGATCGCCTAAAAAGTGAAGTCGACAGGTTGACAAAGGTTGAACGTGATTTCCAGGCCAAGGAACTCGAGCAACAAAGGGCAATCGCTGCCGCCGCAGGTGCGGAGAGCAGAGTTGAGGCTCTGAACCTTCAGCTCGCCAGTCGAGAGAATGAAATCGAGCGTACTAGGAAGTTGTTCCAGAACCAAGTTGCAACCCTACAAGCGAAGCTATCCGAGGCGCAGGAGGAAAGAACTCTACCGTCTCGAGATAGCAAGGCAGCAATTCAGGCAATGCTCGCCGCGAGTCGAGAGAAGCAAGCTGAATTACAGAAGCAGTGCGACCTGCTGATGCGCAAATACACCGCCCTGCAATCATCGTTCCTGGATATGAAGACGGAAACGAAACCAAGACACCTCAGGATCGAGACCTCGCCAGATGGAGAGCATGATTCGTCATCCATATCAACGAGCCCCGTCATGATGAAAACGCGGCCACAGCGTGTGCTCTCAAGCCCAGACATGGCAGAGGGCACTGCATACAATGTCACGCCACCTCTCGGGCACAAACCCGAGGCTGCCTTATCACCGAAGTCAGGGGGTTGGGCACATCCACCAGGGTCTCCATTGGGAACAGATGCATCATCTCTATCCATGAGCCCGGATCACCAGCGATTCGGACGAAGTGATGGGGGACGATTACTTGCCAGGAGTCACTCTGACTTATTTGCCAGCGCAACACACAATCGACTACGTAAAGATTCGAAAGACAAGGGTAAAGAGGAGGCAGGCGCGAAAAAAGACAAGAAACCATCGGCGTTAAGGGGAATCCGGGGCTTCATGTATGAATGAGAACATGATTGTGACAGGGTGAGCAACGGCGATACTTGATATATTTGCGTACATATAGCAGTCATTTTTAAATAAATCGTTGGGCTCGTCGCCATCCACCTCATTTGGCCAGCATCACTGAATAACAAATAATGCATCACCGTATTCTAAGTAGGACACGAGTACGAAAAATACCAGCGATATTAAAGAATAAGCAAGCTGCTGGAGTGCATGTCAGAATTGGATTCCAGGCACAAAGATGCATACACACGGTAGCGCATGTGGATTATCAGTCTAATAGTCGGTAGTACGCCAGCACCTTCTCTCAGCAGCATTCACCATACTGACCAACTTGTGACATGACCTGGGGCGGTCAATGTATGAGATTGTCGATTATGTCCCTACATGAGCATCAAGCTGAGATGGATGTCTGGTAAAGATTCATGACCTCTGCCATCATTGTGTTTCTTAACAATTGGACGGCTTCCGTAGCTCAGTTGGTTAGAGCGTCGTACTAATACTTCATTCCGAGTATCCGGTAATGCGAAGGTCTCAGGTTCAAGCCCTGGCGGGAGCAATCCCAGTGCCTTCCAGTTGTTACCTTTTGCATTTTGTCGCACTGCGAGCTATGTTTGTGTTTAACAGACGTGCTGAGAAGTTGATGCGTGGTATCCTTGCCATGGGATGAAGCTGGTGGAGGAGCTCAATGCCTTACGCAAATAGGGCTAAATGGCTTGTTGCGGAATAGGGGTGTGTGTAATGCATATCAGGCAGGAAATAATAAATAATGAAAATAGATGTGGATGTAGGTAGGTCAGAACAACACCCCTGACCTTACCCGGAACATGCCCCTGTAAGCAAGGAAAAAGCAGGGCAGAAAAATTAAAACCTAGAATATAGCCTAGCTAAGAATTAATTGCTAATTAATTACTAATCAATTATAACTATTTTTTATATTTTATTTTTAATTAAAATAATAACTTTTTAATAATATTTTTTATAAATATATTTATATAAAAATTTTATATTAATTATTATTTTAATATTATATAGTTTTTTATATTATTTTTAAATATAATTATTATAATTATAAAATAAATAACTTTTATTTAAATTTAATATAATTATAATAATATAAAATACTTATAATTTTAATATTATTATTATATTTAATATATTAATAATTTAAATATAATTTAAATATAATTTATATTTAAATATAATATAAATAAATATATTATATTATATAAAAATACTTAATAAAATATCTAATTAATTACTAATTAATTAGTAATGCATTATAGCTTTATATTAACCCAGAACATGCTCCACTTTTCCTAACCAATCAGCTTAAATTAGGCATGTTCCGGGGTTTAAATTTCCCGTCCCGCTTTTTCCTCGCTTACAGGGGCATGTTCCGGGTCAGGTCCGGGGTGATGTTCCGGTTTACCTACATCCACAAATAGATGGGCTGTAATGGTATTTCTCTCTTTTTCTCCTTTTCCCCTTGCCTGGCGCATGGACTTTAAACGGACTGGCTGCTTATGATGGTGATGTGACTCAGTCGCTCTTGGGTAGGTAGTCACCAATAAATGAGATCGCGATCTGTGGGCAGCTGAGCGGTCAATTCCCATTGTGTCTCTGACTGTGTTTTGATATACGTCATTTTGTTCTGTACGTGACCATGTCTTGGGACATGATTCTCATCTGATGATTCAGATTGAGAAGCTAAAGGTCTGATAAAGATTACTAGAACAGAACTTAGTGTAGCCCTTTGTTCTTTTGTGGAAAAAATGTCCTTTGAATGTGATTAAACTCGACTCGGGCTGTTTGTGGTTCAGTTTTAATGTTGGCACACCATTTCCTTTTTTCATGGGGTAGAGATTTACAGGGGATGACAGCTTGTGTGATTGTGGGGGAGAGATTTGGTGAGGGTAGTATCCGTACTCTGTACGTCTAAGAGAATTAGGGTTTTCAATAATAAAGGAAGCGTATTTTCCGGTCTAGTAAGAAGGGGAATGAATCAATGGCCAGGTACGGAGTCCTCCTACAAGACTTCCACGGAAAACAATTCTAGCTGAGCTGTGTCATTTCGCAATTTGACCGGGGACACGGTCATGGCCATGGCCATGGTATCCAGGATGCATCTGGCTGCAATGCCGATCTGGTTCGCTCCAGCCGCATGCGGATAATAACCGATAGACTCGCTTCTCGCCCAATCTGAGCAATTTTCTAGTCGACTACTGTATGTAGGTAATCGGACCCCCGCGTATAAGTGCCTATCGAGAAGCTGGTTGGCTGGTTGGTTGTGATTGAGCCGCTCCCATTGTCATGTATGATGGAACAGGTGCGGGATAACTGCAGCGAGAGGCTGTGCTTGAGAGAAGTCGAGATTGGAGAGGATAGCGGTGAGGACAATTGAGCCGAGGAATGGGCACATCGGAACTGGAACTTTTGCAGATGCGTCGTTTTGGTGTTTCTTCTGGTGGTACCTGAAGTCTGGTGATGATAAGACAAAACGTTCTAGTCACTCGCTACACGGACGGCCATTGTGTGCACTGATGGATGATGGCTACCATGGAAGGTAAGGAACTCCTACCTAGCGCCTAAGGAACTCACCTTAACTAGTCATGGCTGAGGTGTACCGTATTTATCGCTGGAATTGAGAACATGGATCCTCAACTGACAATCTGACAGGGACAAAGCCGTTGACTCGTGGATGGAAATGACGTAGAGGATGAGAGCCACGTGAAGCACTCTGGGCCGTTAGCGCATGTCGTCAGCGGACCTGAGGCTCCTGAAAGGCCGCCCGTGCGTTCTAGTTTCAGCGGGGTCGGCTAGCGAATTTCCAGTGGACTGGGCCTTGAAGAGGCACCTGAACCGACAGGGGGTGATGGCTGAGCCAGTGCAAGGCCTCTGGTGCTGTTATCACGGATCTAAGGACAACCTATGGATGTCTACAGATCTCCTAAAGATCTCTACAAAGAGAACTTTGAAATGGGGTTTACTCCTTTACATTCTGCCCTCTCGCTTTGAGGAGCTATACGCAAGTCGTATCGAGTACGATTACAAGATCTCCATCGACGCCTGCTTCCTAATGTACTTGACTCATTGGATAACCTAGGTACCTTGGAATTACTACCTACCTAGGTATTGTCATTGTTTGTTGACTTCGTTACCACTGTCAACCATCCATCGCGGATGCCGCCGCTCAACGTCGGGTTTACTTAATCTGTGTCTCTTCCTTCAGCCCTCAGCTCTACGCTCATGATCGATCATTCTACGCCAACTCTACCTCTCAAAAATTGTCTTCCATCTGCATTATCGATAATCGATGCCCTAACTTCTGCGCCCGAGATCCCTCCATTACCTACACGCCCCTAGGCATGAAATTCAAATAAGCATCCTTCACAATAAGAAAGAGTTATAAGCTACCTACCTTACCTTACCTTACCTTACTATACCGACACCACCACCAAGAACCCCCGACCCTCTTTTCTTCTGCGCCTATCTTTTTTTACCCTTTCCTCTCTTTCAACCACTTCAGCTTCTTTTCTTCTTCCATTTCTCTCTCTTTTTTGCTTCTTCCCTTCTTTTTAGTGCGCGCCGGGTTTCTTTCTCCCCCCTTTCATTCCCTTCGTCCTCTTCTAAGAGGGAGGTCCCAAAGTCCCCCTCCCCCCTCTTGGCAAACGACGCGACCATCACCAATAATCATGTCGTCGCTCGAAGCCAAGATCGTCGTCCTCGGCGCCCAGGGCGTTGGGAAGACGTCTCTGGTTATGAGATACTGCAAGGGCGCATTCAACCCGGCTCAGATCACTTCTACCGTCGGTGCCAGCTTTCTCACAAAGCGCGTCGTTGACTCTGACTCCGATACCGTTGTGCGCCTTCAGATATGGGATACAGGTCGGTTTTGATAAGGAGCCAAACAAGTTTATATTCGCTTATGTACTGACGCCAACTCGCAGCCGGCCAAGAACGCTTTCGTTCCATATCACGCTTGTACTACCGTGGTGCAAACGCCTGCATTCTCTGCTACAGCATCACAGACGCACAGTCATTCGCCGACATGGGTGTATGGCTCATGGAACTTCGACGAAACCTCCCTCACGATGTCGTTCTTCACGTAGTCGGTACAAAAGCCGACATTGTCGCCCGCGATCCCTCAGCCCGCCAGGTCCCATTCGAACGTTGTATCGCATACGTCGCTGAGAACCTCGCCCCAGGCATGGGCAGCACGCCGCCTCCAACCGCAACCCCTTACCACATACCGACGCCTATGTCGGGTGGCCAGGCAATGTCCCCTCCATCTATGGAGCCTCGGAGCCCCAGCTCGAAGCGAAGCTCTGGTTTCTGGGCACAGGAAGTTGGCTGGGATGCTTGTCATGAAATCAGCGCCGAAACAGGAGAGGGTGTCGAGGAAGTCTTTCGTGTTGTCACACGGAAGCTTGTTGAGCAGAACCGCAAGATGCAACAGGCCCTTCTAATGGCCACAGCCATCCCTGGTACACCAGGCTACGAAGCCGGCATGGACGGAGGCTATTTTGCAGGTGCAGACGCACGAGGGAGTTTCCGAGTAGGCCGCGATCGTCGAAGTTGGCTCTTCTCGCCAGGTTTCTCGCCCGCCGTCACGGTCGAGCAGGCGGGAACCCAGGAGCAGACACAAGCAGACGGTTGGGATCGAAAAGAGCGCAAGAAGTGCTGTTGATTTTCTTGATTGCCGATACGAAACTAGACGAACAAGGACGATATGATTTGATGGAAAGAGATGTAGACGTTGTATGGACATAGGAAATGAGGTCATGTCTACAACGAATTCCCCACGGCAACGACGGAGGAGGAGCTTTAGGATGGTTTCGACGACTGAGCGCATATGTTTGATACCCGGTCTTTTTTCGTGTTTCTCATTTTTTGCTTTGTTTTATAGGTCATGTTTTGTGGTGCGGGTTGGTTCACAGTCGGGGTGTTTTTCGTCTTTGATACTGGCAGCCTGGTCCCGGCTCATTTACTATTTCTGTCCGCAAATGCATAATTTCTTTCCTCCTTTCTCCTTTCTCTTCCTGTCTTCTCTTCTTGTCTTCTCTTATATTCATTCAGTTCATGCATGGTGCATCAGGCGGGTCTTCTTTTGTTTTACTGTCTCTCAATTGGGAGTTGGACGAGAGGGTCGTAAGAGGTAGATTTTTCCATTTCTGACTTAGAACATACTATGCATCACTATTTTGTTTAAAGCCCGTCTGTTGACATCCCCGTGTCTCCTGTTTATGGCCAAGGCACCTTAACTCTCTACTATGTTCACGGACTGGTGTGATTTCCACGTGCTGACGGGACCTGTAGTGAGTGAGAGTGGCTCAGCCGGCAGCATCCGGGATACCCCACCCCCACCTGTTCCGGTCGGAGGTCGGATGTGTCCTGCCCCGCATCCTCCGTTATCCGCTATCCCGCACCCGGAACTAGGGCAGGTAGGTATGGGATTGAAAACTGCCACCACCACCAGTCGACTTTCACTACCTACTTTCTTGACACCCTCTTAAGCCGCTGATCCTCCACCCTTTCCCCCATCTCTGTCCCCCCATATCACTACTTGCTGGCCTCGACCTCGAAACAATGGCCCATCCTCAAGGAAACCTCGCAAACCTTCTCCCTCCTTCGTGGAAAACCTCGGTAACCGCTTGGCTAGCTGAGGATACGCCTTCATTCGACTACGCCGGCTTCGTTGTCGGTGACGGTCCCCGCGTCGCTACCCTCTGGGGTAAATCCAGCGGCATCATCGCCGGCCGACCCTTCTTCGATGAGGTCTTTACGCAGTGCGGCTGCACCGTCGAGTGGCATGCTGAAGAGGGAACAGCTGTTGACCTGAGCAATGGCAAGCATCGAGTCGCAACGGTCAAGGGTCCTGTTCGTGGAATTCTCCTTGGTGAGCGCGTTGCTCTCAACACACTCGCACGATGCTCTGGCGTCGCTACCAAGAGCCAGAGACTTGTGTCTATTGCGCGTGAGGCGGGGTATACAGGTGTGATTGCAGGAACACGAAAGACGACGCCGGGATTCCGCCTCGTTGAGAAGTACGGCATGCTAGTCGGTGGCGCGGATGCCCACAGAATGGATCTCAGCGCCATGATCATGCTCAAGGATAACCACGTCTGGAGTCGAGGCAGTATCACCGATGCTGTCAAGGCTGCCAAGTCGGTTGGTGGCTTCAGTATGAAGGTTGAGGTTGAGGTCCAGAGCGAGGCCGAGGCTGACGAAGCAATTGAGGCTGGCGCCGATGTAGTCATGTTGGATAACTTCACTGGTGATGGTGTCAAGGTTGCTTCAAGAAGTCTCAAGGAGCGATGGCAAGGGAAGAGGCACTTCCTGCTCGAGACATCCGGTGGGCTTCAGGAAGATAACTTTGAGGCTTACTTGTGTAATGGTGAGTACTCGGAAGGCTTTTTGATGAGCATGTTGGTGCTAACGCACTCCAGATGTCGATATCTTGTCAACAAGTTCTATCCACCAGGGTGTGCCGCACATCGATTTCTCTCTCAAGATCGAGCACTAGGCCAAGATAATAAAAGTATATTGATATCCACAAACATCAAGGATTCGTTCTGTTGGCAAATCCAAGTCCAAGGTTGAACAACTTGATGATATTCATCTGCCTCGGAAGTATCTCTACCATCGATAGTAAAAGAATCAGCCATCCTAGCTTCCACATTTGGCCCTCCATTTCGATGATGGCTTGAAGGATCTTCTTTCAAGACGTATGCTTCCTTCTGCTGTTCGGGGGCTTGGGGGTGTCACAACATGATAACATCACGCTACTCTGAAATCCTCGTCGATAGAACATACAAAGCAGGGTTGGAGGAGCAAGAGTCAGCAAGACGACGACGAATCTCCTCTTCGACAGGCCAGTGCGATTGTCGGCAATCTTTGGTTCAAGTGCTAGGGTCACCACCGGGCACAAACGTAACTATTGGCTTCTCCTTTGCTTCCGATCTTCAATTTCTTCAGTCGTCTTTCGTTCCTTGCTCATCCATGCAGATGTTTCTGTCCCCTGATATTTCAGCACAGCTTTCCAGGTATACTCCTCGTCATGTAAACATCAAGGAAGATAGTCGGAGCTTTGAGCATGCCTTCGACATAGTATAACCGCGACGAGGGCCAAGGCCTTGTGGCTGACCCATGCCTCAGGCTACTATGCACTATACAAATAATTCAAGTCTATTGCATGTATTCGAAGTATATTGGGATCTTAATGAGCCCAGGAAGACATGGATTGACGAAGTACAACGGGACATGCTCAAGTACCACGACATCACAGTATTACAATCGAAAGGGGGCCTTGGCAAATCTTGGGTGCCATTTTGTCTATCGACATGCAACCGTCTGTAGGAGGCATTCATCAAACACCCTTTTGTAAAACCCCAAAACGTCCGTGGACAAGAGTCAATTCACGCATGACTCACTACCAGGGAATGAAAAGAAGAGACAACGCGTTTTTGAAACAACTTGCACAGGCACTCTTCGTTAATCCTCATTCCTTACGCGCCCTCCATTCCTATCTG
Source organism: Fusarium sacchari (assembly GCA_017165645.1). Taxonomy (NCBI): domain Eukaryota; kingdom Fungi; phylum Ascomycota; class Sordariomycetes; order Hypocreales; family Nectriaceae; genus Fusarium; species Fusarium sacchari. Next base: position 731,587 of record JADANP010000002.1, read on the forward strand.
ATATCATTTTCATAGACGCCAGGCATGTAAAGTCAAGACCATGAGAAGAAAAAAAGTTGGCCAGGTGGCCCCATGTTGAGCAAAGAAGATCGTAAAGTACGATGATGCGTAACGTACATTGAGAATCGAAATGAAGAAGAAAAAGGGAAACAGTTGCTGTAGACGTGGTCTAGGGGGCTACGTCTTCTGCCACCTCACTAGATACGAGTGCTCGCCAACCAAGACATGCTGGGATTCCTCACACCCGCGGACGATGTAGAAGCGTGCCATATCCGTTCATCAGATAGCCTGAGCTTAGACAGTTACGCGCTTCTCGCCCTTGGGCTTAAGAACGTTGTCACCGTAGCGGCCGCCGAAGTTACCTGCCAAGTTAGCGATGTTTGCATCATCAGCACTGAGATGGGACTTACCCTGAGGGTTGTAGTTGCAGACAGTGTACCAAGAGGGGAAGCTGAGAACAGTTCCGGCAGGGCACTTGACAGTGGCGCAGCCAACCTTGGTGGAGTCCTTCCAGACAACCTGAGTGAAGTGACCGTAGAGGTCAATGTTCATATCAGCAGGAGGGTTCTCCTGGCCGTAGAAAGCCCAGTTGGCCATCTCGTTGTTGTACCACTGGTTGGTAATACCACCAGCAGCAGCCTTGTTCTTGAGGCCATCAATATCGCTTGTGGCACCCCATGAAGCGAGGTTCTGGCCGTAGCCGCCATTGCCTTGATCCCTAAAGATATGTCAGTAATCAATTCTTAGTTCACACACGTCAACTACTTACATGTCATGCTCGAAAACACAACCGTTGGCGGTGTTCTCGGCGTAGCCGGCGAGCTCATCATCCCACTCAAGGGCAGAGGCAGAGTGGTTAAGGCGGTGGATGTTGTGGTAGGCGAGCATAACAGTGTTATAAGCACCATCCAGAGAGAGGTCATCGCCGCCGCTAGCAGGAACCTCAACCTTGGGCTCAGCAACCTTGGTAGACTTAGCGACAACCGTTGAGATGGTAGTCTTGGGCTTCTCGACGACGGGTGCGGGGGACTCATAGACGGTCTCCTTGGTAGACTCAGGCTGGGGCTCGACAGTAACGACCGTAACCTTGGGAGCCTCCTCGGTGGTTGAGGGCTTGCTGACAGGCTTCTTGACCTTCTTGGGCTTCGCAGCCTCCTTGGTGGTCGAAGGAGCTGTATACTTGGGAGCGGGAGCTTCCATAAACACAACGCCAGTGGGCTTTGTGGCCACAGGAGCAGTGGTCTCGGGCTCCTCGCCAGCAACAACAGTGACGGTAACAACCTCGTAGACCCACTCAGTCTTCATCTCTCGCTTCTCAATCTCTCTCTTCTCGAGAGCATTTCGAATAGGGCTGGCCGAAGCCAAGATGGCGCTAGCGCCGAGGAGGAACATAGACGCCTTCATGGTGATCGGTGAACAGGCACAAGACGGAATGGGGTGAGCTGGAAATAGAGTCAGTTATATAAGCTTGGGAGATATTAGGTGTGGCTGTTTTCAGTTGAGCAAACGTTAGATCAATGCCGCTTAGCAATAGTTGTTTTCGTGTCTTTGATGAATGCGACGAGGCTAATATGTAGTGAGGGTGGAATGGTGTTTCTTGTGGGGAATGTTTGAACGTGTAAGACATTTGGTGTTGAGACAATTTCGTGTGAAGTAAGATGCAGAAAACATCGATATATCGAGTTGAAGGGAATTTTCCCTGCTGGATACTTAAGGGACTCATGGCCGCTATCGAAGGTGACAAAAGACATGGCTCTGCTTCGGCGATGTTCTGTCGAGGACAAGGCCGAGTCGGTGTTGTGAAAGGGAGGATATCGATAAAGACTCCCTCAAGGACCGGGGTTGGTGGAGAACAAGGCGAGACAAAGAGGGCGAACACAGATAATGGATGCAGGTACAGAAATGCAGGGTTCAGACAATAGTGGTTCAGACTGCAGTATGCTTACCTTTTTGTGGTGGGTAGTGTCTGTAGATTGGATTGACGTTGGATTTGATTCAGAACCAGTCTGGTGAGCGGTTGACAGCACTGCTGAAGTTGAGATTCCGTCTAGGAGTCTCGAAAAGAGTTTTGGTGTGGTTGAACAACGACTGAAGTTCAACAATTGAAGGAGTGACAGAAGGATGAACCGAAGGAAGGACGACTTGATCAACTTTGCTTTGCGATACCGAAAGGTGAGCTCAAGAAGATGAGGGAGGTCTTGGGACTATATCAACGGTTCAACCGGAGGCTTGGCTTTAAAGTTTTGGTTTTGAAGGAGTGGACTGCAATGTCGTAGACACGCAAACAAAGGAGTGGCAGGCCCTGCTATCGTTCGACGAAGACTCTTGGAGGGGGGTGAGGGAGAGGGAAGAAGAGTCGAGATGGCTTCGGAGCGGACGACGACGTTAAAAAAGAACTGCTCGGCGGGTCGCAGACGGACAGCCACTGCTAGCCCAGTAGCCCAGGGGCGATTGGCTAGATGGTGCGGTATTGATTGGATGCTTTGCAGGGGGTATCTGGGGATCTCGCGAGCCTGCAATCGAGTGTGAGCTGGGGTGTGGTGCAGGGGACGAGGCCGGGGGTGTGTCGTTCGAGAATGAACCTAGTTAACGTACTATCAGAGTAGAGAGCGGCAACAGCGAGAAGCTGTTAGTGCAGTGCAAGACGAGCGAATGAATGAGAAATGCGAATAAAGTGAGCGTGAATAGTGGGTAGTTAGTTTGTTGAAAGAAAGAAAAAAAGCGGAGAATGAAGTTGATTTTGAGGGAAAGTGAAGGGAGGTCCCAAGAAGAGATGAGGCTGCCAATGTTTTGGCTCCAGCTACAATGCGGTACGTTGCCAAGGGCCGTCGCAGTTGGCAAGCACTGGCAGAGTGACCACTTAGGTACTAAGGTAGTTGGCACTGACAGTGACACCCGAGTGCTGCCCTGAGATTGCCTCCCTCCTGCCTAGGTATGTACGTTGTTTGGGTTGTTGTTGTTGTCCTGGGCAGGGCAGTTGCTAGAAAGACCCCTGGAACGCGGGCTGGAATACGCTAGTGCATCAAGCCAGTGGAGGGGTGCGTTAGACTGGGCGCTAGAAAAATGGCGGGAATGGATGCTGCAAGGCACCCAGGAACGAATCATGCATCATCAGCCCGCCGTGCCTTGAATGGGACAGGATGGGAGGTACCTTATTGATGAGCGTGGCTTTCACAGCTAGCACTGCGATATTGAAATCCAGCCCGATTTACTTACATATCTAATGGTATTGATTGACTGTCTAGGTAGGTAGGTAGCATTTGAAAGGGGCTCGTAGAATCCTCGCTCTCGCAGCTATTGACTGAATAGCTCGGCGCTCACGCTATGTATGTATTATTTTTTCACAGCGCAAAGCAATCTCCTCGAGGACGATATCTTCGGCGTACGGCAGACGCACGGGCCTTGAGCCACGATGATGAAACTCGTGGCTTCCAGTAGGTACTCGATCCCCTTTTTCCTGTGTGCGCAGCATTGACGCCTCTGATGAAAGACTGGACGGTACCTGCATTTACCTTAGGTGCTACCTATTGGTAGGTTCCAATTTCTTGCTGTGACACCGGGCACGCATCAGTCCAAATGTCCCACCTGACGACTGCCGCTGATCGACTACAACCACAAACACCTCCATCATAATCGCAACCCAGTGACTTGGTAGAAACATATCGGTTTCAATGCGATGATCACACATATCTACGTGGTATCTACGTACAGAGATTTGGCTTCTACAGCATAGTATCGCAGGATTGCATTGCTGCAGCATTGACTGCATAGGCGGGCAGCTAATCAACGCAACACACGATCCAGGATTGGGACCCTTGCTATGCTCAAACACAGTGGAAAAGAGTAATCAACTGGTTCAGATCCTAACAGGCCTGGCCCTGGCCCAAGGTAATTACCAGTCATCTCAGCTCTGACCTGTGTATTCGGCTGTTGGGTGTTTGATGCTGGCTTTGGCAGTGGTGAGGCAGGCTGTTGGTGTTGGTGTTGCTCATTGACGTAGCATCCGTCCCCTCATCTCATATCCGGTTCTTTTCCTTTCGAGTGCCGGGCTATCCCATCCCCCGGTCTCATCATACTTACCTAAACGAGACGATTGACTTTCTAACTTTTGCTCCTGTATTAAAACCTTGTCGGGCTCAACAGTCCAGACTCGGTGGAAGCTCGACTCTTTGTTCATCATTTCCTGTCGAGATGATCCCCACTCGTCCCCCACTGGTGATCATGCTGGAGTAGAAGGATGTCAGAGAATGCTTCGCAGAGCTTGGCCTGCTTGCGTGGACATGGAAGCCACCTCGGAAGCCAAACCCCAAGTCTCAAGCCCCCCCGGGTTTGATCAATTTCAGTTGTGAGCATTTTACCACATGCGTGTTGGCCCGTAACCTTATAGGGATAGGTCTAATACCAGTACCTCTGTAGTCAATACGGATACACTTTGCACCTACACCGTAGATTTTGAGGGTCCATTGACTTCCGGATGCAGTGTCATACATACTAACTAGAGCCTGACGGGAAGGAATACTACCTAGATACCGTCGATAAAGATCACGATCGTGTTAACGGTGAGGGTTTGTATTATGCCGGGTCCTACACATACGCACGCACGGGTTTGTATGTGATCAATCGACAGTATGTCAGCATTAACAAATACGAAACGCATTCCTACCCTGGCCTTAGCCATCATCTCTCTTCGCTTCCATCGCATTGATTCTGATTCTGTAAGAGGCAAGCTGAGCTGAGCAATTGGTTGACTGGGAGTACGTACCCCTCCACCCCTTTCTCACTGGCCCTTGCAGTTGTCGATGTGGCGCGTGCTCTGACGATCCATCTCCGATGGATGTGGCCAATCAACGTAGCAATCGTCGGCCTCATCTCCATCAAACAAGCTATTCAAGGGTGGTGTAGCGGGCTGTTGTGGGGCTTCCCTGCAGCTGCATGTCCGAAAACCCGCTAATAAACCCGGCTCTCTTCTTCCCCATGCGCTTCTAGCATATCTGAAACTGAGCTAATTAGAGGCGACCTTGCTGCTCCGTTCTTCATCTCCCATCCAAGGCCTAACTTTTCCTTTCTGACAGTATCAATTTATGAGAACATTTCATTGCTTGATATCAAACTGGCAAATGCCGAGCTACCCTTGCAAACCGTTTGAACAGTCGAAATATGCTCGATTTCGCGAGCCGTCATTCTTCTATGGCTTGGCTATACCCAGCAGAGCCAGCTCCGTTCGTGGCCACGGACAGTTCGGCTCGTCGTTGGTTTCTCTGCATGTCACCCTTGGACGGTCCCACAGAAGAAGGAGATTGGTTGTGTTACAGAATGATTACCTCTGCTTCATGGTTTAGAACTAGAGATACTCATATGATGGCCTTGGAGAGCAAAAAAATTTCCGACAATGTGAAAAGGTGTCAAAAATAATTAGTGTAGAGACCTACCAAGTCTATCCTGAAATGGTCGAGATTTTTACATCACTAAGGATCTTGATTTTAAGTCTTCTTGCGGGTGACGACCAATATCCAGAACCGAACGGTAGGACAGCTCGAGGTTGGTAGCTACCTCAGTGTCATATCGTCAATGGCTTACTTTCAAATCGTCGACACAATAAACTGATTCGTCGCTGATCATCAGAGTCCGGCTTCGCTAATACACATGATCCCTTGATCAGCCGTATGGCAGTATACTACTTTACTTCCTGAATTATCAATCTGCCTACCTCTTTCTACCTAACTTATACTTCTCACACCCCTCTCAGCACGTACATACTCCTCCCTTGGACACATTGAGCTCAGCCATCAACGCATTTGTCTTAAACCCATCGAGTCGATCACAGCGACTCAATACCGACTTCCGAGCTTGGGAGGCATGACACGCAATCCACAACTTTTCCATGTTCTAACAGGAAAGGGACCAGTGATTTCCATTGGAGAGAACACCGGACACAGTGGCGCTGAACTTCATTCCTTGAGTGCACCTCGAACAACTTTATCCTCGCTTCTAAACCAAAACCATAATATTTAGTTCGCTCGCGGCTCTGCTAGAGTTCGAGTATTACGTGGCCGGCCTCTAAGAGCTGTATCAATTAGGAAGTCCAGCCTTGTCACCGGCAGCGCCGAATTCGTCTATCGAGTTTCAGGCCCATAGACAATGATGATCGGTAGCTCCGGGCCTGGAAACAGGTAGACAGGCAAATAGAGGCCGAGGTTCTACGGTCCAATATTGATGGACTGAAGATGTATGTAAATATCGATAGATAGTCGCAGCCTTCAAGCCGCTTTGCTGATCGATCTTGGTCCACATGAAAGCGCAGATCATTCTAGGCTGACTTCTTGTTACATCCAGTACCCGATATCCTGGGACTATCCTGGGATCTACCAGTAGTCCTCAAATCCCCACATATGTCCTTCATTCACTGTCATGCGTGATATCTGCGATGGTATGATATTTGAACACCTCTTTCACCGCTTCACGCAAAGGGACGAGATATCCCCCTTTATGCTGCGTCTTGGGTCTAGACTTATACTCACTGTCTCGTATATACTCAATGCCGCTGCTATTACCGACGCTGCCATAGCGGCCCGGGTTACCCTCTGATCCTCCAACACAGGGAACGTGGTAACATGGTTTGAGAATTCCGCTCTTGTTTATCTCATGACGACCACAGTGCATACGCGCACTCGCTGTTATCATTAAGTCCTCATTTGGCCATAGCTTTATATGAATAGTACAAGCTTTACAAATACTATGTAACTTCAACATGTCTTATCCTCGAGTTGACACACCTACCCTACAGACCACCCTACAGACCACGCCCTGATTTATTTCATAATCACTGACACGATAATTACTTGCCTGAATTGGTTTCCTTTGACTTGTTTTCTAGCAGGATAAATAATTCTAAAAAGACAGGCTCATACACTTAGATGCATCAGGTGATTCGGCTTCATCAATTTTGTTTGTCTCGGCAAGTGACAAGCTCTCAATGAACGCATCAATAAATCTTCACTCTGATCGAGCTCTGACAAACCAAGGGTTCATTGCGACACTTTGTCCACATTATCTGAACTCGCCATCTTTCTTTCAGTTAGAGACTTGGAAGGTTGAATAACACCAACCTTGACATCATCACTAGGCTTGTGATATTTGCTGTTCAAAGGACTGGTCGACCAGACCAACACACAAGCATCACCAAACACAAAGCCCCTAGAAATTGATGCCACACAAAGAAAAGAAAATGTGATCCTCGGCCACTGTGATATTACGTACGTTGCTTGAAGACGGGCCGATCGATTCGGCGACATGCAACCACGACACGGTACAACCATACCGTCACTTCTCGAAGCAAACTCATACATTCTCGTGAACCCCTCTAAAACGGCGCCGAAAAAAGAAACAAGACAAGATTCTCATAATTATTTCTTTTGCTGGCGGCCTTTATGAGGGCCAGAGGGGGTGTAGATGATGTCAGCCAACCAACAGCGTGACCTATTCTCAACATCAAACATGGGCGCTTGAAAGGCCCGTTTCTTGTTTCACGAAGCGCACAAGCGCCGAAAATCGAGAAACAAGTAGACAAGACACCCAGAGTGTGATGATGATGATGCAAGGGCCAACTCTGGCAGCTGTGATGCTATAATGCACCTGTGCCAGATATTCCTACTCTACAGGGAGTAGTAAGCCTAGAGTATGAAGTCCCTTGAGTTTGGCCATGTCAAGCTCTATTCACAGTACCACGAGTCTAAATACTGCGATAAACTGCACCTCGCTTAGCATCCGAGCCTCTACTCAGTCAGGAAAGCAGGTCACCACCGTATGTCCCCTCACGGCGTGTATATGTCGGTTCCAGCTTAGGTTTCTGCCCTTCACACCAAGCCAATCGTCCCCTCTGCTGGCCGAGTTTTACTTGAAACGAAACGGCTAGTTGCATGAAAACAGTTACGCTGCCTGAACAAGTCTAAATGAGGCCGAAACAAAAGCCCCGGCTAAAAGGCCACCTGCACAGAAATGATCATGTGCATGGTTTTGGGCACATATGAGGTTGTGCGACTCTGAGGGCCAGTCACCGACAAGAAGGCCCTACTCTAGGTTCAAACTTGTGACCATTCTCATACATGCGGCTCAGGGAGCATGCTTGTTGCATATCAAATGCCCTTGGTCACTACGACTCTGACCTTCGGCATCTCGTCAAAATCCGTGTGGTCACTGTGGATGGCGTGGTGGTGACCTCGGCAGCTCTTTTAGATGTTATTGACCGGTCTCATGCATCATGATCGTATACCTGAGCCCATAAAATGTCCACCTCGTCATGTGGTCTTCGCCAGATCACAAAAGAAGGACATGCCCAATTGTGGCTCCACCGCTTAGCCGAACTGCAGCGTTGTTGGTGAGTGTTTTCAAATGTCTTGGAGTGCTGTGTATCATGTGTCCAAGGCTCGCTGCATGATGCTGTGGGTTCTGTTGCGTTTGGAGGTTGCAATGCTGTGACCAGTAGCTGCTGTTGATGTGCTTGAACTGTGTGAGGTTTAATGGTATGCTGAGAATCAGAGCTTTCGCAGCGGGTTGAAAGGCACCATGAGAAGATCATGTGGTAGGAGCTATTGACAACGAGATGCCGATTGCTGTGTGAAATGTCACCGAAAGTCAATACATCGCTTGGCTTGGTGAATGGAGTAAATAAGACGACCGAACTGGATATGGGGCCTGCGGCTGGGTAGTAAATGAGATAAAATACTGCATGTGAACAAACGGATTTTGATTTGATAGCTGGTAGTTCTCTCTTTGATTCATCAACAAATATACATGACCGAACCTCGATCTTAATAGATTCCAGCGCTCTATTGTTGCGCATCCTCCTGCCCCGGAACGAAGGGCTTGCCATCTCCAGGCCCGATACGCACATCAGCGAAGATCTGCTTTGGTCGAAGGTGAACAGGGGTTGAGTTTGTTGGCTGATCGGGGATCTTCTTCTCGAGTTTCTATATGTTGTATTAGAACCTTCACATAGCATGATGGGCCATGGCTGTCGTACCAAATTGTCGTAGACGCACTTGTTGAGCTTCCACTCAGCAGGACGGCACTGCCACAACTGGTGATTTCGGTTGTCGAGGCATTCCCAGTGCTTGCGGAACTCAGCCAGGCAGTGGGTGTTGATATCCTTGATACTGTTGATCATGTCAGTGGCTGACCCCAGCCTTGAAGCAAATTGCGCTTCAGGAAGACCACCAGACTATACGGTCTGCTGAACCCTGGATAACATACACGCTGGAGGCACATCGGGTAACTCGTCGGCCCTCCTTCAAGCACTCAAGCTCTCCTCGACCAGGGTTTTCGTTCTTGCATTGCATATAATCGTCATTGTAGTCGCGGCATCGAGCACCGATGAAGAAGGAGGCCGAGAGGAGAGGGGCAGAACTGGCACCGACCTCCTTGACGGCGGGAATATCAGCGGGCAATGGGGTGGTGTCAATGAGCAGCTGCTGGGAGAATCTGATGGGTTGATTAGTTAGCCAATTATCAGCTGTTGTAGAACTCAATTGCATCCGCCGGGAGCTCCAGAGCAAAGGCAGGAAAGTTAGCTGTCGAGTGAACATACTGGGGCCTTCGGGTAGACATGATGCCGGTATTCTGCGAAGCTCGTCGTCAAACGTTGCGGTGATCCCAAAATCCGGAAGTGGTTATGTGAGGTCGTTCGGCTAGGAATTGGTAGCGTAAGGTAGGAATTGGTTGGCTGTGATTGGTGGTTCAGTGAGGCGAGGCTGAGCGCAAGGCTGCAACGGGGCCCAAGGTGAGCGTAGCTCTGTTTTCGCGTCGCTCAGCTCCAATAATTTTAAGCCGCCAAATAAACACAGCAAACAATCTGACCATCACATTTCAGTCTTACAGCTCCGATAAAGCTTGACTACGACGACTACACAGTCGCAGAACAGAAATCAATCTCATATTGAGCTAGCAGCTAGCTCTTTCGCCCGGGTTCAGTCTCGGCAGGGAATCTCATCGTTCAAAGCTTAGCTTGCCGACTGACAGCTCCCGATTCAAACGTCGCAACACCGTCACCCAACATGTCGCTCTTCGGACAGGCTAAGCCTTCGCTGTTTGGGCAGTCGCAGCCTGCTCAGACAACTGCGCCGACTCAGAGCACAGGATTCGGTCTAGGCCAACCTCAACAACAGCAACAAGGCAACACACTTGGCGCATCGATCCAGCAACCACAGCCGCAACAGATGCCAGCTCTATCTCAGTCGCAAGCTCAGCTGTCAAACTCGCTATGGCAGCCCGGAAAGGAAACACCGCGTATGTTGCCAAGAAAGAGCTGTTCGCCTGCATCGCAAGACTGACCCCTGCATAGATCAGAAGCCGATTCTGGAGCAAATGAAGCTTGTTACCGAGAAATGGGACCCTGCGAACCCCAACTGCGTCTTCAAATACTATTTCTACAATAAGGTCGATGAGAGCCACGTTCCTTACTACAAGCCTCAACCTCACGAAGACCCTCGGGAATGGGAGGAAGCCCTACAGAACAAGCCAGCCCCAGGGTTCATGCCCGTTCTTTGTTCTGGCTACGCTGGCGTTGCCGACCGCCTTAAAACACAACAGCGCGCCGTCGCCGACTTCAACACTCGTCTCCACCAGATCAACGGCAGCCTGGATGCCATTCTTCAGCGCCACGAGCTCGAGACTGAGGTTCGCGCGGTCGCAGCCCGTCGACGACAGACAACAATTAGTGAAAGATGCCTAGCACTTGCTGCGCGGATACAAGTGCTCCGAAACCGTGGCTACGCACTGAGTGGCGATGAGGATGATCTGAGCAGCCGCCTGCAGACTCTGGAGCGAGAAGTTCAAGATCCTGCTGTCGGAGCAAGAGAGGAAGAGCTCTGGAGCCGACTTATTGTGTTGCGAGGCTACGCTGATCAGCTCAGCAAGGAGTTGGATAAGCCTACCGGTTCTGAGGGAGAGAGTATTGATCCAGAGCGAGAAGCCAAAGCAAAACGAGTAAGTGACGGATCGATCGCAGCACACAGATATCAGCTAACCCTTTTCTAGGTGCTTGAGGATTATGAGAAGCAGATCCAGCATATCAAGAAAGAACTCGAGGCTCTATCGACAGATTATGCAGAGTGGGAGAAGACCAGGAACCCGCACTCAAAATAGGTGGAACTCAATCAGGGCACACGGGTTAGCGAAAAATGTGGTAAAGACGGAGCAACTGTCTTTTGTTAGGATGTATATTGGTGACATAGAGTTGGAGTCAGGACTGGGTATTCATCCTACGCGTCATAGGATACGAAACGGAACTCTTTGTAAAGTCTAAGAATAATATCGACACAACAAGTGATACCTCTATTTGGGTTTATGAACTGGGAACGGATATGGTGCATTTTGATGTCGTGAGTGATGTTACTGCGCGGCTTTTACCACGTCTTGGGATATGTATTGTACAGATTAATCATGACTTCCTACCCGACACATCTAAACCGGTTCTATTGTACATGGCGCGGCAGAAGCACTGTTGACCGCATTGCAGGTTCATAACACTATCAAGACAACACGGACAGATCCATGCCGTAGACGGGTTTATTGGTATTTAGAAGATCTTGCCGACGAGGTCGATAGCGAAGGGAGCTGGGAAACATCGTTAGCACCACTCATCTTAAAACAAGAAAATTCACAAAACGTACAGAGGTAGAGGAGGACAGCAGTGGTGATGGCACCTTGGACTGTAAAGGCAGCGTCGGCCTCAAGAGCGCGGATCTCCTCCTGAGACTGCTGAGGGGGGGCGACTGTAGTCCATTAGTTTGGTAGTTCAATAGTGCAATTGGGTTTCGACGTACATCCTCCAAACATTTTGTATGCAGTTTAATCGAAAAAGAAGTGTTTGGTAGAAAGGCAACGCTCGTCGATAGCAAATTAGACTCGGGTATGATGTTATCTCGTTTCGCTGTCATGGGTCAAAGAATTTTGAACAAGCGCCGTTCAGATTCCAAAAAGCGCTGGCCAATCAGACGCTGCGATTGATAGATCCGAACTCGCAGCTTTTATCGATAAGGAGGCTACCTATGTCATCACCAGAACTTATGATCAGCTTTCCATCCCTCAACGCATCATCCATCAAGATGATTAAATAGGAGATATAACTACCTACCTACTTAAGACATCACTTCTGGTACAAAATTTCATCGCGTTTCATATTGCGGTTCCGCTTACTATTGACAAATGTGCTCACTTACAGGTACACATGTACAGCTTAGCATCGAATTTCTTCTCCAGTCGACATGGGTATCATAATGAACCTGATCAGCGGTATGCTGGGACTCAGAATTTCACAAAGGATAGGCCATCAAGCCGTGGCAGCCAATATCCAGGGTATCATCCCTATGATTCTATTCATTGTAATCATAAGATAGCAGAAACGACTTCCGCGTACGCTTTTCTCCTTCTATATACCATTTCCCAAAACCTTTGATTCTTTTCAAACACTATGCTTCGAAGACTAGAGCAACACCGTCGTCACCAGCGGTGACGATCCTCTCTCCTGTCTCGCCTTGAACAAAGCCCAAGACGCCGCCACCTTCTCCGTCACCACGGTGGCCCTTCCATTCCTTTTGCAGACCAGCCCCAGCAGCTGTTGCGGGAGCGTTGGGGTTTGTCGCACCAGCACCTCGGAGGTCCCAGCGGCGTACGACACCGTCCATGCCGCAGCTGGTCAGTTGCCATGAGTTGGGGATGAACTCAAGCTTGACAATGGCATGTTCCTCATGGGCGCCAGAGATGTGTCGTCGAACGGCGAAGCGGCGAGTGGCATCGTAAACGACAATAGAGCCGTCCACAGAGCCGGCTGCGAGAAGGGTGGAAGGAGGTGTGTTGGGCGTTGTGACGAGAGCAAGCGACTCAATACTCTCGGATTGGGTGTGCAGTGCGGCGAGAATTTGGCCGCCAGCGGTCGCCGTTGACTGGCCAGTAGTCTTGCCTCCAGCTCGGGCACGAGCCTGGGGCTGAGGTCCGGAAGATGCAAGTCGTGGGAGAGAGACAATCTTGATGGCGCCAGTAGCACCGCCGACAGCAACAAAGGCACCCTTGGGGTCAATGGCAAGCGAGTAGAGACCACCCTCAACCTCGAAACGCTGATCATCGGCAGTCAAAGCCACCGCAGTCATACCGTTGTCGCCAACGAGGTTCTTGGCAGTAGCCTCACCCCAAACGTCCCAGACATACAAGCTTCCATCCTCGGAGATGGTAGCCAACAGAAGACCATCAGGCGTCCAAGCACCAGCGGTACAGGCACCAGTGTGTAGGAAGTAGGACTGAACGATCTGAAGAGAGTTGGCTTTATCTGTAGGATCGATTGTGTAGACCCAAACCGAACCGTCGGAAGCGCCTAGGGCGATGGCGTTGGGGTTGGTGGAAGATGGGCATGGCGCAATCCAGTTGACCTCAGGCACCTCCTGTGCTTCACCGAGGAAGTCCATTTTGACAGCACCATCGTTCGAGATGGTTGCCTTCCAAGCGCGTAACCTTCCGTCAAGTCCACCACTGACGAGGGCCTCTCCTCGAGGCAGAGTCCATGCGAGTGTGTTGATCGAGTCTGTGTGGCCATCTAAGCTAAATAGAGGGGGAAGCTGGGTGCTCTTCAGGGCGTCTGCGGCGGGATCGCTCGAGAAACTAGCAGGAAGCGGAGGTCGCGATTGAGCGGAGGCTGTATTGAAGACCCATCCTGCACCAGGAGCATCATCTTCCTGGCCAGCTGAACCGCCAACCGCGATAATGGAGGGGTACTTGGGATGCTGGGCGATGGTGAAGAGAGAGTCTTTGGGTTCGTCGAAGTAGCCGATGGAGTCGTTTTGGAGCAGAATCTCCTCATTGTCGGAGTCCATAGCTAGATCCTCATCGTCGACAATCTCCTCGGCGGCATCTTCGGCCGCGAGCATATCCTCTTCGAGCTCTTCATCGACAGGCTCTTTTTGATCGCGGGGGTTAGAAGACGACATGATGGCGGGGTAATTTTTTTTATGACGAGAGCACGATGAGTGATGTTCGATGAGAGAGAGATATCATTAAAAACAAGAAGAGTTGAACGAAGAGAATCAAGAAATTGCACTAGGTAGTGCAGTTGACGGGCGCTTTCCCTTTCGTTTCCCAGTTGTTACTTGCTTGATAAGCAGACAAATGTTTTTTCGACTTTTTGGTGGTCGGCGAGACAAGGATTTTTTCCTGCCTGCGGGGTGGTGGCGGTCATAGTGGTAGTCCGCTTAGCTCCAGAACTTACTTGTAGTCGATGGATCTTGGGGTAGGTAGGCGGTGGGCATGGGTATGAACTCGATGCCCTTGATGAACGAATAAGTATTAGCAGCTATCTCACAGGTAGGCTGTTAAAATCGTTAAAAGAAGAATGAGTAGGTATACCTAGGTAGCTTAAGCGTGTAAGTGCATTGGATGTGCCTATTTGAATGAGGTCCTTACGTTGGATCCCTCCTTCAATAATGAAACTCGTCAATCCATTCCCTCTTACGCAACAAATGTAACTTTCTATGCTGTACTTTATGGGCGAGGTACGACGTTTACAGTCAGGTGTGAATGGACTTTTTCTTCATGATTTTATGATTGGCAGTAGACATGTGTAGTTTCTTTCATGAAAACTGCCAAACTGATTAGAAAGGTCTATAATAATATGGAGTTTGATGGTGACTTAATTAAGCGCCTAACAATCAGCAATGTCCCGTATACTATACGCCAGCAACGCCCGAGTAGCAGCAGCTTTCAACCATCCAGAACCTCAACCCAGTTCTTTTCTGACTGCTTCCGCCTCCATCTATCCTTTGCGGCTTGGCGCATGGCCTTCTCTTCTTCTCCAACCTCATCGGCCTGTGTTGCCATTTCCCGAATCTGATGCTTGAGACCCAATGAAAGCATCTTATACCATCCACCATGAAACTTGCAACGCTTGCGCTCACACATACCGCGAACTTCGTCGCCTTCTCCTAGAGGATCGCTCATTCGAGACGCTTTGAAAATAGCCTCGCCTTCTGGCGACTTTGCAAAGGCCTCGAAAGCGTCACGGGCACCAATACTGTCGAGACGTTCATCGTATCCGCAGATATCTTCCTTGAAGCGACCGGCAGTAATTGCAGCTTGCCGTCGCTCGTGTGCGAACTCCAAGAGGGTGAGCATTTTGTGGCAGAGAACTGTCTCCTCAGCCAAGTGGAAGCGTGCTGCGGCCGCACTTTCGAGATATTCTTTCTCCTCCGCAGAGAGGTGCATCTGATCCGAATTTTCTGTGATATTTATTAACCGATCTGTAATAGGTAGGATAAGACAGCGACATACCTTTGTCAGTTCCGGTTGTAACATTGGACTCTTGGCCTGCAAATGGTGCCTTGACCAGCCTCCAAAGCCCTTCTTCGTCAGTTCCTGAAAGACCACCTTGAAGGAGTGCCATAAATTCCTCCTGGGTAAGCTGGTCGTTGACCCCTCCTTTTCCCTTTGCCTTGGGAAGCTTGGCTACCATGCGCTCCCACCATGTTTGTGCATGCTCGCTGGAACAGAACACGCTCTTCTCCTCCTGAGCTATTCGAGCCGCCTTCCTACAGCCGCCCAAGGCGCATGTTTTCTTATATAAAGTTGTGAGGCTCTCGTTCGTGCAGAGTGGACAGATGAACTTTTCGATCAGATTTTCGCCAACCTCCTTGTTCATGTTGATACATTCTCCATGGAACCAATCCTCGCAATTTTCGCAACATATCATCCAGCGGTGGTCGTCTGCCCCTCGGCATAGGCAATATGGCCCATGGTCGGATTCCTCGAGTTCGGATCCTGCCGATTCATGGGCATCTCCCGCGGAACCTGACCGCGTGGGTTTGGCTCTTTTCGCCGCCCTTGGCCCTCCTGTTTTCTTTGATCGCTTAGACGTCTTCTTGACTGTCGAAGCGGTGCCTTTCTTCTTTGAAGCTGTATGAGCGGCCATGTTGTAAAGTTCTGCAGATGTAGAAGGAGGATGTGAAGGTGAGTTGGAGGAGGCGGGGTTGGCATCTGACGGAGGCTGAGGGGTACTCTCAGCAACCGTTTCGCTCTTTGTGTCATTTTCAAAGGGCTCAGAGCGAGAGTCTTCGCTTTGTCCTATTGTTGGGGTGGTTTGTTCCATTGTGGAGTGTTGACAGTGTTGGCAGATGGTGCCCTTTATATACAATTAATGTGTGGTCACTTGACACAATACGATTTATATAATAGACCGAGAAACAGGCAATTCGAGGGAAATACAAGCACCGCCAGTTTATTAAGCTAATTGAAAAAAAAAACAGAAAATGAAACCTCGGTGTAAGTGACGAGCTGTTGGAGATGGGAGAAATGATGGTGGATAATCTGAATGACTAAGGCGAAACCAAAACCCGGTAAAAGCCCGGACCATGTGTTTTTTTTTTTTTTTTTTTGGAGCTTACCTTAGTACTAGGTTGTGACAATCGAAAGATGTAATACATAGTAAGTTTAGGTAGTAGATTCTTTAGCTTTTGCATGAGTTTATCGACTCTTGCCTAGAGTCATTCCATCATGTCGAATTCGATCACGACGTCAAGAGCACTGAGGGGCGTGTTCTCATCGCTCTCGACGAGACAATGCCAGCGATGTTTGTCCAGCAGCGCTCTTCAGCCCAAGCAGCTCCGACCAACCCTTCCCCGAGCGCCAATCCAGTCGAGACAGCCCATTACCCAGCGCCGAACAAAATACAAGACGATCGAGCAGGCCAAAAGCCGATATAGCAATGGGGTATGAATAATAAAGACCTGGGGGAAAATTCGATGGCGATTGAAGAAGCAATGAGCTGACAAATGCACAACAGCCTTTTTCTTGGAAGGCCGGAATTCTGTTCGTCGGCACCTGCGGCCTGTTAGTATGGTACTTCGAGTTTGAAAAGGCGCGCATGCAGCGTAAGAGAATAGCTGAGGCGGCCAAGGGGGTGGGCCGACCAAAAGTTGGAGGAACCTTTGAGTTGATCGATCAGGATGGAAAGCTATTTACCAGCGAGATGATGAAGGGCAAACACTCCTTGGTATGTCAAGGAAACGAGCTTGGTAGTTTCAAAACGAGGATGTTCGTGGCTAACCTTTATTAGGTGTACTTCGGTTTCACTCGATGCCCTGATATCTGCCCCGAGGAACTCGACAAGATGGCCACCATGTTGGATATCGTCGAAGAAAAGGCCCCGGGTGCACTCCTTCCCATCTTTATCACCTGCGATCCGGCCCGTGATACCCCCAAGGCTCTCAAGGACTACCTGGGCGAGTTCCATGAGAAGTTCATTGGTTTGACTGGCACGTATGATCAGATCAAGGCGCTCTGCAAGAAGTACCGCGTCTACTTTAGCACACCTCAGAACGTCAAGCCAGGACAGGACTATTTGGTGGATCACAGCATCTACTTTTACTTGATGGACCCGGATGGTGATTTCGTTGAGGCATTGGGCAGACAACACTCGCCGCAGCAGGCCGCAGCGCTTATCTTGGACCATATGAAGGACTGGGATAAGAAATAGAGCATTCGCTATCTGGCTCTAGGTGAAAAGAACATCCGTGGTCGGGTTGTAAGATGAGCAGATATTGCGGGGGATGTAAAAGTACTGTAACACCAGAATCATGAACCATAGAAGGATACTGTGATATTAGGAACCACTCAACCAACTGTACATTTTCATGAACCGCATTAAAAGAAGGGCCTCGCGAACGATTCCTTTTTGTGTCGTAGTCTGCTAGAATTGAACCTACATATTGGGTATTGGGTTATATGGCGATCCTCGGCTCGCATCAATTGTGGGTGGATATTACCGACAAGTCAGGCCTCTTATCAACCATGACTCTAACAAGTTGGCACTTAACATAAAGCGTTACAGCTAATAGTTAACTTTGAACATCACACGCCGTCGCTGCACTGCACCTTTTCTTATCCTGTCATCTCACTGAGATCTCTAATCTTGAAGCTCTGGCGTATATTCTCGGTTATACTTGATCCTTCGCGTTTTGGTAAACATGCAACGCTTCGGTGTGGTCGGCCAATGCCGATTCGCCGCATGTCGATTGACGCAGCTACGGTCTGTCGCACCGACGACGGCGGCTGTCTTGAGAGCCTCATCTATATCACAAAGGCCATTCACTACCTCTAGTGTTTATCTATCCAAGCCAAAGGGCTCACTAGGTGTCAACCCAAATCAATATGAGGAGCCCACCCACCTGGCACGAAAGCTGTTTTCCGAGTTTGCATTTGCATTTGAGTAAGTCGGCTTCGTACGGTGTCTTTTGTCCTTTTCTCCAGCTCGGGAAATTTGCTCGCGAATACAAAAAGTGTACCAGGAGCTGACAAACGGCAGTATTGACGGTGTCTTGTACCAAGGCCGCAACAGAGTGGATGGAGCTGAGAAAGTCATCAAGATGCTCAGAAGCAATGGCATCCGATATGTCTTTTTGACAAACGGCGGCTGCGTCCCTGAAGACAAGAAAGCAGAGACTCTTCAAGAAAGACTCCAGATCGCCAATAATGACGATGTGGTAAAAGGCAGGATGATTCTGTCCCACACGCCAATGAGTGGTTGGAGTGACCATGTCAAGAACAATGGCACTGTCTTAATTACAGGCTCTCATCCTGAAAAAGCTCGCCAAATTGCTCTTGGGTGAGCATCATTCCTATGGGGAGATACGATCTGGTAAGCTAATTGCTATAGGTATGGCTTCAAGCGTGTTGTCACCCCGGCGGATATCCTCGCCGAGTGCAAGGACGTATTCCCCTTTGAGCATCTTGAGGGCGAGATCAATGGCAAGCCGACGCCATTACCAGATGGCAAGCGGATTCCTTTGCTGAAGGACCCTTATACAACCAATGTTCCTGCAAATGCTCTTAAAATTGATCACATTTTTATCTGGAACGATCCAAGAGACTGGTCAGTTGATATTCAGATCATCCACGATCTTTTAATATCTCATCAGGGCTACCTCGGAACTGTTTCGAACCGGAATGGTAATGAGTCTCTGCCCAACAATGGCTGGCAGCAAGATGGCCAACCCGGACTGTGGATCTCCAATCTTGATATGCTATGGAAAACAAACTATCCCGTGAACCGATTTGGCACTGGAGCATTCATGGAGGCGCTCAAGGGAGTATGGTCAACGACTACCAACGGAACAGAATTGCAGTTCAGCGCACTTGGCAAACCATCCAACCATACCTACAAATACGCCCATGATAGGCTGCTACAGTACTACCATGATATGGCTTGCAATCGCGGTCAAAGCCCTGGGCATGATACATCGAAATGCTACCCTCTTCGACGCGTTTACATGATTGGCGATAACCCAGAAAGTGACATCCGGGGTGCTAGTGAATTTGAAGCGGAGGATGGTACCGAGTGGGTGCCCATTCTCGTACGAACTGGCGTCTGGCGACAGACATCGACGGAGAAGGAGCCTCGGTACAAGCCAGCCGTCATCGTGGACGATGTAGTAGATGCTGTGGTTTGGGCGCTCAACAACGAAGGCATCAAGGCCACCAGGGAATGGGTATTATCAGCCCTCTCACACACGAAAGGTTGCGTGAAGCTGCCGCCTCTGGAGATTGGAGATCGAATTAGTGACCTCGAAGATGGAGTCAAGTATCCAAGTGAGTTGGAGGCAGCTGAGGCAAGACTGTAGAAAGTGTGCAGTCTGAAATGGATTTTGAACACTGGATGTAGAACACGAAACATTCCCATTAGAATTTAGGATAATGAACCATCAAATCTATCCGGCGTTTGCCTACTTTGAAATCTCAAGGCTGACTTTCAGGGAAGGGTATCTTTTTCCATGCCTTATACCAAAGCTGGAAAGGAGTTGATTATACCTTGCGTGAAACAGGGGGCACATATGCAAGAGGAATCCTACAAGTCCGTTCCCGTTGCAGATACTGTTGGCGCTAACGAGCTGCATCACAACCAACAACACCAACATGGTGTCTGACCACTCGAATGAATATGCCGATTGAGCTGGTAGAAGGCCAATTGATCTAGACGACAAGAGTCGTAAGTGATTAAGAAGACGATTTCAATGTCTTTTCATCTCCTCAAAACTCCAGTTTTGCTCATCTACCACGTAAACTCGCCAATCTGGTGATAGTCCATGTTTTTGATCTGGACCAGGGCACGTACATGGGGTATCACATCCTGGCCTCAGCTGCAGGCGATGCAGTTCGCTCGTGACCCCCCTGATCAAGGATGTCCCAGCCCCCGCGAAGGAAGAGAGTATTAAAAGGCCTCTCGCGTAGGAGTCGCCTCGCCAATCGCTTTCCTCCTCAAGCTCGTCCTTGTGAGTCCTCAACTCGGCAGCTTTTATGTCTCGGTCCCTTGTGTATAAAAGGTCTCTGTCCCCAGTCTTAACTCCTTGAAATGAGTCCAGTGAACGGCCTCCCCGAGGCTTATAGGAGCCTGTACAACGCGCTCAGAATCCCACAGACCGGAGACATCGACTGCTTTGCTGGGAGGGAGACAGAAAGCCAATGCCTCCACACACTTCCAAAACGACGACGAGCATTGATTAAACCAATTGTGCAAGCCCTGGCTATTCAAGAATCCAACGATGAAGACCAGAAGGTCACCATTGAGGCTTCTCTCTGGGACTTGGCCAAGAAACTCGTCTGCCACAAGCCAGAAAAGATACACACGGAAACACTAGTGTTCTATGGAAACAGCTTTTCGAATCCGGTGGACTATGCCCATGCCTTGTTGGCTAAGAGGTTCTATAACTGGCTCAAGAAGAAGAGCAAAGAAAACCCAAGGCTGGTACACTCTTCCCAGAAATCATCGACTTCCCTTCGAGAACGTGGAGCAGCGAACATAAGTAAACGAAACTCGGATCAAAGTCAATGTTTTGTCGTTTATGACACAGACGACTGCGAGGACTCGGGTGGCTATCTTAGCGATGATGTGATTGAGTCAATTGAACAAGACATCGATTTGAGCCACGAGGAAGCCAGTTCCGAACAAGATTCTGAAGATGAAGGGATGGGCGAATGTTCCCGTCAGACATCTACACAGCGGGAACTTCGACGTCCTAGACTTGCTAGGGAGAGCCCACTGGATGATAGGGATCTCCCCAGGACGCCTCCAAGGAACCACGGTTCGAGGCATCGCAGCATTTATTCCAGGTCACCATGCCCGCTATCATACCCAACACCCACAGACGATGCATTCCTTGTCTCACCAGGGTCTGTCGCCTCGCCAGATCCCAGTGAGATCTTCACACCATATTCGACAGCCTCGACACCATATTCTACCTTTAGCACTGAGGGGTGCGAAACTCCACGATCTTCTTTTCGCCAGAGCTCCTACAATGAAAGGCATATGGAAAGCCCAACGCGTAAAAAGATGCAGACAGATGTTGACCTCCTTTCAAGCGATATGATGAAGAAAATGAAACTCAACGTGGTTGACTTGGTTAACCAGAGTGAGGAAGCTGGATCGGATGCGGAGTCATTGCGATCTCGTCGTTCCATGACCTTCAACGACACGGAGAAATCGCCAGTCCATGATATCATAAGTCTAGTGGCAAAGCCAGCTGTATCGAGAAGCTTGAGAACTGGGCATATATACTGCTTTGCCGAAGGGTCAAAGCCTGGGTTCCTCAAAATTGGAAGCGTATTAGGTTCCGAGTTCAGCGAACCTGATCCAGTTGAAAGGAGGATAGACGAATGGAAGCGTGACTGCAAACATCACCCGGAATACAAATTCAGGGTCTACATGCCCTGTGCTGCTCAGAGGATGGAGAAATTGATTCATCGAACTTTGCACAGAGAGAAAAGGGATGCCTGTTGTCCGAACAAAGAATGCACAAAGAAGCACCAGGAATGGTTCATGATAGAGGAAGATGAGGCATTCCGAGTTGTCAAGATCTGGGAACAGTTCAGCAAGTTGATTCCCTATGATGACAAGGGCGATTTAGAAGATCATTGGGTCCGGTACAAACTGACACACCTAGACGATGAATGTCTCTGGAATACCAAAAGGTGGTTAACCACAGAGTGGATTAAGTTTATCACAGAGACTGTCGAAACCTTGATGCAAGAGAAGCAAGAGAAGCAGAGAGCCCTGGAGCAATATCTTGCAGAGATGCAGGAGAAGCAGAGAGCCCTGGAGCAATATCTTGCAGAGATGGGACAACAGCTGGCTGCGTTGAAAAGGCTCAAGGACGAATTTTGATGAGAAGGACAGTCTGGGCACATTCGAGTTGTAAGCTTACCAAATTGGACGCTTGTTGATGGAAACGTTTTGAGGTCTGGCCGTAGTTATTGTGCTTTATATTAGTTAGTATTGTCTCATTAGGTTAGTAGTTAAAGAATTGGATATCTGCCAAGATGTGAAAGACCAAGCTTTGTGATACTTGTGAGTCGTCCTGTCCTACGCGGGTATACCGGAGGCTATGTGAGCAAGTATCACACCACGTACGAGCACAAGCGTGTAAGTTGTCAGAATGAGGCTGTCTCGTCCCACCTCGTTGAAGATAGAATGTTGAATCTGGAGCGTGGGGGACACTTTGGAACTCAGGGAGCTAGAAAACTTCTGATGTTAAACCAGGGTGTCAAGATAAACTCGTCTAAAGGCTTGCTAAGATATATTATACTTACTGAGGTCTTTTTATTACGTACTTAGAAAAGGGTTCTGATTTCTCTTGCTTCTGCTTGCTACAACCACCTCAACCACACGACTTCAGTACCTAGCTAGGGGAGGAAAGAAAACTCAGGACCTTAGTCGTTGATGATAAAAAATAATTAGGTAAACTAGCCTAAGTTTAGGAATGGATACGTTTTGCTGAGTTTATTTTGACACCCTATATTGAGGTCCGGTGTTTTCTTGCTCCCCGAGGGCCTACTATGTAGCCTAAGAATCTGGAGTGAGGAAGAGGTAGGACGACGTTATGCCGAGGGTAGCCCCCCCACGGCTTCGGTGTCCGGGGCCGGCAAGAAAAGTTCCGGAGAATACGAACGAACCAGCAACGGGCACGGAAGGAAGAAAAGTATTTCACATCAATATCGTCAGAGCGACCCTGAAAGGTCTTGGCGGTGAAGCGGGAGCATGTGAGACACTTCCCAAAACTGCCACCGAGGTCGCCTTAAGGCCTAGTGCCGCACTACGTCACCCTTGTAGGACCGGGCCTGGAACCTCCCAACGCCCCCCGACAGCCTGTTGATTATTGCTGTACGGATAGGCATCCATTGGATATTTCCTGTTTTTCTTCGGTGACGCTTTTTGGAGTACACTCCAGTCAAACAGCATCTGGTGGTCAAGAATTCGCCTCTTTTGGACGTGAACCCTCTATTCTTCCTTGAAATTTAATGTTGTAACGTTTGGGTTATGTAAGGGAAAAGAGAGCCAGTCTAATTTTACGGACCAGATCGATCATGTGGACTATTACCTAGGTAGGTATTTTCCTTGGTGAACCTTCCCTTTTATATAATTGGTATCACTCTCTTATCTCGCGCTTCTATCAAGTTCTATCTTTTCAACTCACCACTTATCTTCATCAGTAGTTTATTCCCTAGAGACCCTCTAGACCCTTTATCTATTTGTTTGACGATAACCATGTCATTTTAAACTTCAATCAAACGCCTGAGCTCTCAAACCAGCCAATACCAATAAGTCGTTTCTATACCCCAAGTCCCTTGTTCTGCTAAGCGCACCCCCTCTGCGTCTACCCCATCCGCAAGCGAGAGCCCAGAGCCAGTGATCCTTGGGCCGCTTTTCTACTTTTGGGAGAGAGGGGGATCTTGCATCTATCCATACCCGTACCTCTAGCCTCAATTCTCTAGGTACCATCTCTCCTCCCGTCTCCTTGGTCCTCTCTCTCCCTCTTCTCACACCGCGACTCACCCTCACTTCCCTACTACACTTTCCGCCGCGCAAAATATTCACCATATATTTGTGACTCGCTTGGACAACTCAAACCCCTTCTTCAGAAAGCAGAACCTTCTCCCCTCGCCATGTCTGCGGTGCCGAGCCCCACGACCAACGGCTTGCCTGCCCAGCAGCAGCCATTGCGCTCTGCTCTCAAAAATGAAGATGACGTTGATCGCCCGTGTCCCTCGAGCGGCTCTCTCAAAGGTACGTCGCAACCAGGTCTTGACCAAAGCACCTTGCTTCGCATGGCCTTTCTATTGCGCAATTCGTTTTCCTCAACATATATCGGACGAGGGACAAATCACTGTGCGCATCACGAGCTGTGACGTGGGTTCAATACAGAAATGCCATTCCTGAACACACATAATTTTTAGCTTCGCTCCCACGATTATGTCTGATCATGCCGGGGTATCTCTCCCCTGCTGTGCATCTTGTCCTGCATGCAACTCTTGCGTTTTGTTTCCAGAAGTTCCAACCAAAATGAAACAATGCTTATATACCACAGCTGTTCAGATTGCCGAACCCGAATCCGAAATTCAAACTCTCGAGGATGACTCCCAGCCTACCAAGCAATTCCCTACCAACCTGAGACGACGCCTGAGTGGTAAACCTCTGCCCTCTCCTCTTCCCAACAATTCCTCTAGGTCTTCCTTTAGCGACAGTCCTTCTGGCAGCCGGCCTGAAGAGACGCCGCCTACTTCGAACCCGTCTACTCACCACTATGGCCATGGCCACAGTCACCGTGGTCAGTATTATAGTGAGAAACTACTCGCCCAGGTCGGAGATTGGTTAGAGCATGAACGGGCCAAGGCACACGCGAGGAAGTCAAAGAAAACGCACCGCAGGCGCAAGTCCAAATCGCCAACTAAGGACACGAAGGGAGAAAGTGTTGCGGAGGCTGTGCCAGAACCTCAGCCGGCTCAAGCACCCGCACAAGGCAGTAACGGACGACCTCGCTCCGATTCTCTCGACTCTGACTCGAGCGATATTTCTTTTGATCGACTTCAGCGTATCCTGGAAGAATCCTTATCTCACATGGGTCTCAACTCTCTGCCTCATCTGACCCCTAGAGTATCCCGCCCTAAGCATCGAAAGGTTCCATCCCGGTCCTCTCTTCGTGGCCTTTCTTCCGACACTGAATATGCCGATGGGGATGCCATTGTACCCAGCTGCGATGTCTGGCTTGATAATTCTAAGACGATGAGCTACGGAGGTGGAGCCGCGGATGATGAAGAGCAGGATCTAGCCGATACCGACACCAAGGCTGATAAGGAGAAGGAATGCTGGCTTAGCTTCAAGAACGAAATCATCCGCATCGCCCATACGTTGCGACTCAAGGGATGGAGGCGTATTCCCCTCGGTGGCGGCGATAAGATCTCCGTTGAGAGGCTTAGTGGTGCCTTGACCAACGCTGTCTACGTCGTCACGCCACCGAAGGAACTCGATGAGGCGGAGGGCAAAAGAAAACCCAAGAAGGTTCTTCTACGCATCTATGGACCACAGGTCGAGCATCTCATTGACCGAGACAACGAACTGTCAGTCTTGCAGAGGTTGGCACGCAAGAAGATTGGACCTCGTCTGTTGGGAACATTCAAGAATGGTCGTTTCGAGCAGTACTTTGACTCCATTACGCTTACACCGGCGGACCTCCGAGATGCCGACATGTCCCGTCAGATTGCCAAGCGTATGAGAGAGCTTCACGATGGTATTGATTTGCTCCCGCATGAGAGGGAGGGCGGACCAGCAACTTGGAAGAGTTGGGATCAATGGCTCGATAATGTCGAGCGAATCGCAACTTACCTTGATAACGAATACGAGAAAGAAGCTCAAGCTCAAAACGGTCGGCGCGACTCCGTGGTGCATGCCTGGAAATCGAGAGGCTATGTGTGCGGCACTCCATGGCCTCAGTTTAGGGACATGATGACCAAGTACAGAGTCCATCTCAACAGTTTCTACAAGGGGGGTCAACGAGAGATCAAGGACAGTCTCGTCTTTGCCCATAGCGATGTGAGTTCATGATAATACGCCTTGAAGTTCTTAATTAACAAACTCCCAGACGCAATATGGAAATATCCTCCGCATTCGCCCGGATGACGAAAAGTCACCCCTGCTTCAGGCTGCCAACAAACACAAGCAACTCATCGTCATTGACTTTGAATATGCGGGCCCTAATACTCGTGGTCTCGAGTTTGCCAATCACTTCAACGAATGGACATACAACTACCATGATGCCACAGTGCCCTGGGCGTGCGATGTGCGACGATATCCCACCCCGGATGAGCAACGCCGTTTCATCAAGGCCTATGTCGATCACCGTCCCCGGTACCAAGGCAGCAACTCCACCCCTCGACTGGCGCCATCTGATAGCAACGTGTCGAGCGGTATCTCAACGCCACTTGCGACACCTTCCAACCCCCCTGCGAGCAGCTCAAGCTCCATCGTCGAGTTCATGCTTGATGCGCGAGTACCACCAGGAGGATGGAGCGCCGCGGAACGGGCCAACGACGAACGGAGCGACCAGCGCGTGCGAGAGTTGTTGGAGGAGACACGACAGTGGCGCCCGGCCAATCATGCTCACTGGATCGCGTGGGGCATCGTGCAGGCCAAGATCCCAGGTCTCGACGAAACCATCAAGGAAGAAGACCTGCTGAACCCCGATGAGTTTGATTACTTGAGCTACGCCCAGGATCGGGTCATGTTCTTCTGGGGTGACTGTGTGCGCATGGGACTTGTCAAGCAGGAGGAACTTCCTCCCCTGCTGCAGCAGTCTATCAAGACTGTTGAGTACTAAAGAGCGGCTATCAAGCTCTGAAAATAGTAAAACATTTTGGTGGACACGGCAGACACACCAGGTGAGTGCGTTCCGACTCAAGGTTGTGCATAACCAGATGTCTCCTTTGACTACATCGTTCTGGAAAGTTAGAGCACGTTTCAGACTTTCAATGTTGGCAAGCTGGGCATGCTAGAACCTTCTCGTAATGATCTGGCCTCAAGGGGCAAGAAAAAAATGAACTTGGTAAAGAGTCCCCTAAGTTTAGGCTAGATTTACATAAGTATTTCTATCGCTTAGGGTGAAGGTCCTGTGTTTTCTTTCCTCCCCTAGGTAGTCTGGATTAAAGATTCCCGGTTTTCTGAAATCCCACGGGTAATTCCTGAAGGTTGCACGTTTTGCAGTTCAATCAATGCCATTCTAATAAAATGCAGTTTTGGCATTGTATTCGGTCTCTTCTCGTTAATCTATTGTTTGTTTTTATCTTGACGTACGTGAACGACAGGTCGTAACTCTCGGAAACGTGATATCTATGATCCAATCCTCTATGCATCAAGCTTGAGTCGGTCAAGCATGGCGTCGATCTTACCTTGCAGGATCTGGTAGTTGATGGCGTCTGAAACAAACTCATCCTCCGCTTCCGCTCCGTCTAACGTCCTCGCGGCACCTCCACCATTGGCTTGTCCATTGTTATCTTTCTCAGTTGCGTGTTTAGTACTAGCAGGAACGCCGTCTGCGGCATCTGTCGAGATCTCAGCTTGCTGTGCCACCACTGTTGCAGCTAATTCTGCATTGGTCTCTCCCTCCTCGTCCATCATGTCTTCCAGACCTGCATCCTCAAAGCGATATCTGAATCGATCATCAAGGTAATACCGAATATCGTCCAGCAATTCGATAGTATCTGTCTCTTCTCGAACTGTGATCCGTTGGGCAGACTCTGCAATGAGAGCTTGGAAGTCTTCCTCATCTATATAGTCTTCGAGGCGATATGCAAGATAGCGTGCAGCGAACTCTTCTAATCGCTGAACACGAAGATCCCATGCTGCATGTATAACGTCGTATATGTTGACGGGTTCCATTTCTATTTGTTCGTCCTCTTCACCCGCGTCGCCATTGATTTGCGCCTCACCATGAGTGCGGTCTACCAGCACATTGGAGGTGCCGCTACCAAGCGTGCTGATGGCCAGAGCAGCTTTACTCTTAAGATTATCGAGGAACAGCATATCCGCAGCGTATAATAGGTCCAAAGCGTGCTCGAGGGGACAGTTGACAGTCTCGGTGTAGAGGTAAGTAAGAATGATTTCAAGGACTGCGGGCGTGCAGTCGATGGTGATGACTCGGAGATGTTCATCTCGTTTGGATTCGACGAAATCGCCGGAAAACATCTTCTCAAAGTATTCGCTGCGAATGAGCATTGCCTTGTGAGCTGGATAAAGGACTGATTTGCGCTTGATGACTGATTCTTGATCTCCGGCTGGGCCAATCGGTATAGTAGGGCGGTCTATTGTCGGTGTTGTCTGGCCAGACTTTTCATCCTCGATATCGATGGGTTCGTCAGCGCGAAGGATGACATCCGCAAACATTGAGTTGTCATATTTCCACTTGATATCTTTCACTTGGTCCGTGTCAACAACCATTTTGAGTCCGACAACATTTAGTTTGAAGAAATTTTCGAACTGTGCTTGGGCCCGGTCAACTTCAGATTGATACCGTTGGCGAGCAAGTCTCCTGTCTCCGCCTGCGAGAATAGTCTCCCATAGAGATTCAACCTCGAGCTGCTTGCTGACCTTGTCTAAACCCTTGAAAACTTCTTCTTCGGAGTCAGCACCACCCGCAGGCGTGATATCACGAGGAACTTCGCCCAAGTAGAGATATCTCAGGGCAATGATGAAAGACTGCACAGGTAGAGCGTTGGCAAGTTTCCAGGTGGTGGTATCTGGCACAGCAGCAAGTTTAGAACGAAAATAAGGTGACCGTGCTATGAGGATGAATTTGTGAAGATCAAAGGAACGGGAGCCTGAGACAAGGGTGATATCTGTTGTCTTGGGGCTTGTACGGCCAAGAAGAGTCGAGATGTGAGTTGACCAGTAGACATAAGGATCCGAGGACTTGGAGAAGTCATATTGAAGGAGAAGGTTGCGGATGCGATCGTTGAGGGCATTGTAGATGCATCGTTCCCCTTGGAAAGTATTTCGTTCCGCTAGGGCGCCTGGAGAGTGTTAGTGGATGACTGAATCTCAAGACTTGTGAGTGCCAGGTTGGCAAGACATTTATTTATGATGAAACCACAATATCGACTGATTGTATAAGTGCTGTAAACTTACCAGATTCTAATAACAGCCGAACAAGCTCATAATGCCCGCACAAACTTGCCTGCGTGTGTCAGTTCTAAGCTCTGATGACTTACATGCACACCACTTACAATGATGAGAGGCGTGTAGTCGAAACGATCCTTGCCGTTGATATTCACACCCTGGCTAATGAGCTCTTGACATGTCTTCAGGTCGCCATGTCGACACGCCATGAGAAACTCATTGAACTCGGGGCTCTCGTCGAGAGGATTCTCCTCGAGGAGAACGCCACTCTCGATGAGCCGAGTCTCTTCGCCAAGCTTTCCCTCGAGTTCGAATTTGCGGAGAACCATGGTTGAGTAGGTAAGATTATCAGAGTAAAGCTACCTTATAGAAAGGACAGTCTCTTTTAGGTGGTTAAGGGGAGGAAAGAAAACACGAAATCGGGATCCTAAATAATAAAAATATCTAGGTAGTATAGCCTAAGTTTAGGATAGCTTTTGCTCAGTTTGTTTTAATACCCTACAGTAAGTAAGGTTTGCTGTTTTCTTGCCTCCCGAGGCTGCTTTATCTCCGAAACCCGCCCGCTCGTTTCTAGTTCATGATTATCAAAGCATGGGATCCCCCTCCAAGCAAAAAGTCGCCATCATCACTGCGGGCTGGAATCAGCCAATGACGAGCTACATTTCATTTCTTTCACATCGAGGTTATCACGGGATCACGTGCCTGATACGGATATCGTTCTATTGAGATACTGAACATTGCTTACATGCATAACGTCTAAGCCCGCTTCCTCCGAGCATCGCCATGTTGTTGACAATCATTCTTTGAGGCTGGAATCTGACGTGTGTATATATATGCTTTATTTGTTTGTTTTCATGTCCTTTCAACTTTCTGTTTCTTAGTCTTACTTGATGGTCCTTTTCGCCCGTAAAAGTAGCAAAATGAAGCCTTGATTCAGTGCCACCACCCACAGTCTCCTGCCAAGCTTCTCACTTACCTGGCAAATTCGGTTCTTACATTCTTCGGCCTTCACTCTTCGTACAAATCGAAAACATGAGTCCCCTAAAGAAACTCATTCTTCTCATCCTCTTTATCTCTTTTATGGTGTTTGTAGCCTTTTTCGGCCGAATACCTGCTCTGAGGTTCGTCTTGCATTTGTCTCTTGTTTACCTAACTTGAGGATATTGACGCGGAATAGACGAACGCCTATAGCTGCACTGCATAGATTGATATGGATTCATGTACCCAATCTGGTCGTTAGGGTAGATCAGGTGCTCACTGGAGGGAGAATATCGAGCTATCTGTCCCGGTTCAGTAACATGATGCTCCATGAGCGGCACTGGACTGTCGTGGTGAGTTGTCTTGCTATCCCTTTTGAGGCGGCAGCAGCCTAATAACAGCTCAGATTTTCTTCATGCTCATTATGGTTGTGGGCGAGTATATGTTTCTTCCTCAAGCCTGGCCAAAGATTGGATCTTTTACGAAACTCATTGTCATTGTCACCGTGTTTCTGCCCTATCTCTTTCTCTACCTGGCATGTGCTGCTGATCCAGGCTACATTACGCCTGAAAATCACGCCTATTACATGTCGCTCTATCCCTACGACCACACACTTTTCCACCCGGGGCACATGTGTCGTACGTGCAAGTTTCTTAAGCCTGCTCGTTCCAAGCACTGCAGTCTATGCAAACGTTGTGTTGCCAAGGCTGACCATCATTGCGTCTTTATAAACTCATGTGTTGGCTACGGAAACCAGCACTGGTTCATACTGCTACTAATCTCTACTGCGTTTCTGTGCACATATGGTGGCTTTCTTGGATTGTCTATTATTACGGTACGAGTCCAGAGGTACGCCCCTGGCTGGTCTGTATGGAAACCTCGAGGCATGACGGTCAGTCAGTATTTGGCTGGTTGGGGTTGGGGCATTCAAGACAACGTCAATATGGGGGCCTCATCCCTCCTTGCAGCTCTGACATCTCCATTGGTTTGGGGGCTACTTCTATACACACTTTATCTCGTTTATTGTGGTACTACGACAAACGAAACCCTCAAATGGTCGGATTGGAAAGAAGATATGCGTGATGGTTTTGCATTTCGTCGCTCGATGCCAACAAATCGCCAGAAGGACGAACGAGCTGAGCCTCGCTTCACGCGCTGGCCAGTCGAGGTCCAACAGGTCATCGTCACTACTCAGGATGGACAACCCCCAAAGGACGAACTGCGATATTCCGGAGAAGGCGAATGGGAGAGGGTTTGGAACTTGAGCGACGTCGAGAACTTATACGACATGGGACTATGGGATAATTTGGTCGATATATTTGTCCGCGACTATGGATTTGGGAACAAAAATGACGAACCCAATGCCGAGAGACGGCGAAGGCGGTGATAATCCGCATATAGAGTGAGTGAGCCGGACGCAGTAGTTGGGTGATCTGCAGGCTCACTGCAGGAGCCCTACCCCTTCCTCTAGGAGCAAGAAAATACCAGACCTTAATAAAAGGTGTTAAAATAAACTCAGCAAAGGGTATCCTAAACTTAGGCTACCTTAGTTTCCCTAAGTATTTTTATTATTTAGGACTAAGGTCCAGAGTTTTCTTTCCTCCCCTACCCCTTTCCATAGATATCCAGGGCTGAGCACATGGATGTCCGCCTCGACGATGTCAGTCATCAAGAGACGCCATGACTTTCATTTCTTTCCCGAATCGCCTGCGCTTCAAGCACCAATACAAAATCATGTCTTCGTTCATGACTGTTTTCGAGTTCCAGGCAATGACGATTATGCCGCGGTGGTTTCGATCCGGCCTCCACAGGCTCGGCGCCTGCAGATGCTTGGAAAGAGTTTTGGCTCCTCAAGAATCATTCGGTGATGCTAAGAATTCTTTCTACCTTGTATAGAGAGAAAACAGCAACGCGGGTGTCCCGTCAGTGCTGCCATCGTCTTTGTTATCCTCGGTTGATTTTCCATCATGATTGGGATATACCATAAATGGCTTGGTCCCCCAGCATTGAATTCCTGGGTAGGTCAATATGTCTTCCAGCTGGAACCGAGACAATGGCTCCGTCTGATAAAGTGAAGGGCTTGCCGTCTGGATATGTAGTGGCAGAATCTGATCTGGGCAAGCTACAGTTTTGAACGCCAAAGGGGGGCGATGAAGATGCCATGTTGAAACCCATTGTGTCATCTGATGGACAGTAGAGTGACTTGGGGAAAAAAAGAATAAAGGACGAACAGGGACAATTAATTTGATATGAGGGGCACTACGCAAATATGCGAGGTGCTAGACATGCTCCAGGTAACTCATGACAAAACATGGCTCTTAACCATTGATGCATTATTTCGTTTTACTTTGCTTTGCT
Organism: Fusarium sacchari; assembly: GCA_017165645.1. NCBI lineage: Eukaryota > Fungi > Ascomycota > Sordariomycetes > Hypocreales > Nectriaceae > Fusarium > Fusarium sacchari. Next base: position 763,892 of record JADANP010000002.1, read on the forward strand.
TTGCTTTGCTTTACGTCTCTCATGATATCGTAACCACACGCTTCTATTCTAGGTCTTGTGCAAATCACCCAAGACGGCCCTGGCCCTCCTCCGCCACAGCAGCGACTATGCAACCCCCCGTCACTACCCTCATCTAGAGAGCGTATTATCCTTGTATATACCCCAACTCCACGACTCCTTGGTCTTGTAGCATACCTACAAAATGGTGCCGAAGCTACGCCCTCGTGGTCAGTATAATTGAGCAAGAAGAGCCATCAATGAAACTTACCCGAAAGTTTGCTTGATGCTCTTGACGTAGTACTCGAGCCAATTGCGCTTGGTAACGTCCTCTTGACCGATAGGAACACCTTCCCACTTGACTCGCATAACAGTGACGTGGTCGACGTCGTTCTGGTCAAACTCGATGTGCAGCTTGGAGAAGTGACCGGCAGGCCACTGGTTCAGTCGCCAGCTCTGGGTGATCTTCTTAGGCTCCTCAAGCTCGAGATACTCGCCAGAGACATTGCCGCCGAACAGCTCAAACTTCCCGCCAACCTTGGCGCCATCGAAGACCTTTGGGGGGGAACGTGTGAAAGCAGCGATTCGTTGGGGGTCGACAAAGGTTTGGTACAACTCTTCAGCAGTAGTTCGGAACTCTTCGTTATCTGTCACGGTAGTGGTGTTTACGACACCGCCGGTCTTACTTTGAGTGCTGGAAGTGGCAGCAGGCTTAGGGGTGGAGCTCTGAGGGTGAATCTTGGGAGTCGAGAAACCGCTCGAGGGGTTGGAGCCCGGGGCATGCTGAATATCCTTGCCATGCTCGGCAATCAGGGCTCCGGCAAGCTTCTGGAATTCCTGGCGCAGCTGGGGCACGATCTTTGATCGGACGAGGTCCTTCACGGGTTGCTTCTCCTTGGACTCGGCAAAGATGTCTACGTCGAACTACGAGGGTTCTTAGCGAGGTTTATTCTACGGCAACACGGAAGGCGAAAGAGCAGGGGAGGTTTTACGTACCACGTACTCGTCTTCTTCCGTGTCGTGGGCGATCTCAGGCACAGTAATGGTACCAGAAACATCATCCTCACCGGGAGCAGATCCTGAATGGTTAGTTGTCATGTACGCAGCCAAAGTCACCGCATTCCCTTACCAGAATATTGGAGCACCAGCTTGACGTCAAAGATGGTAATTACCTTGCCCTTGCGTTGGCTGACATCGACATCACCATCCATGCTCTGGATCTTATCAATCTTGGCCTTGACCTCGCCCTCCTCGGCCTGAACCTTCGTGAGGGTCTCGTCAAAGTAGGATCGAGCCCATGCTGAGACGTCCTTGTTGACCCAGTGCCAGTTGTTGGGGTTGTGTAGAACCATTGTGAAGTCGGTTGAAGGGGTGTACTAGATGACTTGGAATCTGTTAGCTGAAACTCCAAACAGACGTTGATCGAGGTGAGTATCAAAGACAAGAGTCGCAATTGGAATCAGAAATGGTCTTGGACCACAGCATGTTGGTCATCAATGAAGGGAGTACAAGTCACTCTATGACTGGTGCCAGCTGGATATCTCATCATGAAAGATGCGACAATTGGTGTAAAAAAGTGACGTATATACTTACAGTTTAGTGAAGGAGGTATAGAGAAGATGTTGAAAGGAAAGAGAGTGAGCAGTGGTCAAAAAGTCAATAAATAGGTAGCAAAGGAAAGGCAGAGAGAGAAGGGCAGAATATGAAGAGTTGAAAAGAGAGGAGAGTTTGTTGGAGAAGAATCCTCTAGAATTTTACTCGAGCCTTGTGCCCCCACCTTTTTCCAGCGTCCTAGAGCTAGCTTCATGTGGGGCTCATTTCAGAGCAAGACCCAGCCTCGTCATTTTTTATCGATAACCAAAACAATCTTCACTTCAGCCTCGGTAAGAATATTCTTCCTATAACGGGGAAAGGATATCGAGGATTTTCTATGTGGAAATCAACGAGAAGTCAAAGACCCGTACCCTCTCGTTCCGCTGTGTCAACTGGCGAAGCTTTCCCACCAAGATTAGGCCCCTAGGATCACGAGTGCCTTGCTTGCTTGCAAATGGGATCTCAATTGACCCAAGGAGATAACACCCAACAAAAGGACTTGAAGCATCGGTTAGCTTTGTGTCGAAAATCTGGCTCAGCCAATGCAGATTATCAGCTGTAGAGAAAAAGAAATACGCCCATCAAGTTCGATTGCTTCCACTGTTGTGTTCGAACGATCTCATGAAGGATTTCGTGCGGGTGGCCAAGAGTTATCTGGGAAATCCCATAGGCAACTGGATAGAGGTTGAGAGCAGCAACTGGACTTAAGTATGTATGGCCATCACATTATGATCATGCCTCATGCGAGCTTGGACAAGGGCATACTCTTTTGATCAGCATACGGAGTAGAGGGCCTGAGAGCGCACGAAAGCTTTTGACATTGCACCAAGGTGCCAAGAATCTAATCCAAGGTCTACTAATTATATATAATCATGCTCAGTTCACCCAATACTTTTCATCCCTCGATAGAGGTGCTGAGTTTTGTTGCCTTCCCTTGACAGATTAGGTGTGAGGTCAAAAAGAATGATGGATAAGTCAGCCAGATCTGTTCTTCTACCTCACCTATAGGGAGTTACCATGGTCGATCTATTCATAGAAACATAACATTCTAATAATTTTCACCCCAGCTTGGATTTATAAGCTATTTGATCGGCGACATTGGCTATGGAATCAACTCCATCAAGCATATCTTTGTTCTTAAACGGCGCATGGCAGTTGAAACTTTATTTGTTGACCGTCTTTTGCGTCGTTTTCTAGTCTCTTCGGATAACTTGGTCCCCGGGGATTCCAATGGCACTCTGCAGTCTGCAAGGACTCCAAGGAGTATGCAATCTAGCGATCAAAAGTCAACATCAGCCCACAGCATGAAGCCCCCCCCCCCGCCCCTGCACATGGATCTCATGCAGCAGTTCGATCCAGCCGTGCAAACGTCTCTCCGGTCATGGGTCTCGAGAGTTTCATAGAGTAGAGAAATGTGACAGGCAGCGAGGGACGCCCATTAAGCGCCGGCATCCACACCCAACCCGCATAGTCAATCCTTGTCAGCCAATAGAAGCTGAGGGATGAGTCTAAGAATAGAACCACGCCGGATCGCTCCAAACTTAGCTTCTCTCCCAAGTCTACGGAGTACATAGTAAGTATCCCAACCTTTTTCACTCAGCGGGGTCGGAGGAGGAAGATCGAGTAAGTGAGTCCTTCAGCTTCCATGTGGGATATTCAACGTCTTTGTATGGTGACAGACAGGCAACATGACTGACTGACTTAGTACCTAGGCAAGGTATCTATCTGTTGCCGTTCTGCTCACAGCATGCACACAAAAGGCACAAATCAAGCAGCGCTCGGCTGATTGGTGTCCATACTGGTAGCTACTACACCAATGCATCCTCTAGGATCTACAGATACCCCAACTAGGACATGTAGAGAACGCCATCTTTCAACTCTGTCAGCTATGAGTTAATCACCTAGGTACTCTGCAAGAAGCGGTCGAAGGTGCTCTGTCATCGCCATCCCCTCAAGCTTAACTAGTGCCTGATAGTGAAAGCCATGCTTGTATGTACTCCGTAGATCCTCCGTATCTGTTACCAATTGGCCGTGGACAAAGTTCCCGTGAAGCATACCTTGTAGAATCTCTTTGTCCCACCCTCAGATAGCGTCTACATAACTAGGTATCATCCATGTAATGCTCGACCACCCCAGTAAGTCTCTCCCAAAGCAGGTACACACTGTAGGCAGGGCTTGGCTCTCCGGCAATAGACAGAAAACCGACAATGGTTTCTAGTTCCTCGACTCGAAAATGCACTCCTGCTCCCGCTGACACCGCCAAAAAACTGAGTGAGTGAGGTGTCGTGATTTCAGCATTTTACCGTCAAAGGTGACTTGACTTGGCTTATGCAGGGGTCTACCTCCTGCTGCTACATAGTACCTCCATAGGTACCTACCTACTCCAACTGCAACCTGTACATCCATTTCCCTTTACAGAGCCCCTCTCCCAACCACTTTTTCTCTCTTCACCTTTCACATCCAAGGGCAGTCCAGTCCTCAATCACATCTCTGTTTCTTATTTGGTTGGTTGCGCATTAGGGGACGTACTCTTCGTCTTCGCCGCAGCTACGGTGAATGGCTTGATGAGAGATATTCGTTGCCTCCTTGTCAATTGACCAACTTCGACAAGCTGCAGAGTCCTTCACACACAGAGCCTCACCTGTAACATACCTACTGCATACACACATACACACATACGTCTCTCTGTCAGGTCTCTCCTCCGGTTGTGCTGTGCCGGGCCAGATCGAGGGTCATCATAGTCATACCTATTCCTTGTCGTCTCAAAATAGTCTCGACTGCTTCGATCCTCACCTGAGCATCGACTCACTCTACTGCTGGGCTGCTGCTCGCACGCGCCGCCCACCCCGCGGATCCATCCAATCCCTAGCACCCCACGTACCAGAACCAACCGACCAAAGAGACAGCCCTGACACGATACCCAGCTGTTTCTAAGTTAGACTTCCCTCATCCTTTGGTGTTGTGGCTTGAAACAGGGACCCTGGACCTGGCGCTCGAGTGAATTCTTAGTCCATAGTCGCTTGGTCCTTTTGATCTTTCATCATGACTTCTCACGAAGCGGCGCGACTCCGTCAAGGCCTTCTTCCTCTCACGACATCGTCTGTAGGTGCCTTCAACAACCCTCTACATACGCCCATATCTGCCGTGTCCATGAGCTCCAGTCATTTTCACTCCGCTGTCCAAACACCTGGCAGTAGCATACAGCCATACAACCCCCAAGAATGGGTTCCCACACAGGCTGCTGTCGCCGAGCGCGCCGTTCAATACGCTGGCGAAGTCCAAGGCAAGCCACCAAGAACTAAACATCATGTTATTGCTAGCGTTCTAACATGCTTCAGTGTCGCCAATGCCGCCTCCGCCATACAGTCCGCCTAGAAGTCAACAGCAGCGTCCCATGAGTACCGTCTTCGACTCTACACCAGCTGGTACTCCCACTCCGCCGCCTCGACTAAGCACAATGGTGCATCGGCCTTCGCCTGAACCAGCCAATGCATCTTTTCCGCCTCCCCCTCCGGGTGTAAATGGGCGAAATGGTTCACGAGATCGCCGCTTCCTGCCATCGTTAAGCCGCCGTAGAGATATGGACACCTCTAGTACTCCTCCACCGCAGCCGCCACCCCTTCAAGCCCATCGACAGAGCATGATCGTGCAAACTTCGTTTCATCAACCTACTCCCGAACATGGAATGACTGGGCCTGTGATTCATGGGCCGCCAGCGGCTCGGAGAGCCGTTTCTGCAGGAGCCGTGGAGACACCCACATCTGCTCGCTCACGATCAGCGTCTCAAACCAGATGGGAGCCAGGCATGCCTCTCCCACCTCCGCCACCAGGGCCCCCACCCGCTTCAAGCAGGTCGCAAAGCGTACAATCAATAGACAGGAACACAGTCCCCATCATATCTCCCCCTACAAAAAGACGCCGACCACCAACAGGTGTGACAGAACTCGGACCCGTTCCTCCAACACCTGCAGATTGGAACGAGACGGGGAGTCAAGCAGGCCCCTCAAACCGAAGCCGCTCACCGGGTCTCAGAATTGACACGTCGCTACCATCCTCCCAGCCTGTTGAACCTGCTCTAGGGTCCTCGTCGAGTATTGGTGGGCTCAATCGGCAAAAGGCAGTTAGACATGATAAGACAATTCTGCAGCGGAGGGCTGAGAGTCGGACCCGACACAGTGTCCGTGGCTCCATAGATGAACGGACTCGACCCGACTCTATGGCCGACATAATGGTACCGAATACGACTGATCTGTCACGGACATCAATCGGTAAATCGACGCCTCTGAGTGGCGCACTCGCATCGCAAGACTCTCGAAACTCGACCCCTAGAGCCCCAGCATCAGGGAAGTTGCCCCAGGAAGCGGAAACACCGCCTTTTTCCCCCAACGCTTCTAAGCAACCAATATATGCCAGCAGCTCAAAGGTTGTTGCTCCAAAGGCGCTCCCTACTCCGCCTCCAAGGTCCGGATCCGTGGCATCGGTCTCGAGGTTCCGAGAGTCTTCTCGGCCCCCTTCCGCCGGTCTCTTGGTATCGAAACATTTGGTTACGACTCAAACTGCCGATCAGTTTGAAGAAGGGACTATCGATCGGTTCCGCGAATTTGCGATTAAAGAATCGAGAGCCGCTACTGACGCGGATAGGGTGCGCATGTTCGCCGACTTTGTTGTCAATGAATCGAGGATCAGACGAGAACGATATTCTGTCGCTATTGGGGCTATGGGCTCCGAGATCTTTGACCTCACCCGCGACTTATTTCGGCCGATGGTCAGCCAAAGGCGAGAGTCAGCCTCTTCACAGGATCAGTGGACCCCTGGACTATCCGAACCAGGGCCTTCTCGTCGAGGCTCTATAGGCTCAAATTTGGGAGAAAGTCCTCAGTCTGCCTCTAAGACAGTCAACGTCCCGACGTCGCCGAGCGGGAACAACCCACCAAACGTGAACTGGTCCAGCAATTATATGCCCTCATTATCGCCAATTTTAAGTATGAGCGTCAGTGAAAATTATGAAAATGGCAGCTCACGGGGTCGTCCTCCGAGCCGTTGGTGGGAATCAGATTCGCAAGGCGAAGCTTCCCATCTCGGACGTTCCAAGAGAGAGTCGAAGTATATGGGCGTAACCAAGACACAGTGGGTCGAGGAGGACCAGCCATCTGTGGTATACGAGGAGCAAGGCTCTTCATCCGAGTATCCTCCTGAAAAGACGGGCTGGCATGATCAGTCGGAGCCCAACTTGACTCCTCAACAATTAGGTTTCGCCACCACGTCAAACATGGGCTCTAGTCCCTGCTCAACGATCAACCGCGACCACTTGGATGTTTCCCGCCTTGTCACCATGCCTCCTCCTTATCCAAGACACCATCCCGCTGTCAATAACAAACATCCTGAGTTGACATCCATCAGAACAGCCGTGAGAGCTCTGAGTCAACTCGATGAATTGGCCAAGACAAGGGAGCGGTTCACTGTCGAGAGCGCTAAACGTCGAGAGCAATTTTCCAACGCAGCGTCTGAGCGCCGTCAAGCTTTGCGTACAAACTTGCAGAATGAGATCAACGCTGGCAGCTTGAGTTACGCTGATGCAGGAGCTATTGATGCTGACGCAAAAGCCAGCGAGATAACAAAGAAAAAGGACTTGGAGAAGTCCGAATACGAATTGTTCCAGAATCAGGTGGTACTGCCTTTGAACGAACTACTGACAGGCCGTATCTCAAGCGCCACAGAGCTGTTTGACGACCTGGCCCGGCATCTATTCGATAACGGGCAGATAGACGCGGACATGCCGCAAGAGGAGGGCGATGATAGACCAGAGCTTCTGGAAAAACTGACGCTGCTTAAATGGGTCTTTGAGGCACGAGAGGGTCTGTACCGGGCCATCTACGATCTTCTTTCGGATCGCAACGGCCGATATTGCGAGGTTGTACTGACTCCTTACCGACTTTCCGGAAATACTGAGAAGCTCAAGTCAGCTGAGGCTTTCTTTGCTGAAGACGCGGCCAAGCGTGAATATGCGTTCGCTCACGAGGTTCTGGAACGGACCCGAGACTTCCGAGGAGTGGTTGAAAAGGCTGTGGATCATGGTGTTGCACTGCAGCTGTCGGCGTTTTGGGATATTGCGCCTCCGCTTTGTGAGCTACTGGACAATATTCCTCTCGATCTGGATGGCTTCAATATTCAGATTCCAGCATCGGAAATTGAGGAAAACCCATCCTACGTCGAGCATCCGATGCAGTATCTCTTTAGCTTGCTGCTTCACGCCGAGAAGAGTACGTACCAGTTCATCGAATCGCATACCAACCTGTTGTGTCTACTTCACGAGGTCAAAGAGGCTGTGGTTCACGCCAAAGGCAAGGTCCTTGAGACGCAGACCCAAGACGAGAATGGAAACGCGATTCCCAAGGCAGATAGCAATGCACAGGCGGTGCAAATGCGACAATCAGAAGAACGCCGACTTACCGAGGATCTGAAGGAAAAGGTCCGTCTCGTTCAAGACCAATGGAAGAGCGCTTTAGGCGATAACATTACGCTCGTGAAAGAGCGCCTAGGAGGGTGGCTGTTGCAAATGGGCGGCTGGGATGAGTCGCTCGAGGACAGAGGTGTGGGCAGTGTCTAGAAGGTGAGGTGAAGTGAAGTGAAGTGAGTAGAAGTTGATACCCTGAGCCAAATGGGCTTGATGATTGGAAACGCTATTATTCTGTATATAATTTGTTGATCCTGGACCAAAGACGTCCTTTTTATATGAGATATGATGATGATATGGTTGTTCTTTATTGTCGAGTGATGCCCGGGTATTGTGTCTGTCTTTTCTGTTCAATGCACTTATTCGTACACTGAAGGATGTGTGGGCTGAATCTGAAAGGTTTTTTTTCCGCCTCCAAATCCATTGTTGGGTGCTGGATACCATGTGGCCTATTCTCCCATCCGTAGATTCGCTGTTGAAAATCGTTTGGCGCTTGGTGTTTAGATTCATTGGATGAGCCGATGAGCCATAATCCGTTTCTCTTTGATGATGCTTCATGGCCCTTGAAGCCCTTTTCCGTCCTCTTCTGCCGTCCCTTTCCTCATTTTCATTTCGCCGTTAAAACAACCATTTACTTGTACTCAACTGGCAAATCCATGCCGACCCTCCTAGCGGTCAAGCGAACACGCTCCTCCTCATCCATACCCATACCAGGGTTGTAACGCTCGAGTAACGTGGCATACATGCGCTGAGATCGAAGATAGGCGATGGCCTGGGCAGCCGCGTGGGCGCGGGCGTCTTGTGATGTCGTCGCCTTGGAGCTGGAAGAAAAGGAATCTCGAAGGCGGGAGTGGAGAGGTGAGCGTGGTGAGGCGAGGATTGGTCGAGGTGGCAGCTCGCGAAGGAGGGAGCGGTAGAGAGAGCGTAGTGAGGCTGGAGAAGAGGCCATTTTGGGTGACAGGGGTTGGTTGGTTGGTTGGTTGGTTGGAAGCAAAAGAGGACGTCGAGTTGAGATGATGCTTTGAGATTGATTGCACGTACATAGGTACCTAGGTAATTATGAACTGGCAGAATTGATACTTGAAAAGTCCGGCCAATCGGGTGGTTCCGCTATGAGCAGGGGAAGAAACTGTTGGTTAGTGGGATCCAATGGGGGAAAGAAATGCCCCTCCTCATCGATATCGGAGTTCTGATGGCGGGGTTGGCTTGAGAGAACTATCTACCTACGAATCTTGCCATTGCACATTTATCTTGGTAATAGAGCGTCCATTATGGAGGTATATAATGCTAAATATATCATGAATTTTCTGTTTGTTTGACATGTTTTGGCTTCCTTTGAATCAAGTAGTAATTTCATTGACGCAGTCGAAGTATCCCGCTCCCGATTACGCCATACCTACCTACTAGGTAAGTACTCGCAGCTTACATTATTAGTACTCAGACTTCAGACTTCTCGGCGGCTCATCCCACTTCTTTTTCTCTTCCTCTTGTCGCCTCTCATATCAATCAATCAATCAACCCACATCCCACTCTAATTAGACCCAATTGCCTTCACCTAGAGCCCGACGACCCGCCCGACGACCCGATAGAGACCAACCAGTGTCTGCTCTACCTAGGTAGTGAAGCTCCAACACCACCATAAAAAACACAAGGACAATTGCGCCATCCCACGTTACTTCCTACATTTCATTGCGTTGCCTTGTATGCCCACTGCTACTTCAAACTCCTTCTTCTCTAGATCCTTTATTCTTTTCTTATTGACCCTCAACCTGGCTATCCTTATTTCTCCCGCCTTCATCCCCCGTCTCCGCCAACTCTCTTCCCATCTTATCCTTCTCCAACGACCGCTCACAACTATGGCTTCTCCATCCTACGCCTCAGAGCTTCAGATCGCCCAATTGGCCGTTCAGCGTGCTACGATCCTCACCAAGCGCGTCTTCCACGAAAAGGCAAAGGGGACCGTTGACAAGAATGACAAGAGCCCTGTCACCATTGGCGACTTTGGCGCCCAGGCCCTCATCATCGCCGCTCTCCGCCACAACTTCCCTGACGACGCTATTGTCGCCGAGGAGGAGGCTGCGCAGCTCCGTGACGATTCGAACCTGAAGCAGACCATCTGGGAGCTCGTCAGCTCTACGAAGCTTGACGATGAAGATGCTGAGAAGCAACTCGGTGGCCCCATTAAGGATGTTGACGATATGTTGGAATTGATCGATAGAGGTGGCAGCCAGGGCGGTTCCAGCGGTCGTATCTGGGCAATCGATCCCATTGACGGTACAAAGGGCTTCCTCCGTGGTGGGCAATACGCTGTCTGCCTTGGGCTCATGGTCGACGGTGACGTCAAGGTCGGTGTTCTTGGCTGCCCTAACCTTCCAGTTGACGACTCAGCCCGTCTTACCTCCGACATTGGCTCTAATGCCACCGATGAGGGCCGCGGTGTTGTTTTCTCTGCTGTGCAGGGCCATGGCGCGAACAGCCGGCCTCTCACTTCTGGCGCTCTTGCTGCTGAGAAGCCCATCTCCATGCGAAGCATTGATGATCTCTCCAAGGCTACTTTCTGCGAGAGCGTCGAGGCAGGTCACTCAGCGCATGATGACCAAGCTCTTATCTCGAAGAAGCTTGGTATTACCCAGGAGAGTGTCCGCATGGACAGCCAGGCTAAGTATGGCTCTATTGCCCGCGGTGCTGGCGACATCTATCTCCGTCTGCCTGTCAAGGCCACATATCAGGAGAAGATCTGGGATCACGCTGCCGGTGACCTCATTGTTCGTGAGGCCGGCGGCCAAGTAACTGACATTCACGGAAAGCGTCTCGACTTCAGCGTAGGACGCACTCTGGCCAACAACAAGGGCGTCATTGCCGCTCCTGCTGCTGTTCACGCCAAGGTTCTCGATGCTGTCCAGGAGGTTCTGAGCGCCAAACAGTCATAAGGAAAAGTAAATAGGAAAACAAAGGGGCATGGCTTGGAATGAAAGCGAAAATTTCAAAAGCAGAAATGTAGTTTTGTATATGCCTCGTCAAATCCATAGTACACACAAATCTGTACATGATACTAGAATACACACGCCAGCTGCATCCCATAGGCCAAGCCACCAAGCTGGCCAGTATAAATTCCCACATACCATCTCTCTATTTGATCTTCTTCTGCTTCAACTTGATCGTCTGGTCGTTAATAAACACGCCCTTGCCCTTATAAGGCTCCGGAGGACGCCACATGCGAACTCGTCCAGCAAACGACATGATGGTCTCGCGGTCGATTCCCTCAATCAGGATACGTGTAGGCGCAGGAGTTGTTACGGTCACGCCGCGAGGGATACCCTCCTCGACAGGATGGGTGAACCCGAGCTTGAGGCACAGGAAGCGCTGCCCAGGGAATTCCTCTTTAGCACCTCGCTCTTCGACACTCGCTCTGTAACCAACACCGACCAGACGGAGAATGGCCGTGTGCCCTTCCGAGACACCCATTATATAGTTCCTTAGGTAAGACCATGTTGTTCCTATCTAATTGTCAGCACCAATGCCATCGAGCGTGACGATAACTAGTGAACATACCCCACATAGCTTTTTGGTCCTTGGCGTCAGTGTCCTGGACATTCAACGATACCACCTTGGCTTCAGGATCTTGTGTCACCTGCACATATTCCGGAACTTCGAGCTCAAGCTCTCCTAACATCCAGTCAGCAATTGTTCCCCTCACTTCTAGGTGCCGTTCCCTCATACCCAAAGGTCCCTTTACAGTGATGGTTTTCTTGTACACCTTCTTGTATGATGTCAAGTCCTTGCTCGCCACCGGCTCGCCAACAGATAGCTCTACGCCAGGAGGGATCGATAGAGGGGTTCTTCCCAGCTTGGATGTCCGCTTGGATGTTGTGGAAAAGAGGGCAATGGTGGCTCGGGAAGATGCGATCTTGGGTGCTGTCGTTCGCCATGCTGGCACCAGGAAGCTAGGGAGGGTGACAGGGCCAGACGACGAGGTCGCAATGGCTCGTCCGATTACCCTCCCCCGGCTGGGAGTAAACATGGCGGCCATTGGTGTCGAGATGGCTGCCGTGGGCGTGCAGCAGTATTGGCGGCTCGTCAAACAAGGTTGACAAGCTGATGGAGCTCAACTTTTCGCGCTTAGTCATTACATCACGTGCTCACTACCTAGGATAACTTACACCAGCCTAGGGTAGTGTCAGCCAATGTGGTCCGATTAGATGCCGACCTATGCTTGCTTAACTTGATGTCACAGAAACATTTCGAGTACTTGGTGAAACTGGCTTGTGACCAGTTTGAATGAATTGGTGCTAGTTTCACCATCTTTGAGAATTGAATTGGTACAACAGTACTCTTGAATTTTATTCGGCTCATACAACTATAGTGTACTGCCACTATTGAGGATATCTTAACCCCAGAATTACAACAACTACACTCGAAAAGAAGTTGCAGGCCGGCTATACGACAAACATAACATAGCGGCCAGTTATTTCAGCACACTGTGGAGCAAATTTACTCCTCGCCCTCAGGGAGCTCCTCCTCATACTCCTCTTCCTCCTCATCAATACCAGCATCCTGGTACTGCTGGTATTCGGAGACAAGATCGTTCATGTTGGACTCAGCCTCAGTGAACTCCATCTCGTCCATACCCTCACCAGTATACCAATGCAAGAAAGCCTTGCGTCGGAACATAGCAGTGAACTGCTCACCAACACGCTTGAAGAGCTCCTGGATAGAGGTGGAATTTCCGATGAAAGTCGAAGACATCGTAAGTCCTCGGGGAGGGATGGCACAAAGGGCTGTCTGGATATTGTTGGGAATCCATTCAACGAAGTAAGAAGAGTTCTTGGCCTGGACGTTGCGCATTTGGTCCTCGACCTCCTTCATAGCGACACGGCCACGGCTATGTAAAGTCAGTAAATAGTTCTCATGTGCAAAATCGAGTTCACTCACAAAATGGCCGAGCAGGTCAGGTAGCGACCGTTACGGAAGTCCGAAGCAGCCATCATGTTCTTGGGGTCGAACATCTGTTGGGTCAACTCAGGAACACTGACAGCGCGGAAAGAGTGAGCACCACGGCTGGTCAGAGGAGCAAAGCCGACCATGAAGAAGTGTAGACGGGGGAAAGGCACCATGTTGACAGCGAGCTTTCGGAGGTCGGAGTTCAGCTGACCGGGGAAACGGAGACAGGTGGTGACACCGGACATAACAGCAGAAACAAGGTAGTTGAGGTCACCGTAGGAGGGGTTGGACAACTTCAGGGTGCGCATGCAGATATCGTAGAGCGCCTCGTTATCGATACAGAAGGTCTCGTCGGAGTTCTCGACCAGCTGGTGGACGGAGAGGGTGGCATTGTAGGGCTCAACGACAGTGTCAGAGACCTTGGGAGAGGGAACGACGGAGAAGGTGGCCATCATTCGGTCGGGGAATTCCTCGCGGATCTTGGAAATGAGTAGAGTACCCATACCAGCACCGGTACCACCACCGAGGGAGTGGGTGATCTGGAAACCCTGGAGGCAGTCACAGCCCTCAGCCTCGCGGCGGACGACGTCGAGGACCTGGTCAACAAGTTCGGCACCCTCAGTGTAGTGACCCTTGGCCCAGTTGTTTCCAGCACCGGACTGACCGAAAACGAAGTTGTCGGGACGGAAGAGCTGACCAAAGGGACCAGCACGGACGGCGTCCATGGTACCAGGCTCAAGATCGACGAGGACGGCTCGGGGAACATACTTGTTGCCAGAGGCCTAGTTGTGTGAGCTTGGGAATTATTGGCATTGACTGTTAATGCATACCTCGTTGAAGTAGACACTCATGCGCTCGAGCTGGAGCTCGGAGGTACCGTTGTAGACACCATTGCTGTCGAGGCCGTGCTCGCCAGAGATGGTTTGCCAGAAAGCAGCACCAATTTGGTTACCCTGATAAACGTTGTGAGCATCCCCCGCATGCGACGTTGAGGAAGCGATGAGCACTTACGCACTGACCGGTCTGGAGGTGAACCTATCGTAGAGAAAAGATCTGATTAGCTTCATCGTCTTGACAGAAGGTAGGTTAAAGCTGCTAGCTATCGTGCAATGTCGCTGAGCTGCCACCGCCCAGCGGGGTAGAATCAGGGGCACGATAGACTCAACGCGTGCAACAGCACAATACGAACTTAAAAAGAGAGGTACTTACAATCTCACGCATGTTGATTGATGTGGATGAATGTAATCTGGAGGAGTAGAGAGAAGGAGGAGAGAAATCGGCCGAAGTCGTCGAAGAGCTGAAGTAGACCTAGCTTTGACGGAGGAGAAGAGTGGGTTGGGTTGGGTTGGAAAGAGACCAAAAGGGCGATGTTGATTTTTGTTTGGAGCTGGAGGGCACCTCAGTCAAGAGGGTGAAATTGTTCACCGCCACGGCTCCAGGGCCCAGCAGGGGGTAAACAAGGGGCAGGGCGGTTCCTTCCAGGCTATTGGACCAGTAAGCACTCTCAGTTGTTTACCTCTTGGTCCGTGCACGCGTTCAGAAGGGCAAGGCGCCGCCTGAAGGGTCCCGCAGTGGCAGGCACGCCAATGAATCCGCACCTGTCACTGCCGATGGAGAGGAAATAGCAGCCCGCCATTTTATCTCCAGATGGATGCATGGATGCATGCATACTTGTATTTAAGAATGGAATTGGTAATTCTTATGCCAGTGATGCAGCTTAGGTAGATAATAATAAAAATCTTACCTACTCAGATACTATATACCTACCCCGAATCGAGCCGTTTTTAAAAGTTACAACCACCTTACGCGCCGTTGAGGCCAGCCACGTTGGCAGCCCAGTCAGTGTGTGAGGCATCGCCAGATCGCCAACTGTTCCATGATGTGCCAGCAAAACTTGCCCCACTGTTAAATTGGCGATTTGACCATCCGAGATGAACATACGGCTTCGGACGATCAGAATTAACAATGAGGCGATAGCACAGTAAGAGAGTCTCCAATTTGTATCTGCGTTTACCGAAATGCTCAGCAGAAAATACCCACCAGTAAAGCAAAGCTCCAATTGCATTGAACGTTCAATTTGCATCTTCTTTCTTTCGACTGCGTGGATATCCATCGGGTACCTATTCAATGTTGATACCAGTATTAATCTAGACCAAGGCGCCAATCGTTCTGCCTACCTCGGCTGGGGAGGGAACATCCCCCAATATATCTATCCTCAACAACACAAGATACCGACGTAATGGTTTTCAGCACCTTGGTACGAGGTCAGAGGTTATCTTGTTCCCTGAGGCTCGAGTGTTAAGCTTGAATGACTACACACAACAGCTTACACTCGCCGGCTGTCAGGTGAAGGGGACCGAAGGAACGTAGGAGGAACCCATATGGTGTAAAAGGCTAGAAACCAGGCGAAACACATGAATTCACCTGAATGCATTGATTCGAGGAAGAAAAAAACACAGCCCACAGAAGAAACAAGCATATGCAAACATGGAGGCAAAGTCTAGTTACATGGCAACCAGTAAGCTCCCCTTGCTTCGCCAACTAAAAGTAGAGAGTGTTTGCACATTGTTGGAGTCGTTGCCCATGATTAAGTGGATGTCCATCACCTATGTCTACTGTTCTGGCTCTAGGATGCTCTCCGCTAGATGGACGGCAGTAAAGTTCATGATGTGACTTCTCTTTGGAAGTCTCAGATTGTCACGAAACCCATGGATTTATACACAACTGAATAGCTCTGAAGGAGACTCTTTAGGGATGAAAGAAGAAGTTCTCCTGTGACAGGTATGATTTGGAAAGCTTTGGGGGGCGCCTATTGTGCTCTCTGCAGTAGATGTTGCTTTGAAGATCCTTTGAGGAACAACATGTCGACGCCTCTACCTAAAATCAAATCTGGTCCATTTCTCATGATTCGTAAAGTCCGAGGCTAACGCGACATCTCCCGCGCGCAAACAACCATTGAGTTCTCCTTCGCCTTGTTTTCGTGTCTTCTCTGATAGACTTCGCATCAATGTGAACCATCGACGTCTTTGAGCTGACCTATTCCTCCGAAGCATACTGCCAAAGTTCCTCTCCGTTCTTGTTGTTAACAAAGACGATCTTTGCAATCTTAGTGCCGTAGGCGTCAGTGCCATCATCTCCAATACCGCGTCGGCTCTTGCAGTCCTTGCACTGCTTGAAGTCCAGCTCGTTGTAGGAACCGCAGACGCTGCCGTCGTGAAGTGTTTGGTTGCATTTCCAGTACAGTAGATTCTCGCGGATCTGAAGTGTTGGCTTGGGCTTCTTGATATCGAACGCGGGTTTGTTTTCATCGCGGCTTTCGTGAGGATCGGGTTCTGTGATGTCCATGGCGACGACCGCCTGGGTGGCCACGACGCCTTCCATTTCTGACATGATAGGCAATGATTGAGACCGAAGATGTGTGGATGTTGAGTGCTTCTCTTCAAAGTTGAGGCGCTGCACGCAGCAAGGTTTTTTGTAGAAAGTGAGTTGGAACTTTGATCTAAAAAAACAGTTTGCAGAGTCCGTAGGTGCATCATTTAAAAAAAACTCTTGTTTGAAACTCAACGCCCATTGTTGCTATTGAGTGCGAATTGTCATCTATTCATCGAGGCTCTAAGAGAAATCCGTCCGAGCCCATTTTATCGACATCACATGTAACACAACCTCACATTATGCATCAGTACCATTAGGGTCGGACAATATGAGTCAAATCTTGATTGTCGAGTTTGTGAAAGGAAACTATCGTCAGCTGAATACATAGCGAGTAGCCGAAATCAGAGATTTGAATGGTTCGTATCACACATTGCAATAGGTCTTCTGGTATCAAAGTTGTCGGGCAAATCTATATGGACCATAAAATCAGCTTTATTAATTTGGCTACGTACTTAGTGCTGCTTAACAACACCTGCAGCATTAGCTTGCGCGGCAATCCTCTTCTTGTACGCCTGAACATCGCCAGGGAACTTCTCGACAGTGCCTCCATCACAAACCCACAACGATTTGCACACCGTCTGCAGCATTGTGACATCGTGAGACACCATCAGCACACCACCCTGGAATTCGTTGAGCGCTTCGGCCAAAGCATCCATGGCTTCAATATCAAGATGGTTAGAAGGTTCGTCAAGAACCAGAATGTGGGGGTTTGTAAGGGCCAGGCAGGCAAAAGCAACACGAGACTTCTGACCTCCAGAAAGTAATCCCATCTTCTGTAGGCCCGTTGTACCGGTGATACCGAAGGCGCCAAGTCGTCGGCGGTATTCTTCATCTGTTCGCCCCGGATAATTCTTTGACATGAAACCCACGGCACTGTCGTTGAGGTCGAGGGCATCAACGTGATGCTGAGCGAAGAATCCAATTCGGAGACGAGGGTGTTGCGAGATCAGACCAGACGAAGGATCCAGCTTACCAATGAGGAGCTTCAGGATAGTTGTCTTACCCGCACCGTTGGGTCCGACGATGCCAATTCGGGAATCCAGCTGGACGTCCAGGTCAACATTGCGCAGCAAGATGTTGTCTTTGTTATAACCAAAAGTGACTTCAGACATCTGCACAATCGGGGGCGATAGCTTCTCGACCTCCGGGAATGTGAACTTGACGCTGTACTCGGCCTCTGGGGCTTCAAGGACCGGCATCTTCTCCAGCTTCTTGATACGTGACTGGGCTTCTGAAGATTTGGCGGCGTTATACCTGAACTTGTCGATAAATGCCTGCAGATGGGCTCTCTGGACCATCTGGTTCTCGTATTCTCGTTTGGCGACTTTCTTACGCTCCTCACGGGTAGCATAGAAGGTATCGAAGTTAGCTCCACGGTAGTAGTCGAGACGCTGAGAGTGTTGATGAATGATATCGGTAGCGACTTCGTTGAGGAACGCTCTGTCGTGAGAGACCACAAGGACGGTGCTGGGGTATGTTTGAAGGTATTCGGACAAGAATGTAATTGAAGGAACGTCCAACATGTTAGACGGTTCGTCAAGAAGAAGCAAGTCAGGTTCACAGAATAGTGCTCGGGCAAGGGCCAGACGCATTCTCCAACCACCAGAGAAGGTCTTGGTGGCGTGCTGCTGTCGCTCTGGCGAGAAACCGAGACCAGCAAGAATACTGGCAGCTCGTGACTCGGCCTTGTCTGACTCCATTTCGGCCAACTTGGACTGAACATCTCCCAACTTGGTATCCTGGGCCTCTCTATCGCGATCAATTCTGGCCGCGTCAGCAGATGTGTCGGCCAGAGAAGCACGTTGCTTCTCCAAGTCTGCCAGGCGAGCCGTGATTTGCTATTATAGTTAGTGGGTATTCGTTGTGACTGGAAAGCAGACTTACATCTTGCTCCTTCAATAGAACCTTGCGCCAAACATCGGCGTCGAGGACCGCCTGGATAGCTGGGGTGTCGTCACCGGTAATCTTTCTTGTCAGCAATAGTCTTTCTTGATTCAAAAGAGACTTACTTCTTGCTCAACATGCAGAATGGAGATGTGGAGTGGAATTGCAACCTCACGGCGAGACAGAGCTCGAAGCAGTGTTGATTTACCAACACCGTTGTTACCAACCAAACCATAGCGGTGGCCATAGGCGAGAGTGAGCGTTGTGTCTGTAAGAATGCGGTTTCCACTGATCGACACATCAATGTTGTCCAATTTGACATCCTTTGACTTGTTTGCAGAGCTGGAGCCCATTTGCAGAGGGTTGACAGCCATGTAGAACTCTTCATACGACTGGGTCGACTCGGGCTGGTCAAGCAACTTGGATGCCTCGTACTCGACAGTCTTGAAGGTCTTCTTCTGTTGCTTGGCGGCAATCTTTCTCTCTGCTTTCTCAAGCTTCTTGCGATCGACCTTTGATTCAACCTTCCTTGCGTTTGCAGACTCCAAGTCCACGCCACCGGTCGCCACAGCTAGAGTGGACGACATGTTGCGCTGCTGGCTCACCTGGATAGTCTGGTCTAGACGCTTGACAGTCGAAGGTCCTCGTCTCTGGCCTCCGTTGGCCTCGGTGTACTTGTCGACCCATTTCTCGACCAATTGTTTGATCTTCTCCTCCAGCTCAGCATTAACTTGACCAGATGCGGACAGTAGGAGCTCGGTGATGGTAGAAGCAGCCTCGTTCAGTGGTGACTCGCCAGATGCATCCTCCTCGTCCAAGTAGGACGTTGACGCATGGGTCAGGTAGCCCACAGAGTACTCGGAGACTACGGGGTCGATGTGTGGCAGCACAGCTCTGATATCGGCCTCCATGATGCGCTGATCTGACAGTGGGGTAGCTGGGCTAGAATGAATGACCTGAGGCCTCTTGATAATCCGCTATGCGATTTGCAACTTCAGTATGCCCAGCGAGCTACACAGAGTTGCCAAACTGTGACTGAATGGCTTGACAGTGTCGTTACCTTGGGTGCCCCGCCAGAGATGTCGTTGAAAATTGTGGGTGTGATACTGGATCCATCACGGAGGTTTGGTGCCCGATCGCCGACATCATCTCCAGGGTAGGTTTGTCTGAAATCCTACGGATAGTGATAACTACTTAGTCTACGATTTTTAATTATTGATCATGAATCACTCAAGGAATGCATATTCATTCTTGACTGTTAGTTTGCTTCAAACTGACTCATGACGATGATTTGATCTGGTTATACCCATGGTAAAATGTGCTACAATTGACACAGCTTGGCTTTCTGTTAAAGTACCTAGCTAATATTGAGTTGTGACAACGAGTATGACAGCGGTAGGCACACAAGATACGTCAACCCGGTGCAGAATTCAGGTTAGAACCCAAACACTACCCAGCATAACAGATTTGGCAAAAGGTCTGATTTTGATTTGAGTCCTGCAGTAGGTGGAAAGTTGGCCAGAGAAGGCACTCTACCAGTCGACTCAAACCACGAAAGGTTGTCGATATCGTAGCGACGTAACCTATTGCCAACCGCATCATGTTTGTAAGTGTCCAAGAAGACGAAGACGGGAATGGGAGTCATAGCTTTCCCGAACCGGGACATGCGGATAGCAAGAACCTAAGACACGGGAGCTCGAGCACACGAGAAAAGGGCATATCACCGAGGGAGGCTATATCAAAATGCGAGCAGGGGGAGTCCATCCATGCGAGCGAACCTAAGGTTACCAGCACCTCCATACTAATTGGACCCGGAAAGAAACTGACATGTACTGTAGAGCTGAACAAAAGCTCCTAATAGACCACAGATGTTACAGAGTAGATTGCAGCTATTCACTCCAAATTTAGAAGGATCAGGTCATCAAACAAAGCCCAACTGGCGGTGAAGGGCCTCTAATTCAAGGGTGGGATGTCGAAATAATTACAGGTTTCTCACAAAACCTGTTCACGGGCAAATTAAGAAATGGACATGCATGCATGTTGCAATTAGCATACCCGTGACCCAATATCAGCGCTGATAAGTTGCGTTTATGCAGAGAGAGACTGCACGTACAGAGCGACTTGAGCGTTCGTAGTCATTGAGTTCTCATCTTACCCCCAAACCAACCTATCAACAGCCACAAGACACAGCGCTCGAACAAATCTTGGTCCAGTCTACAGGGCTATCCCAGCGATGCAGTGCCTCGGAGGTCGGCTATCAATGTGGTTGCTGACTATTGAAACCGCCGGCGTTGAACTCAGCAATAACGAATCCTAGCTCTACGCCTGTTTCAGTAATTACAGTTTTCAGCTCCAAACCCGGAGCACCAATCACAGTACAGAAGGCCGCTATAGCTCTGTGTATTTATTTTGTTAAGTCAAGTTAAGTGAGGTTAAAACTAGTGGAGGTAAGGTAAGAAGAAGAGGGGTTATGGACGCGACGCGTCAACTTCATCTCATGATGTTTTTCTTCGCTCACTGGCATAACTCGGCCAATCGACACTGAAATAGAACCCTGGTACTGTACATATTTCACTCAGATCTAGGGTTTTTATGCTGACCGAGCTCTGATCTTGCGCCTGCATTGTTCTGCACAACACTGCATTGGCGATCAGATGTGATAACCTTGTGCATCACTGTACATACATACCTCCGGTACGGGAGATCGATGCAAGCTCGGCCCTTATGCATGAAAACTCAACTTACATACCCAATCCAGAGTCACGCAACAGACCTCCCTAGTTATCTGGACATGGAATGTTTACTGAAGAAATCAACTGATTCACTTCTGACGATATTCTGGTGTCCTCCCTCCACTGATGTTTACCAGGAATTCACATTCCCCACTCACAACAACAGTAAACATTAGGGGCTCTGTGAGACCAATAACGTCTTTTTGTCTTACCAACGGATTGACAACCACCACCAACTTGTCCCTGGCGCCAGCTATCACTGACCAACTCGTAAAGGACATTGCTAAGTCGCTAACTAAAGGATAATAAACGGCGCTCCGGCAATTGTGGGCGCTTGAGCCTCTAGGTAGACTATGTGGACTGTCGGCGCCGCCGTTTCGCCAGGACATGGCCCATTCAACGTCATTTCTAACATTGCAATGCTATCTATCACCTCCACTTGGCTCGATGACGGCTTGACCATTGCGCCTTAACAAAACATAGCAAATTGGTTTAAAAGCGCAAGAGTTATTAGCCTCGAGTCTAGAACCCCAGAGGCCAGGATATCGTACGTGTGTAGACATTGCTGTTCGTCCCTGATGGAAGTGTGAAAGATTGTCATTGTACGTGTGCGATCTCCTTGTCCAGCGGCGTCAATTGAATATTCAAAAGTATAGTTAAGTGTGGCTTCGCAAGACTCGCACTAACGTGTTATTCAAGCAAGACAACAAATTGATCGTGTGTCAAGACGAGCAAACTTCCGCCGGTATGAGATTGACTCGATAAGACAAAGTCAACTTAGCTCATTGGGAGTGACAGTGTCCCAGGCGCGTGGGCCTGGACGTCTTGTTCGTCATGCACCTCCAACTACGTACTCACGTTTGTCGAGGACCGATATGAGACAATGGCTGAAGCAAATCGCCCATTGACTCAGAAGCCACGGCGATCATGATGGCTCGGGATTATTTCCCTATTCTGCGGGGAAAGTCCAGCATTCCAGTCTGGAGTTTTCCAAGTCGCTCGAGAGCACAGAGAGCCTAGAGCCTCAAGATAGGACCCTTGCCCGCCCCCGCGAAGAGAGCACAGAGTTTGTTTGTTCCTTATTCAATCCGTGGCTGTCGGCAAGCAAGCACACTGCGGCTTTTGAGTTTAGGGCTATCGCCAGAAAAAGCAGTTCGTGCATTGCGTCAGCTCTGATCGTGAGCACTAGGCACGTCTGTCTAAAGCCTAGCTGCCGGTTGAGGATGGTTGGTGGAAATTGGACTTGAAGCTCAGAGAAAATGCATTGTGTCGACTGGCTGAGGAATACTTCAAGATGTTCGCAAGTCGGCAGACGAGTGGATTGATGAATGAAGGTAATGGCAAGTTGACTGGTTCACATGCTCTAGTTGCTTCCTCTTCATATCCATCCAACGGCATCTGCAGTCAGATGCATGTGGAACACCAGAGATCAAGGGATATCCTAGTATCAAGTGAGCTCTGAAGGAAGTGGGAAGAATAAACAACTCCGCTTTTCTGGACAGTCTCGTTTCAGGTATGAGTTGCGAGAGTTCCTGAGATGATTCGGTCTCTGGAACAACGCGATGCCAATGGTCAAGGAAACCGGTTCACGAGGATCTGGGCTGAGTACGGCCAGCCTTATCGAGACAAGCGAGCACCAGGAGCAAGGGTGCAAGTTAAGTTTCTCTGCATCGCGGGCCATTGCCTCAACACGAGGAGGATCTGCCTGTGGCTTTTTGGGAACTTGGTGTGAGTGCAAATTCGCATTTGCAACATCTGAATGGTGCCCGCCTTGAGGCGCGAGATGCTCCAAGTCCAAGATGCCTCTAGCTCTTGAACTGGGCCCCACTATCAGACGCAAGCGCTTCTTCGGATCTTGATTGAAAAGCTCGTCGACCGAAAAAACATTCCGATACCCATGACTTTCGGCGACGGCGGAGGCATAATCTCACCAAATCAGGTCAATCGTTTCATCCGACCCCTCAGTAAATGCAAGCAAGGGGCGGCCAGCTGCTCCGCTTTCTTCAGAAGTTCAGGCAGAGGGCAGAGGGCAGGTTTATTCTGCAGATCATTGCGTTTTGGATGTGGTGTGGTGTGGTGGTGTTGTTGTTTTTTCTTGTTGTTGTTGTTTTTGTTGTTGTTGTTTACGTTTACGTTTATCTATTTATGGTTGGGTTGTGGCTAATACAGTACAAACTCTGTAGCAGGCCTCATCTCATGACAGTATGTACTATTGTTGATTTCAGAGACAGTCTTGTTCTAGATCTGCAAGGGACGCTTATTACACGTGTATGTAGCTTCTGGAATATTAATTAAAACAGGACATGGCATAATAGTTCGGGCTATCTTGGTGATTTATGCCAGTAGTCTGTACTCATCAATAAACTACTCCTATAATATACGTGCGAACAGGCTGGGACCAACCTGGAAAGGAGCGAAACATTAGCTTCGGCAACATGAACAACCAATGTCCTGTACTGTTCAGAATGGGGAGATTTCAGAGAGCCACAAAAGGTAGTTGCTATGTCTGGCACTGTGCTGTTAAATAGTGCTTTTCATGTATCATCAGCAAACATTGGTCTTGCAGATGCTAAGAACGGCCCGTGTACCCCGGAGCACTACCCTACCAACTTAGCCATTCTGAACCATGATATTCACTTCCTTATATGCAATGATGGAACATGATGTGATCATGAAAGTGTTTGAACAAGACAAACAGCCTTGATTGCATCCACCGGACTTTCTTTCACCTGAACCCTGCGCCACCTTATCAACGACAAGGTCCCTGAAGTTGGATCGACAAACTTTTTGTTTTGTTTGCTTGTTCTCACTGTTCTTCATGCATCAATAGTCCCAGGTAACTACTTGGCGTTGCACATGATAGCCTAGGGCGGCCACAGACTGATGGACGTGGGACAAAAAGGCGAGTTGCTCATGCTCACAAGCAGCGCTTCTCATGGTCGTCTGGCCATTGAAAGAGCTGCTGGCCTGCGGTTATTGAAAGGCCGAGCACGCCATGGGTAATATCAAGTGCAGTCCCAAGGAGGAAAGGTGCAGAGGACAAAGCAAGCTGAAAACTGTCACTGACCTGTGATTAATACCAATTGCAGGCAGGGCCGCATCAAGCAGTCGGGGAACTTGGTGCAGGCCTTGTCGCGAATTGGCTAGACAAATACGCGTGAAATGGCAAACTACTTCGGAGGACTAATCAGACTGTGGCAAGGCAGTGTGTGTTACTGTAGAATGATTGGCTGGAGTTGAAAACTTGTCATTGGAGTACAGACAGCATCATCAGAAATGCCAGTCAGACAGATCTCAGGCGGTGCAATCATGAGATGCAAGATACAAAGTCAGTGGGAACACAACCCCTATTTCCGTGATTGGAAATGTTATAAGCGTACTGGCTGGTTCAGAGCAGACCTTGAGCCTTGAGGGACATATGCTGACATGTTCTTTTCTGTGGACGTCGCGAATTGATACCCTATTTACCATCTATTATGTCCAGGACCCTTTTCATAATCATCAATCCCTTGAATATCGTAAGGGTTTGTTGATAAACAGGGTCGCTGCCAGGGCCGCGCCTCCAACCCGGAACGGCCCTGTGTGACAACAGGGGCGAGAATACATAGATGTACACGTTGTATGGTGCCGATGGATCGTTGTATCTCGTCCCCCCCAGCTGCTCGACGGCGAGAGGCATACGCGGGAACATCAGTCTTGCAGGCGGACAGCGTCACCAGGGCCCTGTGACAACATGTTGGTGATACCAACCTACAGGTGCGGATAGCCTATACTGTTATGTGGCAGAGCAGACTCCGGGGGCCCTTGGCCTGTGTTGACGTTGAGCAAGCAACGGACAGGGCCCGTGTATTATTTCTCGGTCTCTGAGTATTCGGCAGGGATCTTGTGCTGCTTTGCTTTGTCCGTTCCGGGGAGTCTCCATCCCGTTGTGACCCCCGTCGTCGTCACCTCCGGGGCCGGGACGAGACGAAGATAGCGAGCGAGCGATGGAGCTCGAGGATCAAGGGCAGCTCGATGAGATGCCCTCCCTTTTTGGTGGAGTACCTCGACTTCGATCCTGTATTATGGCTTTGAAGATCGAATAAGCACCTCATTCTTCGTTCAGACCACCCGGCTGTGATGCAGAAATGCCGCTGTAGGGAGAGCCCGAGATGCAACCCCCGGAGGAAGCCAAGGAATCCCCCGGTGAAGTAACCCGTCCGGAGGCTCCATGTACCAGGGTTAACAGCCACAGGGCGGTCGTGTTGCCCACTCCAGCCGTAAAAAGCATACCAAACTTCATGGGCATCGATCGGATACAGGTCGAGAAAATTAAAGTTGATATTCCTTGGAATGATAAATAACGGGTGGCCAGCCCCAGGCGCTAGATAATAAATAAGTGTTGCATCTTTCCAGGATAATGAGATTTATGTTTGAGACTTCGAGGCGTGATGGATCTCGTGTAGCAGACAACCGACAGTATCTACTGTAGCTACCTTACTTACATACAATCCAATAGGACAATTGTAGGTATCGGTGGATGTTGGGTGAGCAATTGCATTTTAATCAGGATGCGCGGTGTCAAACCAATTTCACCAAATTGAAGCCGTCCTGCAAGTGCAGCAAGACTATCATCCACCAGAGGATCCTCATCTTGACCTTAGATCCGATGTACTAATGCTAAGTCAATGTCTATGATATCAGATTCAGGCCATTGAATCAACTATTGTATGCAAGTCATGTTAATAATGGCTGCCCTCCACTCAAAATAGCAGGTCTAATCTCTCTTGCTGCTCAGCGCTTGAGACGTGCCCCAGCCCAGACCCAATCAATTCCAGGTTTCTCAGGCACTCGCCATATCTGGGCGCAGCGCCGCAGCGGGCCTCCTGCAGTCTTGCTTGCACTGGACTGCCAGGGATAAGACACGTTCAGTGGGCTTCCCGGCTTTACAGGAGCCCTGAGGCCCGCAATGGCGCTAGATGCTCAGTGGCTCCGTCCGCTAATAAGAGACAAATGCAGGACCTGGGTGCCCTGGCTTCTCGTGGAGTCGCCGTCTTGATGTGCATCCCTGCAGAGACGATCCGTCCTCACCTAAATCTCACTTGTAATCTCCAGGTTGCAGGTAATGAAAAGCGTACGATTCGAGGGGCTCATCAGGGTGTCCTTTTTTCATTCATTTTTTTCTCTCTTTGTTTCTTCTCCAATTGTATGTAATTGCCCAGGCTTCGCTTTCGTCTCGGGGCTTCATTTGACGTACAGACCTCCATACTTTGCTGTCACGACATCCAGGAAAAAACAGAACAGGGTCAAAAAAAGACGCCAAGCTTCTTTCCGACGTCAATTATTTCCAACTAAATAGCCTCTCCCTTTTCCACTGCACAATTCGTTCTATAGGCATAGGCGGTCCAGGTTCTCCATTTTCCATCTCCCCACTATCACTGGCACCAACACTGGCACCAACACTGGGAGTGCACTGTCGCTAAGAGGTACCTACAGTAAGGTACCTACTACCTACACATCCGCGGCCGCAGCTGCCAGCCAAGCTTTGTTTTCGACAGTCGCTCCCGCGACCTGGG
Organism: Fusarium sacchari; assembly: GCA_017165645.1. Taxonomy (NCBI): domain Eukaryota; kingdom Fungi; phylum Ascomycota; class Sordariomycetes; order Hypocreales; family Nectriaceae; genus Fusarium; species Fusarium sacchari. Next base: position 790,480 of record JADANP010000002.1, read on the forward strand.
CCTAATCAACCTCAAACTCTCAGCTCAGCCCAGAAGTTTCGTCTCCCATATTCCCTTTCCAAGCTCAAGCCCTTTCCCCGTCTTTCTTTTAAACCCCCTCCAGGAAGTCAGAGAGACACAAGCGACCGACTGACGCCGAGGTTCTTCGGGGAGAGAAGGCATCGATTTGCTGTCTGTCTGTCTGCCTGTCTGTTTGCTTCGCATTGTTTTGTTTGTTCGGCCAGAATCAGGTTTCGCCTAGCTTCTTCCCGACTTCGCATCGTTCTCCCGGGGCTACTTTTCCTTTCTCTCAAAGTCGGGGACCTTTGGAGCGCTTGGGTGTGTGGGTTACAACGCAACGGCTTCTCCTTGAGCCTTCAGGTTTGTCGCCTCCGTTGAGATCTCTCAGGTCCATGGCTTGAACGACGATGAGCATCACCTCCGTTTCCAGCACCGCCATCCTACGCCTCTAGAATGCTAGCCGCTGTTTTCTCTCTCTCGCTTGAGTAGAGCGTCGGCTTCCCTCGCAATGGAAGCTACTATGCAGACCGTTCCAAGTGTAAGTTTGTTGCTAGCTTTGTCCTCCCCGCAAAACCAATCCACAATCACATCGAATCAACCAAGGATCATCACCACCACACCAGCCATCACATGGCGCTGTTATAGACTTTAACCTATCCCACCCCAAGTCTGCCCTATCCTACACTTCTCTTGGATCACCTCAAACCCTCTTTCCAAAGTGGCTTACCCACCATCTTTCCCCTTGCAGCAGTAATTGACCGTGTTTATCTATTCAGCTTGTTGGAACGGGCACTGCCATTGCTGCAGCGGCCAGTGGTTTGGTTTTCGGCCAGCCCACCACTGAACCCAACTCCTTCTCTCACTCGACTCGACGTCCTTCTCATTCCAGACGAGTCTCGATAGACCGCGAGCTAAGCAAGCAATCACAGTCGCCTGGCAACTTTGCTTCCCCACGGCCCGCTACGAGCAACACCGTTGCCTCTGCTCTCGGCGCCTCGCACTATCACACACTCCCGCGCCCAACTACTGCCTCGAGACCTCCCCTCTCCCGTTACCAGCGACCGCCTATGCCACAGACACAGTCGACTCCCCCTCCTCTGGCCCTCAGCAGGAACTCTTCTTTTGCGAGGCAGACCGACTCTCCGGCCATTATCCCCGAGTCCAGAGACTCAATCTCTTCCAATGGATCTTGGATAAGGCGACTCTCCATTCGCCCACTGTCTCGTCACGAAAGCACAAGGTCGAGTATAGGTCCCGACGCGCCATCCATCTTTTCCCACGGTTCAGCTGCACCCATCTTGCGCAATCCTGCAACAGCAACACTGCCCCCAAACAAGCTCGTTAAGCGATCTACCTCAACCCGCATTGATCCAGATCCTTTACCGCGACGGCGTGCGAAGTCTCACCTACAGATACTACCCGTTCTTCGCAGACCCGCTACAAGCCATCAGAGGTCTGCAACACTACAACAATTTCGACCCGATTCTGCGCTTAATACACCAACCGACTCTAACAATTTTTCGTTCGACGACCCATCACGACCCCACGAGTTCCTCGCCCCATCCCCGCTTGAGCCCCCCTCCAGATCGACGTCTGCAAGGAGCGGATGGAAGTCGTACTTTCACTCTAAAAGATTAAGTATAAGCGGACGCACAGGGCCGGGTAGGTTTGGTGAATTAAGTCCACATGCTCGAGCAATCTCCTCGAGGCGCATCTGCATTGAGAACAACGAGCGCAACAGAGTTCATCTGGTGAAACCAAGAATGGTTTCAGCGGCATCTGCCCCTCGAGCTTTGTTGCCAGCTGCACAAATTCAACCAGACACTTGCACCCATCAATCTCCCGCGGAAGAAAAAACTCCATCATCTGAGGGAACTCCTTCCAGGACGCCCCGCAAGTCGATCTCAATGCCATTTGCATCTGCAGGAAACTGGGCGGTAAGGACGACAGGGAGCATCCGGCGCTCTAAGCGTGGTGCTGAATTCGGGATCGGGAATAAGCGACATGTGTCGGAACCGCTGACTGGCGCGCAATCTGGCGCCGAACCTCGAACCAATCCGCTGCTGGAATCAACCCTCCGGGCACCATCACCATTACCAGGCAGGCAGGGGTCGTTCCTGGGTTCAGCTGCTACTATGCAGTTGAAAGGTCGTAAAAGGAATTCATCATCACCAATCCCCACGGTTCCAAGACTTGCGAACTTCAGTGTGGATTCGTCCCGGTTAGGGTCTTCTGCTGGAATTTCCACTCACCAGGCTCGGCCTAACCAACCCTCTGGAAGTTCTACCAGCTCCACTGCGATGTCACAACTTAGGGCACCGCAGCACGACAGGACCTCCACCATGGAGAGCTCTGAAGGTGACACCCGGGATTGCACATCGGGGGATGACGATGACACGGATTTCAAGAGTGATACCATGTTTGACTCGCTGCGTACTGTTGGCTCCGGACGTGCCCGTGCTGTCGAGACCCCGTTGGAGTCCATGTATGACGAGTCACCACCAAGCACCGCTGGCAATGGTACAAAGACGAAGCGTCTGTCAATCCACGAGATCCTCGGCCGGACATGGGATGAGGATGACAAGATCATGGAGGAGGATGAGAATGCATCCACACCTGTCCGCACAGTCAAGCGATCTGAGGCATCACCACGCTTCAGGCTTGAGTCGAGATTCAACCCACCGCCCTACGATGTCTTAACCACTACGACTAAGGAGTACAGCAGGCTGTCCTTGGACGACGAATTTGACGATGATTGGGCCAGAGATGATGAGTTTCCCTGTAACCCCTTATCACCTCCCTCGAAAGGGAGTTCACTGAATTCCAGAGGAATTAACCCTAATGTTCGCCTCGCCCTCGCCAATATTAGTGGTAATGGCCTTCCTGATACGAACGGCCACGATGCTACTAATGACCGCCCACTTAGCACTCTCTTCGACTGGAGCGAACCCCCGACACACGATAAGTTTGATACTGGACGGAGTTTGCGACCAAAGACTGCTTATGCTAAGGAGATGGACTCTAGAGGTGGTCGCTCCGCCATACGCAAAGGTCCAACACCAACTCATGTTCGAAGCCAGAGCGTCCCCGTGGTTCATGATGCCCCCGAAGATTCCAAGACTACCGGATCCAAGTATGGCACATGGGGCCTGGGCACCAAGACAGTCAGCGAGGACTGGGATGACGACTTCGAATTTGGTGCTGGTCCTGTCGGCAGCAACGACAAGAGTGACAAAATCTTTGCAGTACCAGAATCGATTCGTGCGACACAACCAAGTGTCAAGGCCCATTCCGGCCATATTCGAGAATTCTCGCTTCTTGTCAATGATTTGAAACGTCTGTGCCGTCATGGGCGAGATATGGATATGCTCGAAGGATCTCAGAGGCATCTCTGGAAGGAGGCTGACGGTATTATTGCTCTCGCATCCCCCGATGAAGAGTCGTTGGATGAGAACGATGATGAAAAGTCGACTTCATCTATTAACTTCGATGCATTCGATATAGACGAAACGTTCGGAGACGAAGGCTTCGATGCCCATTCCATGAATCGTCTCGATGCCGCATTTGATGGTCACGAGCCCGCTATGTCCAAAACTACTGTCGTTCGGGAACGTCACTCTCCCCGGCGAAGATCTGTCTTCTCTCCAGAAGACGATATCTTCGGTAACTGGCCTTTGAATGACAACCCCCCTTCCAACAGACCCAGTCGCCCTCGAACACCTGAGAACAAGTACAACAAGGCTCATGACGTATCGGGGGTCGTCCGTTCTGTCATTGGAGCTATGCAACATCGTGCTCCCGAGCAAGCACCTGACAACGGCAAAGTCCACTTTGATACAAATAGCCTCAAGGCTCTGGTCAAGAGAGCCGGCGATTTACGAGATACACTATCCGACATTGTTCGACAGGCCGATCAGATTACGCATAGTCCAATGAGAACACCTAGACATGAGCGCCAGCATGACTCGAGCCCTGCCTTTACACGGGTCTTTGACGACCCCGGTTCGAGTCCTCCCAGAAGAGTGGCACGAAGCCGCGGCAACAATTCACTTAGGGAAGCCGCATCATCCGAAAACTCGCCGTCTTCTGGCCTACCACAACGGATGCAGATGATGACTGTCAAGTGATGATTCTGCGTCCTGGTGCTCTGTTTTACCTGAGCGTGTATAAAATAATAATTACATGAGAATTTATTTGCATAGCGGTGGCCTTTGAGACTCAGGTTTATTCGCATACGTTCAAGGCCGGGAACTCGTTTCATGGACGATCTGTGTCACGCCCTGACATGAGCTCTTCCGACCGACCTGACCCATCTGGATTCTTCTCGTCTATACATACACTTTCAAGACGAAATTTGTCCGCATCCTCGCTTCTGGTGAGCCTCATTGCCCACTGAAGCTAGATTCTGGACCGGATGGACCCTTGCACGAGGCTGAGCGCACTCCCCATACCACGAGCACAGCTCTTAATGACTTTTTATAAGTAATACGGTAGACGGAACACGAAACGTTACGGCGCCTATGCCGGTACTCGTTCGCGCGAGTATAGTTTACGAAGTGTCGGGGTTTTTTTTTAACGAATTTTCTTGCGTTGTCCCTTTGTGTTTATGAGGAAACGTAATGTTTCGTTTGTTATTCATTTTATTCTTCCTTCTTTATCCTGTTCTATTCTTGCGGCCCCGAGGCACGCTGTAATGCTTTGATGATTACTCAGACGAAAAGGAAAAACAAGCAGAGGTGGTTGTGAAACAACCTTCTTACTCGAGAGAATTTACGTCCCTTCGCTCGAGACTACAGACAGAACAATTGCTGCCTACAGAAGCTACCTTTGAAAGGAGGAAATACCAAGCTGGACATACACGGATCAACAGCCATGAGGAAGACAAAAAAGAAGAGAACCACGCAGGGGGATGCTGGCCATGGGGATGTTTGGGATACATACAGGTTCGGACAGGAAAAGAGCATATGGAGAAAAGGAGAGATGATTGAGTAAAGGCTACGTGTAGCTTCTTTATTTTTATTTTTGATGGTTTTGGAGATGTTGCATCGAGGGCGGCGTATAAGTTTTCTAGCTCTAGCCTGTTGTTATGATGCATTCACGCATGGATAGAGAGGTTATAACGGACATGACGATTTATTGCCTATATTCTGGTAGTCTCAAGTTTGGTGAACCTTGGTCCATGTGATGTCTTGTGTGTAAATGTTGGAATCGCTAGTCGGCGGTGGGTGGCTCAGAAGAAACATGTTGAAATCATGCCACAGGGAGTAATGCAAGTCGTCGCGAGGGTATGTATGTTCCTTTAACTCAGCCTAGACCATAATGGCATGATAGGATGAATGGAGCCTTTTTGGAAGTTGTGACATACGAAGCGTAAGGTTTCAAGAGGCTAGTAAATAAATCGAGTCATTTATTGGTACTTTGATCGATTTGTCATTCGAGTTCGAATGCTTCAGCTACTTTTTTCTAAGGCTCAGGTTGACTGTACCATGTTGTTTGCTACTCATACAGCAGGCGTGAGCAAATACACGCAATGAGACAAAGAAAACCCACCCGCGATGTAGAGAACTATCGCGTCCAACGCCAAACGGTTAAAACCAAACGCTAAGGCCAAGGGCCAAGACCAAATCAAGTCAAGCACGCTCCTATTTCCTCCAACTGGCTGTTACTGCGGTTCAGATAGTGACACCATCCGCTTTGAAAGCAAGGTATAAAGCAATTTCATGCTATGATTTCGCAAAATCATGTCCGAGAAATATGATGATCGTAAGGTCATGTCACACAACCACAACCCCAACCTGGCGGGGGTTGTCGTTGTCGCTGTTTTCCATGCAGGGTTCTGTTACCACAGCTGCACAAATGACAGTCCCTTTCTAAGAGACTTGTCAATCCATGAACCGTCGTCCTTAGCCCCAGGAGCAGGAGACTGTGCGCGAACCCAAAGTCCCTGAGCACTGAAGTCGCGGGGAGTCTCGCTGGCCCCCGGAAGGAAGGCGGATGAGGATGAGCCGGGGTAGAGAGGCATAGGGGGGCGGGCCTTCTGGACGCGACCACGTTGGGAAGTGCCAGATGCAATATGCTGCTTATCGAATTCGCTAAGTGTGGGCGTCAATTCGAGGAAACGGGCAGTGGAGGGCTTCCAAAGCTCATCTGATGCGATGACAGGCTCGCCGACGTCAGCGCCAGGCTTGGACCAGAGTTGATAGTTGTCGGAGTCGGGTGCGCAAGGATCCTCGGTGTCCATCTCTGGGGCCTTTCCAGATCCAAGTCTAATGGCCTCGTGCAAGGCAGCGAGCCACTCAGCGGGTGTAGCAGCGGGCCGGGACATTTCTGACTTGATGGAGGAAGCCCTGGTGAGTGCGGGCACGTCAGAAACGACGGACTCGCTATCGGTGAAAGAAACAACCGAGGCAGTTCTCGGTCGGACTGTGGAGAGAGCAAGCCAATTGATCTCGGTAACATCCTGGCTAGATGCGCGCACAGACCAGAGGCTATCTGTGTTGAGCTTCGGTAGAGATTGCTGTGAGATGCGCTGCTTGGGTCGGGTCTCGAGCGCTGCGGGGCTCTCGGTCGTAGTACGGAAGTTGTTTCGGCGGTGATTCAGGCTGAAAAGGCCCTCCAAAACCAACGAATCAATCTCATGCTGCAACTGAACGGCGGCGGTGTTGGCCTTGGAATCCCAGAGAGGGGCCATGTTCCAGAGGTGGGTAAATCCAAAATCGGGGAAGGCCTCTAGAGCTCTTCGTGGTGGGCGTTCCATACCCTGAGCAGCAGGCGCCAACTTCGTTGTGCGGTAGTCGGTGCGCCGGTGGCTGAGGCTAAACAAGTCGTTCGGCTCTTCATCATCAACGGAAGCAGTAGCGGGAAGAGGCTCCCACAAGCCAAAATTGACCGCCAAGGTCTTGCTAGGTGTAGAGAGTTCGGAGCCGGTGACCGAAGGTGCGGAGCTTGATCCGCTCCAGAGACCATCCTCGGACACGATCTCGGAAATAACGGGCATAGCAGGAGTCCACAGAGAGGTGCTATCTACAGGTAGAGGCTCGGCCTCTCTAGGCTTTACTCGGGTAGCATCGTCCTCGACGATGAGATAGGTTGCCCAGGTCTCAGCATCAGGCTGGGGAAGACCGTATGAGATCTCGGCGTTGACTGGCGATTGAGTCCACATGCCTGGTAGCGGTTGTATGGTCCCCCAAAGTCCGAAGCTGTTGACAGGCGCCTTTTTGACGGGGGCGGTCCAGAGCGAGTTGCTGTTGATAGAAGGCATGTCGGCCTTTGCAGGGAGGAGGCGTGTAGCCTCACCAGCAGGAATATAAGAGTTCCAGGTAGAGTCGTCGGGTTGAGGGAGTCCTTTGTTGGGACGTGAGACAGGGGTGCTAGGAGTCCACAAAGCCATGGAAATGTTCAGATAGTTTGGTGTTTGCTGAAGAGAAGACTGAGCGGGAATTGATGGAGGATACAGCAAGTTAATAACCAAGATTTGTCGCCGGCGTGTCGGGGTTTCGGATTTGTAAATGACGAGCGGACTTAGCGGGTGCGGAGTCGGAGAGTCACAATCAAGCTTAAGGTCGGCTGGCTTAGAAATGGAATCCTCTAAGAAACGGAACAGAAGCGTTGCCTGCTGTTGCTGTTGCTGGTGCCGGTGCTGGTGCGGATGCCCTGCGCCTGGGGCGCCACGGGACTTAGACTCCCTGTCAGCGCAGGGGTCTAGGATGGATTTGAGCGTCGCATGAGTGCCATTGTCTTCGGTGATTGGTGCGCCAGCCCAGTCTTGCTCATTTCGACCCACGTCCATCAATAAGCAGCGAGCCATCAGCGGCACAGGCATGCTTATTGATGCAACTTGACCCCCAAATTGCGGCTGCTGGCGGACCCTGATTCGATTTTTCTCAGAGACGTGCTCCCGGAGATCCATATCCGGAATCGTCATCGCCATGGTGGTTGTTGAGGTGGGGGGAACGCCAACTACTGTACCGGCTTTTGCGCTGTAATCTCCAGCCTGTGGGCTTTCGCTCTCGCTGTCCGCGTCTCCATCTTCCTCATACTTTACCTGGGTCTGTGTACGGAGACTTGTCCGATCATTGGCTTTGCTATCTCTGCCGCTGTCGTGCATCTGCATCTGCACATCCTTGGCATAAGCATCATCCTCGGAAGTCTCGCAATGTTTCAAAAGCTCCGAATCTATACCTTGTCTACGGAGAAAAATTATAATCAGCCTCAATTCTTGACGATACCCAGGCAAGCCTAGGTCAGTGTGGCCGATTTTTACTTACTCATCAATTGACCGAGGTTTTAGTTCGTCCTCGTGAGAAGTTGACATTTTTTCAGGCGGGGCTCCGTGGAAATACGTGTCCGTTGGCTGGGGTACAGGCTGGGCCAGTTCGAAACAGTCCTCATCGTCGCTATCGTACGTTTCGCTCGAATCGTAGTACTCCCCGTCATCCTGCTCGTAGTCTTCAATGTCAAACACCGAGCCGCTATGGTGCATCTGCATCTGCGTCTGCATACCCCCATCCACCACGGGTTGATAAGTCACGCCAGGCATGAACATCGGTGCTATTGTCGCACAGTCTGACCGATCACCCCATGGGAATTGGAAGATTCCAAGTGTCCCGCGCCTATCAGGGAGTGGTTTTGGACTCTCCAGGATATCTGGCAGCATAGTGACACGTTTGATGCGACGCGGGGGGTTGCGGGGAGGTTTTGACTGCTGGACCTTAACTTCCACCACTTGGGTTTTGACTTGAGATACTGGCTGCCAAAGTCCGTCACTGGATACCTCAGTCTTTGATTCAGGTTTCTCCCAAAGTCTGGAGCTCTCGATTACGAGAGATCTCAGGTCCTTCCTCACCGGTCCTCGAATTGACCTCCCTGCGATTTCCACTGGGGAGATTTCCCTCAGTGGCCTGGGAGCAGGGCTCCAGAGTGACGGTGCATTGCTAGTGCTGGTAACCGCTTGCACGGAAGCTATGGGGCGCCACAGCGCCATGGCCGTCTTGGCAGGACTGATCTGAGCGTCGCCAATGAAATCCTCGTGATCTTCGGCGTATTCGCTCTCTTCATCAGTATCAGGAGGGGTAGGGGTTGCTAATGAGTTCGTGAACCTGGGGTATGTCGAGCTAGCCGCCAATTTTGTCCTGGACTTCGAGTCGGCCTGAGGGAAAAGCGCCAGAATGTCGTAGTCTGCATCCAGCTGACTTCGCTGCTGGGCAAGCTTTGACAAGCGTGCACTTCCATACCCATATCGCGAATCTCGGCTAGGGGATGTGCCCACAGTTGATAGCGAATCACGAACGTGCATGGTATGGCGAATGGCTTGCCATTGGTGTTCCTGTTCATTCAGCTCCAGTTCCAGGTTTGTCAACAGTGCCAGTCTATCGTTTTCCGCTATCTGATAAGATGAGCCTGGAGAACCAAAACCTTACCCACTGTTAGCGATTGCGCAATAGCAAATTCAGGTGAACTTACGGGTTCTGTCTGGCAAAATTCCCACATCTTCTTCAGAAAGGTCAGATTCCACGGGCGATGGCTCCGCATAGAAACTGTCGGTCCGGCGGAAAACCAACGGTGCTGGCGGAAGACTCCGACGAGGCTTTGTCGTATATCCCCTGTCTGAGAAAGTTGTTGGACGGATTTCCCCCACTTGTGATGGCCAGAAATGTTGTTTTGCGGTGAGGTGTGTGTCCTCGACTCGTTGCAATTTCGATTCAGAGCCGACATTAGCTTCGGCAGATAGCTTGCGCACAGTCAAGGGCAATGGCTCCTGAGGACTCTCGTCGCTCGATGCCGATAGAGTCTCCGCAACTCGGAGTCCGCTCTGTTGTTGATATTTTGCCGTGACGGTCACAGTCAGTGCCCTCTGCAGGTGGACCTGCATCGCAGGCGACCTGATATCCGCGTCAAGAGCAAAATCCTCATCTCTAACCGTGGAAGGCGTGAGTGCGCTCAAGTCTTCAACTGGCAGAATAGGTGAGGATCGTCGACCGTATCCCTTGCCATGCGGGTCACGCCAAGATGAGCTTGTCGCAGATACTGGCTCATTATCAAGTTGAGCAGTTATAGGCTGAGGACTCGTGGGAAATTGAATCGACGTCTCACCTAAAGTAAGGCTTGCTGGTGTCTTGGTTGGAGCGGTCAGAGTATTTGACTTGTCGATCTGTGGCTTGGCTTCATTGCGGTTCGGCTTGAACTCGATATCAACTGGTAACATTGGTAGCTCAACCATAGATCGTGATCGTCGCCTCGTGATGCGGTCGGTTTCAGTTGGTGTTGGGATGTTGGCGTGTAGAACATTGGCAAATTCATTCAAACGAGATAAATCGTAATTAATTTCTGCCGGTGTGTCATGCGGCTGTTTGAATCTAACGGAGCCACACGACAGCGATCGCTTGTGATGCTGGAGATTTGGAGACCCTTCGGCTGGGAAGAGGGCGCGATCGATGTTCGACTTTCTTGGTATCGGGCGAGGACGATGAACCACCGACAATGTTTTTGCAGAGTCTTCTCTCTTGGCCAGAATCTCGTTCGCGTTGCTTCTGGGAATGGCGACCAAAGGTGCTGATTTCGGGGGCTGATTTCGCATTGGCTGGTAAGGGCGCGGTACTCTTGCGTCTACAGGCAAAGAGAAGTTCACGATCGCTTCCCCTCCGGCTTTGGTGGGAGTGCGTGCTTGTAGAGTAGTGGGAGCCGTACGAGGAAAGATTGAAAGGGCTGGCGATGGCAACTGTCGAGGAGACTGCCGAGGGGATCGTCGTCGGACCTCTTCCGTCCCCGGCGACAAGAAAGCTGAAGTAGTGGCGGAGGCTGTATTCTCTGAAGACAAAGAGCTGTGTTGAGATTCCGCTAGTTTGACCGTGTCAGCCCAGTTCTCCTGGCTGGAAGCTGAGGTCCTAGAATCAGAGCTGGATCCGGAGCTAGATGTGCTCAAATTCGCCTGGTGCAAGGTCTGTCGAGGGCCTTCGGGTTTCGTCGAGCTTGGTAAAGTCTGAGTTCTTGGTAGAGGGAAAAGTTGTCCTAGCACGGGAACACCCCCCATTCCAATGTTGGCTTGCCCAGCAGCTGGCATCGTGATCAGAGGTAGCTCTCGTTTGGGTTCTGCGGGAACTGGCCAAGGGTTCGATGCTCCTGTGAAATCAGCTGCAGAAGTTCTCGCTATCTCGTCATAACTCCTCGGGCGACGGATATCCGCACTGGTCATCTGTCGTGTGTTGAAGTCTCGCGAGGCATCGAAGTCGTTGACGTCCGCTGGTTGCATGTGCTTTGGGTTGTTGGAAAACAGTCGATCTTGGAACAAAGTGAGTATGCCTGTCGAGTCAGCTTATTTCATGAACGGATAATTGAGAGCAGACCTACCGATTAGTATTAACAGACCAACTGAAGGAACAGTTGTTCGAACAACAATGGACATGGGCTGAATGCTCAGCATCAAAGGAGCACTAGTCTAAGGCATAGTCAGTTATGATTGAGCTCATCTATCGGTCGTATATACTTACTCCTGTCCATATTATCAAACCCAGCACAACGAGAGCAACCGCTCGGGACTGACGAGGACTAATGGCTCCTCTTTGGGTCTCCGAATAGACACCCCGAGAGATAACTCTGATTAAGAGGAAAGCCACGAAAGCAGTGTCGACAACAGACACAGTAATCCCAACTGGCAGAATTGATGTTTGAGTCAAACAGATAGTGTTCAGCTGTGGGCGCTGAATCCCTACGAAGACACCTCCAAGAATAAGCCGTAAGACAATAAATCCTTGCATGACACCTATCTCAGTGAGAGACGCAAGACTGTGTGTGCTGAGGATCCATAATAGACTCTGTTGTATGGACACTCGTGCGAACTGATCGAATGTTGATGCAAAGGTAACCATGATCTGACAGCCTGGCATAGAGTTGATATTAAGTAAAAATGCGAAGAAATCGATTTGAGCCCATAGGGCTGAAGAAATAAGGAACGCGATGAGGGCCAGCCTCGGAGCATCTCGAATGATTTCGGAAGCACGATTATTTAGAAGAAGAAAGGCACCGGCTATACCAGCATGGGCGACCAGGCCACTGTTCTCTGGTTATTCGATCAGTTCGTATGGTGGTGGTAGGGGATGACTTACAAAGTAAAGGCCGCAACCAGGGCCTGACGGTGATTGTTCGTCATGAAAGCGACATTAGTATTAGAACGAGTGTAACGAAGAGTAGATGAGGCTAGGAAAGTGGAAGGGAAACGAATGGGATCTTGGATCAACCAAGACGCATACTACTGCACGTAGCTCAGCGGTATGTGCAATTAGAAGAGAATAATGGCAAAAGAGGGAAAGGGGAGATGGAACGAAATGCGATGCAACGATGGGAAAGTCACCGGAGCCGTCAACAGATGGGGATAATACTTTGAAAGGCAGAGTTGCACTTGCAACACTAGATATCATGCTGGGTTTCAGACGAAGGTCTTGGGTCAAACTGGCTTTGTTCGAGCTCACTCGCGTAGTCGCTTGTTTTGTGGCGCACAATACGACGTGATTGGGTGGAATAGAGATATCATGGTGTTTCGTCAAGGCCCAATGTAGCATCTTCCGTTATGAAACTGGAGTCGTCGGAGATGGCGGCTGTTAGGGCAACACTGAGACGAGGCTCCAGACTGGACTCGGCGCTTGACACAAGCCGGTCCACCTTCGGACTATAACAGGCATAGACGATAGCATACTGATGCCATCCATAGTAAAGTTATGAATAAGAGAGGGAACCTGCCGGACTATAGCTGCGAGTGTTGAGCTATTCCATGGATCAGACTTATTCGGAAACAGCTTCCAAGTTGGGAGTGAGACCGGTGTGTTGAAACATGGCGAAGGGTTTTGTTTGACTTTGACTTTGACTTTGACTTTGGCCGGGAGATGGACGCATCAGCAAAAGACTTGTTCAGCTCATGTCATGGCTAATAAAAGTAATAAAAGAGAAGAGAAATAACGCTCGTCCTCTCGCGTTCAGATGAATTAACATGACATCCCATTACCTTCGGACAGTGACCGAGACATGATATGGCGGGGCAAAGGGAGGCCTGCTGTTGGTTGACCAAGTCGTCGCCCAAGGCATGGCACAACTTGCAGGGTGACAGCCACCCTGGACTATGGCGCACTCTTATGTAGGTAGGGAAGAGACGAGAATGAGGTTATTGCCGAGGATACCTTATACGTACAAGTAGCTGTAGCGTGGTAGTGATTATGGAAAGCGAGCGGGTTGGAGATGGAGAAATGAATGGGCATCAATACTGGTCTACCTTACATATATTCTCTTTCTCAGTGGAGCCTCACTCTTATTCAACCCGAACACGCCCGAATGACGACAAGGAACAGGGAGGGGCCTTGGGCCTTTCTTTCCCAAACTGGACTAAAACACGGGCACTTGGATGCAGCCCGTTGCTACCCTACGAACTTCCCCGGATTTCTTGTAATAACCTTACCCAGTGACTAACGACCTCAAGTCTGTGTGTGTAAGGTATGGTAAACTCGATATCAATCGTTCGACGTTTGTTGACCAGGCGTCGACTTGGGAACATGGTTATAGGTCTGGGGGAGGAAATAAATCCAAAACTTCCATTGACCCTGAATGACAAAAAGACTTATAACGTACCTAGGTAGTTGAAGTTTATAGTAAACTTAATGTATCTTTTGCTGAATTTATTCTTATACCTTATATATCAGGGTTTGATGTTTGACTTCCTCCCTGAGCGCAAGTGCTCTGCCTGTTGGGTATATTTATTGTAGGAGTCATTATTACCAGAGCGATTCAAGAACGGCCATCAATCAGGTCATTGCAGCGCTGCTTGCTGATCTGCAGTAATTGATCACCCTACTGTTGACAGTCACCAGTCCTATCCTATGGTGTTGAATAAAGGTTTCGTTTGTAGCACGACGTTGAGCGCAAAGTCACACAACAGTCAACCTAGACAACACCTAGGCAAATGCCATGATGCCAATTAGCCATTGCCAATACCGTCCAAACCTCCACTCCCCAAGCCTATTCATTTTGGGACAGATGCCAGGCTAGCGAACAGTATGAAAGTCTAGGGTAGGGCATAACGTAATGAATAAATCACGGGCTGAACCTTGGCTGTTCCTTGACTGGATCTCAGGTCGAGCGTATGACAAAAGCTGCATTATGATACCCAGAAAGAGACAAGCCAGCCCCTCTCCATTGTCCTTCCTATACTGTCGCGGCCGGTCCCCCCGGTCACCTGCAAAGAGTCACGACCGGGCCGGTAGATCAGCCTTGGTCTGATGACGGCAACTTCAGCCTCAACCTCTACAGACCAGTTAGTCATTGATCCTGCAGCCGCCAATTATTACCACATCGGTTCAGAATTCCCATGATACACCATATAAAAACCCATGTTTAGCCAAGATTGATTCCAGATGGAAAGCCAGTCACCAGCTGTCAGAATCGGGACTTAACCTCCAAGACCCCAATACGCAAATGCAGCTACCGGCGGCATGCGGCATGCGGCATGCGGCATGGAATTACTACATTCAGATTCATGATCTGTAACTCGCCAATTGGATCCTACGCAATGGTCAGATGCCACAGTTAGCCGCACCACCATAACCGCTGCTAGCCAGATGTGGCTGGATATTTTGAAAGTATACTGTCATGGCAGTGACCTCGAAAGGCGCCCAAGTGCTGTACATTTGCTGGTATTTTTCTCACCAAGTACACTTCAAGTTGCTCGGACAAATGTACCGAACAATTGAATGACATGATACCGTATCTCGGCTCCGATGCGACGACTCACATCTGCTTGGTGGTGGGATCTAGAATGATGTATGAGTAACACGATGTCCAAGTATAAGAGGCAGAGAAACCACCGCAACCAGAGACTTCGCTAATTACAACCAAACCCATTACCATCTTCCACAGCATTGACATTAGCATCAATCACAATGGCTCGTTTCGATCTCGAATATCCCAAAGAGGCCATCAACACCGTCAAACGTGAAAATGACCGCGGCGTTTATGCCCTAAAGACGATTCACCGCATCATCAACACTTGCCAGATCCTCCATGTCTCTTTCAACACACCCACCCAATCCTTCCCCGTCATCCTCCCAATGATCGGCCAGATGGGCTCATTTGACCGGCCTAGCGCCGACATTGGTGACCCTCTGGACCTCTATCTTCACGGATATGTGTCAAGCCGCATCATGAACTTGGGCCGCAGCGCTAGTGATGAGAAAGGCATGCCCGTTTGTGTGGCTGCATCGCATGTTGATGGACTGGTTTTGGCTTTGTCTACCTTCCACCATAGTTATAACTATCGCTCTACGGTACTCTTCGGTCACGCGGTCCTCGTAGAGGACGAGGAGGAGAGGATGTATGCCATGGAGCTTATCACGAATAGTGTGGTGCCGGATCGTTGGCGACACACCCGTCTCCCGCCGACCAAAGCTGAGCTTCAAAGCACTGGCATACTCAAGGTCAAGATTGCATCAGGAAGTGCCAAAATCAACACCGGTGGTCCCAGTGACGACAAAAAGGACATGGAGGACGAGTCGATCAAAGATCACGTCTGGACAGGCGTCTTACCCATTCACGCAACCATTGGTGAACCAGTGCCTGGCCCTTACAATAAGGTTGATGTGCCAGACCACATTGCTGAATTCTCCAAGGATTTCAATGAGGACAATCAACAGTATGCGTTGAATGCCGCAAGGGACACCCAAAAGTAGGCTGAGAGAGTGGTCAATTGAAATGTCTATTATATGATACGCCCAGGAACAAGTTATTATACCTTAACAGGCATTTAAATAGAAATATACACAATGATACGAAATATGTGCAATCAGAACATATACAGCATATATACGTGTCTACCACTGCTCCCAGATCGTTCCAGGTAGCACGGATCGCATGATCTTCCAGTGCCCAGCAGCGCTGTCCTGGTGCCACTTGGTAACCTTGCTTGTTTCGTTCTTGTTGAGGACATCCGTAGCCTCATCTTCAAGGAAGACCTGCTCCTTAATCTCATACTTTGGCAATAGCAAAGCCTGCCGAACCTGGCTTCGGAGGAAGTCCTTTTGCTTGGGATTGCGGAAGGTGATCTCTCCGGGCGTCTTGCGGCAGAAGATGACCATGTTGGTGAAGTCGCTTCCCCACTTCTCAACGTTGGCCTCGTCTCGTGGACTCTCACGGAAGATACGGCATGAGGGGAAAATCTTTTTGATGGTGCGGTAGACGAGCTGAGGTGTGGGAAGACCAAAGTCACCAGCATAGTTCTTAGGGTAAAGTTAGTGTATGGCTCAAGCTGATGCTCACTTTACTCACAATAGCAATGACTCCATCATCCTTCAGCAAGTCTCCCAATCCTTGGAGGAACTCGAGAGTGAAGAGGTCAACAGGCTCTGCACCACCAGTGAACACATCGTGAACAATGTAGTCATAGGACTTGGATTGCTTCACCAAGTCAGCTGTATAAGAGACAGCATCGGCAACGGCAGCAGGTTTGTTCTCCCGAAGATCAAAGTACTTTTGAGCGAACTCATAAACTACTGGATCAATCTCAACCACGGTAGTGTCAATGCCGTGAGAAACAAAGGCAGAAGGGGTAGTTCCAATACCAAGGCCACTGTATTATGTTAGGGAGTTATGGTCAAGCACAGGAGCGACCACTTACATGACAAGGGCGCTAGCTTCGCTGTCAGGCAGGGGAGCCTCTCGCTCAACAAGGCGGACAGCTTCAAGCATGACGAAAACACCGTAAATCGGCTCGGACACTCTTCGACCATTGAGCTGAACCCACTGACCTCCAAGAAGACTATGATCGCAGCGCATTACACGATAACCTCTCTCCAGGCTCTCGATGACTGACACATAGCCAGTCAACGACTCGCGGCGCTCCAACAGTGTCCAATTCTGGGCCGTCAAGGTACTGTTAAGAGCATCGGTGGCCATGGGTGTCATAACGTGGC
This sequence comes from Fusarium sacchari, assembly GCA_017165645.1. NCBI lineage: Eukaryota > Fungi > Ascomycota > Sordariomycetes > Hypocreales > Nectriaceae > Fusarium > Fusarium sacchari. The sequence goes on from JADANP010000002.1 coordinate 807,423, forward strand.
TGTTCAAGACTGCCGTGTGCAATAGCGCAGGGAGAGCCAAGACGAGATACTTGGACGGTGCCATCATAGCATAGATGGCCCCCAAGACAAGCTCCATACCGACACGAGTGAACACAAAGGCGCTTCCAATAACACCCTGCAGCTTGGCCGCGAACTGGTTCTCAGCCAGCCTGAACAGACCCCAAGAGACAATGCCAGGCGCCGCATCTGCGACGAATTTAGGCAGTGCGCTCAGATCAGCATCCTCAAGAACATCGGCCACAGAGGCTGCCGAAATGATGGCCAGGGGGAACAGGGTGAAACCCTCGATAATGAGAGGACCCCACCAAGAGCCAAGACGGTCAGTGAAGGTCCCGAGAAGAAACTGGATAGCCGGGATATTAAGGGCGATGACTGGGAGAAGCTGAGAAGTCGACATAGGAAGAACCATGCGGAGCATCAGATTGCCCGCCCAACCAATAAAGCAAGCCGCCTTGAGCGCAGTTGTATGCGTGACAGCAGAAGGGATGGACCCAAAGATAGGGGACAGGTTGAGCTGCGACGCACTCGACGCGGCACCCAACAAACCAAGGAGCAAAAGAGTCTGGAAGTAGACAAGCGCTTGATCCATGAGCCGCTTCGCAAACGTATCTTCCTGAGCCTTAGTCGCAAGCTCCTTGAGTTCCTTTTCAAACCGTTCCGGCGTGAAGCCCTCAGGCGCGCCAGTCGCCTTGCCGTCCTTCTTGGGAGCCATTATGAGATACGAGGGCAATTGATAGACAAGAATGCACACAAAATACAAATCAAGATATGGATAGAGAAGGTAAATGGACAAGAACGGTCTGACCTGTCGGTTCAAATGGCCTGCACTTGAAGCTCGTTGACAGTTGGTTTGTTAAGTAAGATAGGTATTTCGGATAAAATCAAGCTCAATTAAGGTTGACGTGGCGGGAAACCGTTTTCTTTATTTGGATTCCTTGTGGCTGGTGCAGTGGCTCAATTGAAGTGTGGGGCAACGTTTAACTACTGGGTATCTGGAGAGTATAAGTTAAGGTACCTAAGTTACGCTTCAACAGCAGTGTTGAAACAATTCTTCTTATACACAACTAAAATTCTGTCTATTCAACTTGTATTTATATGGTATAAACTCGCACTAAAAGCTATGTCCCACTACTTCAGCTTAGGGTAGTATCTATCTAAACATTTACTGTCTTGCATGCACAATGCATAATGCGATATTGGCCACTCGCACGGCAATCCTCTTAGATTGAACCTGTCACTGTTACAATTACCGTGCTGAGTGTACTTATATGGCTGTTATAGTTGCGAAAATGAAGTGAGGCAAACCAACATAACGTCTCTGGAGCCAAATGATGAGATTCAACGTTACTCAACTGCTGGTGCTGCCATTCCTCGTATTATACGTAATTCATAAAAGTCCAATCCAATCTAACAGATCATGCACACCTTGCTCTATGCAACTCTGAGATCTCAATGCTCGTATCCCCAGTATAATGCGCCCTCATGCTTCCCGTCATGTCCCGAATCCCTCCAGAGGGGCCCCGAAGCCCGAGGTATCATTCATCAAACCAAACCCAAATGATCAGAAAGAAAAAAAATAACCACAGTAGGGCCCAAAAGGATGACAATATACCCATGCCAACTCCTGAGCCATACCGAATCGCAATGCAGCAACGACAGAAACGCCTGAACGATGCAAGCCGTGGCAATATGTTCCATAAAAACACCTCTGATCGTTCCTCGATCGTGGTAGTTATCTGAATATCGGAACCTTCCTCTTTTAAGTGTACCTTGTTCCCGCACCTACCCCCTAATCCTTACATCCGTGGAGGGTAAATCTCCATATCGTCATCGCTGCTGTCCATCTCCTCCTCCTCTTCCTCATCATCTGTCCGTGGACTATACATAGCGCTCATTTCTGGCGCACTTGGCCTGCTGCCCAAGCTGTCCAGAATGCCACCACTGAAAATGGGTGGCGCGGAGACCGAAAGGTCCGCATGACTCCCATTCCTACTCATGGAGGGTTTTTCGGGGAGCTGCTTGAGCAATCCTGTGGAGATATCCAACATTGTCATCGCAAACTCAGTCAAACCCTTGCCTTCACCAGGCTTGGAGCTAACTGACAGAGTCCATCTATACTCTCCCAAACGTCTTCGATACCAATCCGCTTCTTCGCGCCCAGGTGATGTTGCCCAAAGGAGAGATCCAAATGTACCAATCAATGCAAAGTTAGTCTTGGAAGCGAAATACCAAAACGAACGCAAATGGTTGGGTCCGAGTCTGTTGACAAAGTCCATGGCAGAGATGAGGCGTGCTTTAGCGGCACTGCGACAGATGTGCTGCACGTATGAGTCGACAGAGCTAGACGGAGAAGCCAATGACCGGATGATTCGTCGATGGAGCGTAATTTCGGCCGCAAAGTATGCCAGATGGAGATATCCAATACTCGACAGCCTGTTTGATGAAGGGTTAAGGGAAGAGTATGAAGAGTCGAGGCGAATCAATTGTGGTAGACCTCCATACCATTCCTTCAATTTGAGCTGAATGGGTTTCGCAAGCGACAGAACGAGCTGCGTTCCTTGTTTACCTGCATTTGCAACCGTGTTCATGGCTTGAAGTGTATAGAACGTGTCCAGAATTTCTGAGAGTATTTCGGAAAGTTGTACCACTCGTGTAAACAACACCCTTCCCTTCTCAATATCGAGCTTCTCATCCGGGTCGTTCTCGTCCCATTCAACGTCAGGGAAGTCATTTGCTGTTAGAGGCTGAACACCCCAGTTAGTAGCAAAAATGTGTGATGGCCGACCGTGAACTAGGGCACCCCATTTGTCTTGCATGTAAAGTGCCCAAGCCAATCGTTTTCTCAGGCCCTTCTCCCATGGTGGTATTTTCCAACCAGTACAATCCAGGTGCAACCCCAATTCATGACCAAGTGCGACAAGTTGGGCGGTAGGGGCCCATTGGTCACCCTCGGGCCTCTGGGAAAGAAGTAGACCGGCCTGGATAGTCGAAAGCTTGGGTCGAAAAGTGGCTTCATCAAGGGTTGTGCGGACGATGCTCTCGAGCTCTCTAACATTGGGTCGTGGCAAGCCAGCCAGTTCCTCACTCTGGTCCCACCAATTGATGGCAAGGATGTACACAGCTGCTAGCAATGGTGGTGAAAACTCTCGGTAAGATCTTTCATACTTTTCCATGAAGACATGTTTTTGGATGATAGGAAATCCTGGGTGCACGACTCGAAAGTATATGTCGATGAGGCGTCTGCCATGGGGAGCCACGATAGATTCGACATGATCGGCATCTTGCGTCACATGTTCGTGTCCTGGAGTGCTGGAGTCAGGAAGCATCAAGAAAGTATCGTGTTCGCTGACTTTGCGAAGAGTGCCTCTTGATAGTAGACTTTCGTCATGGGGATCAAAGGAGGAGAGGTTGATGAGTGAAGGTTCAAAATCTGTGGTCGGACCAATGTACTGGCTGTAGCGATCATCCTGGAGGCCAAGCGTACGTTTAAGCATGGTCGGGCCGCCAACATTGGCCATCTCCTCCAGGAACGAACTGCTAGCGGCGGTGCTGGAAAGGCTGGAGTTATGGTTTCGTCGCCTAGATGCGAGACCCGGTGAACTGTACAAGGCCAATCATATGTCAGACAAAGGCATGCAAGGAGGGACACGAGTAAGGTGAAAGGTTATCAGAGAAAGGGAAAGAGTGTAGAAGGAAACGATAGACGCATGGGAAAGGCACGGGGACCGGTGGAGCATTCAAGCCAGGATGAGCGAGTGTGGAGGGCTCGGCGGCATGAATATGGAGAAGAATACGGATATGGAGAATGAGATGGGGATATTGGAATTGATCTGACCTTCTTTTCCCGATAATATCGTCACTAGCCTCACCATGAAGCTTCCTTTTTCGGGACTGAGGGCTGGATGAAAGGGAGCATTCGGAGCCCGCAGCTTGGCACTGGATGCAGCAGTCGTCGTCGTCGTTAAGGATGCAGTTGACGCGAGAGTACCGACATGATAGACAGGGTGGGATGGAGGAGGCGTTGAAGGAGGAACCCTCAACGGGTGCAGAGCTGGCGACTCCGTGACCCATCTCGAGCCTATGGAAGCTGTCCTGGCGATAAGCAGATGGCTCTGGCCGAGGAGGTTTAGGAGCAATGGCGATAGGCGCCGTCCTCTGGACCGGGGCTGAGGACTGGGGAGACATGGTGGGAGAAGTTACGGATAGATCCAGAACAATGAATGGAACCTCGATACCGCCGCAAGTCTGTCTGTCTACCTTTCTGCCTGCGTGCTATCAGCAGGGCAAAACACCAACAAACAGAGGGTGTGTTGCTGTCAGGGCACAACCTAGGGTTTGAATTGTGTTACACCAGAATACCTTACAGGCGCCCGTTGCCCTGCAAGAAACGGGCGCAAGAAGGTTGAGCCTCAGTGGCTCTTTGAGTTGTCAGCCTCCCGTCTCGGGGGTACAATGCAGCCCGGTCAATGCCAGTGCAGCAAGATTTCCGATATGGGTGGTGGTGACGATAGCGAGATAGGTACTGTAGGTGGTTTTTTTTGGGGGATGCGATAAAGCCCCACGGGGTCGACAGTGACGCAATGCGGTTGGAGCTACGACCACTGAGAAGCGAGATGATAGGTAACGATAGCTAATAGAACCACGTTATCCAAATCGAGTTGATTGATTTGATTAGAGTCACACGCACGACACGAGTCAATGGTTGGTGTGAGATAAGAATCTGGGGAAACGGAAGACGGGATGTGATGGGAGGCGAGGTGTGATGCAAGGAAGAATGGGAAGAAGGAGAAGGGAAAAAGATAAGACAATGCCCGAGCGAGCGAGCAATCAAAGTGTGTAAGTGGTTGGCGAAGGAAGACGGGAACCAGCGCGAACGAGGGCAAAGAGTGGGATCCAAGATGCTGGGATCCAATGTCAGGGACTTGCTGGGATGATTGGGGATGGCGGGCGCAGATGGGCGCCGATGGAGTCGAGTCGGTCGACGGCGTAGTTAGAAGTGACAGCGACAGCGACAGAAACACAAACAGAAACAGAAACAGACCCGACCAGACCAGGGGTGTTTTTCTTTGGTTGGTTTGGTTAGTTATCTGATAAGGCTTCTGCAAGCGGGGAGAGGGTATTGACTAAGAGAACGATAATCAGGTTGAGAAATACCGAACTCGGTCCTTATTGTTGAGCCAATCCTCCTCTCTTTTCCCTCGTTTCACCCTTGTCTTATTTGGCCTTGCCTAGACAGTCGTGTCCTGCTGTCCTCTCTTCGTCTGCCCCTTCTGCAACCAAGATTTTAGATGTATATAAGGTATGTAGGTTGCAGATGCGATAGTCCGGAAATTGTACGGCGATGATGCGGTGCGACACAACAAGCGAAAGACTGGGCAGACAGGACAGAGAGCACGGTGCTGCTCAGATCGTGGGCGACGGCGATAACAAGTCGGCACAGAAGAAGCAAAGCAAAGCAAAGCAAAGCAAATTGAATGAATGACAAGTTGCTTGCCTTGGTACGCCCGTTATGAGCTGTCAGCTGTGCTCTGGCTGGCTGATTTGGTGCTCCCACAGCCAAAATGTCTTGACTCTTGCAGGCGGGGGGATCAAAGCCTGGGGAACCGGGGATTAGATTAGACTGTGTATGGCTGGAATGCAGATGCAGATGCAGATGCAAATGCAAATGCAGGGCCAGGGTATTGTCCTGAATCTCAATGCGCCGTCAATTTACCCTCTGCTGTGGCCTGATTCGATCCAGTACCGGCTTCTCCTCTTGGAGAAGAAATGAGCCGGAGAAGCTGTGTGTAACAACCAACTGATACTGACAACAACGATGATAAGGATCCATGCGCAGAGGCCAGTGGACCGTCGGAGAGGGTTAGAATCTAACCTGGGCTGGCGGCTTTGCCCTTGTCCTTTTTTCTCTCTCAGGTAAATGCGAGATAAGCTAACAGACCTATCAGATTCGACGTCATCAATAAAAAACGACCGACTGGGCCAAAATCAGCTACCTAGTCGCCCGACAGTGGCGCGATGGCCGGTTTCGCAGCCGTGAATGGCTTTATTTATATCAGAGTATAATTAAAGAGTTGCGATGGCCGTCCGTTACCTGAACTGTATCTTTTGTGGCTGGGCGATACCGAAAGTGAATAAGGAGAGAAAGAGAAGAAGGGAGAAAAAGACAGAGAGGAGCAGAGAAATAGCAGAGTTGCTGCTACTTTACTAAAATGATCATGGAGGAGGCTTTTGGAGAAGGGACATGAAAGTGCAAAAGGACAGGCATGTGAGAAGAGACAAAAAAGAGAAAGAATACATCCGACTTGATCGTATTCCCCGCAACGCCAAAAGTACCTGACAACCTAGGCAGGACTTCTCCCGTCAAAGGGTCCCATTCTCCAGATCCAATCCCCAAGGTCCCCTCCGTCAACTTCGGGACAAGCCTTGTCAATTGGTGTCTAAGAGGCGTCCCCCCAAAATCGAAGACCCCGGAGCATGTGCCGAATCAGGAATCTCGAACTTGGGGAACATGGCCCAGGAAGGGAGGTACTGAACTCCAGTACCGATATTTCGTGTCTCGACATCAACCAGACGACCAAGGGGATGCATCATCTGGGGACATTTGTGTCTTTGCCTGTATGTGTGCACAGTTGGGCTGTCATACCCTCAACTTGAGTGGCTCTTTGCTTGTCCTTGCACGCAAATATACTAGGGGCGCAGTAATCAATGACTCAACAGACTGAAACATCAAACCTTAAGCTCTCTCATGAAGAGATATCCACCTGCTGCAAATCATATCCCATAATATCAAAGTCGCTTCCAATTTCCGACTTGTCAAAGAGAGACACACGGATGGTACGGTACAGCCTTGCCTGAATCATGGCCAATGCTGAGCCGTTACATGGCCCTAGTCATGTAGGTAGACGAAGACCAGCGTGAGCAATGGGGGATTTTCTCGGCAGCGGCGTCGTTGGCAAATGCCTAGACAAAGACCAGCTCACTTTTTCCCTCGGCCGAGGAAAGAAATGGGCCATATCATGAACAACCCCGGGGTCCAGATTCTAGGTCCGGGTCTGGTGTTGCTGTGTACTGTACATCCGAGCGAGTGAGGATGAAGGCAGTGGGAGTTGAATGGATGAGCAAGCTTATCTCTGAAAAGCAGAGGAGATAGAAATACATAATGGCAAAAGATAAGTTAAATCAAGAAAAGAGGAACCCCCCAGCCTTCAGAGACATTTTTCTGCATAACCACAGATGCCAGCGTCGAACACCATCTTGAGAGGAAACCTTGAGCTTGAAAAGTACAGTATACACAAAATAACAACGCAATGCACTTAGAAGTCAAGTATTGCGTACCAGCTGACCAAGGGCGTCCCTCTGAGCCCATTACCAAATGGAAAACCATCAGTGAGCTTGTCTTGCCTCATTCTGCATGGTCCGGCAGTTGTTTTAACGTAATGGCTCGTCCGGGGTTGATTTACCGCCGCAGTCAAACGAGACGTTGTTATGTGCCCTTAGACTCTCTCGCTGCGGATGTATGTTAAGTGGCTAAAATAACCTTTTGTCTCATTGGCAAAATTCCCGAGGCTCCGTACTGTTGGAGTCGCTCGTCGTGATATGCCTCATCAGCTCCCAAAACACCTCAAATCTCCCCTAGTTATCTGCTCACTTCTGGCACCACCAGCTATATATCAGATCCGGTGCCGCCGCCGGCTACTTGGACGAATCCGAATTACTCCGATGTTCGTTTCACAGCATGTAAACTCGGTGAAGCGTTTGCCAAAATTAACCTGTCATCAGTCAGTTATCTCCGGCTGCCAAGTGATGATCTTCTCATCCCTCTTTGATAGCAACAATTCCTGGAACCAGAAAGTATTAGTCATACAATCCGCAACTGTTTTCATTCCGCCAAATCTTTACACAGATTTCGGAGAGCTGTTGACATGGGCCCCGCACGCGATAGTTTCTTCCTACCAGTAGATCTATCAGCTCAGAGTTATCAACAGATAACTTCAGATCCCTTGGAACAAATACGCTCTCTATGATTGGCTCATAGAAAGCCATCCCATCACGATCCGAAAACGTCCCTTGTCCTGTCCCTGATCTTGGCTCAACAGAGACTCGACCCCTGTACCGTGAGGGGCTACAGGGGGAGGTTGCCGGTCCTGTCCCGGCTCATCGCTACGCACGGGCCAATTTGTCGAGATCCATCAAACACTGATTCTAGAGCGAGCGATATCTAGAGTAAGAGCGTCATTGTTGAGTCTGGAGCTTCTGGCATGGTGGCTGTGACTTTGTTGATTTGAAGCAGATGAGGTGCACGACCAGCTACACTATGTATGTGACCTGCTATACCCACCGATAACGGTTCCAACCTCTCCGTCCAGTCCGAAGCTCTGCTTCGACTTACAACTTCTGTTGATGTCATGTCGGAGAGCTGAGTCAAAGCTCAGCGTTAAAATACCCTTAACGTTTTGCCACGTGAGTGTGGAGACGATTAGCGACAACGTTGTGGCCTCGTGGGTGTAACTCTTTATGGCTTTCAGTCTCGTGTCCAAACCATGACTCTCTCTTCGTAGTATTCAGTTGGTTCATCTGAGCCACGAGCTGGGAGCATCATGTTTAGCTCCTCTTGAACCTGGAAACCTAGTTTTTGATAAAACGAGACCGCATTCATGGTAGCCTCGAGAATTACCGGTGCATTCTCTTTGGAGGCCTCAGCCTGCACCCGACGAAGCAAAGTTGACGCAGCCCCTCGGCCATTGAACTTGGGATCTGTGCATAGATATGTCACGTCTAGGAAATGTTAGTGCCGAGTGACACATGGCCAAGGTAGCTTCGACCGCATTTCGACACCATAGATAGCATAGCGGTCAAGGTTTGGTCGTCGATATCCTGGCCTCCACTCAGCAGCAAATAACTCACGGTAATAAGTCTTGTCACCCAGGACCTTGTCTCTCTTACTCTTAGTAAGATCCGCGTAGGGGCCAAGGTATTGACGACGGCAGAAGTCTGGAAACTCATCATCATCGGCTTCTTGTTCTTGTTCTTCTATTTCTCGCGACCGCTGTTGTCGCTGAACGTTCCACTTAGCGAAACTCGCTATTTTCCCGGTCTCTGGGTCGCGTGCAACGAGAACACCCTTTTCGGCACTTTGGATATGATCCATAGTATCTCTGAAAAGCCAGCCTCGGAAGAACTCCTTGCTCTCAGGGTTGGGAAATTGTGCGTGCATCAGCAGGTTGCTGTCCATGGCAGCAAAGAAGGTGTCAGTGACACCAGGGGCCTCTCTCTCAGAAGGAACTAAAATTTCGAATGCCATCTTTACTATGTGATGAGACGTAAAGGTTGCTTAAAGAAGGCGGAAATGAAGCACAAGAAGTAGAATGTTGTGAAGTCGAGATTGGCCAACCAAAAACCTCACGATATCGCGTTTGTGGCCTAGACCTGGGGCACGTGACAGTTTGGGTGAGTTTCTTAATCTTGACATCTCAGAGCTTTGAATCTATAATATCAATTATTCGAGGCTTACCCAACAGTGTCGGTTGCATTCCGAGTGTTGGGTTTCTATCGCTCTCGCTCGAAATCAGGTGTGACACAATATTCGAGCCTCAATTGTTAGTAAGACTAGTTCTGTATAAAGGACTACCCGCTCGATAGACTCGATAGTGTCATTACTGGTAAGTTGCGGCCATTGAGAAGCTTTTCGGGTATTTCGAGGCATAAACAGGACAACTGTGCCCAAGTTGACTTATAAACTTTTGCCGTAGACAGTTCTTCTGTGGCTTGGCCATTATGCACTGTCTAGGTACCTGGAGAACGGCAACCAAAAAAGGGCAACGGCTTTGTTCTATAAGTTACAATTAACCTCCATTTCTTGAGATTCAGGGTGTCCCGACTCTTCTCATGTCTTTCAACTAAAACTGTTTCTCAATGTATGTTAGGGCTGTACCTCATCGGTAGGCACGATGACGTGTTGAAAGAATTGCTTTGCAAAGTCGTCTATTTCATTAGAACCAGTGCCTTATACTGACTTATGCTTCCTTTTCTAGCTTTCTTTGTATTGAGGAGAGTCTAACACGATACCCCGTTGATCTAAATACAGAGGCAACACGCAGCTTAGAGCCAGAGGTGACAGCCCATTCGCACAGCTTGGGCATGTCTCTAGTCCTTTCCTGTCCAGTTTCGTCTTCATGAAAACTGCTTTATTCGCGTTCAATTTTCAAGTAGCCTATGCGGATGTTCGTCTCTGTATAGAAGTATCTGAATTCCCATCGCTGAAGCTTATGCTATCAGATTTCATCCTGAGAGAGCAAAGCAGCAAACACCTCATGCAAGAGTCTCGAGACATCTAACTCAGATCTGGAGAGGTTCTCGAAATATGGAAATCTTCTGAGCGAGTTCTTAAACCTCATGAGCTGGGAAGGAATCCAATCATAAACTTGTGACGCGCAGATCTCGGCCAGATACACGATGCTACAGGCACAGTTGCTTTGGGGTCGGAAGTTGATTGAGACCCATGGATCGTCGTTGATCTCCATCATTTGTATTCCATGAGGAAACGTGGTACTGGTCTCGACAAAGATTTGATTGCACATATCACAGTAGCACTACCAGTCCCTAATATTGAGTGTCAGCCCGGCAAGCTCCCACCCCCCACTGTCAAAGAACATTGGTTTTGTATATGATATTACCTGGGCTTGACAATAGTAAAACAACACTAGAAGAGCTCCGGCGAGAGAATGGGTTGGTAAGAACACGGGAGTCCATTCCGGGCAACGATTTCGATGTTTGAGGGATTGACGCTCCAAGATAACTGGCAACTTTGCCATGACCTGAGCTAGGGGATCCGGAATAACTTCAAATTGAAGGAGTAGTCAACTACCTGGTTGACCATTTTCCGAACATGTTATAACCATGGTTAAAAGTCATCAAATTTTTATTCGTAAAGGCCAAGTTCAAGTTACGTCCCTGACAGTTCGGCCCTCCTGTGGCAACGAATACAAGTGGCATATCTTATTGCAAATTCTTATTCCATTTTGCATGGTCTTCTAGATCCTATTTCATCAGGAGTTGGTACGAATTCTCATTCACAGTGATACAGTTCAGACGGAGCTAACTTGCGTGAAGCATTTCAGACCTTCTAATACACCAGTTGCGGTGTCTTTTCAACAGACATCTTGACATTGCATCACACACATGGAACGAGTTCAAGAGGTACAGGACAAAGGGGCCGCTATATGGCAACTATAGACCTAGTCTGGCGAAAAAATACAATCATGACTCCCCGAGTCTGCCAGGGATTAAAATTACTTTAAAAGAATTTGTGCGGTTTGCTAGTGGTCCCTCATGATGAGCCGCGGTCGGGTATGCTAGCCCGCCGACGGCAGATATGATAAAATGAAACGCCGATGATGGCCGGGTATTTAGACAGGAGGGTTGAAAGAAGGAAGCTTGTTGGCACAAGCGGCGACGGCCTTGAGGGCCTTGGCGTTGGTGAGGGCAACAGCCTTGGCGGGCTGGGTGCGAGGAGTACCGTAGACGGGGAGGTCATCCTCGGCGGCAGGAGGGGTGTAGGCAACATCGTCGAGGCTGAGCTTCAAGCTGGGGACGGTGCTGATGTCAATCTTGGAGCCGTCGAGCTTGACAATCTCAACCTGGAGGCCGTTGGTGACGGCATCGGCAACCTTGGTAGGAGAGCAGGCAGCAAGAAGTTGAGGGGCGTCGGCAGCCTGGTCAGCGGAGAAAGAACCGTGGATGATACCCTCAGCAGGCTGTCGCATAACGACAAGACCACCAACGAGCTTTCCGGAGACGTAGACGTTGACCTGGGCAGGTCGCTCAACCTCGGTGACATCGAGCTGGACGTTGGCAAAATAACGGGTGGTGTTGGCACCGGCACGCTCCTCAATTAGGCCACGCTCCTCAACATCACGACGGCGGGAAGAACCGCTGCCATAGAGACGGTTGATGGTGGTTCGGGCGGAGCTAGAGAGCTGGCTGGCGGACATGCGCCAGTACTCGAGTCCAGCGTAGGTGTAACCGAAACCCTTGATGCTCTTAACAGTGTCGGAGGTGTGGAAGTTACCCCTGGATCGGTAGAAGGGGTTAAGAGGAGAGCTGGGAGTGATGCGGGTGCCCTGTGGAGTAGAGTAACGGGCACCACCAGAGTAAGAGCCGGTGAAGGTGGACTGGCTAGGGTGCATGGCCTGCCAGTAAGCCCAGAGGCGGTCGACGTTGGCGTGGTGCAACCAGAAGATGGGGTCGAAGCCAGAGAACTCAGTGGCGAGGAACTGGCCGGCGCAAGAAGCATCCCAGTGAATGGCGTTGTGGATCTGCTCGAGAGAAGCACCGTTGGCACCGGTGGAAGCGAACTGGTTGAAAGTGGTAGGTCGGGTCATGACATCGTAGACCCATTGCTTGTAAGGTCGCTGGCGGAGGAGCTTATTGGCACTTGAAGGGAAGCTATCGGGAGCGGGGCAGTGGTAGATGCGAACGCGGTGCTCGTCGTCCCATGATCCGTACTTGTTGTTGAGGGCGTCCTTGGGGAAGTTGTAGGTGTAAAGAGGGTTCTTCATGTTGATGGTCTTGAGACCGCTGCCGTTGGGAACCTTGACGTTGACATTCTGCTGGGTGAGGATAGCGGGGATGCCATCGAGGGCCCAATCCCAGTAGGCGGCACGCAAGTTGTTGGCTGCATCAACGTATTGCTTGCGGTACTTGGAGGGGTAGAGGTTGGCCAGGCGCTTGGCATGCTCGACGAGGATCTGCTCGTAGAGCAAGACATAGGGACGGTGCCATGTCAGGAAGATGCTCTCACCGTGAGGACAGTATCCGGGCCAGCCATTGCCACTTCGACCACCACCACCGTTCCACTGAATGAAGGGCTTTCCGTGAATACCACCGACCTGAAAATAGGACTTCCAATCAGTCTCCTTAGCATCGTACATGGAGCGGACGGCTCGCATGTAAAGGTCCCTGGTGTTGAGATTAGCATTGGCCGTGTTAGCAAGCACACGGAAGACTTACCAGGCGGGGCCGCCAGCCTTCTGCATGTCATTGATGTTTTTTCGAGCAGGAACAGCAGCTCCACCAGTGACGGGGACACCAGTAACGAAGATGTTCTGCTGCTGAGCCTCGACGGGGTTGACACCGCCGACGACCGCGAGAGCGGCGACTAGGAACTTGCCCAGCATGATGATTGTCCTGAAAAATAAAACGAATGTATTCGAACAAAAGTCGTGCGTCAATGTACGACTTTGCTTGCTCAAGAAAAAAGGACAAGATCGGAGAAGGAAGTGGTAAAGAGTGTGGGAAAACGTCCGAGATATAGTCAACCCTGAGCCATGACCACAGCAACAAGACGGGGGGTGTGAGAGGGCTGATGGCAATGACTATTATGGATGGCAATGGCTCTGGGAATATTGGTAGGCCATGATCCCTTCTCCGCATCCGAACCTCCGTCCCAGCTGTCAATCATCGTCAAAGGGGTTCGTAACGCCCCTCATAGTGGCCCTAGATGACAAGGGGAGGGGGTGCACAGGTAGGGCAAAGATCGATATTCCATGGGATGTGTCCACTGACGAGGAGTTGAGAGTTGCAAGGGGAGGAGGAGTAGTGAGCAGTGAGCAGTGAGCGATGAATGAGCTAGGAAGGTGTGGGTGAAATTGGGATATGACCCATGCACATGGACAAGCCAGGGTCATGGTCATGTATCCAATGTTGCTTTTCTCTCGCCTTTTTCTGCGCTTAGTAGCTTGTTCGCTCGTAACGCCACATTGGATGGATCAATGTCTGTGTCCCTGGCGATTCCCTAGACCTGTCAAGTTGCCTACGCGTCAATTATGTCTAGACGTTAGTCGAGACATTAACAAGGAGAAGAAAAAGGCAATCCTTCAGTGAGATCCAGTGCTGATGGTAAGAAACTTTGCCTGTCCTATGGCACGTAGTATTCGATGGTTGTGAAGAGACCAGAAGAAAACCGGGGGGGATAAGATCCCAGGCCAGGCGAGCCCAGGCGAGCGGTACAATTGAATTGTTAGGAGCGTTGCCACCTTTGCCTAGGTAGTCTGGCCCACTGACCAGGCACAAACAACTCCAACTTCCAGCTCCCCCAACCGCTGAAAGAGCCCAGAAGCAGGGCTGTGGTCAAGTCCGCCCCGACTTATAAGTCAGGAAAAATAGCCATAACTTAAGTCTATAAAGGTCCTAACTTATAAGTCTGCTTGAATTGAGTTATTGGAGCGTTGAAAGGTGGTAGTGGGCCTGTCGCTCAGCGGCACGACACGACATAACACGATACCCAGAGGACAAAGGGATTGTTGTGGTTAGGGGGTAGGTACTTCGCACTGACACCTTGTATAGGTGAGATGCCGAGGTACCGAATGTAAATTGCAATCTCAGACAAGATGTAGCGTACGGAGTAGCGCCCAAATGGACTCCCCTGGCGCACTTAGAGCCTGTACCTGAAATTCTAACATGGCTTGCATGTTAGGCCTAAATTGGTCCCGGCTGCGGATGAATTCTGTGAGGATTGGATGTGAAGGAAGAATCACGAGCAAATGTGAATTGTTTCCTGAAGGAGCTGAGCTCAACGGCGACAGTCCTAGACGCCCAGCTCAATGAGGCCATAATCGTAGCCACAATTACCACATACAAACAACCACGGGTGACTCCAGGCCTATCGCTAATAAACTGTCGACAACGTAACATCCAGGGACTCAAATTAGATTGATGCCAAGAGCGAAGCCGCCCCTACCTAGCAGAGTCTACTCCTCACTGCCAGCCCAGGCCGGCACCCGGCACCACGAGCACACCAAGGGCCAGGTCATGACATGATGTTCGGAAGATACTAAAAAAGGATCACCAGCGCGATGCGCTCTGACATAACAGCCTATCGCAGGTGCAGCTGAAGTTGCGTTTGGGATTGATGATTGGCACAAGGGCATCAGCCGCTTTCCGGGAACAGCTCACGATGCGTCAAAACTACGTCAGGCACTATTGACTATTATTCCGAACAATTATTATTCATATCCATAGCACAATGATCAACGTTGGTGTTGAGTGAAACAGATCCTCCGCGATCCTCTCTGGCTGGCAGACAGGGATTGTGGTCCTGGACTGTATGTACTGTATGTACAGAGCGGCAAACCTGGACGCCCCGGATCTAGACGGAGATGCCGATTCGATCGGTACAGAAGACGAGCCTGCAGCAAGGCAGTAGGAAATAATCGGCTCAGTTATACGAGGCTCTCATCTGTGGTGCGTATACGGTATGGTTAGGTAAACCTGCGACCTGATACATGATAAACTGGTGTGCATGCCATTAGGGAAACAAACGGAGAAATTATCTCTCTGGTCTGGTCAGATCAGATCAGATCAGAATCAGATGCAATTGCAAAAGGCCCTCTTGCTTCTTCAGGTCAGGTCAACTCAGTTCAGCTCGTATGGATGTCTGTTTGTCTACCTGAGGCAGTCCATCACATCCATATTTGGGCCTCTTGTCTTGTTTGACTTGTTAGACACTGATGAAAAAGCCCTTTTGGCCTTTTTTTAGCATCATGACGGGTTAATTACGGTCTCGGTCCTCGTGGTTTGTCCTCACCGTTTAAGCTAGACCCAATCTCCCTCAAGCGGCTTCCGCTAAGATGCGAGCCTTGGGAGATCCACCCAGTCATGAAACAGCCACCCGCTCGATTCGTGCATAATGGGCCTGCCCCTAGACTTGCAATAGTCTAGACGGCGACGGCTGAAAGGGACCAGCAACTACCTAGTCTAGCTAGTCTCTTGCACTGGCCAAGGGGCGGAGGCGGCAGCCTCTTGTCTCTCATCAGGCTTACGCTCACCAGAGCCATGGGCTGTACTCCGTACTGTAGTCCGAAAAAGCCATGTCTCAGTAAGGGGCAATTTGCACTAAGGGAGAATTAAATTCATCAAATCCTCCTCCCTCCAGCTTCTAGCTCGTCTCTAGCTTCGTACCAGTAGTTGGTACTTGGTACTGCCTCTGCGCGTGATTCCGCTTCGCTTGGGTCCGTTTCAATTAGAACTATTGATTATGCTACTCTAGCTAGGATTGGAATTGCATCTCTGCCAGTCATAGCCAGGTATTCGCTTGGCAATGTTGTTTCCCCATACGTACTGAAGTTACAGCAACAAACAAAAAAAGATGGTGTTCTACCGTAAGCCTCCATGCATGGATCTTGTCTTTCAACCACTTATATCCTGACAAGCCCACGTCGACAAACAACATGCATTGAGCTGCAGCCAATCCCGTATTTCTATATGTCTGTAAGCGTCCGCCTCCTGTAACTCGATGCATTCATAACTGGGACTGTATCCTGCTGTTAAGCTTGAAAACCTCGTGTTAACCTACACACCGCCGATGAGGTATGCCCCGCCTGCATGAGGCTTCGATCCATTAACTTGCCGATACGAGCCTTACAGGTTCCAGCCAAGCAGAGCTGTAGGATGCCCAACTCGATATCCAAATATGGCATCTCCAGATGCTGATGCCAAGTTGGGCTGATCAGATCAGAGTTTGAACCGTTTACAAGGCGTTTGCCTTGTGCCTCCCCGCGTCCCAACGGACGAATTCGGCGCCGGTACTGTTGTCAGATTTAGGGGATGTGTGTTGTGGCTATAACCTCGATGACTTGATGGCAGATGATGAGGCCATCGAAGCGACTAATAAATCACTTGACACTGACAGGAGGCTCTTGCAAGCAGCCATGGACAATTCCCATGCTGGGTAAAAGCTTGTATTCGACACACTGGTAGGAAAGAGATCGAGCTGAAAGTTATTTTTTAGCTCATTATCTGAAAGTTTACCGGCACAACCTCCAGGAGTCCAGAGTCACCTCCCGGCTGACCCCGTACCGCAAGGTAGAGGGTAGACATAGGCTAGCCATGCATCACAGTCGCATCCTCTCACAGGATCCAATCTAATCATGTGGTGAATGAGGGGAACCCTTGCAAGTGTCGATTGAATCTGAGATGGATGTGCCAACTTGCCAAGCACGAGCAAGACCAATGCCTCTGGCTGATTTATCTACATTACTATTTTCAATCAGTGTACATATGGATGGCATTGCCAACAAACTCAATAATCTATTACTAGTCCCTTGACAGACTTGGCAAAAGATCAGCTCGTAGTGCGGCAAGGTTGTTGTGCTCAACTCTTGCTTACAGCGTCTCCTCTTGATGAATCGAGATCCCCTCCTCGTTCCTGATGTACGGAAATCTCTGCTGCTGCGATTCATTGCCGGTCACTTTAAAATTATGGTTACATGTCGACGGTGTTTTGTCATGATAACTCGACTTATGTATGTACGGAGTAGAATTGTCGATTTCCAATCTGGGACCGAAACACAATGTGATCGTCATGCCATTTGCCAAAAGGAGTCTTTCTGGGTTCCTGTAGATCAGCTTGGCAAAAGGGTTGACCCTTGTTGTAGGTCGTTACACTGAACCGAAAAAAAAAACACCCCATCAAAGAACTTACAACTGGTACTTACGGAGGATAAATCCAAGACAGTCTTGCGCGTCAGCCATGCTCACAGACACAATACAATGCCTCTTATCCACAAAATGTCTCATTGAATAGAGGGCAAACATCCATGTATGTACAGATACAGTATCACTTTTATGGCGCAACGCTAAAAAGCAGTCATCGCACAATGCCACGCCTTGTGAACCACCCATCGCATCAATACGATGCTGACCTCGCCCCCTCCAGCTTCCGACTCATGCAGGTCCCGGGATATACAGTACAGTACACTCTGAACTATGTGTGAAGGCATCATAGGATCCTCTCGCTGCTTACTCCCGTCCACTTATGGAAAGAAGGAATACGACACGATACCAAGTGTATCGCGCTATCAAAGCTCCCTTCTTCCATGCATAGTTGAAAGACATCCTCCACTTCCTTTGCTTTGGTGTGACACTCGTGGCCGGTCCTTCATGATCGACGTCTCAGACTTAGAGTGATCTCTCCAGCACCACAAGGTCCCGGAAACCTTCCCTCCACCGCTTCGTTTGCTCTGTGTCTGGCCTCGGCAGTGGACTTCGTGCAAAGCCTCCGTAACCCATCCAAGCCTGTAGTCCAGCCTTGACACCAACCACACCGCCCTGGATCGCCGTCCAGTCGCCCTGTGAGACCACTTCCTGCATCTTTTGTGCTTCGGAAACCTTGCCTTGCAGATAGAGGTCCATGGTCTTGATGCATGCCCTCGGGGCAATGTTGGCCAAGCCTGCCAGGATGCCGTGACCACCTCCGGCCAGAGAAGGGATCAGAAAGTCGGCGGAACCTGCGAGGACCAGGAACTCGGGCGCCTCTGAGTTGTATTTTGAAAGCTTACGGGTTGCTGCGGCTACCCTGTTCAGTTTTCCCGTGTTGCCGCACGTCAACTTCACGCCTACAATATTTGGATGTCGTGCAAGAGTGATGATCATGTCGGATGACATATCCATGCCCCCCACGGCACCAGGAAAGTTGTAGATTATGACGGGAATGGGAGACTTGTCTGCAACTTTTGTGAAATACTCCAGGATGGTTTCCGAGGCCGGGGCAAATAACGTGGCATAGTAGGACGGGGGTAGGACGAGCGCATAGTCACCGCCAGCCTCCCAAGCCTCATGGCAGTATTGTACGGTCTCGCGCGTGCTCTGGCTTCCACATCCCACGATCACGGGCACATGCGAGAAGCCGCCGTCATTCAGGGCGGCTCTTGTAGTGGCGGTGACCAGCTGCCGCTCCGAATGGGAGAGATGAACGGCCTCTCCATTGGAACCCTGCGTCGCAAGGCCTGTTACACCAGCCTGAGCGAGTCGCACAGCATGAGCGGCAATTGCAGCGGTGTCGACGTCTTCTGTATCTGCATCGAAGAAGCACATGGTTGGAACATAGACGCCGGGTATTAGGAGGCGTCTCATATGCTGCCCGTCATCCAGGCGATCGTCTGCAGAAGCGTTTGATGAAGAATCAGACATGAAGTTGTGATTTCCATTGCTTGGGTGCCATTGGCTGTGGTTGTATAGCTGGGAGCTGAAGGACCCTGCTGGTGAGGGAGCATCACTATGAGGAGGCATGATATAGCTTGATACTATTGGGATTGCCTGAAGTTTGGCTGGGCTAGGTGTTAGAGGTATTAGAAATGATTTTGTCAGTGTGATAGGCAATGTTGTAGGCTCTTAGTTGGATATCAAGCCGGAGGAGACTGGGCTTTTATATCATCTCCTGAGTCTCGATATTCTTCAACTCTCACCTATAGATATATAGCGGCTCAAAGAGCTCTCCAGTTACGAACCTGCAACTTGATCACTCATAGCTTCTCGTTACTTCACGGCGGGGTCATAAATAAGTCAAATGATACAAACCATCGACTCCGAGAGGATGATTGAACCGGTCAGAGAAACGAGCAGCTCAGAGATTGGTAGACTCGAATAAATACTCCGCTTGTATGCATCTTGCTATGAGGGGAAGTGCTCACGGGAGTCGCTTCTCGGGGCTATTCCTGCAGAAAATCCGGGGTCGACGAGACTACGATTCAGGGTCTAAGAGTCGCTTGACGAGTCTGGAGCGTGGGGGTTTATTTGAGCCTTTTGAGGCCAGTCAACGTTCCATTGGAGCCATTGGTACGGCTTCCAGGGTGTGCAATACATTACAGGCGCGGAAAGTTTAAGGAGATGAAAGGATCATGGCATGGTGACTGCGCCTCGACAGCGTATCATTCAAGAGGGAAGAGTCCGGCAAATCTAACTGAAATAGGCCGGTTTTAACATAGCTTGTTCATAGGCCGAGCCATTGGTTGGCCGCAAACAAAAGAACCTTTTTATGTATATGACCATATTTCTACACTCGATAGACAACAAGTGCTCGAACGATTTCAATTCTGCAGTGCGTCTTGAGTTAACAGACCAGCGGATGTCTTGCCAGCTTAGAGGTCATCACGATGCTAAATAACTACTCACCAGTAACAATTGCTTGTGTAACCATCCCAAGCATCGTGGCATGTCTTTCCATAAACCACGTTGGTCCAAATGGGTGTCATTCTTTAGTCAAGTTAATTTCAGCTGTCAGCTTTGATGACCCGTGATGGGTCAGGTGTTCTCCAGAACAAGTTTATCCAGCATAAAGTCTTCGCAAAGAGTTCGCAATTGCGTCACAGCCAGCACTTTCAGCCATTGCAACCCAACCGTAGTCCTCCGTAGGGATTCAGGTCGGCGAAGAAATATATGCATAAAACGCCAGGCTACTGTCAGTGTTTAAGAGTAGCCGACGCCCATCGCTTACCCTGCAGTGACATATTAAGTCGTATTGTCTGGAGGCTAGAAAGTATATGAGATAGAGAGTTTTGGCACCGCAACATCGGCCATTGGTAAGTAAGGAGTAGTGGGAGTGCAATTAATAAAAACTCACTTTGGCGTTGACTTAGCTGAATGTTATGAAAATTGCATGGTAGCATCCCTTGAAAACAATAATATGACGAGCTTTAACGCCTCATTTTTCACAATCGGACTATATAACTCCTCCTAATAGACACAATAATTGCTCGCATGTTTTTCATGCAACTGGCCAAAAAGACTGCCCACAGAGGGACAGACCACACTTTCCTAAGCCCCCTGATATATTGACGTTGCATTATGCTCGCTACACAATGTGGAAACTCAAGGATGACTGCAGAAAGGCACGTTGTTACGGGCATTCTGAATGCTTCTGTTGGTCAACAGGGCAAGCACCCAAGCGGAACGGTTGAAGAGGATCATACTCCGTACTTCCTACTCCATCACTTCGTAGCGGCCAATATACACAGCTCAGTTATGCCATGCACTACGCCGCCCGGACACCGACCACGCACATCATGATCGCTTACAGCTTCTGCTCGCAGGGCGTGCAAAACGTGCAAGTGGGGGAGGCTATGCTAATGTCGAGGCACATTGGGGGTTGGAAGATGGCATGTTGTTGACGTCTTGCCTTCGAACTGGATCAAGCACATAAGCCTCGGTCATATGTAGCGAGCATATGTTGTCATCTAAGTTGATTCTATCAATAAGACCTGCCTTGATTCAAGCGATATGAGGTAACCCTGACCAAAATCGTTCCTTCGTCAACATGTTCGGAGCATCTGCAATAACGCCAAAAACCATACCTTCATGCTCGCCAGTACGCCATATAAGTGAGAAAGAAGTGAATATTTTATACAATAACCAATTCGTCATCGTCATCGTCGAGCATGATCCGCCGGTCCAGGAGCTCGTCACCTAGACTCTCCCTGCCGGCTTCACGGATCCCCTTATCTGTCACAAAGCGAGTCTTTTTCCGCACTGGAGGTTGTTCATCTTTGCGTAGCTTTTCCCCCTCCTTCATCTTTGAAAGCTTTTCCGTTAAATTGCTCCCCCAGCCGAAGGCCGCTGGGCCGTTGCTTATGGCTGAACCAGCCTGCGAGCTGGCTTGAGAGCTGTCTGGACGTTTCCGTTTTACAGGGCTCAGATGAATGTCAGAATCTTTCCCCAGCAGGCCCAATGACTTTGCGTCTGGCCTGTAAGCTTCCTCTGACGCTTGTGCAGCGCTCGAGGGTTGGGTGGAGGTGCCCGCAGCAGGCAGTGCCGCCCTCGAACCAGCTTGTCGCATATATTCTCTTCCAGCTGCGCTGCCAACCTGACCGAGCTTCTTCATCATCTCGCGTTCTTTCTCTTTTGCCTCGAGGTCTCTTTTCAAGAATTCTGCTCTTTCTTTTCGATCGTTCGGTGTTCTGTCCTTCCCATCAATCAGGTCTGCTGCGCTCATGGAACGTGAGGCGAACCAATGCGTCTTTGTTTCCCAGTCATATTTCTTGGATGCCTCCTTTTTCTTCTCGGCGCCCCAACTAATAAGTTCTCTAGAGTTATTCTTTCTGGCGCCGAAACTGCTTCCATTTACTTCCATTCTTGTTGAACGCTGTTTGCGAATGGCTTCATTGGAGTGGAATTCGCAGTGGTGAGTACGCTTCTTATTGATCCAAACGCCACATAAATCCCCATCCTTCTTGACTGATTGACAACCGCCGAGATCACGAGACGTGCCAACTTCAATAATTGAGTCATCATCTGAATTGATGACAAGACTGAACTTGCCGGTATCATGCCTTCCGGGTGGGGGTGGCATAATAGTAGGGTTGAGTATCGCAATGACAGTCCCTTCTGTGAGCTTCCAGTATTTTGTGAATCCAGAGTTGAAGAGAAAAAGGTCCAGTTCCCATTCTAGGTCAACTAGGGTCATGACCATGTACTTCCCCCTGTCCTCCATCTTTCCGTTCTTTTGAGTTGGCTTGTGTGCGCGAGGCTCTGATTTCTTTGCCAAGATACCGAACACCACGATGTCTTGTTCAACATCCGGCAAAGCAAAATCTGGTGCTTTGACAACTTTCAGTACATCTTTGATTGTGTATGCTTGCTTGCCGGAAACGTGTCGAGCAAGGACGCCATGTGGTAAAATTCTCTTGGACAAGTGGAAGCTCGAGTATGGCTCAAAACCAGCCGCTTGTTCTTCAGATACTTCGCCAGGCGGTGTCTTTTTCTTCCGAACCAAAGCTGTAGAAGTTGGCAACGGAGCCTTCTTTTCAGGAGCCTGAACATTAGGCACGGTGTAACTTCGTTGCAAGCCAACAGGTTTTGTTGTCCCTATGATTTCCTCTCTTGAGAAGGACGGAGCCTGCAATGGCTCATCGGGTATCTCAATAGCCTTCTTCTTATACTGTTCCATCTCATCCTGGCTGATACTGAACGCATTTGATCTTATCTTTTGAATGTCCTTTTGCCGCTGAGCCCGGGCAGCCTGGTCTGTCCTCGCGGAAACAAGCCGTTCATTGAAACTCATTGGGCGTGACTCTGATGAGAAAGAGGAATTGCCGCTCCCTGTAGTTTTCGACCTTGATCTTCGCAAATAGCCCGTTTGCCCAATTTCAGCCGATGTTTGCGAATCCCGGTAGCTGGGCGCACGTTTTAATGAGATGTCTCGAGCCTTCAGGCCCTTATCAATACCCAGCAACACTCTACTTGGCGATGTTTGCACTGATGGTTCTTGAACCCTCCTGACGGGTGACGCAGGCACTTCCACATGGTTTTGTTGTCGAGCTAGTGGTTCCCTGGTTGGAGTGGTTGCGCGCCTCGATCGACTTGGAACTTGCGCTGATATCACGAGCTCCGAGGTCGTGGTATGTAATTGCTCAACGCTTTCTTCCGACTTTTTCGACTTCGCGGCCTTCAGCTTTTTCAACTTCAGCCGCGCCTGGATCTCTTGAAGTTTCAGCTGCAGGGTTTCCTCGTCCTCATCGTCCTCGTCGTTTTCAATCTCGGCCATAAGATTCATCGATGGTAGGTTGCGGGCTCTTTTCGACGGCGAAGGTGAAGGCGATGTCATCATCTGTCGGTATCGCTCTCGTCCACGCGGCGTACTAAGCAGAGCTTCATGCGGAGATCTTGGGGGCCATTGGGCTTCGGTTCCTTGTTTTGCTGGAGAAGCTGTGGCATGGAGGGTCAGTGGATTGTCACATGAAAAAACAATTCTGTGATTATTGTGGTCTCACCTGGAGCCATGACGATACCTGGGACAGGAAGTATATTTCAAGCGGGTGGCCCAGAAACCAGTCCTGTCGGTATGCAGCCACTTAGAAGGGTTCAGATGTGAGCGTTCGTTCTAGAGCATAGAGCATATTCCCAATCGATTAGGGCGGTAGGTATGGCCTTGGGAGGGCGGCAGCCATTCAGCTGGATCGGTCGAGAGTCGATGGTTAGTGGAGGGTGAGATGCTGAAGATACGAATTTTTTAGTTGTTGATGCAGGGAATGCTTGCTTCAGCGAGCAGTTGAAGTAGACATCCGCACCCAATGCGTCGTCAACCAATACTGACTGGGCGGGCGCAAAGCTCTTTGCTCTTTGCGCTGGCTAGGTTGGTCTTGGCACCGGCCACTATACTTGAATATCCACTAACCTAAATGCGGTAACGTGAGTAGTCTCTCATTTGTAGCCCCTGCAACCGTCGCGTACAAACGCGTCTCAGCGTGTTTAACTCACTATTACTCCGTACATTGGCTGTAGCACGACAGGAGCATCATTTCTCTTCAGCTTTTCTACCAGACCACGTAACCATCTTTGGAGATCACCAACGCACCTGTCTTGTTACATTCGTTTCTCTTGGAATCTATTCTCAAGAAGCTTCTTGCACATTGATATTCCTTCTTAATTATCCTCCATACAATGGCAAGGACAAGATCAACCAAAGCTTCTACAGCTGATACGAAAGCCCCAGAACCTAAATCTACTTCATCCAAGTTCAGTCTATCGTCTCGGGCAGAGAACCCCTCGAGAATCTTCATTCTCCCCACAAGAGCGACTCCCGAAGCACGCATCGTCATTCTTCCCAATCCTAGACATGGTCGACCAGCAAGATACCTCATGTGCCCAGAGACAGGCATATACGAATTCACCAAAGTTGCGATACCAAACACAACTCCTCGAAGTTGGCTGATCGAGGCTTGGTCAGACTCTTCTACGGACAGCGTTGGGAAGACTGGAGTATCCATGGGCCAGGATCTCTTTCTAGCGACTTCAATCGACCCCCTATTTTTGGTTCTCCCAGCATTGACGGAAACCCAGTCAAAGAGCTCAGAAGGAAAGCGGCTGTTTCTTTCCAGTGATGACTACTTTGACAAGCTACCCCAAGGGTCATCCCATCTATCTGAAATCGTGCGATGCGACAAGACACGGAAGCTCATCGAGAGCCGAATGGCCGAGGTTTGCGATACTGTTGAAGCAGGAGATGAGAACATGTTCCGGATAAATGAGATTAAGCTCGTCAATGTCGTCCTAGGAAAAGCAATGAGAATGCGCGAGGGCGGACTGGCTCCAAGCATGGAGGAGAAGTTCGTGAAGAAGGCTCTGGAGGCACCTATACTCGTACAGAAGCGAGAAACAACAGAGATTACTACGACAACAACAAGAACTGAATCTCAGACATCCAATCCTGAATCTGCCGATTCCCAATCGACTGCCGCAACGACAGAAACAGAAGTATCTGAAACCTCTACCGCAGCCACATCTTTTACTGCAGAGACAATAACGGAAAATATTGTCAGTGCTATTGAGGCATCTCCTGAGATAATAGATCTTCAGAGACTACGAATTGCTTTTAATTTCATTTGCTCATGCTACATTGCCTCATCTCTTGCTGCTCAACTAGAGGACATGCTGAAAAGAGAGACTATTGTAGACTTCTCGCCCCTGGACGAGTACCTGGCTAAGCTTAGCAAATTGCGCGCCGAAGCCATGGCTGCTCATTCTATCGACTACTCTCGCAAGCGTGGCTTGGACGAGGAGGAGGACGAGGCTTTTGTCAAGAAGAGAAAGATGGAGGAGGAAAAGAAAAAGAAATCGCTTGAGAGCAGGGGAGTTCGGGATCTCAAGAAAGTCAACACCAAGGGCATGAAAAAGATGAGTGACTTTTTCAAGAAGAAGTAATAATAATAAATCTGTATTGGGTATCTGTCATTAAAACGTGATATGAACCTGGTCTGGCTTATCTGGTCCCCCTAGCTCGGCGCGCACCGAATCCTCGACCAATGTTTGAAGTACCGCGAGTGCTCGGTATGCTCGACGTAGTGCCTTCGGATGTATAGCTTGAGCTAACACTTCTCGTGGTGGCGGCTCGGCCTCGTGCTCTCGTGGTACCCCTGAGCCCTCTAGTCCCTCTGGTTCCTCGTGCAGGTGCTGTCGCGGTCAGTCTTCGTCTCTCTTCTTCTTCTTCCCGGCGTTGTCGCAACTCCTCGCGCCTTTGTTCCTCCTCAGCTGCTCTTCGTTCAGCGGCCTGCTGTTTCTGAATGGCTTCAGCCTCTTGTTCAGCAATATCCTCCGTTGCGCCTTTCCATCCAGGGTTTAGAATTAGTCGCTGGTTATGCTCGGTTTGGGACAGTATCCGTGTCCAGGTGTTGAGAAGAACAGAAGCATTATTCACTGTGCTCAATACAGTCTGTAGGTGGTTAGCATGTACACACTTGATGATGCAATGAGGAACATACGTTCATATTACCCCCGGCACGTTCCAGGGTTGAGATGACACCCTCAATGGACTCATTTATGCTCCGGACACCTTCAAGCTCTTTGCGCAATGCGGCCTCATGGTCGATGGGCTCTGAGCGCTCTTGTGTAGGCGTTTTGGGGGTTTTGGGAGTTCTAGGAGTTCTGGGTCGAGAGGTCGGTGGGCCATCATCGTTCCCGGGAGACTCCCAGATATTTGATTCTGTATATTCGGTTGTATCGTCAGCCATTATGGCAGACAGCTATGGCTTCCAATATAGTAGAAGGAAGCCCAGCTTGTTGAGAATAGTACCAGTGACCGACTATGATGGAAGCGCCAGTCTATGGTCGCATTGAGGTCGTGTGTTTCGAGACGTCCACGTTTCAAATATCATGTACAAGGCGTTGTGGCGTAGGTAGGTACCTATACAGGGTCAATAGGCGCTTGCTGAACTGATTGTCATGGGTTGCTGTGGAATGGCAGCTTTTGTTTAATACATGAGGGGCACCGCTATTGTTCTCACCATTGATTTCAACTCATAGCTCATGGCTGCATATTGATTGGCCGTAATCTGTCGCGTAACGGACGCGTCAGGAGGGGTTGCTGACACGACGGACGCGGTTAGGTTGCAAGTGGACCTATCTTTTAGTGGGTAAAACCTGGTCGCACAACCAGAGAATAGGGAGGCTGGGAGGCTGGTGCACACTCCAGGGTAGTTTTGTCCCAGCCACTTCTCTCATCTTGATTCTTCTTCCTATTCAAATGTAAACATCTTACCCTACAAACTTACATCTCTGAATCCGCCATTATCATCAATTAGCAAGCGACCTCCATCATTGAGCTCTTCTTTTGCTATACCCCAAGACTATATATCCCTTTTCAAGACGACGACTCTATTTTCCCAAGTCAACTGCGCTGTTTATCACGTCAGTCAACGAGGCCAATTCGAAGCAATCCTATCGGGTAGACCTGGCAGCCATCAAGACCAAGTTTCTAGTATTAAGTCGATTATATCCTTCAAGGGATAAGCTTAATATTCCAGCAACACCCCTCGACCGTTTTAATCAATAGTCAACACTGACTGCCACTGCCTCTCACTGCCCATCAAAATGGCCGACCATCACAGCTCTACCACTCCTCCACCGCCCACCCGCATCCGCACTCCGCCAACTCCTCGTCTCGGATACCAGGACAACTGGGAGCCTTTTACCCCTCGCAAATCTGCACGAATCTCATCACGACGAACAAGGTCTCCATCGCCCGGCGCATCACA
Source organism: Fusarium sacchari (assembly GCA_017165645.1). NCBI lineage: Eukaryota > Fungi > Ascomycota > Sordariomycetes > Hypocreales > Nectriaceae > Fusarium > Fusarium sacchari. The sequence goes on from JADANP010000002.1 coordinate 834,743, forward strand.
TCGTCAAATTCAATCACCGCATACTGCCAAAAAATCAAGCAAGCATTTGAGCGCTGCCATCGCTTCTCCTTTGCCGCACAAGAAGCGCATGCCTACTAGTGATTTCGTTCGCCGCGCAACAGAAAATATGCAGGCAGAAGCTTCTCGTGATGGTGCGAGCCGTCGCACTCATGAAAGATCTACCTCTTCCGTTGCTGGGGCCGCTGGCATGCTCCCTACACCATCAAAGACCCCTCAAAAGCCACCCACGGAAAAGAAAGCTGCACACATCAAATCAGTTGCCCGCAACCTTTTCAGCTCTGATGCCGATGAAGCGACTTTGACGCCCAGGAAACGAGCTCCCAAGAAGTACACTGGGATCTCGATGGAGAGCTTCTCCGTAGAAGAGGTTGAGGAGCCTATTGAGATCTTCACCGATACCCGGGATCGAGTACCTGTTCGTGATGAGAGCCAAGAGAATCCTTTCCTTACATCGGAAAACCCATTCTTCAGCGATGCACCGCGACCTGAGACTACTAAACGTCACGACAGGCGCAAGGTCAAGGTTCCTGGAGAAGGCATCAAGACTGTCGATGATCTTGCGGATCGCAAGGATGGCATGGTGTACACATTGTAAGTGTTGTTTGAACCAATTATTTAATATGCAAATGCTAATTCGAACAGCCGAGGAAAGAGATTCTTCCGCAAGTGGTCGGAGCAAGAGACGGATGATTGGGATGAGCGTCAAGCCGCGGAAGAGGACCCTGAGGCTCATCTCAACCGCCCATTGACTCGAAGTTCTATTAAACCTCGTCTTTTGTTCCACAACGATAGGACAGATGAGCAGATTGAGGAAGAGGAGGCTGTGACTGACGTCGAGGAGAATGACGAGGAGTTACATGTCCCAGAAACTCCATCTGCGTCTAAGCCAGAACGCGCCCGCACTCCTGAAGCACCCAGGTTTGCTCCCGCCTCACCGCCGTCTACCCGACGAGTCACTCGATCCGCCAACAAATTGCCTGACGAAGGCACTCCTGTCAAACCGCCTGGAAAGCGAAGTCCGTTCGATTCTTGGCGACGAACCAAGGAAGGTGTCGTTAAATCACCATCGCGCAAACGCTCCGCAGAAAGCACCGACACTAGGGAGTCGAAGCGTACCCGCATCTAAGGAAATCTCTACTGTGCAGCATCGCATTTTCTTTGTAAAGCGGTGTCACGTCTCAGTCAAGTGGCTACCCAATGAACTTCAATAATTCTGCATACGGTTTAATCCTATTTATTGCCTTTCAAAGGTATTTCGGACCGGTTTTGGCGTTGGACGGTATTGGCGCGTTAAAAGGACTAATAGGCCAACATGGTCGACGGCATGTATTGCATTGAGAGACAGCGTTTATTGTTGATACCTGCCCTCGAAAGAGGAAGAGAGGATGGAAGGCCTAGTCTGTTTCGGTTTATTATATTTGATGAGGTTCGGTACGGCTGGTCTGTTCGCTAAGGGTTTTCCCTCAGAGAGTATTCGATTCTGTGAGCCCCTTTTTTTAGGTAGATTTTTTTCATGATGTAGTCGACTCAAGGAAAAGACAAGTTCATGATAATTACATGAGTCCACCCCCTGGCACCTGCACCTGTGAACATTAAGCCCAATTGGAAGTCATTATGTGACGTACTGACGTGATTAGCGCTCTCCCCGACTCTGCATACCTGCCCCACGTGCCCCTCATTGCGATTTCGCCCTGACATTGATTTCGTCAAATACTCTATGGATCTCACGGGCATTGCAATTTAGTGAGTCCCTTCTCTCTCTTCTCTACGTATCCTTTTGAGAAAGGAAATACTAACTATCAGGCCATATTGTAAGGACCCTGTGACACCGTCTCTATACGTCAAGATGCATATCCTCGTCACGAATGACGATGGGCCGCCATCACCACACTCTTCTCCCTACGTTCACTGTCTCATTCAACAGCTCCAGCAAGCCGGCCACACCGTCTCAGTCTGCTTGCCCCATACCCAGAGATCTTGGATCGGAAAGGCACATATGATTGGGCAGACTCTCAAACCTCTGTACTACCGCCCTTCAAAGGTCATACACGGGGAGGACTCTCCTGGCACTACTCATCATCGACCCTCCCCCTCAGGGGATGTCGAGGAATGGATTTTGATTGATGGAACGCCGGCTTCTTGCGTTCAGATTGGTCTTCATCACTTTTTTCAAGACCGAGGCCCTATAGACCTTGTTGTCAGTGGGCCCAACTACGGCAGAAACACCACAGCAGTCTTTGCCCTTAGCTCGGGGACGCTGGGTGCTGCTCTAGAGGCCGCTGTTTGCCAGAAGAAATCCATTGCGCTGAGCTTTGCTTTCTTTACTCGAAACCATGATCCAGTTATCATCGAGGCAGCTTGCCGGCGCAGCGTCAAGGTCATCGAAACACTTTACAATCAATGGCCCACAGACGGTAGTGCAGACCTCTATAGCGTTAATGTGCCCTTGGTAGAGGGACTGGAGAATAACAAAGCTATATGGACCAACGTTTTGCAGAACTACTGGAGAGAAGGCGGCTGCTTCCAGGAGATCGAAGGTGAGGCAGGAGACGAGAACGAAGAGGAGGAGAGAATACGCGAGGGTGTAGGAGGTGAGGTCGATGATGCCGCCCGACCTAGTTCACGAAAAGGGCATACCCATAAGCACTTCAAATGGGCGCCAAAGTTCACTGATGTTTACAAGAGTGTGGAAGAGTCGGGCCCAGGCAACGACGGATGGACTGTGAAGGAGGGGTTGACGAGGTATGTTGTCTACAACGAGAAGATTCCATTACTGACTATTTTAGCATCACACCCCTCAAGGCAAACTTCATGCATGGTCCTGGAGAATGGAACCAGCAGGAACTCAAACTGTAAGTGTCCTCGATTGAACGACATGTGGTGGGCAGAAATAGGAGAGAAGCACAATGCCTGTATTCTACCAAGACCACCAATAGACATATTCTTACCATTGATAAAGGGACCCAGGTTCAGAGGCAAGCCAAATCAAGCAAGAGGTGGCGTTGAGACAAAAGAGCCCCACGATTCAAGCTGTCATCTCCTACGAAGACTCTTATGTCCAACCACTCATTCTCTCCGCCCTCAACACACTGTTTCCCGAAGGCATATTCAATGTGATCACTGAAGTGCCGGAGTCTGATGAGCCAGCTCTTGCGAAGATTGTCGCTTCAGAAGGAAACATCTTACAGATAGTGGCGTACGAGGCCATTGACTTCGAGTATGCCGCCAGCCATGAGCGTACGACTCTTATCAACAGCTATATGATTCGAAAGGCTCTGATCCGAAAACACTTTCTGTCCACTACTGTCGATCACTGGGTCGCAAAGCACCCCGAGTCTGCCTTGGGGTCTCACGTCAAGCGCAGTGAAGCATTCGAAGTTGACTTTGCCGAGTTTCTGGACGATGCTCTGGTGGAGGCTTTTGACCTTCGAGAGAGTATGGAACGCAACGAACAACAGTCAAATCCCAAGGATAAGGAGTGGTGGATCCTGAAGCCAGGAATGAGTGATCGCGGCCAAGGCATCCGACTCTTCAGCTCCATGGATGAGCTTCAGAACATATTTGACATTTGGGAGGAGGACCAGCCTGACACTGACGATGAAGAGGAGGATGTTGCTGGGCAGGATGATGACGGCGACAACATTATGACCTCGCATCTGCGACACTTTGTTGCGCAGCCATATATTCACCCGCCTCTTCTTGTCGACGACGAGAAGCGCAAGTTCCACATTCGCACCTACGTGATGTGCACAGGAAGCCTCGATGTCTGGGTCTACAAGCACATGCTGGCCCTCTTTGCTGGAAAGCCCTATGCTGCGCCAGCAGATGCACCAGAGGATATCGAGTCTTTCCTTACAAACACATGTCTTCAAGATTCGCCAAATGAAAACACCGTGCGCCGTTTCTGGGACTTGCCCTTGTCTGGCGATATGCTCGATGATGTATTCCACCAGATTTGTGAGGTAACTGGAGAGATCTTCGAAGCTGCAGCAAAGGCTATGCCTATCCACTTTCAGGCGCTGCCCAATGCCTTCGAAGTGTATGGCCTAGATTTCCTTGTGGATGCCCAAGGAACTGCTTGGCTACTTGAGATTAATGCGTTCCCCGACTTTAAGCAGACTGGAGGCGACTTGAAGGAGATTGTGTCTGGGTTTTGGAAGGGCGTACTGAGACATGGAGTTGCACCCTTCTTTGGAGTTGAGCATTCGATCAAGAACCAAGAGGGCGCCGAGGACATGGTCCCTGTCCGTAAGGTGGATTTGGGGCGACGATAAGGCGTACGGTCGATGGAGATGAGTCGCGAAAAGTGCGGTAGATTTAGTCGTCAACACACCTGCTACTCAGGGAGTTCAAAAGTTCTTTGTTTTACATCCACACCTTACACTTGTTGCACTCATCGTACCATCAGGTGAGCCCAGTGGAATTCAAGTAGCACTGATATGAAGCGACTGGTCTTGACCATGGTCTAGATGTACGTAACATGGCCCTTGGCAATGGTAGTTCAAAATCTTGACCTCGCGGACTGCTCAACGTCGGAACACCAAGATTCCGGTATTGCACAATTCTCAAAATGCCAGGCTAGACGGGACCAGATAGCACATGTGCCATCTCTCACCGTAACTTGATGGTGGTTAAAAGTCTATCATGTAGGAAAGTGTCGTTCAAAGAGGAGAAACGGATTCGGTTGATTGGTGTTTGGAAAAACACAGCCACGATGCTGTGGAGTTGAAAGCAGGACTCCCCCAAGAGCCATTTTTCTCTTAGCATACGTCTCTTCGTAAATCTTCAATTCAAGAGAGTCAAAATTGTGGAAATTCATCAATAAGGAAGTTGGCTTTTGCTGTGCCGTAGCAAAGCATGGGATTTTTAGTTGACAAGGAGGCTGTGCTATGATAGTAGTGAAGGATCTGATGATGCAACTGAAAAAGCTTTCTCCCACGAAACGAAACCCGATGCTATGTTCCGGATTGCATGGGTTTTGTAATTGTGAGTTTCACTACGGGTACGTAGTATCAGGTAAGATACGTCAGGGGTTTTTTGTTGTTTGCTAGGGCGCAAATCTACTTACGTGAGATTGAATCGCAAGATATGACAAACAAGGACCGTCGTACTCCGTGCAACCGCTGGGAACCGGATCTTGCCAGGACCTTGGTAAGATTTGTACGGATATTTTGATGGTGTCATATTACATGCGGTTGATCCTTTGGCGCAGACTGGAGAATAGTCTCACTCAGGCAATTTCATGGTCTCTCGGACTTTAGGCTTCCTACGTACGTTGTTTGCGCTAGGCTCGGGATGTGACAACTCATGGCAGTGTTCTTCACCCTCCTCTTCATATGAAAGCGGCCTCGTAGTTGATGGGGCTTATGGGACATTCTCAAGGCATTCTCGAGGCTCTCCAGTATGCCGTTTTCTCTTGCAGCTTCAGAATGGCTAGTAAATCCCGGGTTAGACTGGCCAAGCTGGGCTTAATTCTACCTCATTACTTCAAAGACGAATACGTGTTAGCGGAATGAAATGGAAATCATCCAATACGTTCCGCAACCTCATAAACAATGCTTCGCAGATCCCATGGGCCAGCATCCTGGTGCAGGAGGTAGAATGGATATGTGTTGTCGCCACCTAATATACATATTGAAACACATTTTGCATAACCCTCTAATATGGTAGTCAACCACAAAGCTTTGATTTCCCATGGTAAGCTGAGCTGAGTTATAAATTACATGAGTCGTAGTGACGCACCCGAACCTTGAAAGACCACGAGTTGTCATTGAGTGTGGCTTAGATGAAGCTAAATCTTGGGCTCAATTTGGTAGTCAGGTAGTCAAGTCGGATAACTTTTGCGGATTTACAGACTGATTCTGTAATGAAATTGGCTGGGAAACTACATCACATGTGATGTAGCAAGCACTGCCTCTTGGGACATACGTGTGATAGTAGCTGGAAGGTAACTTAGTTGTTGGGGTTGAGCCGCCGGTTTGCTTGCCAGGCATGCATGTACAATAGTATTCGGCCAACTTAGTACCTAGTATAATAAGGTAGCGAAACTATGCTATAGGCACTACTGAGTGGGCAACCGGCCGAATCATTTCACGAAGAGTAAAGTCAAGGTGTACACCAGGCCGAAAGTAAGAAGGCAAGGAAGATACCGGCAGACCACACTATACTTTTGTACATGCCTCGCGTGTTCGCAAACAGTGGCTCATATTGGAATTAGCCGATAGAGGCTGAGTAATGTCGGCCAACGTAATGAGAGTTATTCATTTTTGGGGTTACGATATACTCCGTACATACCTCACCTGTTGACTAACACTTGAACGGAGCCCAGGATTTTTAAACTCGGGTCAGCTTGGCTTGGCTTGGCTTGGTAGCTTGGCTCGGCTTGGCTAGATGACTTAAGACCCTTGCTGCATCAGCTGCCAGAAGAAAGATTTCTGGGCAAAGATCTAAAGTGTAAGATGATTGGCTGAGCAATTCAAGATTCGTTTCCTAAATGAGACGTGAGCAACTCTTTTTTAACGACAATTGATCATCGTTGAATTTGAGGTAAAACATTGTCTTTAAGATGACCCCTAGTAAAGAAAGATCTCAGCGGAATTAGCGATGCTTCATGGCTCATTTTGCATTCATCTCAAGTACTTCGATTTGCTCTATTCAACCTGGACACAAGCCCCAACAGCCTGGCCATTGGGTAGATGTGTGGCTGTGCAGTGGCACCCGCCACAGTCAAGTTTTCACCATAGACTTGATAGTAAGTACCTACTCCGTACCAGTATGTAAGAAGGCCTCCGGCTGCCCGTATAGCATTACGGAGTTCCTATCAAAAGTTTATACTGTGATGGGCCGGTCTCCAATAATTGTTCCAAACTTGGTAAAAAGAGTCGTCTCGGCCATGCCAAGCTCCGTGTTTAAGGGATCAAAACCTTCATTTATTCATGATCGACATGTGACATGCGGCGGGCATAAAAAGGAGATACGAGAGTCTCTTTTGGCATAGTAATGCCAAGCCTGACATGTCAAGATGTCAATGCCTTGATCTCCTGGACTAGAGAAATCAATTTTTCCAGATAAATGTTTTTCTCCAAGTGTGACGGGTTGTCATTGAGGAGACGCAGTTGGCTCATTTCATATTTCCAAGGTTGCTTGCCCGGCCAATCTCGCTTCTCTCCCCAACGACAAGGCTCCAAATCAGAAAACGAAGCTTGACCCGAGTAGTGGGGTCTCAAGAACGTCACGATTGGAAGGTTGATAAATAGCGTTATGGGGTTTACCGCTTCTCGATTTAACGTTACTTGGACAGGATTAAATCCGAGCTCTAATCCTAGTGTAACAGACTAAACATCCCCTGGTACAGTACGACTTGGAAGAGGACTATTGTTTCTCAATATTGAGAGGGCTTTGAGCCACACTCCTGCTCAGGCTATTGCGGTGATAATAAAAACTAACGCCCCCATGGCATGTCGTCAGAATCCTCAAGTTGCTGAGAATATGTGGCTCTTCTCTTAGCCGGAATGCACGTTGAGCAATCTAAGCAAATAAGCTCATCAGCCGTGTGACTACGCAAGAGCCCGTAGCTAATGAGACAAGGATAGAGAGGATCCAATTTACAGGGAAATTGCCCATAGGACTTTATGAAGTCCGACCCGGACTCGATTCCCATATTCTTCTCTCAGCCGTAGTCCGTCTCCCCAGGGAAGTTGCTTGATTAAGAAGATGTTTTTGAATGTGAAAAGACTGGGGGTTTCAAGCACGGCTTCGTGGATTGGCCGCAGTGACATCCGTATTCATGCCTGGGCTCTTAATAGGGGCGAAAACTGGACCAAGACAGGATCCACGGCTAGTAAGAATAGTATCGCGTCGTCATGTCGACCACTGTCTCGCCCATACCAGCGTGTAGTACTCTGTATTCCTAGGATTTTCCGGCATTTACGTTGGACTGGGGCTTATTCAAGCTATTGTTCTTGCTCATCTCGCTACCATCCACGATGTGCAGTGACTCGTGAGACGTCATTTGTCTGTTGGTATCCGTACAAACGAAACCATTCAAAGATAATGTTCGTTTCCCCGACTATACGGAATAGGTGCAAGTGAACTGAGTCAGGAACAGTAACTAACATCACGGCGTTAAACATGCTATGAAACCCTCCCTGGATATACTGACTTAGTCGATGTTTGACCACCAATCACTGTAATTCGTGCTTCTCCGTATGTAAAAAAGTGTTTCAAAAAAGCGTATGGGCTTGGCGCCAAGTTGTGCCATTGACGACTCAGGACAAGGCATTACAGGAACGCTACAGGCCGATAGATGCTAAAGTCTTGGCTCTCCCCAGAGCTTCTAGACGTTGCCAAGCCGGGATCACCATGCGCGAGTGTGAGAGCGTGCTGCACTGTGGCGACATGGGATGATGAGCTGCCTCACAAACTGTTGAGCGTGACAAACGAAGCTGAATAAACGTCACCAATCGCCCTTCATACATCTCATCATGGACCCGTGACTCTGAGACTCAGAGTTTGAGTTATGTTGAAGTTAGTATGTGTAACACAGCCTCCCTCTGCAAGCGCCAAAGGCGTTAAGGGTGCGAGGCCGCCGAGGAAAGGTTCATCACGGGAGAAGTGCCCTGGCCATGGAGCCAACGGAATTGGCGATGCAGAAAGATGAAGCATGATCAAGCCAGATATGGGCGACGCGACCTTTTTGTTAAGCCCGTAGGATCTATGGTTGAAGTAAAGTTGAAGGAAGAGAGCCTGAGGCTACGTACCTCAAAGGTTGAAACCTAACGTAGGTAGTACATTGATCGGGAATATGGCACAGTGCAAGTAGGTTCGGCCTTGTGCGCATAGTAGGAACCTGTCTCCGCGTATTGTTCAAAGTCTTTGGAAGGGAGCATTCAGCGCCTAAGATCTGGCTGCAGGAGTTGTCAATACCACCTACCTACCTACTAAGGTACTCTACTCGAGGTACCTCTATCCCAAGGTACGAGGTAGGTAGACAGTCTTCCGTTGGTTCGGCGCCTGCCCGGTCCTTGCACCGACCGACGGACGGGAGCTCCATCTCAATGGAATAAGGTACCCTTCAGGTAGGTAAGGTACGTATCTCTCTATACCCACACCCGTGGTGATATCCGCGAACCAATCAGCAACAGTTGACGCTTTGCACTGCCTCGTTTTGAAGACTGGACCAGAGAGAATGGAAGCAAGCTCGGTCGAGGCGAAAAAACATTGGATGCCCATGCATCCTCATCCATTGCCCTCCACTCAATGCATTTCTCCTCAATTCAATCTTCAACTTAACCTTCTCCTTCGGCTGCTTGTTCAATAAGTCAAGTTTAGGTTGGCCATGGTTGAGTTCCCGGGGGCTTATTCTTCAGATACCTTAAATCATCCCACTTCTTTCTGCCCTTGAGGCTTCTTAATACCAGTTTCCTTTACTTCCATTTAAACAACATCGCCCCATGCGCTCCTGGCTCCACGCCCTCATCTTCCCTTGAAAGCTCCAGTCCCCTTTACTCAACATAATATACTGACTTACCTCACTACCGACAACACTTTTGCCTCTGCATAGCCTCAAATCTGGTTCGCTGTCAATTCTCCGGCCTCCAACTCTAGGCTGTCGCTCATCGCGGCACTGCCCGACCCAACATGGCCGATCACGATGACCATCCGCCCATGAGGCGTCGCGCGTATGTGACTGAGGCAGAGGCTCAAGGGGCCTCCAGTGATCCAAAACCTTATCAACCGTTGAATGCATGCTGATGAATATCCCAGTCCGACCATCACCATTGATACCACCGCTGTTAACCCTAATATTTCTACCGAGCCGCCCCAAGAGTCACATCCTTCCAGCATGCAAGACGACGCAGTCAGCCCTACAACACTATCCGACCCTGTATCGACCAGCGGTATGTCACAACGACCTTCGAGACCCGAATTGGACACATCCTTGGCCTTTGAGAATCGAGATAGCAGACCAACAAGTCCTCACAATGTCTCGAGCCCAGTAACATCAAAATCAGGCGAACGCGGTGTTGGATTCTTATCTGTGCCTATGAACCACCGATCGCGACAAAACTCAGTCGACTCTGACGACATGTCTCGATCTGTTTCTTCCCAAGGCGATACTACTGTCGTGGCCTCCAACTCGACACAGACAGATACGCTGAAAGGCTCCGAATACGACCACAAGAAGATCATCAACGATGAGAACGCTTTGAAGCCAGATGCAGGCACAGAGCAAGATTTCAAGGTGGAAAACAACCCCTTTGCCTTTACACCTGGCCAGATGAACAAAATGTTCAACCCCAAGAGTCTTCCGGCTTTTTATATGTTGGGTGGCATTGATGGTATCGAGAAAGGTTTAAGATCTGATCGAAAGGCCGGATTGAGTATGGATGAGAAGACCCTGACAGGGAAGATCTCTTTTGAGGATGCAAAATCTAAGAAGCAGATGCCCCGCGAAGATCATGCTGCAGCGCAAGGAGGCGCTGGCTTTGCCGACCGATTACGTGTTTTCAAGGACAACAGGTTACCGGAGAAGAAAGGCAAGAGCCTTTTGGAGCTTATGTGGATTACCTATAACGACAAGGTTTTGATTCTGCTATCAATCGCTGCGGCAGTCAGTCTCGCAGTGGGCTTATATCAAACCTTTGGCCAAGAGCACGAGCCGGGCGAGCCCAAGGTTGAGTGGGTTGAAGGCGTTGCGATCATTGTCGCCATCGCCATCGTCGTCATCGTCGGCTCTTTGAACGATTACCAAAAGGAACGCCAATTTACGAAGTTGAACAAAAAGAAACAGGACCGTCTAGTCAAGGTGATTCGATCAGGAAAGACGATAGAACTCTCTGTGTTCGACATCTTGGCCGGCGATGTGATTCACATTGAGCCCGGTGACTTGGTACCAGTCGACGGAGTTCTGATTGAGGGCTTCAATGTCAAATGTGACGAATCTCAGGCCACAGGCGAATCAGACATTATTCGAAAGCAGGCTTCTGAGGTTGTCTACAACGCCATCGAGAACCATGACGACCTCAAGAAGATGGATCCTTTCATCCAGTCTGGTGCTCGCATCATGGAAGGTGTTGGCACTTATATGGCTACCTCGGTTGGTGTTTACTCTTCATACGGCAAAACTCTCATGTCATTGAACGAGGATCCTGAGATGACCCCTCTACAGGCGAAGCTGAATGTCATCGCTACCTACATCGCTAAGCTCGGTAGTGCCGCTGGTCTCGTGCTCTTCATTGCTCTCTTCATCAAGTTCCTTGCCGGACTGCCGGCTTCTGATGATACACCCGCTGAAAAAGGACAGCAATTCCTCAACATCTTCATTGTTGTCGTTACTATTATTGTGGTTGCTGTTCCTGAAGGATTACCTCTTGCTGTCACCCTGGCCTTGGCTTTTGCGACAACCCGAATGCTTCGGGATGCCAATCTTGTGCGACACCTCAAGGCTTGTGAAGTCATGGGAAATGCCTCTACTATTTGCTCTGACAAGACTGGCACTTTGACCCAAAACAAGATGCAGGTTGTATCGGGAACCATTGGAACAAGCCTCCGTTTTGGTGGCTCATCCTCAGGAGATGCCAGCGGTGCCTCTACCCCAGTGGATACTAGTGGTGATATTGGTATTTCCGAGTTTGCCAGGATGCTCAGCAAACCTGTGAAGGACCTTCTGCTCAAGTCTATTGCACTCAACTCCACCGCTTTCGAAGGAGAGGTAGACGGAGAAAAGACCTTCATTGGTTCCAAGACTGAGACTGCCCTACTCATTCTTGCCAAGTCTCATCTTGGAATGGGTCCTGTGAGCGAGGAGCGTGAGAACGCCAAGGTCTTGCAGCTCATCCCTTTCGACTCTGGCCGCAAGTGCATGGGTATTGTTACTCAGGGTCCCAACGGCAGCGCACGTCTCTACATCAAGGGCGCCTCCGAAATCATCCTTTCCAAGTGTACTCAAGTACTTGGTGACCCAGCCAATGACGACTCTCTTGCTCCTATGTCCGATGATAATGTCCGCACTGTTCAGCAGCTCATCGAGAGCTATGCGAAAAGGTCGCTTCGAACCATCGGCATCTGCTACAAGGACTTTTCCTCGTGGCCACCCAAGAATGCTGGCCGTGTCGATGGCGGTAACGAAGTTGTCTTTGATGATCTTTTCTCGGATATGGCTTTTATTGGCGTCGTCGGTATCCAAGATCCTCTTCGAGAAGGTGTCCCAGAAGCTGTCAAGCTCTGTCAGCAGGCCGGTGTTGTCGTTCGCATGGTTACCGGTGATAACAAGATCACCGCCGAGGCCATTGCAAAGGAGTGCGGCATCATTCAGCCCAACTCGATTGTCATGGAGGGACCTGAATTCCGCAACCTCTCTAAGCTGGAGCAAGAGGAGATCATCCCCCGCTTGCATGTTTTGGCACGGTCATCCCCCGAAGACAAGCGTATCCTTGTAAAGAGACTCAAGGACAAGAACGAGACAGTTGCGGTTACTGGTGACGGTACCAATGACGCCCCTGCTCTCAAGATGGCCGATGTCGGCTTCTCCATGGGTATCTCCGGTACTGAGGTCGCCAAGGAAGCTTCAGCCATTATTTTGATGGATGACAACTTCACCAGCATTGTCAAAGCTCTGAAATGGGGTCGTGCAGTCAATGATGCAGTCAAGCGATTCCTCCAATTCCAGCTCACCGTCAACATCACTGCCGTCATCCTCACCTTCGTTACAGCTGTCTCCAACAACGAAGAGGCGTCTGTGCTGACCGCCGTGCAACTACTCTGGGTCAACCTCATCATGGATACACTTGCTGCCCTCGCTCTCGCCACCGATCCCCCCCACGACAGTGTTCTGGACCGAAAGCCCGAGCCCAAGGGATCCAGTATTATATCTGTCACCATGTGGAAGATGATCCTTGGTCAGTCTATTTACCAACTCGTCATTACCTTTGTCCTCTATTACTACGGCCCGATTGTGCCACTAAGCCCGAAACCGGAAAAGGATGAAATCAAGACACTGGTGTTCAATACCTTTGTCTGGATGCAGATTTTCAACCAATGGAAGTAAGTGCCGCCTCTTGCAACTCAAATTGGATTTTCCTAACGTGTACAGTAACCGTCGTCTGGACAACAAGTTCAACATTTTCGAAGGCCTTACCAAAAACTGGTTCTTTATCGGCATCAGTGCTATCATGTGTGGTGGCCAGATCCTGATTATTTTCGTTGGCGGCGAAGCCTTTCAGATTGCCAAGAAGAAGCAGAGTGGCGAGCTCTGGGCCATGGCCATCGTTCTAGGCTTTCTCTCTATCCCAGTCGGCGTCATCATTCGCCTCATTCCTGACCATCTCCTCGAGGCTTTAATTCCCGAGTTCCTTAAGCAGCGTGCTAAGAAGGTACCCGGACTTACAGTATCCGATGAAGAGATGAGCATGTACCCCGAGCCGTTGGCGGATGTCCGCGACGAGCTCAACTTCATACGGCGTATGAAGGGTGGGCGATTGAACAACCTCAAGTTTGCAATCCAGCATCCCAAGGAGGCGGTTGAGATGGTCAGGTCCAGAAGTCCGTCTCATTCTCGATCCAACTCCCTCAATGCACCGCAAACGCCAATCCAGGAGAATCCATTTGATGGGTCCCCGATTGGGACACCCAATTCAGGCAGGAGGCCTAGATCGACGAGGTCACGGTCTAATTCTGCGCTAGGAGCTCCTACGGTGATGGCAGGTATCGTGGCAGCAGGTGTAGCGGCGGGCTGGCAACCAAAGATGCGGCCAGACAATGACGGAGATCACAGTGACTCACCGAAGTAGTTGCAGAGTGCGTGCGAGGTATTTTTTATTCTAGTATTACTTTGGGTACCGATAGAACTGGTTAGCAAGGAATCAACATGAGAAGAGTTTGAGCGATTGAACATCAATAAAAGGTCTTTGCAAAAATGAAATGACCGCTGGACTGAGCGAGTGACTGGAAAGAAAGCCAGGCTATCAATCATGATATAACTAAGATTTACGTATACTAGACGGCAAGATCTACGCAACTAACTAATATGGTAGAGAAGGTCATGGATTCAAGACTAATTAACAGGAAGAATTACCTTACTCGAAGCTGACAGTATTGTAATACGTATCATGAGTAGGTACTCGGAAGACAAAGATTGGATATAATGGGATTGTATCAAGGACGCCAAGGCTCAGTAGCAACGCCTAGTTTATTCAAATACAGTGCTATTTGTACGGCATCAACAACACACAAGGGCCTAGTCAAGTTGAAGGTTCCGTTAGTGGGTGGTTGATAGGCAATATTGTAGCCGACCAATCAACGAGAAGAGTAGCAACCTGGCATTCCATGTCATGCAAGATGGACAGCCAGATAGTTGCAATACGTATACGAGAAAAGAGAGGAGATGAGTTGATTTGAGTAGAGGAGAGTAGAGTAGTCTGACATAAGATCCACGACAGGATAGAACCTATCTTTATACAAACCCATTTCTGTAGCAAAAAGCAACCAAGTCATCACTCTAGATAGAATAAGGCATATATGGCCACATTGCAACATCAGCAGCTGGCAGGCGGTCCAAGGCACAAAGTGCGAAGGGGTGAACTTGGATGATACCTGGCGGTGGTTTTTCTGCCCAGATACTACCTGGGTAGGTGTCTGTCACATGATGCAACTTGTGTATAAGATGAGGAGATGGCAGGGACAGTAGAGAAGAGGAAAGGGGAGGAATGAATGATTTTATAATAAATGAGAAATACTGGTAAGGTATAGAGAGAGAGAGAGAGGCTCCTGATAGAAAGTCAGTTGCTCAGGGTGTTTCTTGAGTTGCTTGTCAATCAATGCCTATTATAACTACCTATGAATTATATGGTATTTCGAGTACCTCTGGGTAAGGTTACCTACTAACGTAAGTGATGTATCACTTCTCCCCTCCGTAATTAATCACGTACCCCTGCACTCCAGTGCTTCCGCCATCCATCATTAGGTACATTCCAACCCCCGTATGTGAGACTCTTTTCCTCTTTTCGTCTTCTCGTTAACTTTTATTCTTTTTCTTTATCTATCTGAATGCAACTCTGTTTCTTTTATCATCATATTCTGCTTTTGGGGGGTTCTTGTTCCTCGACCAAGCTTGCTTTGTTGGATAAGTGATTGATAGCCAAAGAAGGCAATATCGAATCAATTACTCACTCGTATTTGATCTGGCTTGATCACGATATCATGTACTAGCTAAGAGTAAGGCAGAGAGACTTGCTAAAGAAGGATTCTGCCACTTTCTTTGCTTATCTAGGTATCTAAGGTACCTACTCCGTACCTATCTTGCCTTTCCTCTCACTTTGATTAGTTGGTAACCTTGTTCAACTGCAACAACCTAATCCTCCTCCTCCTCCTCCTCCTCCTCCTCCTCCTCCATCCTTTCCTCCCATTGCACGAAACTCGCACAACCAAACGAAACGAAACCCACTTTCGGCAGATCCGCAGCTTCTTCACCACGGATAGGTACCTAACATATCGCTCTTACTCAAGCTGAAACGATTCTCTCTTCACAATCACCCCAACCCAACCCCTCGACGACTCGGCCATAAAGTTTCTATTCCCATTCCCATTCTCATTCCCAGTCAAGCTTGCTTTTGACCGAATTCTGCGCAATCTCTCATCTAGTCTACCACGGCACGGCAGCTAGGCGAAGTATTGGTATTTTTTGTCTTCCTTTTGTTTTTCTTTCACAAACTTAGGTACCTTGTCTTGCCTTGCCTTGCCTTACTTTTGGTAGTATCCAGAAGCCAAGTCAAGCCAAGCCAAGCCAACCAAAGCAGACCAAGCAGACCGTCTGCATGGTTCGGTTCTCGATCTGGGGTTAATAATAGATGCCACCCTCGTCTTTCTGACCCGCTTTCTTCCTTTCCCTTAAACATTTGCATTTACAACACTTTTCCATAGTTAGGACGTCGAATCGAACCAGCCTCTGATATTTCTTTCACCACTGTCAACCGTTGGCAAACCCTAATATCTATCCCCTTCTCCTCACTTCATTTCTCTTCGTTTCTCGGTCTCTTTCCTTGTGCAAAATCTCATCCTCTCTCTCCACCATGAACACAAAAAAAGGCAACGGGAGGACTGTTGCTCTCTCCAAGCGAAAGGCTCAACCAAATGCTCTCGAGAAGTTGGGTGATAACCCAACAGAAGAAGAGATCAAAATTGCAGAGGCCAACGTAGCTCTCGCTGAACTTGAGGAGAGAGTGGCCGATGTCAGAGAATCGTGGGAGACAGACTCTTTGTTTGAAGATGCTTTTGATGAGCTGAACGCTGATAATACCGTGGCCGTTGATGGTGAGTTTATCTAGTCATACCCTGTCCTGTCCTATCCTATCTTGAGATCGCCCCAGTCCATGCACTCTACTCCAAGATTGCTAACCATATTCTCCAAAAAAAAAGACCCCAAAGTGTGCACACCTGAAGAAGCTAGCAGACTTCGTCGGGAGCTCCGAGAATATGGTCCAGCTGTCTTTTGTCAACGCACTGTTGATGCTGGTCACTATACCGCCAGAAAGCTCCTCAGCGCCTTTGGCATCCGTCCTCCTCCCTTCCTGGAGGGTCAGCCTGATGATGCCTACTTCAGTTTACTGTCGCTCGCTATTACGCGTGAACTGTCTAAACGCGCCAAGCTTCCGCGTCACAACACGGTTGACGATGCTGTTGACCTGATCACTAAGAGCAATAACATCATTCTCATCACTGGTGCTGGTATCTCTACATCGCTGGGCATTCCTGACTTCCGTTCTAAGGGAACTGGTCTGTACTCCAAGTTGGAGCACCTTGGTCTTAGCGATCCCCAAGAGGTTTTCGACATTAGTGTCTTCCGACAAGATCCCACCATTTTCTACTCGGTGGCCAAAGACATTTTGCCGAGCACGGACCGATATACGCCCACTCACAAGTTCATTGCCATGCTCCACGAGAAGGGCAAGCTCTTAACCAACTACTCTCAGAATATCGACAACCTTGAAGTCAAAGCCGGTGTTCCCAAGGACAAGCTCATCCAGTGCCACGGCTCCTTCGGAACCGCCACATGTGTTCAGTGCGGTTACAAATGCCCAGGAGAGGCCATCTTTCCCGAGATCAAGGCCGACAAGATTCCTCGATGCCCGCGTTGCGTCCAGACTCTGCGCACCACTGGCGGTGCGCCCAAGCGTAAGCGGTCTGCGGGCACAGAGAAGAAGCGAAGGCGGTGGAGTGCCGATAGTTCCGACGAGTCTGAGTATGACATCCCCAGCGCTGGTGTCATGAAGCCTGATATCACGTTCTTCGGCGAGGCTCTTCCTGATGAGTTCTCTCGACGACTCACCGAGCATGATCGTGACAAGGTAGATCTCGTCATCGTTATTGGCACTTCTCTCAAGGTGACGCCTGTGTCTGAGATCGTGTCTTGGCTCCCTGCCAATATTCCTCAGATTTACGTATCTCGCCAAGCCGTTAATCACATCAATTTTGACATTGATCTCCTAGGAGATTGTGACGTTGTTGTCTCTGAACTATGTCGCCGCCTGGGCTGGCCAATGGTGCATGAGATGGTTCCCAAGAATCAAAAGGTCGAAGTCCGTACTGAGCCTGGCTTTAAGAGTCGCCACGTTTTTGTGGAGCAAAAGGCCAAGAAGTGAGAGGAGCTGATGGAATAATTCCGAAGGAGGACATGAAGACACTGCATTTGTGCGTTTTTGTATAAGATTTTACATTGTGTGCTGCAAGCGGATGGCATGGCGTCTGGAGGATCGGATACAATGCCAGCAAAAAATGGATGGATATGGACGGAGTAAGGGTGTGCTTACAGAACTGACTGTTTGTTCCTTTCTTACATGTCAGAGTTTGACTGTTTTTTTTAAACCACCTTTCCCTCTTTACTGATATATGCGTTTCTCATCCCTGCGCCTGTCTCGATCTCTTTCCTAGCGACATTTACCTATAAAAGACAAAATCTCGGGCTTCAATATCTTGGAGCAGGGATAATTTACTGACAACCCCAAAACTTGGGGCGAGGAAAAGCGTTTGGTGGACATGTTGAATTGAGCGAGAGACAGGAGATTGGGACTATGTGTTGAGCGCACATATATACATCGTATTACAGATATTGAAGATTCACGACCAAACGACTAGCCCGATGGTGTATCTGTGCCTTGAACTCAAAAGGTCCGTTTTGCAACATTGATTCCGTGGGTGATACATCCATGCGATAGGGTGCGATAGTTCACACCAGGCAACTGACTATCATATATGTTCCGAAGCTGAACATCGTCACAACCGGAGATGACATCAAAGAGTGCGAGTCCAGGCAGGCTCTTGACGTTTCTTCACAGCCATAGAATTCTAGTCAAACAGATGCATTGTTAACAACTCTTGAGTATCATCATAACAACTCGCCTAGTAGTAGTATGTGCTGTTTCTATCCCAATAGTAGTCTTCCCAGTCACCCAGTGACCATGTGGCTGTAGCTAAGCCCATACCACACAAGTCAATTATCCGTGATTGTACTGCAAAGCCAAATCTATATCCAACCGTTTACTAAATGCTGTCTTATAATACTGTCATAGATATCAAGCCTAAATCAGACTCTCATATTTATCCAATCCTGACTTTTGCCCCGTATTGTTCTGCTGTGCTGTGTTGCTCATGGAACTCAGACCACTCCAGTTTGTTGTTGGTGGTGGGGGCATTGTGAATGATGAGGGCGTAGTAGATGTGTTGCCTGGTGGCGGCGGAAGTGTAAATGACGGTTGCCGTGATGTTGAGTTGAGAGACATGTTTGCCATCGAGGAGCCCATGGCGCCAGTAGACGCACTAGTACCGAATCCAGAAGAGTTTCCCCATGGGCTTGGTGTAGCCTTGGCAGCGGCAGACCAGTTGATGGATGACCCGGATGCCGAAGCAGTCAAAGGCTGCTGTGGAGCCGTCGGTTGTTGCTGAAGTTGAGCTGGAGGTTGGAAGGGTTGGCTCGGTGTGGGTTGTAGTGGTTGGCTGAACTGAGTAGATGACGGTGTGAGAGCCTCGAAGCGGCCGAGATCCGGTGTTACGGTTCTGAAAGACGGAGCCTTCTGAGCTGGAGGCTTGAGTGCAGGGTTATTCGCAGGTGGAGGAGGCGTTGACCATGAGAATGTAGGCGCAGGCGTACTCGATTTTGACTTGGCTGGGTCATCCCAGCTGGGGGTTGCTGTGCTCGATCTAGGACTACCCATGCGTCCTTTGACGAGATTCTCGAAATCGTCCTCTGTAGCTCCATTGTTCTGGTCAAAGGCCGTACCGGTAACACCACCAAAGGCCATAAAATCTTCGCTTGGAGCAGCAGCGCCGTTGGAAGGGCCGCCAAGTTCTTGGAGTTTTCTCGTCTGCTCGTCCTCAACTCTTCGAGACAGACTCTTGATAAGCTCCATGAAACCCTGGAACTGCTTCAAGTTGAGCAGTGGACCTAAACTCATGCTCCAGAGAATGGGCAGGATTTCCATTGCAACAAATTCGGCATCAGCTACTGAGCCCACGACCCGTAGTACGTTTAGGGCTGCCATCATAACGGCAGGTTCCTTCGTCTTGATCACTCTGATGAGTGGGACAATCTTTTCCTGCATAGTGTATTTGTCTAAGGCACTTGAAGATGACGTCTTCTTGTTTTCCAGGCCATTGAGCCCGTCGTCTTCGCCGTTATCGTTTGTTCCGCCACAGAGTATTACAAAGGCTCGCAGTCCGCGGACTTTGATAGCAAGACTGTTCGTCTTACTAAAAACTGCGGCAATTACTGGGAACAGTTCATTTTTTATCGTGCTAAAATCGAGCACCGGCAGTACGACAGGCAGACTGCGAAGAGCAGCATCAACAATTGAGTGTGTTGGGCACTCAATTGCTGCCATTATGACTGGGAGCATGTCTGAGGAAATTAGCACCATGTAAACCCAGCTCTGCTTGATCAAACTTACCGTCTTTAAATTCCTTCCCAGAGCAGTTGCTGGAAATGGATGAGATGTGTTCAAGAACAACCATAAGACCAGCGTCCCTGGCTGGATCTTTCTCTTGTGTCTGCTTGGCGTTGACTACAAAGATTTCTCTCAATGCTGGACGGACCTTCTCACCGAACGCCCTCTTGGCAGACGGTAAGAGATCGAGGATCTTAAAGACGTTTTGCAGAATGAGTGAGAGAAGATCTCGATCTTTGAGCTCCTCTATCAATGCCGGTAGAATCTTCTTCTCCATCACAGATTTGGGAAACGAGGGTAGCACCTTGTTAAGACCTCGCATGAAAGAAGCCTTTTCGTTTGCTGTCTTGGCGGGAAATGAATCAAGAAACCGGATAGTTGACACAAGAATGTTATCGAAATACTCGCTCTGTTGAAACTCACGTGCCGTCATTCGCTGAGCAGGCCGTCTTGTGATGAGTCGAGGCAGAACGTCATGCGAAAGTTCTCTAGGGAGGGGCCGTGATGAAAGATAGTTATTACTTGCAGATGGAACGCTAGAAGACGAAGAAAACAGTCGCTTGTATGTAGACAAACTGCCGTGGCATTCCAGAGGAGATCTGTGGGGTGAGTTGTATAGGGCGACTGACATGAGTCCCAAGGAGAACATGTCTGCTGAAGAGTTGAGGTTGTTATCGACTACAAAGTCGGGTGAAGAATAGTCGAGGTTGAGCTGCACTGCTTTTGGTAGTCGAGGATCCATATTGAGGACTTCATACAAGTTAATGCCCTGGATAGATGTTGGCTTGTCAGACCCCTCAGGGGGGCTAGCAAATGCTAGTCCACTGATCTTCCAATCGGACTGTGACATATTAGTCGAATTTTTACGATTGACTCTAGAGGGCATGCCTTTGCGTTGATGAGAACTGCGTCTGGGGTAAGGTTGCCGTGGACGATACCGGCGTTTTCGTGTAAGAATTCGAGAGCTTTGCTGACTTGGAGCAAGCCCTTTTGGATCTCCAACTCATCAATCTCGAGCTCTCTTCGTCTCTTCGTCCCGTCTGCATCTTCTGTCACGTATCGGCTCGATCTTCCACCGGGCCCTCCAGATCGTTCTTGTTCATCTTTGTCCTGCAGTAAACTGGACAATGAAGCCGTAACAGACTCTGTCACGAACTGTAAACCTCCGCCTCTTGTCTCCTCCACTGGTTCCACCAACTCGAGGATGTTGGGATGCCTGAGCTTCGCAAGACTCGACGCTTCCTTCTTCAATCGCTCGACAACTTCCTCGACCGTCTTCTTGAACGAGGCCGCACCAGAGCGACCCAGCGAGCTGCCATGGGTGTCTAATGACTTCCGGTCAAAGACAAAGACGCTGTATGGTTTGCCGGTAGACTTCTTTTTTGCATCGTATATCTTCCAGGGGCCAGCCGTCGAAGTCGGTGCTGAAGAGATGGAGTAGTTGCCTGTGATGTTGGTGGCAGAGATGGACTTAAAGGCCGAGGAGAACATGGTGACAGCTCTCCATGGATCGCAAACGTTAGGTCGAACTTAAAAGGGGTCGCAGGTCGCAAGTCGCAAGTGCTGCGCTTATAGCCGCCGCTATTGTTGTTGGAGGCTCACAATGCGAGATTCTTTGGTGATGATGAATAATACAAGGGTCGAGGATCGCTTCGCTTAGGCCGCAATAGGATTGGGAATGGAAATGACGTTGGTTGCGATGCGCATTCTCCATGTGTAGGGGTATGTAGCCTCGCGTGGACAAACAACCCACGTATCCTAACCATCAGGGAGCCAAGCCTAGGTGCCCCACGATAAGCTGATAACGCCTCCACTGGCTAGGTACCTTAGCCTGGGCAGCTCCAGCTGTTGAATATCGGGGGTAGTCAGATCAGTCCCCCCATTGAACCCCTGTATCACTAACTTGATAGGGCGTCGACAGCTGCGTTTACGGAACTTTAAGTGACTTTTCCAGGCGACTCATCTACGGCCTAATACGGCTGTGAACGCCTGGAGGCGGCTGTCTCTGTAAAGTACCTCGGGCTCACTTTGCAGCGAGCCTATTGAGTCGGTCAATTTACAATCGTTCTATCATCGACCTCCGATACAACTCCGACCATAGAGAATTGCCCCTAGTACTTAAGTTAATATCCCACCTAGTCTCAACACCGAACGTTATTGCTCCCCATCTTTAAACCTTTACATTTTTGTTCTTCAGTTTGTGTTGAATTTATAATTTCGCCAATTCGAATTTCTATCGTCAATTGACCTCACAAACGCATCAATGATGAGACCGTTGCTTGTCCGCTCCGCTTTACGGAGCGCTCGCATGTCGAGTTTGAGACCGCTATGCCAAGCGCAACGGTTCAGCATCAAGGCTGAGGCTGCCTCTACCATCAAGCCCCTAGGCCTGGATGCTTCAAAACTCAGCATTGAGAAGACGGGAAAGCCAAAGGGCCTCAGCAAGCCCGAGGACCTCGTCTTTGGAAGGGAATTCACAGGTAAACGAACCCCCCACCAAATGTGCCCTGCACCAAAGCTAAAACTTTGCCAGACCATATGCTAGCAATCGAATGGAATCAAGACGAAGGATGGTTGGAGCCCAAGATCACACCCTACCAGAACCTCTCACTCGACCCTGCGACATGTGTCTTCCACTATGCCTTTGAGTGTTTCGAGGGTATGAAGGCGTACAAGGACAAGGACGGCAAAGTGCGACTCTTCCGACCTGACAAGAACATGGCACGACTCAACAAGTCTGCCGCCCGTATTGCGCTCCCTACCTTTGAGCCCCAGGCCCTCACCGAGCTCATCTCCAAGCTCGCTCAGCTCGACTCCCGCTTCATCCCTGATAAGCGGGGATACTCCCTCTACCTCCGTCCCACCATGATCGGAACCCAAAAGACGCTCGGTGTCGGACCTCCCGGATCTGCTCTTCTCTACGTCATTGCCTCACCCGTTGGTCCTTACTACCCTACCGGTTTCAAGGCCGTCTCGCTCGAGGCCACTGACTACGCTGTGCGTGCCTGGCCCGGTGGTGTTGGTGACAAGAAGCTAGGCGCCAACTATGCGCCCTGCATCGTTCCCCAGCTACAGGCCGCCAGCCGTGGCTTCCAGCAGAACCTCTGGCTGTTTGGCGAGGAGGAGTACGTTACTGAGGTTGGCACTATGAACATGTTTGTTGCTCTCAAGAACAAGGAGACTGGCCAGAAGGAGCTTGTGACAGCTCCCCTTGACGGAACTATCCTTGAGGGTGTTACTCGTGACTCTGTTCTCGCTCTCGCTCGGGAACGTCTTGAGCCCGAGGGCTGGAAGATCAGCGAGCGCAAGTACACAATGAAGGAGCTTGCTGAGGCCGCTGAAGAGGGTCGTCTTCTCGAGGCCTTTGGTGCTGGAACTGCAGCTATTGTCAGCCCTGTCCGATCCATCTCATGGAAAGGCAAGCTCGTTGATTGCGGTCTTTCTGAGCTCCAAGAGTCTGGCGAGATCGCCCTCAAGATGAAGGAATGGATCGAGGCCATTCAGTATGGTGACGAGGAGCATGAATGGAGCTACACTATTTAGAGTGGTTGTGTATATGGCGTTATATAGCGACTGGGAATAGATAGATCGGAATCAAAATAATTACGCTCACGCTCAGGTTTACGAGAACATCATCTGCTTTGCCACAATTGCTTGTTAAGGCTCACAATCAGCGAAACTAGCAAAGGTCAGATGTTGTGTCACAGTCCCAACTAGACAGACAGTAATACCTCAAGACCAAAACCTCTAGCAGTACCATTCTTCAAATGCAAAATAACATGTACAATTGACCGGATTTCCCCCTGTCAGTATGTCGTAACCTCCGCTTAGTTCTTCTTGTCCTGCTTGGATGGGTCGGGTAGGATTCCCTCCTCCTCTAACCTCCTTCGTGCTTCCTCAAGGGCCCAGGTAGAGACACTGTATAGCCGTTAGTAGACGCCCCGCATGATTTCTCGGCCAGAATTTCGCCATTGGTAGGACTGAAACCGTCCAATACGATGCGTATCCTCCGAGTGCAAATCACTCACGTAGTATCGGGCTTGAAGGCGAGCGCAACAGCGGTGGCGGCAAGGCTGCCGAGAAGAATATAGGTAGGCCACTCCCAGCCCTCAGGCTCGGGCTTCTCACCAGGCTTGACACCCCAGAGCCAGCCGGTGGGAGGATCGAATTGGTGCTCGCCGCCGCCTCCTTGTCGTCGGGCGGACACGGAGAAACCTCTGGAGGAGAGGGGTTGTCGAATGCAGCGTGCGGCGCGCAGGGGCGCGACAGCAGCGCGGATAAAGGTCATGTTTGACCGTATCGTCGAGATCTCGGGAGGGATTCGATTCGGCGATGAGATGGCGTGGGGGAAGGTCAATGGCTGAGTGACGTTGTTGGGCGTGATGCTGGTTGTTTGATCTGAACGAATGCGTACCTAGGTAATTGCTGAACTTCGATTTGATAGGCTCACGTGACCCGGTAGTCACCTAAGGTGGGTAGCACCCCTGTTGGGCTAGTCACTTTGTATATCCTCATCCAATCCCGTTCAAGCGGATAGAAGGAGGAATAAGGAATTGAGCATATGTACGGAGTACCTAATCAAGTATAAGTCGAGTTTGGCCATATCACTAACTATTGCGCAGTTGATTTGAGGTTCTATTTCTGTCTTTCTCTGAGTGTCTGAGTTCTGCAGGTGCTGCAGTACCAAAACATTGGCCCTATCTAAACCCTCAACTCAATTACTATGGATGTAATGCAATCATTCGTGACAATCTCAACTCGATAAACGCAATGACTGATAATATGTCTGTCATAACTAAGCTCTACTTATACTTGAAAACTTCTTCTTTCACTAAAATCCCTGCTTCCCAGGTCGTCCCCAGTCTTGGCAATAGTGATGCACGGCCTTGTCGATGCCCAAAAAAACATGATCTATTCGGGACCCAACAGTTGGATCCTGCATCATTCTTTGGGATTCTGCGGTTCCCCTTTTGGGCTTATTTCATCGAAAGGCGGTCTTTTTCTGCGTTTCTCTTGCGAGCGCATTCCTTCTAAAGCATTGCTTTATACTTTCCTATAAGTGAATCCTGGGTAATTGATGACGAAATATTCCTTTCAAGAATAACACAACGAACATACAGAACAGCCACGAATTGCTCATGGTATCAGCTCATTGGATTCAATTGCCTTTAATACTCCAGTATATAATTCAATTCGGGTCTCCTATGTTCGAAGGCGACACAATAGGTGGTATCGTCAACACTGTTGTTCGGTTCTCTTCTACACATACCATCATAACTGCATCGGTCCACTAATACCTCTCACCACAATGGAGCGTGGCCGTCAACGGACTCGAATCACGGGACCTCCTCAAAATGCAACTCAAACAGATGCCGAGTCATCTGTGGATGATAGTCCAAGTCTAACCCCTACCGGGTTAGACGTTAGATTCGCCTTGGACCATGAACCTCGTAGAGGGCGCTCTATTTCACCCGCTCAAGCCCACCTCGCGAGGCCAAGCTTGGACTCTCGAAGGAGCCCATCGGTCATGAGCATAATGCAGATTGATCAGATTATCTCCGATGATCGAATGAACATGGAGACGTATGGGGTCGCTGAGATGCGTGATGGCTTCTTCGACGCACTCTTCTTAAAGCCGGACCCGATAGATCCAGATGAGGTTGTCGAACGGTCCAAAGCTGCTCTGCCTAAGGAATTCGAGAAGAGTCACCCGTTATCGGCAAAACATTTTCTCCCAAGGCAACTCCATGAGTTCAAATCAGTGACACGCAAAGTTGCTACCACTAGAGCTGGCATCCAGCTTCTCAAGTCCTTTCTTGCCTTTTTCATCGCCTATGTCTTATGTCTAATACAGCCAATCCACGACTGGCTAGGCTACAATGACTACATCATGGTGGTATCTACTATAATAAACCATCCAGGTCGCAATCTGGGTTCTCAAGTTGATGGCACAGTAGGCACTATCATTGGTACTGCTGCCGGCCTTGCCTGGGGCTATGTTGCCATTTTGATTTCAGAATCAACGAGTGATGCTTTAAAGGCGTATGGCTGGATCCTCATTATTGTTTCTGCTGTGTTCTTTGCGGGCATTGCCTTAATACGTTCGATCTTTATCCGCCTATACCAGACTGTCCTATGTGCAGGCATAGCCCTTGCCTTTACAACACTTGGCCTGACTGATGGTGATGCTTTCACCTGGCACAAGCCGCTGCAATACGGAATTCCTTGGCTGTTGGGTCAAGCAATTGCACTGACGGTGAACTGTCTTGTCTTTCCTGATGCTGGCAACCGCCTACTAGCGGTCGCCTTTCATAAGTCATTCAATACTATGCAGGTGAGTCAAGTTCACCTGTTTTTCTATCACCGTCATACTAACATCTCAGGAATCTCTTGTTATCCCTAGACCTAGAGATACAGGACTCAGGAGGCGTCTTGCCAAAACATTCATGGACATGTCACTTGCTTATCGAGATATGAGAATCGACATCACCATCACTCGCTTCCGTCCGAATGACGTGCGAGAGCTTCGTAATTCAGTTCAGGGCGTGGTTAGGGCCCTTCTCTCCATGAACACGGATACGGACCTTTTTGAGGACTGGTCCGACACTCTTGAGATCACTGTTGCAGATGACACGGGAAGTGAATCCGAGGTCGAAGATTCTGGCCGTAAGGTGGCTCGGGCTCTGTCGGGTCCCACTAGGGAAGTCATTGATTGTATGTCAGAAGGTGTGAAGACATGTCATGCTGCACTCATGGATATGACAGGCTGGCGAAAGCACTTTGGTCCCTCCAAGGACGTTTCTTCTGACCTCGTTCCTGTTCAACTGCGCATGCAAAACAGCCTTGCGGCCTTCGATGCTGCGGAAGATCATCTCCTGAGATCTAACGACAGGCCCGAAACATACGCCGATCACGGACAAGCTGTTGAAATCCTCGTGTTCGCGAGACATGTCCGCGAAACAGCAGGGACTGTTGTCAAGCTCATGACCATAGTTCAGGATATGCATGCCAGCTCTAAAAGCATACGCTTCAACCTTCCTGTTTATCCTTTCGGGAAAGCTCTCTACAGAACCAACGCACAGGTCAGACACGACCGTGGGGGCGTTACCGCCGGAATGTATCGAGCGACATTTGCAGAGATCGCAAAGTTGATAGAAACGACAAGGTCATCTGAGAAGAATCATCCTCGTGATAACTACGAGGCGGTCACTGAACCAGAGGACTGTACAGTGATCGAGTCGATCATTCATGGCAGTCCCGCGGTGCATAAAGATAGGTTGAGTTATAAGTTATGGAAACTTCTGCGCCGTTGCCAGGGTTTTGAAACAAAGTATGCAACCAAGGTTGTCCTTCTCCTTTCAGCTCTATCTCTTCCTTGTTGTTTTGAAAGCGCCTATTTCTGGAGGACGATGTATGATGCATGGTGGGCTGTCGCTGTGGGATGGATCATGATTCACCCTCGCATAGGGGGCAACATTCAGGACTTTTTCACTCGTGCTTTTGCAGCCGTTCTTGGTGCTGTGTGGAGTGGTGCAGCACATGCAGCGAGTGGTGGGAACCCATATATTCTGGCAGTCTTCGCTGCTATATACATGATTCCCATGATATATCGCTTCACTCAGAGCACTCATCCGGTACGTTTAGTCTTCGGGATTCAGGGCATTGCTGACTTGAATGAAGCGATCCGGTCTTGTTGGCTGTCTGTCTTTCGCCGTCATATCTCTCACTTTGCGAGACGACACTCTTGGGCCTTCTGTTGCGCTGCAGGCTGTTTACAAGGGTCTGGTATTTCTTGTCGGCACTATAGCGCCCATCATTGTGAATTGGATGCTTTGGCCCTTTATCGCTCGACACGAACTACGGATCGCACTATCATCAATGATTTTATACATGAGTATAATGTATAGAAGTAAGTCTGTCATCTTTTCTCCGAGATTCTGCTGACCGTCAGATGTTGTTGCAAACTATGTTTACTTCGATGAGGGTAAAGATCCGACCCCTGAAACTATCAGACAATCTGAGATGCTCGAAAGTCGGATGCGTGAAGGTTTTGTCAGAATCCGACAACTCCTTGTCATGTCGCGTCATGAAATTCGCCTTCGGGGTCCTTTTGATCCAATTCCCTACTCGTGTCTCGCTGCCTCATGTGAGCGATTCTTTGAGTATCTCATCGCTGTTCGACAGTCCGCTCTCTTTTACAACCCAAACTACATCCGCGATAATCCCGTGGCTGCTGGACACCTACATAGCTACCGGCGTGATGCAGTGGCCGCTATCCTCGGGAACTTGTATATCCTCGCCGTAGCATTGCGATCCGAGCGCAAGGTTCCTGTAAGTATGCAAGCTCGCATATGATGACTCCTGCTAACAACCACGAAGCGCTATCTACCGAGTGCTGCTGCAGCAAGAAAGAAGCTTCTTCACAGAACTGCCGAACTGGCCAGGGAAATGGAGGAAGATACTGAGGGATATGAGCTTGAGCGGCAGAAGACGTGGAGTGATATATATAGCTACTCATACAATGCAAGTCTTACTGGCTGTGTGGCCCAGTTGGAAGAGTTGGAGCGGTTCACAAAGCTCATAGTAGGAGAAAAGAAGTGAGTCATTATCCACATTCACAGGATCACTGTTAACAGGAGCAGGTTCGAGCGCCCCGCAAAACCCATAGAAGAGGATGATGAAGATACTGATGTATCGCCTGAGCGGCTTTGATTGATCCTATAGTGATCCTATCCTATCCATGCAATGCAATGCTAAACCAGTTCCGCTAATCAAACATATGCGCCGTTGGTCATTTCGTTCAAGATGTCCCTCGTGATAAGTTTCCCTTTTAATAACGCCTTGTCACTAATCCTGGCCGTTTTTGGTGAACGCCTGCGGTTCTCCTTTCCGGAAGCTTTCTTCCGTGGAGATTTAATCCTCTGTGTAGGGCCTGTAGCTGTGATCTGTGTACCAAAGTCCTCAAAATAATGGTTACCAAGCGCATTGGCAGGCATCTCGTAGATCCAATTCCGGTCCTCCATCAAAGATATGAATCGGCTTAGCATACTGTCGCTGCCGCTGCCCTTGAGTGTCGATTTGCTCCCAACAACGAGGAGTTTCGTTTTGGCTCGTGTGAAAGCAACATTAATTCGTCTCCAATCCTTCAGCAGGTCTCCAATATTGCACGCTTCATTGCTTCGCACGAGACTGAGGACAATCACCTCCTTATCTCGTCCTTGGAAACGATCTGTCGTATGCATCTCTACTCCAGAGAACATCTTCAGCTTGTCTTTGAGCATAAAAAGCTGTGCTCGGTAGTGTGTCATCACTCCAATTTCAGAGTCTGGAACTCCAACTGTCAAAAGGCTATCAACGAGCTGAGAAATGATGCGGACTTCAGCTGAGTTGACGATGCGTTTGCCCTGGGCTTCTTCACGTACGGGAGGTTGGATTGTGTCGGTGTTAATGAAACGCACGCGTGCCTCGCTATCGAGAAGGTCATATAGCCAGCACCGATTCGGACCAGGGGCAGTGCAGAACGACCGGGGAGTTGCTGCATTGATGGTCGATGCATCGTAGTGTCGCTGCATGAGAGCCTCCATTCGTGGAACTTCAAGTTTCCGCCTTCGAAGCTGCTCTGTACCGCACCGAAGCCTTCCATTATATATGAGAGTGTTGCTCAGGGTCATGATATCCTCACACATACGATACTGATGCTCCAGGTTGACGACCGATTCGGGGTGAGTGTCGGACAAGAGTTTGAACAGGCTGACATCGAGACCGCCTTCCCGTGCTTCTTCGTTTTTTACCACGGGAGGGAGCTGATTATGGTCACCAACAAGGACAAAAGTGCGAGCCATTCTGATCGGACCAGCGCAGATGGGCAGGGTAATTTGTGATGCCTCATCCACGATACAGTAATCAAAGGAACGTTCATGGAAGACGGAATGGTTGATACCAAGACATGTCGTTGCGACGATTGGTGTCCCGTGCCATGCATTTTTGATCTCATCGAACGACTTCATTGGATGGCCTGCAAGAATAGCGAAGTCCTGGACGTCGGGGTGCACTTTAGCGGGGGCACCGAGGCGAAGAATAGGTATCTTGTCAGCCTTGAGTTTTAGCAGAATGTTGTCCACAGCAGTGTGCGTATGCGAGGTCAGAAGTACACTCTTCCCCTGAGATGTTAAGGCGCGGATGATATGAGCAATGGTTGTTGTTTTTCCAGTACCAGGCATTCCAAGAACAAGTGCGTAGTCTTGAGCACTCATGACTTTTTCGATGGCCCGATGCTGATCAACATTGAGACTATCTCTATCCGACACGATGTACTGAGTTGGCGCAGCCTTGAATCTTGGTGCTTCTAGATCAACGATCAGTCGTCGAATTTGCCGCGATCCCACGATATCGTCTGCCATCATCTGGACGAGGTTGTTACGAACAGTCGCCATCCCGTTGCTGAATTCATCTTGGTCGAGTCGATAGCGAATAGGGGCCTCTTTAATTTTGCCTGTTGCCTCATCCTGTGTCGCCCCCTCATGGGCAACATCCATAATACTAGCAAAAATCTGGTTATCCTTCTCGTCAAAGCCAGGTTGCCGAATGCGGGCATTATGGAGTCGCCTGTCAACTGCGACACTGATTCGTTGCCTCTTAACTGCTGTAACGTAGCCTATGGCCAAGGCGAAGTGGCCCTCCTCGTCAGAGACTACAATGGGCTCTCCGACTGACAACTCAGACTCCAGGAATGAGAATCCTGAAACTTGAACTCGCTTGACAAAGGTGTAGTGGTATCGATTGATCCTAGGGTTGTCCGTATCGACTGAAGCCGAACCCTCTTCGATGATGACATCTGCAAAGCATCGAGATTTCTTTTCTCGTTCAGCACTAGTCATTGTCCATAGCTCTCTTTTGGTTTTTTGGCTCTCTTTCTCTTCTTTGGTCAGTAAATTCTCCCACTTGATGAAGAATTGTTGATGATGGGGGGTTAAATGCTTGACGAGCTCATCAAATTTCTCGCTCATGCCACTAGAGTCTCCATCTCCGTCGTCAGCGAGTCGGTGGTAGATGAAACACGATGTCTTGGCGTAGCATTTTCCACACATGTGCTTGCTCTTGAGCATTGGTGGCAACTGGACGCTCCTTTCTCGAACGTAGCATGCTAGTTGATTTCTTTGCATGATCATGTGTCGGAGCTCGTGTCGGATTGCAGGAATACGCATAGTCTTGGAGGTCTCCATATAGTAGAGGATTCCATACGCAATTTCAATATCGTAGCGGTCCGATAAGAGCAAAGTATAGAGTGCAGTTTGAGCCATATGGTTACTGTTTGCATGTTTACCCGTCTTGACCTCAAACGGCACAGTCAAAGTCCGAATATCATTTCCATCTTGCATTACAACTTCAACGGTTGCGTCGATGTTGCCCTTGAGTCCGTACATTGGGGACCACACGTGTTCCTCGACATCCAAGAGCTTGGTGACGGCCATGTTTGCCTTTTTCCCGTTTCGGTCTTCAACTATCGCATCCTCCTTTGGGCGGGAAGAAACGAAAGCGCCAGCCCAGTAACTCAATTCGGTCATTTTCGATTGCAGATGCTCTCGAGCTGAAGGTATACCAACTTTGATAGTATAGAGGTCCTCGACATGCTTTTCTGTTATTCGGTCGATGACGGCGCATAAGAAAGGGAGATCCCACTTGTTAGCAAGAAGAGCCTCTTGGAAAATTTCGTGTAGCATTGTTCCATAGATAAGGGGTGGTGTTGGAGGACTGGTGGCCTTGACTCGATCTTGCAGCACAGCACGGCGCATGCAACCGAACGAATCAGCCACCACAGTTGCGGATATGAGTTGATCAGGGTGTAGAATAAGAAGATTTTGGCCATCGTCAACGATACATTGACCTCTTAAAGAGAAATCGCCTATAATGTGAACGTAGGCTTCTGCGTGGACTGGTGTGTCAAACCATGAGGCCCTCAGGTGAACCGTCTTGATATCTTTTGAATTGTCGGCCTGAATGAGAAGAATCTGAAAATTGCGATCAGTAATATTCGAGCATGATTGTCGACTAGTTTACCTTTTCTGGCCGTGCATGTCCGTATTGGTCCGTGTACTCGCCCTCCAAGACATTCGTTACCAGGTATCGTTGGATTGTTCTTGGTTTCCGGCTCTACCTGTTACTTAGCATATGGCGGATCCTCCTAGGTTGTTCGACGTACGTCTCCGGAGCAGTTCTGGGCTGCTTGTGTTGCGGCCAATTCCACGGCTTCAAAATCAAAGTCTCCGCCAAATGCGTCTCCAAATTCGTCATCCAAGTCATCGGGTTCTGTTGCTGCTCGAGCCTGTGATACTCGTTGAGAGTCCGCAGTAATGAGATCTTCTGCCTCGTCGAAGAAATCATCGTCCAAGTCGTCAAATTCGTCCAGCTTGCCGTCAAACCTTTCCGGTGTCTTGTGCTCGATCTCGGATACTGGATCGTTTTCGGCTACTGCTACCTCTGGTTGTGGATTTGTTTCCAACTGAGTAGTGTTGATGCTGGCTTCAAGTTGCATGATGGTAAAGTCGTCAAAGTCGTCAAAGTCGTCATCACCATAGTCCGAGGAAGCAGGTTCTGGAGGTGGCAGTTGAACTGGAGGTCGAGCCGGAACTTGAACATGTTGCTGCCCAGGCGTTTGAGACCTGGCTTGAGTTTTTGAGAGGCGTGGAGAGCCACTGCTAGTGGTATATATCCGCCTCTTCTTAGGAGAAGGAGATTCTGGAGCATCTTGGGGCTCCTCGAGGGGCTCATCACTTGGCCCGTTGATGCTACTAGTCACCGTATCAAGCAGTGCATTTACCATTGAAGACTTGGATGCCTCCATCTCTTCCATCTCAGTACTCAGGCGACTACCTGACGTTGATCTTTCCACCCTTCTCCTTTTCGGCCAATTCAAGCCACAGCTTATTGCTCGTCTGAGATTGGATTCGCCAACCGTTGGTTTCGATGGCCGTGGCGAAGACGATACCATCAACTGTGCAAGTGCAGGGTTTGCAAGTCCTAGAGGACTACCTGCGTTGTCGGTTCCGTTTAGCGAATATCGGTCCCATAATTCCAGTGTTGGATCAGCATGTGGTGACTTGAGGGCTTGCGCCAACTTCCTGACGTTTACTGAAGGTGTGTTGGACTTGTCTGCCACCGGAGATGAAACAGGTGATGAGCTCCTAGCACGTTTTCTTCCTTTGCGGTTCAACATGGGTGACAATGCTGGCATGTACAAGGTATCCTGTCTATTGTCCCAGAGGAGCCGATCATTCGGCGAAGTCGTTGTGTCATCTTCGGTACCACCTGCAGGTTCGAGCAGCTCTTGCCAGGTCAATCGAGTAGCGGGCGTCGTTGTTGTATCGTCCTTAGTTCGGTTGTTTGATACATTCTGATCGTTTTCTGTGCTCTCTGTGGCTGATTCGCCATTCGCCGGGTTGTACTGAAACTTATTGAGCTTATTCTTGGTCACCTCGGACACAGGCTGGAGTGCCCGAGGCCTTGGTATTTGCTGAACGGGGTTGCTCCTCGATCGCTGCCATGGCAAGCGCTGTAACTGTTAGTGATGCTCAACTTTATGTCTGTACATATAGGCGGTTTTTTTTAAATTACCTTAGTTCGACCAACTTGATCCGAGTAGGATTTTTGTAGAGGCATTATACCTACCAGGGCTTGAACATTCCGATTTCCAAACCCGTAAAGTAAGGTGATAGTGGGACATTTGAATTGAAGTGGAGGAAGTAGTTAGACGCGTTCAGTTAATGGGTAAACGCGTCGCGATAATCGCGACCCCTTGCAGCTGTGGTTGCCAGGTCACGTGGAGAAGCTCTTAGCGTGGTTGGAGCTGCAGCACATCCATGTCATCTCCAAAGCTCTATCGAAGCTACCCGTCTCCACCATGAACGGCCTACTATGTGCGTCAGTGGACCAGGCTTCACAGCGTCACCATTTTCGGTCCCGCCAAGTCCGTTATTTGATGATCTCGAGCCGATGAATCAGTGAAACACCACAACGTAACGCTTACTCCGACTCTGAATCACTTACTTCCGACCTCAAGAAATCCAATCGCGATGAATTCTCAGCCCAATGGCGCTGGCCCTGCCCAGTCCCGCGAAAGCTACAAGCACTCTATGGAAGAATGGCGCCAGTCGGCACTCGCCCAGCGCAACCAATATGAACCCCGCGTCAAAGAACAAGTCACTCGATACTTTCAAGAATACTCTCCCCCGTTTTATGCCTCCGTAATTGGCTACCGTCGTGATTGGAATCTTCTTGTTGCAACGTCCCGGGTCTCTGGCTTCGCTGCCACCCTGGGTCGAGATTTGGAGGATGTGGAAGCAAAAGCCATCGCCGAATATACCCTCGATAACATCCACACCAACGCCGGTTTAAAGTGGCTGAGCGTCGCACTCGCTGGATACATGACCTATCGTGGTCGCCGCACATGGCAATTCCCCTTCTATAAGCCCAAGCTCGGCGGCCGATTCAACCCAAATGAGGCCACTAGCATTTTCACAAACAAGAAGATCCGTGGAGCTTACCCTCGCGCAACATGGCATTGTCTTCGATTTACTGCCTACGCCGCTGTCATAATGCTCATGATTGAGCCCGCATTCCGGGCTGTCAGTTTCATTCGAACCGAAGCTGCCATGACAAATGATCCCCGCTTGAAACAGTTCACCAAGGATGCAGCCGAGCGTGTCAAGGACGTAATGAGCAACCCAACCATCTCAAGAGCACCATTTACAGGGAGGGATGTGCATAAAAGTGATGACAACGACCCTTGGGCCAGTAATGATTCAAGCAACACCAGCTCTGAGAGTAGATATCAGCCCACCCCCACGCAGTCCTGGGACAAGGCGCAATCCTCGACCACAACGCAACAAAGTCAACGACCCAATGACGACTGGAGCGTTCTGGATGATGATGATGATGCTTCACCAATCGCTGCCTCTACCCGCAATAAACCAGCATCTCCTCCTGCTGGTTCTGCGTGGGAGCGCGTTCGACAACAATCACAAGGGCCACCCCAGCAATCTGATTACCAGTCTCGTGCCTGGGCTGCCCGTTCTCAAACCGGATCTCAGCCAGATACACAATCTGGCTGGGGCAACAAGTCCGCTAGTAGCTCTAGTGACAGTTTTTCTTTCAGTAAATCGGACGAGGAAAGGGCAGTCGCAAAAGAACAGGCGCAAGACGAATTCGATCGACTCGTTGAAAGAGAAAGGAAGGGCGTGGATCAGGAGAAGGCCTGGGGGCGCAAGTAGAGTAAGCATTGTACAAAAAGACGCGTATGACCCTGTAGTTATGTATTTTTCATATAGCACAAATGAAGAAAGCATAATTCAATGAGCTTTGCTGCTGTGGTTTGTTTTTGTTTGATAATGCTGAAAAACAAACTCAATTCTGATTACGTTGCCAGCTCGACCATCTACAATATCCCCATTACCCCCTCGACACGGCTGCTAACATTCTCTGTTTTTTTTCACCCTTTTTTTTACTGCTTAACTTCATCGGATATGGTAACAGGCTCAACTGCATCACCTCCCTCCATCTTGTCCACAGTGGTCTCCAAGATACTCTCACCAGCTGTGTTCGTAACGAGACTCTTTTCAACTTGGGTTGGTCCTTGTTCACGTTCAGGCTCGAGTTCTTGAAGAGACGCCTCTGGGGCAGGCTCTGGGGAAGGTTCCACAGCAGGTTGCTGTACAGGGAGCTCAGGCTCAGCTTCTTGAGGTAGCTTTCCTGCTGCGGGTTCCGGATCCCTATGCACTGGAACTGATTCAGATTCAGGCTCTGATTGGAGCTCCGGCTTGGGCTCCAGATTAGGCTCAGACTTCGGTAACGGTTCTTGGGTAGTCACAGGCTCAGCGACAGGCTCCTCGGTCTTTTCCACCGCTGGCTCTGGTTCAGAAACAGGAGTCTGTTCACCGGATACCGACAGAGAGCCCTCAAGATCGATAGACCAGAGAGTCTGGGGAGTTGAGAATGACAAAGAAGGACCTGAAGATTGCACGGCCGGCGCAGCGGGGCTCTTGGCCGGAGCTCGGCGCTGTGGACCCCGGGCTCGACCTTTGCGAGCATCCGAAAGCGGGGCCTTCTCCTTCTCTTCCGTCAAATCTTCTTGCGCCTTGCTATCCTCCTTCTTAGGGGCCTGGGGCCCTAGCTTGAGACGCTTATTCAGATCGCTCATAAAGCCTGCTTGAAGAGCGGCAATTTTGCTACCGGCTGGTCGACTAGGCACGGGAGGCTTCTGTTTGGGCTCTGCCGAGTCTCCTGATGAGGCTTTTGTAGGTCGGGGAGGGATCTGAGGCTTCGGCTTATCAGACACAGGAGGTTTTGACTTGCCCTCATCGCTCGTTGTGTGCTTGGGCTTGGGTCGCTCCGGGATTGCAGGACGATCCTCAGATGCTTTTCTAGCCGGTCGCTCCGGAATTGAAGGCTTGTTCTGCTCCGTAAGTTCCTCCTTAGGTTCCTCCTTGACCTCGGGTTCTGGAGTATCAGAAATAGTAGTCTCGTAGAGCTGGCTCTCGGGAGCATCTTCCCAAATGTCTTTGCTGGGAAATCGTTGGCTAGCAGACGGTCTCTTGTTTTTGTTCAGGAAAGAATCAGATTCCTTTGATTCGTACCATATTGGCTTGTCATGGTGCTTAGGGGGCTGGATATCCACAGGACCTCTGGCCTCTTGCTCGGCAAGTTCCTCTTGTCTCTGAGCAAAGATATGAGCTGGGGTTTTAGGACGATCCATTGCGAATGATCGTCGTCGAGGCTCCTCTGCCTGCTCTGTCTGTTCCGCCTGATCAGGTGTCGAAACCTCAACAGTGAAGTGCACGCTGTCCGGGGCATCCTCCCAAATGTCCTTGCTAGGGAAATAGTGTCGTGCCTTGTTGCCAGGTGCTGGCTTCTGAGCTTCCTTCTTGCCCTCTTCAGGGAAAAGAGGCTCATATTCTTCCACGTCGTCCAGAGAAGTGGGAGCAAATTCTTGAGAGTCATTGTTCTTGTAGATGCTGGTGGGTCTGCTCTTTGGTCTGCTAGATCTGCTCAGAGGTCGACTTGTTGGTTCATCCAAGTCACCGCTACCTCGACGGTCAGCGGGAGGATGAACAGCAGGACGCTGGCTGTAAGAATAATCATCGTTCTTGACTTCGTCGGCTGCCAAAATGGGTGCAGTGTATTCATGATCCTCCTCGTCTACAGCAGGATCCTCGTTACCATACGAGCGGTACTCTGGGTGCTTAGGATCGTCAACGTGCACAGTATGTTCACCATCAGGGCCAGTGATCTCCGACTTGAATGACAGAGGCTGAACCTTGCCTTCATTGGTAGAAGCGGGTCGGGGAGAAAGGCGGGAAGTGTATTCTTCGCTGGCCTGGAAGCCAACTTCATCAGTAGGGGTAGCCTGATAACCAGATGTACCTGTTTCTCATTAGCTAGTGCGAGCACAAGTTTATTCGCAACTTACCTAAGCCGGCGCCACGAGATCGAGTGTCTCTGACCAGTTTGTTCAGGTCATCCTTGCTCATGGCAAAGTCATTTTGACGGTCATGTAGAGGAGTCTGATATTCCCTCTTAAGGGCTTCAGGATGCTTCTCGTAGTATTCCTTCTCGAGTTTATCTAATGGCGCAACACCATGGCCGTGGAGGCCATAGCTACCCGGAGGTCCACCACGAGAGCTATGCTTACGGTGGTGGTGTTTCTTGAACTCCTCAGACCCAGGGCCAGGCGAAGGGGCCTGAACGTCACCAAGATGAGGGTTCATGGGCACGCGCTGGCCGATTTCGGGAATGCCATGCTCGTCTTCCACCTCAGGACGGCCATCACTGACCGATACGTTGGTGCTAGACTGCTTCTTGTTGCCCTGTGTAGATCCAGGGCGGCCAATGCCAAATTGTGCTGCTTTGTCGGAGTCGGTGCGGGTAACAGCCTGGACACGCTGCTTGGCGCTTTGCGCTGGGAGGGAAGGCTTGGGCGCATGAAGCTTAAGGTCCTCCGCAATGGTACGTGTTTGTTCGGGTGACGCAGCTCTGTTATCCTCGTCGACATGGACCTCGTCAGGCTTGACTTCGTGGGTCACGGCACTGTACTCAGCGCCCTCCTGGCCAATCGAAGGCATTGAAACGCTGGTTGGGCGGTTGATTGGGTCCTGGTGAGCATCGTTGGGGTTGAATCGGGCAGAAATGGGACTCTTCTGAGGAATGCCCTCGTTGAAAGGTGAGGGAGCGAATCGATCGGGATTGGGAGATATCGAGCGGTCAAATCGTTTCGATGAAGGACGAGGTGGTATCTTGGGGACATTGCCCGGGGAATCGTTCTTGTCCTGGCCCTTAGCCGGACGGGGGGGGATAACGGGAGGTTGTTGCATGGCGGCAGCGGTCATTGTTGATGTTTAGATGCTCGGAGGAGCGATTATAGAAAGTTGACGAAGCAAAACAGGAGAGGTAAGTGCAGGTTTCATGTAAGACGGGCTGTGTGATGATAATCTGGGGCGACCAAGGAATGGTCGATACTAAACAATTAGTATAAGTTCGAATGACAAGTGTAGAACCAAGGCAATTGGAAGCTATAGCACGAATTGGAACTTATCCGTGACAGGGGCATAGACTGGTATTTAAAGGCATTTGTTGGCCTCGATCCCAGTCTAGCAGTAAAGTCCCATCAACAAGATTCCGTCCATCCATGTGCCCGTGCCGTGCCTGTAGGTTGTGCCTGTTGCCGGTTCCAGCTGAGGTACGGTACCTGTACGGTACTGTACAGTGCTGGACCAGCCCCTGGGCTTATCGGATCCACGGTTCACGAGTTAGAGGCGCCGCTTGTGAATGGATCCATTGCTATCAGAAAGCGATAGAAATCCAATGCCACATACGGGCACACCCTGCTGCGCCCACCAAGTGTTGCGCCCGTCGCACACCGATTGATTGATCTTTTGCTCAGGGACGAAGAGACTTACCAATGGGGTTGCCGTGATTGGTATTGATTGGCCCAGGCACGAGCAGTGCAGATATATGTGTGTAGTATAGTTCAATACTAACTAACAACCGGCTTTGTTAGGGGATTTGAGGTGTCAGATAAGACGAGACGAGATGTACAAAAGCTATTAATAAATAACTACACATTTCCAAGCTGGCAGTAGATCAGTGTATTTATATGCCAGACTCCGGCCTCAATACACTACAAAATGGAACGGCCAGGTGACAGGAAGTGCCACCGGAGCTGCTGGTGACTTTTGCTCGTCGTCACTGGTTGTGAAAACAGGGATGGCGATGGCGCCAAGTCGGACGGTGCGAGGCGTTTCTGATCAACACTGTAGCTAGATCGTGGATTGTTCTGAAGAGTTGAAAAGATGGAGAATGCAAAGAAGCTGCTCTGTTCTCGACGATCTTTGAGTGGGAGCTTCGATTCAGTTTTCAGCTGCAGTTTGTGTATTCTACTCAAGCCAGAGCACGAATTGAGTACATTTTATAACCTCATCCCATTGTCGACCTCTGTTCTGAAGCTTACCTCAGAGCTTTCCAAATAAAGCATTTTCGTCACTCGCATGGCCCTGGATACAGTGCCCCCCGCATAACTATGATACCACAGTCCAGTCCCATGGAAGTCCCTGAATTCGTCTGTCTGTCTGTGTATGGTTCCCTGAGTCTATGATTGTCCTTCTGTCCAATCCCATTGATGAAACTCGAGACGCGCGGTGCAACAGTCAGATCAATGCAGGTGCTCGTTTCTGTCTTGAAATTATGCATGCAAAGGTAGGTCGCTTTGTCTTTTGGTGGTCGAGATATCATCATAAGAAAGAATCATAGGTACCTTCGTAGGTAACCAAGGTACTTTACTCACTCAAAGTCTCTCTCAACAGCTCGCTCCCGCCGACCCGCCATAGTTCATCATGGCGGGGATATCCTGCAGTCTATTCCCCACCAACCGATCGATGCTACAGCCGGCTATTCTCTTCCTGTTGACGCTCCCGTCCATAAGAGGTCAGAAGAATGACGCTTACTCGACGGCGTGCTACTGGACGGTACGGTGAACCAACCTGACAGTCGCCTGACCAGCTGGAACGGAGCTATCAAACCATGCATTGCAAGTGAAAACGTTGTTGGTAAGAGGCCACGAACCCCTTTGTTCCTACAAAGTAATGTACATACTGTTCAGAGACAAGTATTGACTATCGTGGTCCCCGAGGAAAACCAGCGTCTCGAATTGGATCAGCTAACAAAGGCCAATGACGATCTCGTCGTTTTGAGATTCTAGACTTCTTTCAGCTTCTGTGTTGTTGTAAAACTGAAGCAGAAGCAGAGGCTGGCGTCAATGATCGCCCACCTGTGATGGAAAAAACTTTGTTCCCCTGGACATTTTACATTATCACGATCCTCTAGTCGAATCACAACCCGTCTAGCCCCTCCACCCTGTACATGATGCCATCAGGCCGAGAAGTTTTCCGCAACTGTCCCAAAAGGTACGTTCTGACGCCATCTCCGTAACCAGAGCTCCAGTTGACCGGTCCGGCTACCCTAGACATTGCAAACTTTGGTATCGTGATGAACATGTGGCCTTGTAGCGTTCTATGATTCATTTTATGACCGTAATTGGTTGTCCTTAAGTGGTGAATGTATTAAGGAGGAGCACTGATTTGGTGGGACGCCGTGGCACGAAGCTTGTTGGCGTGAAAGCAAGCAAAATTCTTTGCAGCATCGGTATGGACGTCAAAGAGGCCTCGAATCGAGCAATTATCGACTTCGTTCAGCCATGAACCAAATTCAAACTAGCGCCCATCAGAAAGACCTGGATATCATATCACGAGGAAATCAGAGCTTTAAGCACAAGATTCCACAAGTGCTCCTTGTCTAGAATCTGAACACTGGGCTTCCGTCTTTGATATGCCGCTAATTTGAGCACATTGCAGTTCTTATCACATGATGGA
Source organism: Fusarium sacchari (assembly GCA_017165645.1). Classification (NCBI taxonomy): domain Eukaryota; kingdom Fungi; phylum Ascomycota; class Sordariomycetes; order Hypocreales; family Nectriaceae; genus Fusarium; species Fusarium sacchari. The sequence continues at coordinate 875,613 of JADANP010000002.1, forward strand.
CATGGGTGAAGCCACAGTGATATGGCGGCGATCCCGAGAGCCATCAATAGCTTTCTACATAGTAGAAATGCTATTCATAGCATTGGATAGAACGATATCTGCCACTGAGCAAATGTATCGAAGCAGCACCAACCTCGTTACAGTACAATCTTATGAACAGAAATACAAGATATGAATTCGAATTTTAGCGAAACAACTTAAAATAACGTAGTCGTTGAAACTCGTTCACCAACTAGCATCAACTTCAATCAAAACATGAGCCGTTCTTCATCCCTGACGCCAAATCCAGCTGGGTATACAGGCCGCTGCTCTTGGCAGGAACCTAAATCGCCGAGATAAGCAGATTTTCCATCATCCTCCCCGTCCTCCTGCACCTGCGAGCTATGGAAAGCCTTAGGTGCCTCCTGTATTCGGCGAACGCCACGGTTCAATGTGTCAACTTGAATAGTGGTTCGCCCGCTTCGTGGTCGAGCTACGAAATTGGTCGGGTTGGCAACTGACGAGTCTACACAATCATCTGCGCGACACCCTGACCACCGAGGGTCTTGCTGCCGACAAAGGCCTGACCCTTGATACCAGCAAGCAGGTAGCAAAGAGCAGTCAGTAGCAGGAAGACAGCAGCGGCAATCAAGCTGCTTGCACCGCTCACATTGCTAATAAACTGCAGAGCAGACATGACGCCGTAGGCGGCTGCGCGCATATAGTTGGTCGAGATCTTGCGAATCGTCTCATCGAACTTGCCGGAGGTTGGGCAGATTCGGAGAAGAAGAGGGACCTCGATGAAAAGAATGACAAAGGCCGATGCACTGTAGATGGTTAATATCTCTGCTTCATCATGCCATGGGTGATTCTTACATAGCAAAGGCGCAGAAGATAATGCGAACTACATTAAACGAAAAGATGTTGGCGATTCCAACAGCCAGACATATGATCATGGAAAGAATTCCAAGCCTATGCACGAGTAGTGTTAGTCGGTTGTTACATCGTAGATGATTCGGTATGTGTCATGTCGCAAAGTGGCTTAACAGGTCAATAGCTATGATTGAAGCTGTACACAGCCGAGGATTGTTAGCTTACCATTGTCCGTAGATGCCTACACGAGTATTAGTATCTCCCACAATGCGCAGTCGATCGAGAGCGACATACTGAAGTTTCGCGTTTGGAACTCCTCCTTGAGCGTCATCTTGCCAGCTTACGTCGAGCTTTCGTATTCGGGCTTGGAGCAGCCGAGGAAGAAAGTGGCTGATGTTTTCTAAGGGACCAATTCGAGATCGTAAATTGATTGCAGTAAAGCGTGACGAGAAATGTCGATTGTTGCGACGGCGATGGAGACTCAGTCGAGAGGTGGAGAGTTTGAATTGTGGTGACGACGGGGATGCGAAGTTTGAAATGATGAACGTAGCCTCTTCGTCAGGCGTACCTTAGGTATGGTATGGTTGCTGAGGTGGTCCCCAATTTTGATTGAGGCTGGTGCAGGGTCAAAGGGCTTGGCTCCAAGTCTCGATACGGACGGGCAAGTTAATGGAAGGGCAGGCGAGTGGATGCTCCACGGGGCATTGGTTGTTTTGTGTTTGTAGGGGAAGGGGTCCTGTAACGAGGATGGATGGCGCACTGTTGATAGTGGATAGTGGAGGTCGAGTTGGCGAACATGAGACAAAGGGTTTTTGGTTTCGGGTCTCTGGGTCTGCTGAGACGCAAACAAGATGCTTTTGTAGTCATCCAATTGTTTCTTCTATTTTATGTTCTTTTCTGACTTTGTGCTGTCTTGCTGAACACCTCATGTATTCACCTTCTGTTTAGACAACTCTATTCTCTGCACAGCCAAGTGACGTACGTTGACCACGCGGCATCGCCAAGCCTCGCCCAGAGTGAAGCGGAGTTGGTTCTCAAATGGAGTCTTTCACAGAGACAGTTGCCAAGCGCCAAGTTTGTTTACGACAAGGCAGTGGATGCTTTGGAGCTCCACGGATTCGTATTCGAAGGCATCAGCTTGGAGGTGAGGGCATACGGAGATCCAGGCACCCTTTTAAAGCCGTATTTTAAGCCCACGAATCAACACTTAAGGTTCATGCATATCGTGGTACCGTAGGTAGCCATGAATCGACAATACTTCAGACTTCAAAAACCAGCTGTCATTCGAGACCTTGCAGTTCGAGAAGTTGTGATGCTATACTAAGCACACGACTGACTTCATGCTCTAAATATCATCCCTTGGTTTACTTTCTTAATAAGCCGTAGTTAGCGTTCTAGAGAACTATATTGACCAGCTGTGGATGCGTGACAGTCGACCAACTTCAGTCATGTTACACGAATAAGCGAATCCGTCGTTCAAACCTGCCCTGATCGAGATCTTTTCACAGGAATAGCCTCAATTAAGCCCTGCGAACAACTCCCGACCACTAAGGTTCCTAGGTAGGTAGGTAAACGTTCCATACCTAGCCTGCACGATCGTACCTTATTCTTACCACGTGTTGAGGTGGAGTGTTTCCTCCCGTAGAAGATCCGGGGACCTGCCAAAGTTCCATACCTACCTACCTACCTATAAATAAGCTCCCTCGACACCATTACATCATCTTTAACACGCATCAATTCTGTCTTTGTAGCTTATCAAGCAACACTCATTGGTCTCTAGCCCATGATCTGACTGTGAAACTCAAGCAAACAAACTGCCTCATTGCAAGTTTCCGGCTAATAATACCTCCTACATTCCGGAAAGTCAGTGCAGTAAATGAAGCCTCAAGGAAAAATGACTTATACCGTTCTGTCAAACGACCAGGTTAATTCCATCCTGGAAGGTCTTACCGTTGACGAGCTCGATGAGTTTCGCCATGTTCTGGCTTCATCCCTACACGAATTCTCTACCGGAGTGCCGGCACTTGAGGACGCCTTTCAGCAGCCAGAACGCATCTCAACACTACATCCAGAGACCATGGCTAGGACACTATATATGCCCTCATGTGCTCCGTGTGGAATGGGCTGCAAAGGTGAGACTTCATCTCACAGTATGGACGAATCAATCTAACCAACAAGTAATTTCCATGACGAGTACGGAAGCATCCCAGGATTCTAGGGTTACACAGATCAGTCCCACTGGTGTTCTCAACCTGTTCCGGCCAGATGGATCACCACTTGGAATCGTCAATGCCACAGCTCTCACAGCATTCAGAACAGCCCTGGCATCTACCTGTTTGCTGGAGCGCCGCAATCATGTCAAGACCTTGACAGTATTTGGCAGCGGTCTTCAAGCTTACTGGCATATCCGGCTTGCCCTGATGATCCGCGGCAGTACTATTAAACACGTTCATGTTATAAACCATAGGTGGAGCGATAAAGCGACCGGCATTCTGAAAAGATTCGCCAGTATCTCTCCCGAGATTAAGAGACGAGAAGGTTGGTCCGACACCAAGTTCGGACTCCTGATCCCCGCATTCCACGAGTATCGACGCCTCATAAAAGATCAGATAAGGGATGCAGATGTGATCTACTGCTGCACAGCCTCGCAAAAAGACCTCTTTGATGGATCAATCTTAACATCTCATGAGGGCCGCAAGAAAGGAAGACTAATCATTGCCGTCGGAAGCTATACACCAGAAATGCGGGAACTTCCAAATGACCTTATCCAGCTAGCAGTAAAGAGGGAGGACAAGCCTCATCGACATTTCCACAAGCATGCAGTCGAAGGCGGAGTCATCGTCGTTGATAATATCAGAGGCGTGCTCAAAGAAGCAGGCGAGATTATTGCTGCCAATATTGGGCCCCATCAACTTGTCGAGTATGTGCTTACCCATCTTCTCTAAACAGTCACTGACATCAATGACAGGCTGGGGGAACTTGTGATGCTCCATCATTTAGCTATAGAGGAGTCCGATGGATTCTCCAGCAGTCAGGCATCTTTCTCTTCTGACATGGATAAGCTAGATATCCATGGTAGGATGAGCTCCATGTCCACGGTCTATGGTAGCGGAAGCAATGCCAGTGACCCCCCGACCAGCCCTACAGGTTCAGTAGATTCAGAAGGGCGCAGATCAAGCTCATTTTTCCATTCAAGAAAAAATTCCAGTACCTCTCTGGACAAAGAAAAGAGAAAATCAGAGGACCATCTCTGTCGTTGGTTGAGGGACGGCACTGTCGTATACAAGAGTGTCGGGCTTGGACTGATGGATCTCGTGGTGGGAACACATCTCATCGAGGTTGCAAATGAAAAGAATGTGGGAACTCGTATAGAAGGATTCTAAAAAGGATAAATCGAAATAAATAGTAAATGCTCTTAATACATGCTGTGAATATTTGTACACAAACTCTACTCCGCAACCCAGATGGCGGCCATGCCCATACCAGTTCCTACACACATAGATGTTGCGCCAACCTTTTGGCCTGTTCGCTTCAACTCATATAGAAGAGTAGAGACCTGTCGGGCACCAGTGCAGCCTAGGGGATGGCCAAAGGCAATAGCACCTCCCTTGGGGTTGATCTTCTCTTGGGGAATACCCAGCTCGTTGGCACACCACAAACACTGACTGGCAAAAGCCTCGTTAATCTCCCAGATATCGACATCATCCTTGGAGATACCGGCAAGGTCGAGAGCCTTGGGGATAGCCTTCCAGGGGCCCTGTCCCATAAGAAGGGGCTTGACACCGACAATCGAGGCGCAAACGTACTTGCCGAGGATTTTCTGTCCAAGCTTCTCGGCAGTAGATCGCTTCATGAGGAGGACAGCGGCAGCACCGTCGGAAATCTGACTGGCGTTACCAGCATGGATAGAGCCGTCCTTGGCAAAAGCAGGGCGGATCTTGCCCAGAGACTCAGCGGTGATGCCATCACGGACACCATCATCCTTGGAGACGGTAATCTCCTTGGTGTTACCCTCCTTGTCCTCGAACTTGACCTTGAGGGGAGCAATCTCCTCGTCAAAGAGCCCTGCTTTTTGGGCCTTGACGGCCTTCTGGTATGATGAGGCAGCGAAGGCGTCCTGTGCAGCTCGGGTGACGTTGAGGTCCTTGGCCATCTGCTCAGAGAGGACACCCATGGGCACCTTACAGTTGGCAGCCTCGGGGTGGTTCTCAAAGGCCTCTGAGAATTCGGAGACAGCGCCAGGGCCATAGTTCAGGGACATGCTCTCAACACCAGCACCGATACCAATATCGATCATGCCAGTCTTGATCTGGTTGGCGATATCGACGGTAGCCTGGAGACCAGAAGAGCACTGTCTGTTGAGGGTTCGGACGGCGATAGATTCAGGGAAACCGGCGACCAAGCTGGCAGCTCGCATCTCAGTTGCGCCGCCGCCGGGGGCGAGCACGGTTCCAACGCAGAGGTCCTCGACGAGAGCAGGGTTGATCTTTGAGCGGTCGAGGATGGCCTTGAGAACACCAGCCATGAGATCAGCAGCGGGGGTGTCCTTGAAACCACCGCGGCCTCCCTTGGTGAATGCGCTTCGGCAGGCAGCGGTGACAACGATCTATGTATGGTCAGTAAAGTGTATCGGCGCATACGGACGGCAATGCTTGTCAACATACATCATCAGGGTTCTTCTGGAGGATCTTCTCGCGACCGCCGGCGGTCGGGTTACCAGAGATCTGGCCTCCAATCTGAATGATTCTGTCGGTGACTGGAGAGACAGTTAGTTCGAGTCTGCGACGATCGCAGTGTGACAAGAAGACATACCACCCATTTTTGCTATGATGTAAGGATAGATAAGTGTGTGAGGTGAGGGAAGGATCTGAGTAGTACTGGGGTATAATGCGCAAAACAGAGGACAGAAGTTTGATTGAGGCGGAGAAAAAGTATAAGAGAGGAAGGATTATTATACAGAGGGAAATCTTGCTAGACCTCGGATGTCGTGCAGGAATAGAAGTAGACTCGGGCTTGGTCAGCTTTGTCACAGGAGAAGATGGTATAGAATGGCCGAAGATGGAGACCAGCTAGGAACGGACTTCAAACCGTGAGACCGACCGACCGAGGCATCTCGTCGCCCCAGTCTTGGCGTCGCTAGTGCCTCTTTTTAGTGTCCGATCACATGTTATTTCCCCAGCTTTCAGCGCGGGGGAACTTCTCCAACTGCTTTCACTCTTGCGTCACGCGGTGGCTAGCAAAGTAAGAAATACTCCAAAAAATGACGATTTGATCTGAGTCTGATAAGCACGTGGCCCCCCAATTATCACAAGGAAATAACCGACTCGTTGAAGATTGGCCAACTTTGTTGATTCGTGACACCGCCGTTCCCGAACTGGGTATCTATGTGAGAAAACATAATAAGGATTTTAATACAAGACCAACGCCATTCTACACAAAGGAAAGTAAACAAACAAACAAACAAAGATGATCAACCACAGGAAATCCCCCAGTCGCGGATTGTTATTTCATACAAGTGTCAAAAGAAGAGGAAAGGCCACCGCAGTCCGAAACAGCCGGACTCCAGGCGGTGCTCGGGTCCTCTTCTTGATATGATTGAGATGCTATCGACAGAGCATCCCAATCCCAAGGTGAACTTGAGTCTTCGCCAGAACCTGAGTCGCCCACGGACTTTGGTACCGAAAGTGAAGTATCGAACGATGTATCTATCCTAATAGAAGGTATCGACGGTACCGTGAGGGCCCGATTACGACCAGTGGTATATTGTTGTGGTACTGGAGGTGTAAGCACATACGGTCCGAGCATATCCTGAGGTTGATGCATATAAGGAGGGCTGATGCCAGTCCATGGTAGATATTGGCTCGGAGGTGCAGATTGAGACAACTGTTCTATCTTTTGGTTAGCCACATTCTGGCATGAGCTCAATCAGGACGGCATTCTACCTACCAGTTTCATCAACTAGATGCAAAACCTTGAGTGCATTAATGCCAAGCTCAACACTGACCCGTTGGTCTGGAAGCTTGCCAAGCCGAATTGACAGTTGCTTCTGAACACTGCCAATTGTTTCCACGTCGACTACATCCAGTTCGCACCAGTGTCGGGCGTCTTTCCAGCGAGGCTTGGGCACTGGATGTATCTTGATGTTCCAGTTGCGAGCAAAGTCGTTATCGACGACACTCGAATCTCGAGTGAGATAGCACTTGGCAATACACGGTACTTCGGTGGTCTGAGTTTTGAGAGTAACTCGGATCATCTGTTCATGTTTGACTCGTGCTGACTGAGTTTTTAGGGGCTGTGCTGGCGTCTGCCAGTTGGGGCCTGATAGCGGAGAAATAGGAGACTGGCCTTGGCTTGGAGGCTCCTCGTCTGTGAAAACGGCGGACTCGTCCACGGATAATCGAGGGAATGGCGAGGAGTCCTGGGAGCCAAGAGGTGGAAATGTTGTGCAAGTTTCGGGTTGATTCGTCTGGGTTTGAAAGCCCAGAGGATCAAAGTGCCTGTCACTTCTAGCCCGCCATCGGAATGACTCAACAGTGTGGGAAGTAGTCGAAGAACTACGTCGACGCCTCGATCGATCCCTTGAGATAGGACTAAGTGTAGAGGGCGACCGCGAGCGAGGGGAAGCTTGTCTGATGGCTTCTTCCACGCTGAGTTTCAGGCGACCAGGCCTACCAGCCAGAGCCGGGTTTCTTTGTCTGCTCGGCGTAGTCATTGGTAAATGTTAGAGAGTACGAAATGGATGTAAGGCAGAGAATAGTGCCTGGAAAAGAGTAAATATTGTTATAAAAAAAACAGGGACCTCGATTCTTAAACAGGAACTAGACACAATGAAGAATGTAGCAGCGGGGGTATGAAATTCAAGCTGATATATGCAACAGGTATATGAGGCTTGATGTCTGAGTAAAACGACCTCTGCTAGGTTTTCCTCGATATCGTGGACAGGCAGCGCAGCAAAAGTGCAGATGTCTGTGGCCAGCCATTGGATTAAACCCTGTAGCAGCACGCTTCTTTATTCCGAGGCATACTAGTCCAATTGTCTGCCTCGATCCTCTTTTCCATCAAACACCCAAAGAATAAGCGTTTTGAGTGGTCTCTGGTGCTTGTCGCTGTGCACAGCCTCGCTTGACCGACATATCGAAGGCGGGCTGTGCTGCTAACGGTGAAATAAAGAGCCGCCTCTGTGCGTTGTGCGACCGAGACTGGCCATGCATGGTTGAAAGCGAGGAGCTGCATCTTATCACCTCTGATGAGGCGCGGATGCGAGTTTAAATCACAGTTACATTCCACTTCTGTAACTGTCATCGCCTTGTCACAATCGTGGGCCTTTTCAACCTCAATGTGAAAGGCAACCGGATATGGTGTTGTCAGTGCTGCGCCTCCAAGGAGCATAAGTCACCGGGCGTCGGGCTCTGACAGAAACAAGATTCAAAATGGCCCAGTTTCATAGTAAATGATTACGAAGTGACATGCCTCGTGGAATAACACATTCGCCTTGTCATCGTAATGTATTACGACTCCGAAAGCTGAACGCCGCCCAGTTCCGAGTTACCTCAATGCAGCCAGGACATAAAAATGACCATCTATGCACTCAACAGGTATCAATGAAGACTCAGCTTCAATAGTCACCGGAAGTTACTACAGTCAGTACATTGTTGCCATGAATATACCCGCTATCTCTGACTTGCACCATAGGCCTGCTGAAAGCTGATTCTACAGAATTACTGTTAATCGCATTACAAGTCTTCCAGGTATAAACTTGACTCAAGTCAGGAAACAATTAACCAGATCGGTCGATTGATGGCCCCCAATATTGCTATCAAAGCCTTGTTCATGCGCTGTCCAGTAGATAGGGCGGATATCCAACAAAACAATGGACAAAGTTGTTACAATGCATTGGTCAAGGTATGAATGCTTCTTCAAATACCTGTTACACGACTTTGAACTAATGTCTTTTCAGGTTCTCATGCCTGGCCAGCTCTATGCCGGGAAAGGAAATGATTATAGTACAGTCCGTTCTGCAGAAGAATCCATGAGAGGGAAATCTCGTAAGAGACAGCTGAAGGATCCGCAGCGGAAGTCCGTCTATGAAAGTCAAGTGCCTCGAGTCTCCGCAGCATCATTCACTATATCCTGTGCTGAAGAGGGAGTGGAAAATTCGACATATACATCCCCAGAACGCAATGGATCTTTAGTCAAGGACGAGATGACCGATACTTGCAAAGAAAGGAATACATACGTTCAAAGAAGACTTGATGGAAATACTGAAACTTCGCCAGTAAATGGGTTGGAGGAAAGGATACGTTCTCTGGATATTACCTTCGAGGACCAACCCGTGGGAGCCGATATCGAAGAAGCATATATACAGGGGGAAGCCTTGACACCACCCGAAATCAAGTTCTCCGAAGACGGCGACATGGACGACGATTACTGGACTTGGGACCAGGGATCTCAAAGATTCCAACACTGGGATATGGACCGTGGAGAGTGGTTATACTTTCCTGAGAGATTTGATTGAAACGATTTGATAAATCTTTAGCGGATTGGGATGTGCAACAGCCAACTTCCAGTTGGAGGAGAACCCTAAGACCAGTCACTGTAGAATCGGTTCGTTCCACGTTTAATGTTTTCATGTTTCAATTTCAGCTAAGTACCACACTTCACACTCTGCGCCACATGCTCCTCATTCATACCAATGCCGCTCGTAATCTCATCATTCGTCTCTCCTGGTACCGTATACTTCGAATCAAGCCTTGCTTTCAGGCTTATCCTTGACAGTCTTATCGTCAGGTGAAAAGCTTAGGCTGACGCTATTCACACAGTGACGCTCATCAGTGGGCGTGTCAAAACCCTCGCCCTTGAACACATGTCCTAGGTGACCGCCGCAGTTGGCACATACAATCTCCGTTCGTGCCATACCAAAAGCGCGATCTTCGTGACGGACGACGGCACCAGGGATGCTGTCAAAGTAGGCTGGCCAGCCGCAACCAGAGCTGAACTTGTGGCTCGCCTTATAAAGCGGAGCGTCACAACCAGCGCAGGTATAAACACCCTGCTCAGGATAGTGCTTGTCAAACTTTCCAGAGCCAGGAGGTTCGGTACCCTTCTCACGCAGGATACGGAATTGCTCTGCGAACGTTAGTTACTGCGCAGAAGAGATGCTAGCAGTGCAAGGAACATACCCTTGTTGAGGACAGCTCGCCACTCGTCGTTTGAACGTTGATCAGGGTAAGACATATCGGAAGAGTTCTTGGATGAAGTGCCAAATAAAGCGCCTAGCAGAGGAATACCAGACATAGATCGAAGGGAAATAGGTCGAAAGGCCAGGTGTGAAGGCAGAGGAGGTTTCACGCGGGTGATATTTGAGAAAGTGTAGAAGAGTGTTGACAGAAATGGAGAGAGGCGCATTGAGAAGGGAGTTGTATATGGTTATTTATATTTGATTGAAGATGAGTTATCATACATACATGACCTTGAAGAGAGACGTTATAAGTCCCGGATCTTAGTGGCAACCAGTTGACAAATCATGGGTTGCGAACTGTGGAATCATATGCATCATCGAATTATTGCTGCTAAGCCTACCACAGCCACATCTTGCTTATTCCGCTTTACGCTCTTTGTGGCCCAACGGCTCGAGTGTTGCGCCTGAATACGCTGGTACAATTCCAGATCCGGCAATTTGATGATTCAACTTTAGTAAGAGAAGATTACTCTAAAAGTTTAAAAAAGTCTTATTTTCTTCGAGTACCTACGATAAGACTTCGGTTTCAGCCCCCATGTTTCGCATCTTACCAAAATGGTTGATAGATACCTAACTTCATTTCAAAATGTGAGACAGGTGAATTCACCTGCGAAGGTAAGCCACGAGTCTGAGTCTCCTCGAGACAATAGACAGGCTAAGATAATTAATTAAAATACAAATTTGTTCGACCCGACTCTACTCTGTACTATTATTCACAAAAGAAATAGTTACCTACTGATACAAGCCCGATGAAAGAAAGTGGAGCCTACCTCAGTGGCTGGTGCAGTCTTGTAACCCCCCGCCAATTCCAGGGGTCAGGTACCTACCGCGCAGTGTTCAGACCCGCCCCGCCCATGGATGCATTAATTCCGCTGGGCAGCTAAAGGGAACATCACCGACCACCTTGGCACCTCCCTATCAACATTCATCCAATTCTAGGCACACCCTTTTCGAACAGGTTGCCACTTTGCAACAGCACTCGTTCAGAGTGACACCTCGAATCCCTTTACCTCGACATCTACCACAACTCATAACGAATTTGCTCTGATTTTCATCAATCAGCATCACCATGTCCAGGAGAGCCCCGAACCCCGCTGCTGAGCGGGCGGCGCAAAACCAAGCTACCATCAAGAGTCTCCTCAAGTTGGAGGCCAATAAGGTCTGCTCTGATTGTAAACGAAACAAGCGTACGTATCAGACTACGAGCTTGTTAGCATATTCCTCTGACCATTTTAGATCCTCGATGGGCCAGCTGGAACCTTGGTGTCTTCATCTGTATCCGATGTTCGGGCATCCATCGTGGCATGGGCACCCACATCAGCCGAGTCAAGTCCGTCGACCTCGATTCTTGGACCGACGAACAACTCCAAAGCGTTTTGAGCTGGGGAAACGCTCGCGCCAATAAATACTGGGAGGCCAAGCTTGCGCCAGGTCACGCCCCCTCTGAAGCCAAGATCGAGAACTTTATCCGAACAAAGTACGAACTCAAGCGATGGGTTATGGACGGCCCCATGCCCGATCCTGCTACTCTAGATGCTGATGGCGACGACGATGTACCCCTCAGCATTGTAAAGGAGAAGCAAGTCATAGAGCGCAAGGAGTCCATCAGAAAGGCATCCCTAGGCAACTCACAAGCACCGAAATCTATCCCTGCACCCCAGGGAGATCTTATCGGCGGAGACCCTGTCCCTGTGCGATCAAGCAGCGCTGCTCCTCATGCGGCGAAGGTAGCTCCTAAGGCAGAGCCTGCTCCTCCGAGGGCAACAAGCACAAAGGACTCACTACTCGGACTCGACTTCTTTGGCGAGCCCGCGGCTCCTCCTCGACCGGCCAGCACAACTGGTACCGCTCCGACCGGCCAGTCTCGTCCCGATTTGAAACAATCTATCCTTTCTTTATATGCTACTGCGCCTAAACCTCAACCTCCTGCTCAACCTCAGCAACAGTCGTCTGCGGGAGGCTTTGGTGGCCTTGCCTCTCCCACTTTCAGCCACCAGTCTCAAGGCTCTGTTGGTGGCTTCAACGACGCCTTTGGTGGTCTCAGCATCTCGAATCCCCCTAAGCCCGCCGCTCCCGACCCTTTTGCCAGCCTCAGCTCTGCCAGTCGTACAACATCAAGCAGCAATGCCTTTGGTGGCCTAGGAGGAGGTAGCTTCTTCAACAGCAAACCCTCCCAACCCGCTACCCCTACCCACAAGCAGCAGTCTTCCAACTTCTCCAACTTCGGTGGCTTTTCCTCCCCACCGCCGGCTGCTTCTGCTGCTCCTGCTCCTCCCAAGCCCGCTCAATCCTCCGCTATGGGCGACCTCTTCGATCTTTCTGCACCTGTGACCACATCGCCTCCTCCACCGCAACCCGCAGTTGCTTCTACCAGCTCCGTCTTCAACCTCTCTTCTCCTCAAAGCCCTCCTGCCGCCGCGCCAACCAGTACGACGACAACTGCTAACGCAGCCGGTTCTATGGGTGGTTTCTCTGGTGCTGATGTTTGGGGCGGAAGTGATTGGGGAGCCCCTGCAGCTCCTGCACCAGCCCCGGTCCAGAAAGCCCCTGAACCACCAAAGCCTGCGGCGAGCGATTTTGGCTGGGGCAACACGGGAGGAGCCTTTGCCAACACACCCATCGTCCCTGGGGCATCAGGAGGCTTCAATCCTATTGCATCGCCCAAGGTGTCGGCGGACGAGGAGTTTGGAGGATGGACAAGCAGTGGACCTGCTGCCGGGAGCAGTGGTGGTCAAGCCAAGCCAAGCGGTGGCTTTGGCGGCGATGAAGACTTGTTTTCCAACGTGTGGCAGTAGGTAGTGAGTTTTGGAAACATCTAGATGGCTTTTGGGGCGGAGGTTTCTATAAAACAATTGCAGGCATGATTGGCGTTTGCATGTTAGGAGTCAAGTAGATGCGAAACAGGATGACTTAGATTGTATGACCATTATGACATTGATTTGGGTGAGAAACAATGTGAGTGTATTCAATTAACGCCGGCCCAACGCTGCGAAAACAGTAAAAATCCTGAGACACGACTCCTTAGCCTTTTAGCCTAGACATTTGGATGCCCTTAATCATCTGTGTATACCAACTGGTACATATTCGTCTTTCCTTCACGACGGATGCCCTGTATTACGATTGTTCCCTGTCCAGCTTATATCTGTGCCAAGGCTCTTAGAACAACAGTTTAGCCCCGTAGAATAACACCAAGAAGACGCCAATAACGATTCCCGACAGTTTGAGAATAGCGACACGGTTGCCTGAGGCAGCCATGCGAGTTAAACGGCCAGCAGAACCCTTCATCTGTGTGGTCATGGAGGAGAAAGTATCGGACTGGTTGAGGTTAGTAGGCTACAAACTGTCGCTTTCGAAGGGGGTAGACGGACGGTGTTGTCGATGACATCCTGAGCCCGGGCATTATCGTAAATGTCGACTGTCACACCGCGAAGGGCAGAGACCTTTGCAGAGAGCTCATCCAGGCGCGCATTGTTCTGGCGCTCTCGTTCGTAGGCTTCGGACATGATGGAAGGTTGCCGGCAGTTAGGGATGGCGGAGCAGGGGTTGTCGGCACGGTCTGGCTTTCGATGAAAATAGATTAATTTGGTGTGTGTGTTGTTTGTCGTTGCTTTGCAGAAGACAGAATGTCTTCGTCGTCGCGAAACGTATCCTCGAAATGTCAAGTGTCAAGTTATGAAAGGGGTTCGAGTTCTAACACGAAACCGATAGCCATGACGGACGACCTCCTCGGTCGGCCCCAAAGTCCGCCACGGCCACCTCACGCGGGCTTGCTGGACATTCAACGGTACGTACAAGTACTCCAATACCGACACCGCCACACTTTAGCTAACAGCCACACCTCCATCCGCCCAGAAACTGGAGATTTCTCCATACACCCAAGGAAAGCTGTAAGTGTATGTACTGTACCCTGGCGCCTAAGGCGGGGCAACATGTTACAGACAAGGCCAGGTGAAAGAAAATGGTTGGGCAGTCGTAAAAGGCTCCAAGTTCAGTGGATTCGTTGTTAATCACGCTGTCACGTTGACTTGAATTGCTGCGCCACAGGACATGGAAGCTCCCCATTACGAGGTACCGTGAATCTGCATTGCCCAACGTCTGCACCTAATAGTGTAGACTTAAGACCACTACTTTCCCTTCTTTGTAGCTTTGTCGATCCTACAAGTCCTTGTATAATATCGCCGCAGAATATTCCACACTCGTTTGCTTACGTCCACTCCTTGGCATATACCATCGAGGCGCAGCAGTAACAAGTCTGGTGACGACGCAACCCGGACAAGCTGCTGGGTTACGGACGGATACTATACCTATCATATCAACCCCACCCATCGCCCTTGTACTGAGAGCTTCTTGGCTCCTCCAACAACAGTTTTCGACTTGCGCGACGACAACTTTCGATCCCTGTTTCTGTTTGTGCATTGTATCTCTTGAGCTTTGGTTGAGCGTATCAAGATGGGCATCAACAATCCCCTCCCGTCGTCTATGGCGTGTAAGTTGAACCACCAAATTTCTGCACTCATGATCGCGCATCATGGGCTACTCCACCCCTCAATAATAAAGCGATCAGCTCAAGTGCGAGACATGGCTAACACGACTCCCCAACAGCGGAGTGTAAGAAGTGCGGCAAGATCCTGACTTCTTTCATCAATCCTCGCCAGTCTTTCGGTCCCGACAAGGTCATTCCTCCATCCATCCTCGCCAATGCTAAAGGCCTTGCCATCATCACCGTTCTCAAGGCCGGCTTCCTCGGCTCAGGCCGTTTCGGCAGCGGTCTCGTCGTCGCCCGACTTCCCGAGGGTGGTTGGAGCGCTCCGAGCGCTATTGCGACCGCCGGAGCCGGCTTCGGTGGTCAAATTGGCTTCGAATTGACCGATTTTGTCTTTATTCTTAACGATTCGAGCGCCGTCCGGTCCTTTGCTCAAGCTGGCTCTTTGACACTGGGTGGCAATGTCTCTTTGGCAGCTGGACCCGTTGGTCGCAATGCCGAAGCAGCCGGCGCTGCATCACTGAAAGGTGTCGCCGGTATCTTCAGTTACTCCAAGACCAAGGGTCTCTTTGCTGGAGTTTCCCTTGAGGGATCTGCCATTATTGAGCGCCGTGATGCTAATGAGAAGATGTACGGTCAGCGCTTCACAGCGCAGCAGCTCCTTACCGGTTCTGTGAGGCCACCTCCTCAAGCTGCCCCTCTCATGAATATCCTTAACTCGCGCGTTTTCAGTGGTATGAGAGGCGGTGGTGACGACGCCATGTACAACGACATTCCTGTATACGACGATCAGCACGACGACGTTGTGTGGAACGGTCGCCGAGGATCCGCGATGGGCGAGGGCGTGCAGCGCGATCGTACAGGCTCGGGCTCATACGATGATAGCTTCGGGCGCCCCAACCGGTCGAATACATGGCAGGACGATGTATACGACAGACCAGGCGGTTTTGGCGGGCCCACGCGTTCTAGCACATTTGCTTCTGGTGGTGGAGCGAACAACGACTACGTTTATCGTGACAATCCCACAGGAGGTTCGGGAGGGTTCGGCGCCGAGAAGAAGGCTGGCCCAGGACGGCCAGCGGCTCCCAAGCCCAACTTCGGTGCTAAGCAAGCAATGCTTAAGAAGAACGAGGCAGTTGCTGTGTACAACTTTGACGCGGATCAACCAGGTGATCTGGGTTTCAAGAAGGGCGATGTCATCACCGTTTTAAAGCGAACCGAGAGTGATAACGACTGGTGGTATGCATACAACGCCCATTGCTTAAACACCATCGCAATAACTAACAGCGTCTAGGACCGGACAAATTGGCACAAGAACGGGCATCTTCCCCAGCAACTATGTCAAGATGAAGGAGTAACGGTTGTTATCTTTTGTATCGATTTAAATACCCTTTAGGCACGTTTCGGATGGATACCTTATGAATACGACAGCTTTTTTGTCTTATGTCTGTCTATCTTGGAAAATGGAGGCTGTAAAAGACCGTACAAACACATCAAATGTCCTCCACAAGCTTTTGCATCATAAGAGACCTACACATTTGTAGCAGATGAATATTTTGTCACCCCGGAGCCTTTGCTAAATGGTATGTTGGCGCATGGACCCTAGCCATTGCATGGGAGGTGTGTTGGCCAGTAGGTATCTAAGCTTATGATGTCTCCATGAGATCTATCAAACCGACACATCGAACATTCCCGACTTGAGCTTTAGGAAGGTAATATAGATAAGGCTTTGGAATAGCTGTTCTCATAGCTGAGACGCAATAAGGCTCAATAGGCGCATATGACGGGCTCGGCACCATGACAGAAACCGTATGAAGACATGCCACATCGGAAAGTACTGCAGTAAAGTATTTACGGTTCGACATAGGTTTAGAGATAGTGATATTCTATATGTTATGGCTGACCGTTCACACTCAATCTAGATCTCGTTAACTCTATGATGACTACTAGTTGGGGATGAGGAGTACCCCCTTAAAATACATTTGAGAAGTTTGTACATATGAGGCTCTTTATCAACAACAAACGACACCCCAAGCTTGGGACCACAACGAATATGTTCTCTTAACTGGTGGATTTCTCGCCTAAGGCACGTTTCTAGTCCTTGTTGTGTCCAAGCAATGATTTCGTCGCCGAAGGGCATCAAAACTTGAGCCTTTGCCGGGCATTTACAACAGACGGGAGTTCACACAAGGCCTTAGAAAGAAATATTTGGAGTTCATCTAGCACCATGTATTAATCGGTCTTTCTGTAAATGCGGGAAGGGGCTAACTTTGTGATCTCAGCCCGTAGACCAGTAACAGGTAGATCCGCAGATTTGACTTGTGAACTATGATTTTCTTTGAACTTGAGAGTGTATTGACAAAAGCTTAATGAGAAGCGTAATCAATCAAGGGTATTTACAAATAATACAGCCTTGAAATGCACCAACTGAGGCAGGACTACCCTGATTCTGAACTAGGTGCTTGACCGGGATCCTTGCGAATGAGGTACCAAGCTAACTCTTGGGGTGTATTTATGACCTGGATGAGGTAGAAGGTCCTCGCAAGTTCCCCATTAGCGTTCTCGATCTCTTGAATTCGCTTGTTGATAACGTCCCGTATATTTTTGTGAAACCTGGTCCAGAGCTTGAGTCTGTTTTGACCTCCGTGCTTGCCCATATTGCGAGAAAGACGACTGACAATCATAATGTGGCTACCCCTCTTCTCGGACCATTCTAACGTGTGTTGATCACCTTGACGCTTGCTGTTGTTTCGACAGAGACGGAAATCCTCGTTGGTCATTTCCTGGGTATTGCGGAGGCGGATATCTTTAAAGAGGTTCCTCAGGCCTCGCTTTCGACAGAACCAGCCAGAACGACCAGTAGACCGCTTACTAATGACTATAATTGTATAATTAGAATACATACACGCACTATGGTAACACATGTGAAGTTATAACTTACGTTCGGTGGACTCGCGTATTCGTTTCGCCCTGATGTCAAGAAGTTTTTCGATATCAATGCAAGGGAACTTGTCCAATACCCGCTGCATCTCGGGACTGTGGATTATCTCTCGATCGCTGGGACTGGGGCCGGGGCTCAGAAAGGTGGTAAGGACATTTAGGTCTTCAATGCTTGGTAGGACTGTGTCTGATATCGACATCTTGGCAGTTAGGATGAATGCAATACAGAAAGAAATGCAGCTGAATTCCAACCAATGGGAATGCGTGGAGTTTGCGCAAGAATACTGAGACCCGTGAATAAAATTGTCATCAAGGGGCGTCTTGATGCCGTGATAAGTTCGATGGACAGGACGTAAAGGGGTTCGGTCGGTTGTTAAACGGGGGAGGTAGTTGTGGTTGATACAATTCATTATTAGGAACGGTGAGTCAGCCTCAACAGTAAATCAGCAGTCTGCCTACCTGCAAAAACTTAAACTCCCATAATAGAGTCAAATGTCCGAGTTTCCTTCCTTTAACCTCCAACTATCCGCTCATATGGCAGGTAACTCGCCAATCAGTCGTCACTGCCCGCTGACCATGACTTGAAACTTTGCATACCAGAAGTCTCTGCGTCTTTCCCATAGTTGCTTTGAATAGAACTGTGCAAGCAGAGCTGCATCGCCGCCCCTGGCAACATCCTCTTCGAACTGTTCAACCAACGGGGCTGTTGCTTGATTCAAATCCTTCAACGTGTTGTAGTCACCAAGTATAATCCATGGTAGGAGCTCCATACCCGAGGTTTCTTGTCTTGATTCTGGGGACCTCTGGGAGCTAGTTGGAACTTTCGGGCTTTTTGGGAGGGTTGTCTGACATTCTGCGTCCTTGTACATACTATCTTTGGGTTTCACACTCGCAAACGTACTCACCGATTTAGAGCTGGGAGGATGATCTTCAAAACTGCTAGTTGCATTAGAATAATCACCAGTGTTTTCTGACGTAAGAACTCTGCCACTCTTCTGGTTTGGCCTCTTATTTGTGGTGTTGTATGCGGTTTCGGTGCTTTGGCCTTTTCCTGAATTGGTTGGACCTCTCCTTAAAGACTGGCCTGGGGAACTCCTGGGTTTTCTAGAGTCGGAGGATCTCTCATGCCCCGGTCGTATACCTACATGCGCCTCAGGCTTCTTATTTGGTACCACGGTCTTTGCGCGTGAATCAAATGGCAACTGTCTGGGTCGGGGCATCTGTTTGCGAAAGTCCTGGTCTTGCAACGGCTGTTGGCGGTACGGTTCAGGCGAAAGATCTTTTACCAAGTCCGCACGCGTATTGCAGCTCTTAGTATCAACGTCCGAGCGACTTTCAAAAGAGCCGACTTCAGGACTTCCACGAACTGAGAGACTTTTTGCATGGGAGCCTGTGGTGGACACGTTTAGAGGCATCGCCATGTCGGCCCTACCGATGGGTGACTGTGTTGGAGGCGGGCTCGAGTTGAAGGAGTGCCTCAAAGGCGACCCAACGCGAGGTATATGTGAGTGTGTGCCGTCTCTTTCAAGAAACATGTGGTATGGGTTGAGTTGTGCCGTCACTGGACTAGTATGCCGCATTTGAGTCCCTAGAAGATAGTTATGCATTGGCATTGACTGCGCTCTTTGTGTTTGTTCCATGTACGAGGTCGGGACAGTTGAAAATGGCGAATGCTGTGAAGGAGCGTTCAACATGGTGGTAAACGAGAAGTCAGGTGGAGCACCAGTTCCATGGAAATGATTCGGAGGCAATAAAGTCGGCGATGCAATTGAAGAGAGCCGTGGCCTTGTGTCAAACATGGCATCGTGTGTTTGAGATACAGGATGAGGAGAGACTGTTAGAAGAGATGCTGGTATTGCCTCGCTAGCGAAGAACCCAGCCTTCTGCAGCAAGCATACGGTAACACTGAAATCTCTCTTTCTCTCAAACTGCGCGAGGAGCGCTTGTGGCTTTTTGGGTACAGATACACAGATTCGATTAGTTTCCTTATTGATGCTGATGATCTCTGCAGAGGATGATGGTCCTCCTTTTATTTCACTGAGTCGAAGGGAAACCTGGCCTATTAGCCTCCCACTCGAGCCCAGTAGCACCAGTCCATACCACTTGTTGTTTCCCTTTATGAATCAAAAGAACCATAATTCCCATCTCTGACCCAATCGACCTTTCACCCTCGATCGTCAAAGTGAAGGCACTGTGTGGGCGGGAAGAGTTGTAGGCTTTGGCATTCGCTCCATCGCGGATCTCTAAGTAAACGAGTGGGCACGCGGACACAGGAGTCGGGGGACCAGCCATGATAGAACTCAAAAATGAAAGACTGCATAGGCACTCTACAGAGTAATGAGATAAGATTCTGATCGAGTTTGGGTTGAAGTTCGCAGAGAAAAAGTCTTATGCGCCTTGTGCTACCTAAGGTAAGGTAAGGTAGGTATACAATTGGTCTCAAACGGGAGGACTGGGTTACTCCTTCCGCTTCGAAGCACTTGATACATATCCATCTGAGGTAGGAGGCAGGCACTAACAATGAATTTAAGGTTCAAGGAATGGATAGGTACCTAGCCCTATACCTACCGCAAGAGAACCTCACCTCAGGCGTGGAGGCTGAGGTGACCAAGGGTCACGTGTAGATAAGTTAGCGCGATCTTACCCCAAGGACTTCGACGCGCCGCGTTAACCCAGACTATCAGCGAATGACCCATGCGATTTGAGAATCGTGGATCAAGCTGCAAGCACCCACGGTATCTCTAAAACCAGCCAATTATCGATACAAAGGTCATTGAAACCTTCCAGACGCTGGGTGGAAGCACCTATCCGTGAAAATCTTTCGTGACTGCACGACATTCAGCGCAGCTCGACGACAAGAGACCTCTCCCCCTTCTTCGCGACTGCGCATCTCGTATCCTGTTTCTACCCACCTGCGCACAATCAGTTCATCGGCCGGTCTCTCAATATGGCGCCCGTTCGCAATGAGGTGCCGCCGCACACCATAGATCGCACGCCCGAATACGAGGACTTTATGTCGCGACTCCGTGATTATCACTCCAAGCGAGGAACGACACTTGATCCGGAGCCCAAGGTCGGCGCAACGCATGTTGACTTGTTCAAGGTCTTCAATCACGTCGTAGAGAGTGGTGGCTATGACAAGATCTCGGAGGAGAAGCTTGCATGGCGACGTATGGCGTCAGAGCTGGGCATATATTCTAACAATGAAGCTTCCACTGCCTTCTCGTTGAAAGAGAAATTCTACAAGAACCTGGCTGCGTTTGAGATCAGCACAGTACATGGAAAGGAGCCTCCACCAAAGGATATTCTAGAGGACGTGACAGCTAAAGGTGCTGGGTTGCTGTCGCGCACAAGGGAAAATTTCTGGGGGAAGAAAAGAGAGAGCAACGTTGGTGCCACAGACTCAGCGGCCTCGGGAGATGATGGTACACCCGTCCGCGAGCGACCAGTGGCAGACACTGCTGCCAGTGCGCGTGCTTCCAGAGGACTACGTGAGGCACCTCCTCAGCGTGTCATCTTCCAACCGGATACTGGACCTTCACGAACAACCCGGCATTCTTCTGCTCACCATGCGAGCAGTACCAACTCACCAGCCGCGAACCCTCCTCAGACCCCCTCGCATCACCCAAACATGCACATACCTCAGCAGCACCAACAACAACAGAATTATCAGGGAAACCGAGGTCCCTCGGTTCTTCACCACCCCACTAACACTGAGAATACATCCAACTTGGTCACTGCCTATCAGCCGCGATTTTCTAAACCCCTAACACTGCGCGCAGTGCCAACCCCAAGCAATGCGCCCACCGAGTTTCAGAAGCCACGCCAAACTCCGCGCATTGACCCTCGTCAACCGATGCAACCTGGCAGTGAGTACTGATCGGTAATTTTCTGCTTTTCTTCCACTGACTACCTGTATCAGCCGGTTTTGATGGCCCTAACATTTACATGAGGTGTCTGAACGCTTTGCGATCAAATATTACTGCTGAACAAGCCTTTGCGCTCAGTCATCTGGTGAAAATATCGTTTGAGCGAGGTGATAAGTACAAGTTCGACTCTTTCCCAGGTCTGGCCGAAGGTCTAGTTGACAAAGCCCTTGAGGTGGGACATCTGTTCTACCATGTTAACTGGAGCGTATCTTGGAATCTTCCATATGACTCTAGTGACCCTAGTGCCCTCGATGGAAACTATGGGACAAAAGATATCCTGGAGCGTATCGAAAACCTCATTGAGAAGGATGTACCCGACATCCTGCAAACCGAGTCATTTGTGGACAATATGGTGTTGATCACCGAAGCTGTCCTGACGTTGCGCAACATGGTCACCTTACCTGAAAATGCTCACAACATATCAGACTTCCCTCCCATCAAGGATCTCATTTGCATCATTCTGAACCTACCGCAGAAGGATTCTCTTGTGGAACTGAAGCATCTTGCTCTGGACATTGCTGAGCAATTGACGCCGTTCATGACATTGGACTCAGACGACCCTATGTATAGGACATTGTTGGAGCAGTTGATGTCTGAGGACCGTGGTATCATTCTGACCTCTCTTCGGGCGTTGGGGCGCATCTCCATGAATCTCGAGGCTACCAACAAGCTAAGCAATGTTCCTGGGCAAGTGCTCCAGCGACTTTCCAATTGGCTTCTGCTGAACGATGATGAGCTTATCGACGCGTGTCTCGATTTCCTCTATCAGTACACAGCTGTTGTGCCCAACGTGGACACTTTAGTGCGGTCTTTGACTCCAGAAAACCTCACTGACCATCTTGCACGCCTCCTGGCTCATGGTGCTCGTAAGACACAACGCGAGTTCGTTCTTGTACCTGAGCAAAGAATTCCCGCTCGTGACCAGATTGCTCCTATGCCTGAGGATCTTCTTCAGGAGATGCTCAAGCTTGAAGAGCCAGATCGTGTCCATCGTTGGGTTCGTTGCTTCTTCGAGGAGGACAATAACTCTTTTGTGACACAACTAGCCGCCTGGCAGGCCTACCAAAACGCATTTGTCGCACCACTCAAGATCATCAACCAGCCTCTAATCACACCTGCCGACTTCATCCGGAACAGTACGTCTGTGTATAAGGATTCAAACGCGCAGGTCCTTAGAGAGCCTGGTGATCCGCAACAAAAGTTCATCATCCACGGTATCCGTGCAAGACCAAAACCTCTTGACTTGGATGGCAAGGAGTACGGGCGTTGCCTTTGGGCCTCAAATCCTAGCAATAAGCTTGAGAAATGTGGCCACTTTTATATCCAGCCTGAGAAACTTTGGCAGCACATCCTTGTGGATCATCTAGGAGAGAAGCGAAACGAAGGGGGACAATTCGACAACGTCGAGAAGGAATACATTTGTACCTGGGATCAGTGCTCCCGCTATCCCAAGTCCACCAAAATGCACCTTCAGGATTTCGCGAGACACATCAATACGCACATCTCTTCAGCATTGCCCAACGACGCGCTCAGCCGGAAACCCGAGCGTTCATGGATTATTCCCGCCAAGACTATGGCTGTGACCTTTGAGGAAACTGCAACAGCCCGGGATGAGCGAAATCCAAACCTCCCGCCCCAGGCAGCTGGTATTCCACTCAGCGCGGCGTTAGTACTGAGGAACATTGCTCGCAATGTGGTCAAAACGGAGGCCGAGGAAGAGATGGTCAAGAATCAAGAGAAAGTGGGTGACATAGGAGGCTGGAATGAGGTTCTTTTCCGCCCTCTGTTACCGCGACTGTTTGAGATCCTCGCAGAGAACAGGGCCTTGGTATGTCTATCAATTCTATCACTGTTTGCCATAAGGTACTTGTACTAATCAACCCGCAGAGCCCTTATATTGCATCGCTCCTTGATTTGGTCCATATTGAGAATTTCGACCAGGGCCGATGAGGCAGTTTCGCAGGATGGCGTAATGGAAAAATACGGGGCGTTGTCACGACATGCTTTCAAGCAACATCATGTTGAGGGGGCATTGTTCGTAGTGATTTACACGGGCTCCCTCACATGAGTGAAACCTGACGGGGATCAGAATGGCATGTGTTGTTTTACACGGATGACTTGTATTAATACCCTGCCCGTGGGCGTTCTGGGCTGGCTGGTTTTGGATGAGCGGCAGATCTTTGAACCCGAAGACTAAGAACAGAAACAGTATGCATTCTGCAGAATTGTGTAGCATCTTTGTCGATTTGTGAGTTTGCCGCGCGAACCTGTTGGGATGGATCAGGTGCGGCTACGTCAAAGTGCTGTATACGTGATATTGACGAGTATGTTCACATGGCCTGATACCTTCACTAGCGAAAGTGCCTAAGTATCTGTCGATATATTACAACAACCCTCAAGTCCACTGGAAATTCAACTACCGGCCCGGGGGCATCTGGTTTGAATCCCATCACCGCAATTTTAAACCCGGGCCGGTGTCTCTGCTGTGCATACGTCTCAACGCCAGATCTCTGAACTCGGCTCTATCTATCATCAGCCGTAAAACTACTCGTACGAAACACACGGGAACCGCCGTTATGCGCATGTGGGGAAAGGAGAGTAAATGAAATGCATTATGGCTGCTTGATAACGGCGGTTTATCCTTGCTAACTTGGTAAAGGTGGACATAGGAAATCCAGTCCAGTCCAGTCCAGTCCAGTCCACACAATACCCCAGACTTGGGCACGCCTGTCCTGTCATGTCATGTCGTGATGATAAGGGATGGAAGGGCCGCGCTTCTGCGAGGATTCTGGAACTCGCGCGAATGCATGCATGCACACCTAGTGCTCCCTTGCTCCCTTGCTCCCTTGACAGCTCCCCACCACACGATAGCTCCAAGTGCAGGGCAGAGCAGGGCAGAGCTGCAGGCAAGGCAGGCATTGCGTGCCTGGTTGTGATATGGGCCTCAACATGTCAGTGAACCTCGCACAGTTCCATCACTTGGTTTGACAGGAGGCACCGTGATTTCGATTCCAGTGCTTATATCACACTACGTAGTATGTCATGCTCGTGAGCATACTGTCAGACTGTTTACACAAAGAAAGTCACTTGACATTGCAGATCCAAGTGGTGTACAGTATTCGACCCACGCTGTTCAACAGACGTCAAGGCCCTGTTACAAGTGTGCCTCGATTCTCTTACCCTTGATGAGCTCGCTTGTGCTTGTCCCAGAAAATTGCCCCCCATCAGATATTGATCAGATCAGTGGTACATAATAAACGAAGAAGATCATGTGGGTCGCCCAAGGAGCTCCAAGTCCGCTGTGCCTCACCCAAGAATATCTGTCCTACACAATTAGCGATGCAGGACAATGAATATCATCTGATATCTTGTTTTTTTTTTCTTTTTTTGCTTTGTCTTCTGAATGGGTACAAGCGGAGCCATTCAATAAAACAAGTTAGCAAAAAATACAACGAGTTTGCTGTATGTATGTAAGGTATACACCGTCTTTTGATGTTTACCCCGTAAAAGTCATTCACGATGGAAATTTGGCTTGGATCAAGTCACAAATGATGATCGCCATGCTCGCCAACAAAGCGTAGCAAGTTTCATCTCGTCATTTTTGTGACCATTGAATAGACTACGTAGAGTAGGTAGAGTTGGTGAATGAAAGGGTCAACCCCCACTGATACAACTAAGCTATCTTTGTCATTGTTTCCTATCGTTCAGACCACGAACTGAGAAGGTGAGAGAACATTCTCGGTCAGGGTGGTATGGACAAATGGGGGGCGCCAATGGGTGGGTTAGTTAGTGTTAATAAGGTTGTCTTGGCCATCTAGGTGTAGCCTGGTCTATCCAAGGAGGTGGGATGGCACACCGAGAGAGGTGAGTTAGGTCTGAACACTATTATTTGTGACTATGTATGAGTTGGGTCTGAGAATTAAGGGGGGCGGGGGCAAGGGATATCTGTGGGCATATAGCTCTGACACAAAAAGAAAATGTCGAAGTCAGAATGGAGTCTTATTACGAGACATAGCCGAAAGAGTATCTGCATGTTGTGTCTTGTAGCTATCATCTCCTTCACCTGGAGCGGTTTCGGTGAAGAAGTCTTGACTCGACCCAAGCTTGACGTGGATGGTGGTGGATGGACCAGGATCAGCCTCAGCATCAGCATCAGCATCATTGCATTTGCAGCCGTGTTACCCGGGATTGAACGTTGAAGCCTTCGGTGGTGTCTGTCTAGGGGACGCGCAACATCAGATGTCTGTTCTGTATGTATGGATGTATGTGCGTGCGTGCCCCAGCTTGGGTCGGGTCTGAAAACTAAAGCTGTAGCAAATTACTGCACATTATTCAAGCACCTGCAGACAGCAGGAAGTATTTCCGTCGGGTGGATAGCGGTGTACCAAGTTAGAAGGTGGAGGAAAAGAATTCGTCTGCCTAGAAAAGATGGAACAAAGCCTGTCGCTAGGATGGTGACAGACTAAACTACATACTGCAAGCCCCCCCAGCGGATGAGGTGCCAGTTTAGCTCAGAGGCCAGCCATCAACAAGTTAGTGAATACTGCTATTATTTGGATTGTCTTTGGTGTTGAGGCAACGTGCACGTCTGTGCTCAAATTGTTTGCCGGTGGCCGGACAGCCGCGAAGCCAAGTGGGCACTGGGCAGCAATCTAGAACCTAGAAATGGGCGGGTGAAGGCCAAGACATTCCCCGGAACGCTCGGACTGTAATGAGGCCTTGCATCAGCTTTGTCTGTTGCTGTTGAGAGAGACTGCCGGAGGATGAGTGGACGGTCTCTTCTTGTCCGGGCTATCTAGCCAAACAGTTGGAGACTTGACGTCCCATCATATCACCACCACCACCTCATCATGTAAGCGCCCGCTGTGGAGTGGAGGAGGTTGAGAGGGAAGAAAACGAAAGCAAGAACAGGCCTGGAAAGGTGGGGGTCCCAGGAATAGGTAGCTACCTTACCGAGAAAATGCTAGGTACCTAGTTAGCCCTTCCCGTGGAGCCCAGCTCAGCCAGAGCTACCCCTGCAACGTCCCGAAGAGCCCCTAGAGGCTAGGAGTTGGCTCCCCGCGACCCGCCATAGCTCCCCACGGCTGCCCGTGGGATCTGGGTTTCTAATTGATCTCCTCTCCACTTGGTGCATAGAATCCCTGAGGTGCCCCATATGCTTGTTTCCCGCTCTCTCAACCTCATTCATCATGGACATTAGATGCATGTAAGGAGCTATGTGCTGTAATTTTCGATGACGGGCTTGCAAAGCGTCTTTTCCGTGCCACCGTATGCGTCAATGGCTGGCTGTTTGTCCGAGATTGGTGTTGAACAGAGAATGACACGCAATGGTGTCGTGTCGTGTCGTGTCTGTGTCTGTGTCTGTGTCTGTGTCTGTGTCTGTGTCTGTGTCTGTGTCTGTGTCTGTGTCTGTGTCTGTGTCTGTGTCTGTGTCTGTGTCTGTGTCTGTGTCTGTGTCTGTGTCTGTGTCTGTGTCTGTGTCTGTGTCTCCAAAGAAGAGAAAAAAGACGTGAATGTGAGACGTAATAGAAGGGTGAGAAAAGAGGCTGCCTCTAGACCGTCACCTCAGGCTTATTAGAGCTGAATATGCATGTTCCGATGTGGGTATTGAGAAGCAGCGGAGAACCCCACGTTTGTTATCAAAGTTATAAAAAAAAAGTCGGAGGGTTATGAGAGAAGAAACCCGGACCGGCTGTGAAATAGCAGGTGAATCAATTGTTTGACTGATGAAACAATTGTCAATTGGGAACTTTTTAAAATAGTTACCTCATGTAACCCAACTTTACGCAATACCTGTACTTTTGGTACTTTTAAGATGAGGCAAGGGGAAACAACACCATCTCACCTCAACAAAATACCTACCTAGGTACCTACCTACCTCCACTACTAACTTAGGTAGGTAGTGCCTAAGGTAGTTCAGCCTACCTATATGTAAAACACCATAGAATCTTCTCACAGCCCGCATGAATACCAAGGCAGCCCATATCTAAATAGGTATTCAGACCAAAGACTGGCTGAGCCTCAGACCATGTACTCAATGCCCCCCCACATTGTACTGCTTCTGCGTGCCTGAGTGCGCCTCTGCTGTGGTCTAGTCCAAGTCTCGTCTTTGATCAATCTCTTGACAGGAAATGCAATGACCCTGTCAGTGGCCCTGGCAATCGATCTTGTGACCATCACAAATCTCCCCTCCCGTCTCACATTTTGGAGGAAACCCCCGGCTGATGCGACATCGGTGCCCCGGCCCCTCCATGATGTGAGGTGAGGGTGAGGTGAGTCCAGTTTGTGCTACCCCCTTTCTTAGCCCCGAACTAAGGAACTTCTAATCCAGGAACCATATCAATGTACCTCTATACCCTTTCTACGGTCGCTCGCTACATACATACAGATCTGACCTCACCGTCTTACACCGAAGTCGGTGAAGTGCTCTTCTCCCTTGTATGGGCGTCAGGAAGCGTGCCGGTGGTTGCTCCACCTACGTATGTATTGTGTATTGTGTACTCCGTATTGTAGCTGCCATGAGGTGGGTAGGCATGGATGGATATCTGGATGCCATAGAACCTATATAAATCCATTGCCGGTCGGAGCTAGTTCACCATCACCTTTCATCACCCATACGCATTTTCTACGACCTCAGCTTCACACAGAATCTTTTCTCACCTACGATCAAAAGTCCATCCGAAGCTGTATGTTGTCCCCAATGAGCTTGTTCTTGTTGCCTTGCACGCGTAATGAACTTGGTTCTTTTTTGCTGTGGCCAAATTCATTGAGAACGGCGACTAATATTGAAGTTAACTATAGGTTTTCATCGACACCTTCTCCGCACCACCTTTTGAAGAGACGCACAGGTAGCATTTTGCCACCAACAAACAATCCTGCCTCCAATTCCGGATCCGAAGATCAGGCCCGAATCTCCGTTGTTCAAGACATCCAGGACATACATACATCTATCTCAGATCAGCTCTACACAGCGAACTGAAGCTCTAAAACCGAATTGCCGTTCTGGAGTCGCTATTGAAGAGCCCCGAAAATAGCACCGGTCCTCCCGCAGTCACCTAAACCTGGAACGAGCGAAACGTACCTTTCCTGAACAAACATCCATACTACCTACCTACATACACTGCCCAACAAAGGTCCATCCCGTTCCTCTTGGACGTTCATTTCGGAGTTTTCCTGCCGCGAGATCTGCACTTCACATACCCAACTCAACTGTTCTATCTTTGCCTGCACTCTGACTCCCGGTTCCACTGTTCTCTCAATCCAGGCCCCCCGCGCTCGCTGCCACCCTCCTTGACCAAGCACTAGAAGCCCCCAGAGCCGCCAAACGAGAGCAGATCCCTTGATTCTAGCCTTAGCTGAAGTCATCTGCACTGCACTGTACCTTATCGCTTACAGTCCATCCACCCACACCCACACCGCACCACACCACACCACACCACACCCATTCATTCGCCTTCCTCACGGACATACCGCCACACTAAACTCTGCACCTAACTAGTCTGCCTTTTACCTTTGCCTTTACCTTTCCCTTTCTACCTGGCAAGCAAAGTAAAAGCTTTCCCCGCGACCCTACCATACAATTTCTGCGACAAGGTACTACGAAAAAAAAAAAAAAAAAAAAAAAAAAAAAGTTCCGTGCCCAAGTCTAGAGTTTTCTCTGCATTGCTCTCACTGCCTGCACTCCCTACGCCTCCGCAGCACACTTCACACTCTATCTGTGATTTACTTTCGGGCCCACAACCATTCGACTATATATCAAGAGAATCCCTTCAACCATTCAACTCTTCTTTTACAATCTGCATCTTGTCCTCTATACCCTTTCTCTTGCTTGAGCACTTGCGTCTGCACCAAAAGACCAAGACCTCCTAATATATAATCTCTTCTTCTCCCGCTATCACTCCGATTCTTATATAGGTACCCATATCCTACCTATTCTCAACCACCAACACAACCTTCACAATGGCCTTTTGCTCCATTTCTCGAAACATCCTCCGTGCCACTCGGGCCCCTGCCATTGCTCTCCCCAAGAACTCGCGATGCTTCACAGCCACGTCCGTGCAGCGTGTCATTGACACCAACTTGAAGAAGAATGTTGTCCGGGAGAAGGAGATTCCTGTCACGGTCTACGGTGCTGGCCAGGGCACCGGTGACAAGCACACAGTCAACGTCCCCGAGGCAGCTGCTCGAGTCCCCAGCGAGCCTCGTGCTCCTTCTAACGAGAGTGACATCGTTCAGCCGCTCACCCGCAAGACCTTTGAGCAGCTCCCCCATACCATGCGCAACATGAGTGTCTATGGCAAGACCATCATTCTCACCGGCGCTGCCCGTGGTCTCGGAAACCATATGGCTCGTGCTTGTGCTGAGGCTGGCGCTAAGAACATTGTTCTCTTCGACGCCAACCAGGAGCTTGGTGACGAAGCCGCAGCTGAGCTTCACGATAAGACTGGCCTGCCTGTCTCCTTCTTTAAGGTCGATGTTCGCGACGGCGCTGCCATCAACGCTGCCGTCGACGAGGTTGTCGAGCGCTATGGTGCTCCTGATGTTCTTATCAACTCTGCCGGCATCGCCGACTCCAACATCAAGGCTGAGACTTACGACCCTGCCATGTTCCGTCGCCTCATCGACATCAACCTTACCGGCTCCTTCCTCATGTCCCAGGCCGTTGGCCGTGCCATGATGTCTGCTGGAAAGCCTGGCAGCATCATTCTCGTCGCCTCCATGTCTGGCTCCATCGTCAACTTCCCCCAGGAGCAGAGCTGCTACAATGCCTCAAAGGCAGGTGTCATTCAACTCGGCAAGTCCCTTGCGGCTGAGTGGGCCAAGTACGACATCCGGGTCAACTGCATCTCTCCCGGTTACATGGACACTGCCCTCAACCGAGTTCCTGCTCTTGACGCCCAGAAGAAGATCTGGAAGTCCCTGACACCCCAGAACCGACTGGGTAACGTTGACGAGCTCAACGGCCTTTGCATTTACCTCGCCTCAGACTCTTCCAAGTTCATGACTGGCTCCAACTGCATCATCGACGGTGGCTACACATGCTACTAAGCGCGCAGAGCCCTTTTTGACGGTTAGCGAAGAACGGTTTCTACGAATAAATGGCTGGATCGGGAAGGCCCTGGAAGAGGATTTGCTTTTCTTTGTTTGGAGTTCCGGAAACAATTGGTGACCTATTTTTTGAGCATTGAGCAAGGGCCAAAGGGGGAAAAGGAAACGTATGATGATAAAACTAGATCAGCTCTGGATAACATAGAGCAGGATGAATCTGCCGTATAAGACACGGAGCGAGGAGATCCAGACAGAGGATCCAATTTAATAGCCGCTGGCATATAATGAATGAACTCAACAAAAAAGAACCACTTGTCTTCACTGGTGATTGATTGAATAGACGGATATCCTTTCTCTTCGCTTGATTAGACTTTCGGGTGTGAAAACAAGGTTAATGGGTAGTTATCGTGCGCTAACAACCAAAGTTTCTTGTCCCTTGCGTCTGCAAGAGGCAGATCGTGACTTCGGCTACTAAGGTACGCAAAGTGCAGTCTGATCCAAGTCTACCTAATCCGTAATAATAATCCACCAATGCACGCGCATGTCACGTCAATGCCAATCAATCGTCCCATGTTTCCGAGCAGCCAATCACGATGGCACTTGCATGTTCAAAACGGCAATTCAGCTTGAGCCAATAATTTGGATCTAGGTTATTCTCACCGCTCTATTTTCGCATCTTCCGAGACGATCAAAACCGGGTCAAAGATCCGGGCCAGCCTTTTTCATTTTTCGGTTCGCCAGCTAAACTGGCGGTGGAGAATATGGGCCGATCGATACTAACATGAAATAAGAGGATAGGAGACGTGAAATCATGCCCAGTCTAGCCAGTGTCAATGTCCTGAGTCGACGGATACGGGAGAGACATTGGGGAGAAATGTCTCATGAGGATGCAGGAACCAAGACAAAAATACCTACTGTACGATACATACCTCCTGGTGGAAGCTGAACAGATGTACTCAAGACTACTAATAAACAGTCAAGCAAAGAGCTGGGCCTTTCGATAAACAACGACTCATGCCAAACGGCCCTACAAATCCAACGAACGAACCAAGTCCATCCACGTTCCAAGGATCTCGTGCAAG
The DNA here is from genome assembly GCA_017165645.1 of Fusarium sacchari. Classification (NCBI taxonomy): domain Eukaryota; kingdom Fungi; phylum Ascomycota; class Sordariomycetes; order Hypocreales; family Nectriaceae; genus Fusarium; species Fusarium sacchari. Next base: position 907,185 of record JADANP010000002.1, read on the forward strand.
ACACATACACCTACATATCAAAGAGGGCCCCGAGGTGCCACCGGCAGACCGCATCGTCTTCCGGCTCATGATGGAGGGGGGCTTTCGTAAGTGACCACGGTTAACTCATGCAATGACTCGGAAGGACTACAAGCCTCTTAATCATCTGCTGTCTATAACTTCTCTTCCTATTCTCCCTTTCTTCTTACAATAAGAAGACCAAAAACAAATACTCGCTCATGATATCTTTTCAATAGTCTACTCAACATTCCGATATCAGGTGCAGGTTCAGGTTCAGATAACCAGCTCATCCTTCATATCACCACCTCCAGAAAAGCCTCGACACCATTTCCGAATATGCAACTACTCTGCACTCCCGCCATTTCGCTGGTCCGCGCCGCTCGGTCCTTGCGCAATCGCCTGATCAATAAAACACTTCTCCCAGCCCGCGCTGCAGCCGCCTCCGTACGCAACTCAATACACTTCTCCTCACCATTCTCCTCGCACTCCCACGACAAGCTCAAACACCAAGCTCGGCCTGCGGCCCTTGGTACTGTTGCCGTGCTAGGTAACGGGTTGCCCACGGGCATGGAATGCCACGCCGCGGTTAGAGAGGGCGAAGGTTGCTCGAGAGTCCGGAAGCATATCAGTCCCTTCTATCAACAATGGGAGCAAGGCAGCCTCATGTTTCAGAAGAGCAAGTTCTTGTAGGACGGGAACCATCGGAGAAACTAAGTGTAGTCGCCACAGGCTGGTACAGTGATTTTGTTCTTTTGCATTGCCATCTTTGCTTTGGAGTGTTTGGTCAAGTAATGGCTTCGTTTGTTCGGTTAGATTGATTGGCTTTGACGGTTAGGTCTGTTTAAAACGTAGTCACACAGAGAGTGACTGACACCTGAATACTAAGAGCTCCATTTCGCATCATCACCGCAAGCACATTCCAAAAAGCCGGGGCACCAATGTACGGAAGCAAACTATTTTTTTATGATTCAAAGCTGGTGAGGAGACATGGCCAGGTCTAGTATCGTAACAGACCCAGCCTCGAGCGCAAACTCGATGTGCAAGAACAATTCGTATGCAGGGGTATATCCAGCGTGTCATATCTATGTGCTGCCAGGCGTCATCTTGGTGTCTGCCTGCTGGCACCTTTTTGGGGTTTCTTTTCTTGCAATGTGTCGAACTCGCGACCTCATGCGCGTAACATAATCCGAGCCACTCCTTGACGCGGTATCGTATCAATTCCAACTTCAAGATGCAAGGCCTGCTATGACAGTTGAATAATTTTTGGAAGAAAATCGTCATTAGATAGTTGGGTATGCAGAATCGTGACCCAAGGACGCATTGTGCCCGTGGGGACGTCGTCAATCGAGACCATTGTATCGACTTGGAGATACATCAATCATCGTCTGAGAAACGCCGGCAACAGTCGGCGGAGTCTCTCTTTTCTCACTGGGGGATCTGCAGGAGGAACTCTTCTCCCGGGGTTTACCTACTGCCCCTTGCGAGCCTTTTCTTGCGCCCTCTGTTCTCGAGCGGCTCGCACCAATGGCGATAGTTGACCTAGGTCAACACACTGCTTCATGAATTCATGCTAAAACGGGTCAGTGGAATCATTTGACCGGGAACATCGGAGGCTTACCCTCAGCAGATCATGAGCACTGGCTCGCTTCTCCGGATCCACCTTGAGTGCAAAATAGAGGAAGTCCTTGAATACAGGAGAAAGATCCTGTTCATTCTTAATGTGAGGAGTTCCGTTGGTCGCAATCAACCAAAGGGCACGCAAGGGGGATTCCGTCAGGTATGGTGGCTCGCCTTCTATCATTTCGATAGCCATGATACCCAGAGACCAAATGTCAACCTTGCGCCCGTACTCTTTCCTAGTAACGACTTCGGGCGCCATCCAGTAGGGTGTACCCACCATGGTTGTTCGCTTGTTCTGGGCTTCGTTGATGGTCGCACAGAATCCAAAATCGGCTGCTACGGTTAGTTGTGCCTTGCATCGCCACTGGAATACTTGTCACTTACTCAGCTTGATCTTGCCCTCCAGGGATAGCAAGATGTTGTCCGACTTAATATCTCGGTGAATGACTCCCTTGGAATGCAGATGTTGCAGACCAAGAAGGGTCTCGCGACACACAGAAGCGATCTGCCCCTCAGACATGATATTGAAGGTGACAACATCCGTAAGGCTGCCTCCCTCCATAAACTCCATGACGACCCACAGCTCGCCGCCACACAAATAACTGTCGATGAAGTTGACAATGTTGGGATGTGAACTATCCTTCATGACAAGAATCTCGTTGATAATCAGGTCCTTCTTAGGTTGCTGCTCGAGATTCATCTGCTTGATAGCCACCAATCTGTTAGTGCCACGCTCGTGACCGGTGAAAACACCTCCAGATGCACCCTGGCCGATTTTGTTGAATCCTCGGTATATGTCTCGAGGGTCGCCTTCGCTACAGATGCGCTTGAGGGCAGCAACGATGTCAAGGCCTGCGCTCTGACGAGCCCGGTGTCGTGGCCTAGCCCCAGGCACGGCTATTCCAGGAGCCTGCTGACGAGGAGCGTTGTGTACACCATTAGACTCGGGGGCACGGCCGTAACCTGGAGCTGCTTGCATGCTCGGGTTCTGGGAATGAGGAGTTCGTTTACTAGGAGCACGACCGATGCCGCCCGACATGGCAGCTTGGGCCTGAGCCATGGCTTGCTCTTGCTGCTGCTGCATAAGTTGCTGTTGATAAGCGGCGGCTTGCGCCTGGGCGAGTTGTGGGTTGGGCTGCGGCGCAGTTGGGGCGTATGTAGGTCCAGCGACGCGCGAATTGGATCTCGATCGATGCTCTTCGGGGAGCATAGGGCCAGCATCCTTTGACATGCCGTAGGATTCGTCGCCGGACTGAGACATACCGATGCCTGAGTCTTTGGTCGAATATGCGCCTTGAGGTATATGCCGATTGCTCATGCTGACGGGCGGTTTCGGGGCTGGGCGACTGGGCATCAGGTCCTTACCAACCTGGCCTCGGGGAACAGGCGGTGGTGCTCGGGGATTCTCAAAACTTCCTTCATGATTGACAGTTGGAAACCTGGGGTTCGTAGGTGAAATATTGTTCGGTGACATACCCATATAGTTTGACGGGTACATGCCCGGTGATGCTGCAGTTGCCGGAGAGGTGGCATACTGACCAGCATGATGAAATTTCTCAAGGACCTGATCCTCTGGGGGCCTCTCCGTGGTCTCTTTGTAGAACTGCAAGATATCAACCATAGTTTGCGGGTTTTCTCGCCTTTCCTTTTCAGGGATTCCGCTTTCGTTGATAAGCCGCTGCCATTCTTTTGGCAAACCCTAGAGTCTGTTAACGAGCATAAGAACAAGGAGACGGGAGCAACTGACTGTGAACTGGCCTGTGGAACTATCATAGCCGACATGAGTAACGTGAACGGGGTTCTCGGGTGCAGAGATAACGGGCTTCTTGGGCGATCCTACCAAACTGTTCATGAAACCGGAAAATCCTGACTTCTTTCGTAGAACAGCGGGTTTGAGGTCCTTGCCATCGTCGGAATATCTCTTGGGGTTGACCGAAGGCCCATCAGTTGGAGCCCTAGGGCCAAGGCTCTTCTCGTTCAGAGACGAGTCCATCGCGGAGAAGCTGGTCGAAGTTCGTAGGGCAGGGCTGGCGAGCCTAGAGTCGGTAGGCACCTTGGCGATTTGGGGAGGGAATTGACGAGGGGTAGCAGCCTTCGGACTAGGAATCTTTATCGATTCGATGCGGTTCAAAATAGCAGCGCCGTCAAAAGGAGCGCCGATCAGGTCGTCAGGCACCGCTGTCTTACTGAGAGGGCGGAGGTGAGAATCGGAGAGACGGTCGGGATGACGGGGGACAGGCGCCCAGTGATTAGCGGGGGTGAAGTCGCCCTGGGGTGAGATGGGCGATGGGACAGGTCTTAGAGTGTTGCTGTTGGCGGATAATTGAGGATGAGATCGATCAGAGTCTTGCCAGTCGGACACGGTCGCGGGGTTTGAGCGGGCTGGGGGAGCGCTGGGGGCTCTTCTCAGACTCTGGGAACTGCGTTTGCTCTCGAGGGACTGGGCGTCGAAGGCACCACCATCGAAGCCAGATGAGGAGCGAGCGTAGGCGTAGGTGGGAGGCTTCTTAATGAGCTTGCGACGATGTGAAGTTGCGGTATGAGCAGACGCAGACGACGCAGAGGTATATCCGGGGCCGTCCATGATCCAGCGGCAAGCAGGAAGCAGCCTGTCAACTGAGGGCAGTTGGGTTGGGGGGCCCTTTGGGGCTAAAAAAAGGCCTTAGAGGGGACGGCGGGCTGCTGCTGTTAGGTACGGGATTTTTTTTGTGATGGGCCGAGCAAGCAGGTGGAGGAGACTGACTAGACAGAAACAGAACAGGTATCAAGTCACAGGGTGTGTGTGCAGGGAAAATGAGAAGGGGAGGGGAATCAGAAGAGATGCGCAGTGCAGTGCAGTGCAATGCAGTGGCCGTGCTGCGCAGGCCTGGCTCAACTCAAGAGATAGATAGATAGATAGATAGGCCCTTGGGCTTTCAGAATCAAGCAAGCCAGAGGGAACAAACGAAGCCAAACAATGGGAGGAGTTTGACGGGGGGGACTGGGACTGGGGATTGGATGCACAACGCAGTGCAACGCGGGGGGTATTGATATTGTTGTGGTGTGTTGTTTGGCCCGGGTGGCGATGCTGAATTGGTGATGGCGGTCCTGCAAGTGGAATTAAATTACTTGCTTTGCCTCGCTTCGTCTCTGTTTCGTGCTGCCTTTGCTTCTGCGTTTCCTCTCCTGGGAATCCTGCCCGGTGACTTCATAAGAGGAAAAAAGGGTAAGCTGCTGTTCGGGGGATAACAGGATAAGCGGGTTGGGGAGATCAAGTTCGGGCAAGAAGGGTGAGTGAGATGACCTGGAATGCGGGAGGTGGATTGGGCTGTGGGATAAGATATTACACTGTAGCATGGAGACCCTTGAATTTAAGGATTGTGATACAAACGGCCGATGGGGCAGCCTCGTAGTGCAGTGCAGAGCCAGAGAGCAGTGCGGTGCAGCACATGGCACGGGTTGTGTTAGTGTTTCCAGACTCCTCTACCGTGATGCTGACGATTATCAGGAGTCCTGCGGGGGTGACACGGTCGCAGAGTTTTGCTGAGAACAGATCTTTCTGGTGATGAATTGTTCAAACGACTGGAATTGGGGTCTTGATTAGCGAGGTTGTTTAGAAACAAGACATCAAGAGGCCCATGCTTCAAAATGAAGGGCCTTTGAACCTATCCAATGCCTGAGAATGCTTGGTAGGTACCTAAGGTAGCAGACAGCTGTGAACATTTGCCTGATAAGGCTTTCTTTCCTATTCAATCCGATCTCAAAACCCTCCTACAAGTGATCCAGTGTCCTCCGTAAAATTCCCTGGAAACCCTCACATTGATACATGCAGACGTAATGACTCCAATTGGGTTTCTGATAGGCAAGGAACCAAAGAAATGGCTTGGACCCTGGACCCCAGCATATTGGGATAAGGTACATGCGATCAGTGGGGCAGACAACTCATGCAGAGGTACCTTGGCATTTAGCTGGTGCTGATACCCAACCCAACTCCCGTTAACTTGCGTCCCTTTTCCAAGCTCATCCAACGTCCCCCACCGTCGTTGCAACGCCATCTCTTGTCCCTCGGGCCGTTGGCGCGACTCGACAGTGTGAAAGCATCTTGCCAGCACTTGGTGGTTGGACCAACGGTATGGTTGGAGGGCCCAAGGATGGTATCACTGCATCTTTTCTTCCCCTGAGCGCCTTCGCAAACAACGTTGTGCTCAAATGGATGCTTCACAGGATGACGACGCGGGGTGAATGGCGTATAGACCGCAAGTGGCTAATGTCACCTTATTTCTGTCGCTTGCACTGGATGACGAGTTCTGATTATGACACATGGTGGCTGCAGAAGGTGAGGATATTTGAGAATGAATGAATGAATAGACAGACAATAGTGCGGGGCAGATGTTGGTTACAGACTCAACCCAGCCGTTTCCAATCGAATCAATCAACCATTGTTGACAAACAGCCTTCAATGAAAGCAATCACATATCATGGCTGCACTCTACTGCCGGTGGCCGTTTATTAGCCTCTACTGTTAATCACACGTATGGTTTGCTCTGCTCCGGACTCGTTGCACATCCTCGCACTAAGAAACTTATATGAATCACGTCTTCAGGTTTTGTAACTTGGATAACTAACGTCAATCTCAAGTGCATTATGTCACCCCAATGACTCGTTGATCTGGGAATTGGATTTTATTAACTAGACCACAATCATGGCCCAGCGCTTAACAAACCATGTTATCGTGAAAAATTAATCGATCGGTATGTATCTTGCTCATCCAGCACTGCAACACTGGTTGTATTTGGCAACGACCCCCGGGCAGATACATAATTTACAGCCCCCTGATATATACTGGTACCTGCTGACCAGCAGCAAATTGAATGTTCCTGTCGCAGGTAGGCAGGAGGCAGGTTCATCACGATCAAGTGTGAGTGGAATCGAATGCATCTTGATTCCTGACTGAGTGGAGCTTGTTCTCAAAGCCGGGCGGGAAGATTCAGGAGAAGCTATGTAGAGATCAAAGTTTGGTTATAAACTAGCCAGTCCTTGGCCAATCTCAAGCAACTGTCTCCCCCGAGTTGAGACTAGCACAGGCACAAGCTGGACTCCAAGCTCAACTGCCCCGGCCTCGTGGGTCAGAACGCTCGTGGCTGGTGGAGATTGCCGACGATTTTGCAGGTCTTAATGGGAGTCAAGCATCGGTGATTTACCAAAACCGTGGCTGGGCAGTGTTGGCTCCGACGCAGTTTCTTCTAACCGCTACTCTCGTGTGCTCCGAGTCGACATATCGGTAACCATGTCTAGTATATACATAGTATTGCTGTAGGTGCTTCATCATCTGAAGTTGAAGAAATTTTTAGGTGCGGGGCATCAGCAAGGCACCGCAATATTGCGCCCAGTATTAATTCAGTAGGCGTTACAGCTTGGTCATGATGGGGCACAAGAATGAACTTGTACCCTCATCGGCCATTCATCATGCTGGGTTCTTGCATCCGATGCTTACAGCTGCTGGGTTGTTTCCTTGAGTGCTCGCACGGCGTCTCCCTCATGGAATGAGGGGCCTCGATCTGGTTATTGATTACCTAGGTAGCTTCCTATGCCAGCATCTATCTATAGGGTATTTGCTACTGCTTGATCTTTGCCTCGATGCCCAGGGAAGTAAAAGACTTCCAGCGTTTAACACATTAACCGCAAAACCAGCAAAGCTGACCTCGGGAAGCAAGAAAATACCAGACCTCAACATAGGATATTAAAATGAACTCGAGAAAGGATATCCTAAATTTAGTAAAGACATCCTAGATTTATGTAAAATTTCATCATTCAGGATCAAGGTTCTGGGTTTTCTTTCCTGCCCTAGGCCGCATACTACGCTTCTAATAATATTCTGATGCTCTGTACCTAGTTTCCTTCTACATCCTCGAAGGAGGGCCCAAGATATGCGAGTCGTGAGAGGCCCTCCAAGTTCTACCAGCCATTCTTGTCTCCCCAAGGATTGGAGCAAGACAACGGCTTCTGTCATTAGCTTGATGTCCCTGGTACTGACCAATTGTTTTAACCCGAGACAAGGAGGACGAGCCGCAGGTACTCCGTAGCTGGTTTGGAGGACACAACTTCGGGAGCGGTTAAATGACGTTTCGAAGTTCGTTCAATTCTTGCCATTTAACTACCGCTCGCTCATCTCAATGACAAAAGTCGGAGCGGTGGCCAGCCAACCACAACATAACAGTAGGCTTTGATGCCATGGAACACATGCAATCAAAAATAGAAGCAATATGAGAACATGGATCCTCAACTGCTCTGAATTCTCGTTGGCTGAAGCTATTGCAGAGGTAATTCCTTCAATGCCAGGGGCCAACCTTGTAACAAGTTGGGATTGTCCAAGTTCTCGACGATCCGGGCCAGTCAACTATCATCCGCTCCCCGACAGGATACCCTTAACTGACAATTGCCCTAAATTTTGTACAACTCATACGACCAGCACTGGTTCGAATAATGCCTGTCTGTATTAAGTTAAGTCTCGGGACAGCGCATAGCTCGTGAGTCGATACGAACAGCTGCGGACTTCTCTTATTTTGCCATTACGTGTCCGCCATGTGTGAACTGATCGCCTTATCAAGATATAAATTGCAACAGCCGGATCCATGTGAACGCCTACAGGTTCAAGTTCCACCAGACATTATTTCATGATCACATGGCATGATTCTCTTCTCCGTTCGTAGTCGACGAGTCGGCCATATATGAGCCATGACAATGGCTCTGATCCAAGTTGGCGGATACCTGCAAGTACTGTTGGGTAAACTATACCCTCAATTCAGAATACATGACGGGATATCTCAACATTCCCCAGACCTCTTCAGCTGCCACATCACTAACTATAACGTGTGAGGCAACGATGTAATCCCTGTTGGTTATCTGAACCGAGGCTACAGCACTATGCCTCAAGAGGATGGAGTGTGCCATCTTCAGTCAGTACCTGCAGTAGTTGCCAATGCACCAGGAGAAACGCTGTATCAACCTGCAGCAAGCTGGGTAGCATTTGACGTGGTAGGTCTCTTTATATAATTCATCGGATGGGCGGGCAGACGTGATACAATCTTTGTACGGTGTGGGTGCACTGCGACAGTATAAATGTCTCAGCATGGGTTAAGAAGGTTCACTGGTTGGTGAATCGTAAGCTCACCAGAAAACAAGCAGCATGTTGACTCGGTCGTTGATAAGATCAGCTCTTATGTCATATCAGATTGAAATTGAAGGGCCGTAGAGGGGCAGGTGGAACACTGCTCTTCTAAACTTCTTAACTACCTACCGGGAGCAGCCCCAGTGCGTCGGAATTCTCTGAACAACCTGCAAGTGCATTTGTGATAATTATCGTTTGATTCAGATGCTAGCTGTCTCCAGAATACCTCCAAAAACACGTGAGCATGATTCGACACCATTTTAAAGGCAGTATTGTGGGTAGGAAGCTTCAAGCCAAGTATTGTAACAGCTGACATACATAGTAGGTAGGCAATGGAAAACCTTCAGATCCAAGTCTGAGGGGTTTGTTCGGCCGTATTCAGAAAAGAATTATATGCTCATCATCCATTGGATACCTAGTGGCTTTGATAGTGTTCGTATAGGGACAGGCTGACGAACACTACATCTCAAGGATCGAACATACTGGCATGAAGACATCTTGAGAGCCACGAACCTGACAGGCAGGCAAACTTACACAAAATTCCCACAATTGTTTCAAAAACTGCGGTTGATAAAAAGGCTGAAGATATCACCATACGTACCATCTACTCACAATGTATGTACAACCTACCCCGCTTTCCCCTTTTAAACCTCGCCTTCTCAAAAAGGACTGGTGCCCGCTGCCTCGGACAAGCTTCGCGTAAATTCTAGGTGTCTCCGTTAGTATAGGTAATCCCTGCACCGAGGAAAGGTGGCCTACTGTACTTCGTGGGGAGAGGTCGCGGTCTGGAGAAACTTCCACCTCACCCTCAACTTTGTCCATGACAATTCATCCTCAAACCTCAATCATCTTCTTTGAGTCCGTCGTAATTTCGGTTCACGGTCTCTAGCACAGCTCTGGTTCTCTCTTCTGGTTACCGGTTTCCATCGTCTGCTGCCTCTTGCACAATGTTCTAGAGACAAGACTCGTCAATACATCTGATCATCCTCCTCTATCGAACCTCACATTTTTCCAAGACCTTTATTTGGCCGCAAGCTTCATTGCTCTCGTAGCCAATTGAACTCAGTGAGTATTTAATACGCAAAGCTCTTGCATAGCACTCCCAATTCGATTTCGATTGACCCCTTTCTGACATACAGTATCAGTTCATCTGCCACCAATACCGACTCTAGCTAGCTACACCGTTCGAAACATTAAACCACGTTACAATGGCTTCCGAAGCTCCCACCAACGAGCTCTCCGCTGCCCAGAAGCTCATGCAGAAGCACGCAGAGGCTCCCCATCATGTCACTGTCGAGGATGCACCTGATGAGGACCTTCCCGTCCGTTCATCTGCTGAGGCCTCTAGCTCCGCCGAAGCCCAGGCTCCAGCTCCCAAAGCAGCTCCCAAGCAGGCCGCTGCTAAGACTCTCGATACTCAGTCGCACGAGCTGTTCCCCGAGCTCGGTGGTCCCAAGGGTAAGGCTGCCAATGTGGCGCCCATCTGGGGAGCTAAGACCGCGAACGGTGCTGCCTCTAATGGTGGCTCTCGCTCGTCTACTCCCGCCTCTGGTGCTGCTACCCCTAACAAGCCATCTATGACCATCCCTGGCCGCAACGTCGAGTCTATCACCCTGGATCCCCAGTACATCCTGTCTCGTAGCCAGCTAAAGAGGCCCATCCCTGATATCATCAAGGATCTCAACCGCAAGTCTCGTGCCACCCTTTCGATGAACACCACCGCCAACGGCCGCTACAAGTTTGATGCTACTGGTCCTCAGGATGTCGCTCAACAGGCGATCAAGGATCTGGTCCGTCAGATTGGGACTCGAGTAAGTTTTCGTGTCTCCTATTCCTGAGCGAAACTAATACTTGCTAGACTGCCATCAAAGTTCCTATTCCTCAGTCAGCCCGCGCCCACATCATTGGTAAGGGAGGATCCACGATCAAGAATATTCAGGAGACGTCAGGTGCCAAGATTCAGCTCCCCAAAGTCGACGAAAGCAACCCTATCGATGAGGAGGATGACGATGTTACCATTGATGTGACTGTGGAGGGTAATGCCCTCTCTGCCGCTGATGCTCGAGATCGAATCCTCAAGATTGCTGAAAACCATGCTGCCAATGTCCAGACTAAGGTTCGGGGTATTCCTGCTGCCTTCTATCCCTTCCTTGCCGGCCAAGATAATGCATTTGCTCGAGCTCTTGCGCAAGACAGTGGTGCGGAGGTTCGCATCCCTCCCCTGCAGGCATACTCTACAGGGCCCGCTGTTGTAACTGCCAACCCTGGCGAACGACCTATCTTCGCCCCTGCTGGCAGCGAGGATAACCATATCCAGCTTGCTGGTAACCGAGCTGCAGTGCAAAAGGCTCGCGCCGAGATTGAGCGCCGAGTTGCCCAGCTCCACAGGGAACTGGCTGCCGAGCAGCTGTCTATCCAGCGTGGCCGCCACCAATTCATCGTCGGCGACAGAGGTGTTCCCGCTGAGCAGTTCTTTGCCGATACTGGCTGCTCCATTCTTCTTCCCACTGATGAAGATGATGACGTTATCACCGTCATTGGACCCGCTGACGAGGTTGCTTCTGGTCTGGAGAAGGCCATGGATCTGGCCATGGGCATGCAAATGTCCAACTTGGATATTGCTCGATTCCACCGCAATGCCCCAGGCGGCGCTGCGGCACATGCTAGCAACGTGACTCGATATCTCCGTCAACGCAAGGAGATCGAGCGCCTGGAAAAGATCTACAACACTCATATCAATACCCCTTTCTCAGAAGGAGGTGCACTTCCTTGGGAACTTTACTCACGCGAGGGCAAGAACGCCATTCGTGCCCAGTCCGAGATTACTGGCATTGTCAATGCTCAGCCTCCCTCTCGCATGAGCGCTATCCCCATTGATCCTTTCTTCCACCAGCACCTTCGTAATAATATTTCTCGTCAAGTGAAGAATGACTATGGTGTCCAGGTTGTTGTTCCTGAGGCATCCGAGGGCAATGTTCCTGTCCTCCTAGTGTTTGAAGGTCCTGATCCTGCCAATGGTCCTTATCAGCTGCCTAGCACTAAACCAACGGATGCCGAGATCCGTGCCTTCAAGAAGGGGCTCGAGGATGCTCAGAAACACATTCTTGAGCTGATCAACAAGCAGGAAGCTATCACTAGCGCCGAGCTTGATGTCCCTGCCAAATACCACGAAAAACTTCGACGCTTCATTAAGAAAGAGCAGGAATCTCGAAAGTCGGACCAGATTCCCGTCCGTGTCTCGAAGAATGGAACTCGCATCACCCTTAGAGGACCTACTTCTGCTGTCGAGTCCCTTGCTGCTAAGTCCAATGCCTTTGTCGAGCAAGAGAAAGAGGACGAGAAGGAGCGAGGCTTCACACTGTCTTTCGATTTCCCCCAGAAGTTTGCCAATCACCTAATTGGTAAGGGCGGTAGCAATATTCGTGAGCTTCGAGACCGTTTCGACGTTGAGATTCAAGTCCAAGATGGCAAGGTTGAGCTCAAGGGACCCAAGGCCAAGGCTGAGACTGCTCGCTCTTATATCCAGAATCTCGCTCGTACATTGGCAGATGAAACAAGTCACACTCTGAAGATTGACCCCAAGTATCATAGGGAGCTGATTGGGGCTCAGGGAAGCCAGATCAACCGGCTGCAGACCCGTTACAAGGTCCATATTTTCTTCCCTCGATCCGCCAAGTCTGCAGACGATGAGCAGTCCAATGTTGATGCCGAGGAGGGTGCCAAACCTCGCCGACAGCAGGCTCCCGATGAGGTCATCATCCGAGGTCCCAAGAAGGGTGCTGACGAAGCTCGAGATGAGATTTTTTCTCTTCACAAGTATCTTGAAGAGCATTCGGCTACCGCCACTGTCGCTGTGCAACAGAAGCAGGTTGGTTCTTTGATTGGACAGGGTGGCTCCGCTCTGGATGAGCTTCGCCAGGCTACTGGTGCTCGCATTGATGTGCCTCAAGACCGGGATACCGACATTGTCGAGATTCAGATCAAGGGTACCGCCTCACAGGTCGCCAAGGCCAAGAAGGTTCTTGAGGAAAAGCGGGCTGTCTTCGACGATACTGTAGTCCGAACTCTTGATGTTGATAAGAAGTACCACAAGGCTCTCATTGGAGCTGGCGGTAAGTTTCTGCCTTTTATGACTATTCACACAATAACTGACTGTTATAGGCTCCAACCTTCGCGACATTGTCGTCAAGGCCGGTGGCTCTGACGACCGACGAGAGCTTGCTCGCACCATTCAGTTCCCCAAACAAGAGGCTGATGGAAACACCATCAAGATTGAGGGTCGCACTGATGTTGTGAACAAGATCGTTGAGCGTATTCAGGAGATTGTTGGTGAGCGTGAGAGCCAGGTCACTGAGATTGTGGATGTTCCTATTGAGAACCATCGTTCGCTCATTGGCCGTGGTGGCGATACAAAGCGCCAGCTCGAGTCCAAGTTCACCGTCTCTATCGACGTTCCCCGCCAAGGTGATGGCAAAACTGGCGTCAAGTTGACAGGCCGCCCCGAGAACGTGGCCAAGGCTAAAGAGCACATCCAAGGACTTGTTCAGCAGCAACAAGGGGAGACCATCCAGGTCCCTCGCAATCTTCACCATTCCATTTCCAACGGCGGACAGTTTTTCCGTCAGCTTCGCAACAACTACTCGGTCACTGTTGATCATGCTGGCCAAGCTCTGCCCGCCAAGCCTGACTCTTCTACTCGCTCCAACGTTGGAGCACTCCCTCTGATCACTGATGACGACGATGCCACATCCGAGGCACACTCGTGGAAGGTTGTCCAGATTGATGCTGGTGACGATGGCGATTTCCCTTGGGTTCTGCGCGGTTCATCTGAGAACGTAGAGAAGGCCAAGGATGCCATTGCCAAGGCTCTTGAGCAGGCCAAGAAGAATGATGCTACAGGTTATCTAGTTCTCCCGGATCCTCGAACCTACCGACATGTCATTGGCCCCAACGGCTCCAAGGTCAACTCGATCAGAAAGGAGAGCAATTGCAAGATCCAAGTCCCCCGTGACCAAGCCAAGGACGAAGCCATTGAAATTATTGGAACCAAGGATGGAGTTGAGATGGCTAAGAATCTGATTCTTGAAGCTGTGCGAGAGGGCAGCAGCAAGGCCCGGGAGTAATGATTGGGTTGAATTAGCCATTCCTGAACCAATTGCAATGGTACATGGAGTATTCATGGAGAGAATGGATATTCGCTGGGAAAAAGCGTAGTTACCAATTTAATAACAATCAAGAATAATGATTATATGCCTGAATCTTTCTCAGCTTACCTGACTGGGATGTATGGTAGAAATGTATGCGCTACAGTCTCTTATTCGTTTTCGGATAGAGCTGCGATAACATGGAAATTAAATATGCTATCACGTGAACGTCCTTCCACCCAACAGAACATCAAAGTTAACATCTGAACGACGTCTAACACACCGACCTGAAATCTTTATCGCATAGTGCTAATATTCGCAGGATTGACTTTTCTCACCGTGAAAACTGTATTCCAAGAATTGAGCTGTATCACATCTAGATGGGTTCACAATTGTCGCCGGCAACAGCCCCCTGGGAGGGAGTCTCGGGCCAGGAGCAACTCTTTGTTCTAATCACAGGTGCCAATAGGTTTGCTCAAAAGCTCCAGACTATAGGGAACCACAGCTAATATAACTCAAGTGGTATCGGTCTCAGTATCGGAGAACGACTTATCGACGAATTCCTCGCTACACGCTCTTTGCGCTCCCACCTCATCCTCATCCCGACCACACGATCCAAGTCCAAGTCTTTACAAACGATTCAAACCCTTCGTGGTTACGCCAACAAAGCTGCGCAATCTTCTGCAGCACTACGCTCGCGGGTTGGGAGTTCATATCGTTGGGAAGATACCATTGCGCGAATCCATGTTCTGAGCTTGCAGCTTGACCTGTGTGACTTGCGCGGGGTATATTCTTTCGCAAATGCTTTGCTACGAGGCCCGGTGAGCAACCCCGAGGGGCTTCAGGGCGAATATCTACGAAATGTGCGCATTCCCAGGCTGGATACTGTAGTATTCAATGCTGCGTATGGTGGATGGTCAGGGGTCAATTATCCCAAAGCTGTATGGACTATCTTGACCCAGGGGTTGGTGCAGTCTGTTACTTGGCCAAACTTCAAGATGGCCCTCCCTACTGCTCTGTTGAACGAAAAGCGCAACTACAACTATGTGAGTCAGAGTCGCAGCAACTCAAAGATTTCACCCATTGACTGAATGCAGCCTAAGGAACCTTTACTCGGCGAGGTGTTTACAGCCTGTGTTTTTGGTCACTATATATTGGCACATGAACTTCTTCCACTACTTAGTCGACGATCCGAATCCGAAACACCCGGCCGTCTTGTCTGGTCCAGCAGCCTTGAGGCCGTCGACAGTGTTCTCGATATGTCCGACTTCCAGTGCTTCAATGGTAAAGGCCCGTACGAATCCGCCAAACGAGTCACCGACATCCTCTCCCTCACTGCAACTCTTCCCGCAGCCATTCCATCTTCCAGCCGCTTCTTCACTCCCGACGACCCCAGCGAGGCCCGCGATAAACCCATTCGACCGCGCATGTATCTCACCCATCCGGGTATTGTTGCCAGCACCCTATTTCCAGTTCCCTGGTTCCTGATGTGGGCATATGAACTTGCTCTTCTAATCAGTCGCTGGATTGGTTCGCCCTGGCACAACACAGATAGCTATACCGGTGCCAAATCCCCTGTTTGGATTGCGCTCCAAGAGCAATCTGCGCTTGATGAACTAGGTGCTGAGCGCATCAAGTGGGGAAGCAGCTCGAACCGTCACATGCAGGTCGAAGTTAAGAAGACAGAAGTTGAAGGCTGGGGTTGGGAGGGCAAAGTCGAGGATGCCGCGGCGCTGGAAGCGGACACCGCTGTTGGAGTTTTCAGGAAGACCATCGGGCGAAAGAGAGGCGCTAAAGACGTGACCAAGGAAGACATCGTGAGATTGGAGGAACTGGGCGCCGAATGCTGGGAAAGGATGGAGAACATGCGACACGAGTGGGAAACCATTCTTGAGGTTAAAAAGGCATAGAGCAAAAGATCCCATCGTGGTTAAGGGATCCAATCGGCGTTTAACTAAAAAGGAAATGGGTATATTGCGACAATGACAGGCATATATAAACGCCACAGAAGACGGTAATATTTGTTGCTCCTAAAGTCAGAGTTTGGGAAACCATACGTCAGGCCCATGTCGTATTCAGTTTGAAATCCAATCATGCGTTAGTCGTTACAGTCGTGTCCGACCGGTTTTGTTCATCTGAGCGAACACGTCGAAGCATCGTCTTTTCTTTCCGGCCAAAAAGCCCCAGGCACAAAGGCAAAGGCACTACGGCAAGAGCCACAACTGCTTGGAAGATCAGGGCATTCTTCATGTTCTTCGGAGGGCTCGCCTCCTTATCGGCCACGAGCGCATCGCTAATGATGATGAAGATAGCGCCGAATAGCTGGCCACCGGCCCACGCCAAAGTTGAAGTGATTTCGGGACTGAGCGGATGGCTGAGTTCTATGAGAAATTCGAGTGCGATAGGCACCAACGAAAAGGAGGAGGCACCCAGAATGGCGAGGACTACGTAGGGACCAGCAATATCCCTCGTTTCAGGCATCCAAACGAAGACCAGGTAACTGACGCCGACAATGGGGACAAGAATCTTGAGAGTCAAGAGGAAACTCTTCGTGCGGTCGATAATGGGTGACGAGATAGCGGAGGCGATGAGTCCAACAACAATAAGTACAGCGCCGCCGATGCCAGCTTCGTCGTCAGAAAAGCCATATGGCGAGAAGATCTGATTGAGAAGTGAAGAGATCGAGTTGAAGAATCCGACATATATGGAGAAGGGAACAAGGATCAGCCAGATCTCGAGAGAACGACTCAAAACCCCGAAGGATTCGCGGAGACTGAGTTTAGGGGTCTCAGCTGCAGGACCGACTGGTGAAGGAGGTTTGGCTGGAACGGCGAAGGCAGGCACGGCGCAAACCGTTGACTAGAACCGTTAGATATGGAGAACAAGAAATTCGCAGGGCACATACAATGATGGAGATGTAGAGGACCATGTTCGACACATCGCCAGCTTTTTTAACCATGAGTGGTGTAATTAGTTGGCCAAATGCTGCACCGAAGGGGTTGGCCAGACTCGTCAGAGCTGTTGCAGTGACACGTCCACGGTTAGTGAACCACAAATCCGAGTATCGAGTTGGTGCTGCAAGAATGAAAGGCTGGGCAAATCCAATGATAATCTCCCCGGCCATAGCATAGGCGATATTTCCACCACTGGACTTTGTAGAACCGGCGTATCGAATCCAATTGCCAATGAGAATGAGAACGGCGGCTGTCATGAAGGCCAGCTTCGGACCCCGGTGGAGGATGGCAATGCTGATGGGAAAAACGGCCACAAATGCAAGGAAGAATGCAGTACTGATCCAGTTAATGGTAGATTCGCGTACATCATAGTACTCGGCAGCCTGTGATGCTACTGGTGCATAGGTCATCCACTATCGTTCTTCTGTCAGCATATGCATCTCATTCGATTGGTGTGGGAACTAAACTTACATCCCACGACACAATAATATTCATCAGCGTAAGCTGAGCGAGACCAAACCAGCGTCGTTTGTAAGTGCGATACTCTGTCGATACTCCTTGGCGGATGCTACCCTCCTCGGCCTCGACATCTGCCTCACCCTCACCTGTTGCTCTGCGCTCTTGAAGGGTGAAGTCCCTTGAGCCGAGCTTCTGCTTGCGCCAGAAGCGGCCACCAACACCGTCGCTACTCATGATGCCGAACGAACCAGAGAGTTGTCGCGATCACTTGGATTCTTGCGTAAGTGATTTCTATCAAGACCTGAGGGTGGAGTTGAGAGGTTGGATTGAAGACATGCGTTTCTTTCGACTTGCGATATTGAAACGATGATGGGTGACAGGGACAGGGATACACTGAGCAATGGCAGTGCCAGTGCCAGTGCCAGTGCCAGTTTCAAGAAGAGGTTCAGTGAGCAAGGACGTCCTCATGCACTGTCTGACTCTGGTAGCAGATATATGCAAGAGGAGAGCGTGATTCAGCACTGATGAAAATGTAGGTAAAGATGAAGAAAAGGAGTTAGGGCAGGGAATTGACAACTCCCGCGCCGATGGTGTTTATCACCTCACTTGATTCAAAGTCGCCTCACTGTGATGTCGCCGTCCTCTGATCGAGTCCCTGGATTGTTGGTTCAACCTTGAACTTTTTACTCGACGTTTACTGGGATCCTCGCCTCGGCCGGACTTTAGGGGTACTTTGATTGATGGGTCGATCGCGGATTGTGGGAGGGTTTCAGCTTGGCGATCCTAGCGGGCCTATAGATGCATTGTAGCTGTTGAGTAGAGCAATTGGGCAACAAGTGGCGGACGAGCAATGGAGAGGTAAAGATCTTATTTGATCTGGGAGAGGGGGGAAACGGTTTAATTGAATCTAATCTACCTTGGAAGGAGGACGCTGAAGCCAACTGCCATTGCCGTCGACCGGAATCTTGCCATCCACAAGAGGAAGTCCGTGTGGCACCTTTGCCATCACCTGCCTGCCCTACCTGCACCTTCAGTCCTTCACAGACATCTGCATCGAGGACAGCACGCGACGCTAACGGTAACGGCTTAAAGCTAGGCCCTCTGATAGGTTGCTACAGGTTCTACAGGCCAGGATGAGAAACGCCCTAGCTGCAACATCCATCTCAGACTTCAGCCAACCGAGCGTAGATTGTTTACTAACTTGATATAGCACAGGCCGGTACCACCTTTCCTCGTGTTGGTGATCTATCTGCAAAGAGGCAATATCTCCTTTTAGTGTTGATATTTACTGCTAGAGACTATCGATGCTAGTTTGTATGAGACGGAAGCTTTGACGTGCACATCATGCTTGCTGTGGTCTAACAAAATACAGAGGCTGTTACAATTTATGCATCTAAGTTCAACCTCCTCATATCGCCATCTCGAACCCATGGATCCAAATAGGGAATCTCAAAGCGAGCGTAAGTAAGATCCAAGATCCAGGATCAGGTAAAGTTCCAATGCAACCACAACATGCACCCTAACTAACCAAGCCAACTGAACGTTATCACTTTTAACCGAGTTCTGTATGTCTGCGGCGTTGCTACAAGGGATTGGTATTGGCTTTTGAAGATCTTAACGAGTATATCTAACATCCCCAGATTTAAGTATATTTCTTCTGAACCTTGATTGACCCTGAGTATCTTATATGTCTGAAGTTTGATAATGGTTGTTGGTAGTAAATCGAAGTTCTCATGATTTCCGACTTAGACAAATGATCTGATTATTGTCAAGCAAGACAGAAACTGTTATCCAATGCATGGATAGAACAACCTAAAAGAAGAACTTGCTTGTAGGCCACTAAACGATGCGGGGTTTCCAATACCTCCGACTTTGTTCCAGGACCCTGTTCCTAGCACTCCAATGCCTACAACGCTCAGAGCGATGAGCCAAAATGTGTCGCTCTAACTGTGCCGTGTTCCGATATCCCACCAATCTATTCTTGTTCGTTCTGATCGCACCGAGGTGTCACATGTACCACAAGTATTTAGCAAAACAAGAAATAGAAGTGAGGGGCGATAAGCAGGTTTGGCGTTACAATATATCCATGCCTTATCTAGGTACACAGGCAATAGTCTTTGCCATGGAGAGAAATATTTTATAGCTTATTTATGATAGCACCGGCCTATTGTAAGCATAATGCTTAGATAACATCCTCAAAGGAGGTTGTTATCACTATGTAACGTTTCTTTCTACAGGAGATTTGGGGGTTATGCCAACAAGAATCTTCCAAAGCTATTTTCACGACAAGAGCACACGCATACCAGCACATCCTCATAGAACAGTCGCTGTGCGACGTCGACCTCTATGAATGATAATAAGCTCTGGCAGCTGGACATGCACAATCCTTTTTGAATCAGGTAGGTGCAAAAGTCAATCAATGGTCTAGGTATAGTGTGCAAGAAATCTATTCAGGCGTTTAGGCGTATGGTACAGAGAGCCGCAATCAGATAAACCTCTGGACGACTTGACACCCGACTGACGAGCAATCGTACAAGGAGATGGCCCTCATTAGAGAGCAGGCTTGTTTCGTTCCGGCTCTAGGCATCTTTTCGACGAACATGCAGCCATTCCGTCGTGGCGGGAACCGACAATCCAGTGATATCGATACTTTATTTGAGCTGAGTCCAGAGCTTGGGAGCGGCGCAGGCGGTCGCACAGTGGGCAAGGTGGAAGACTAGATAAGTTGTTGGTTAGTATCTGGTGTAGTAGGTGAGATATTCGGGGTCCTCGGGCCCCATGACGCAGTCTGGGCAGGTAGACATACATTCTTCGACGCAGTCCTCCTTAGCGCCACCCTCACTTTCCTGCTGTTGAACGCGCTCGACGCACTCATCGAAGTGGTGCTTGGCGGGGGCACATTGGGGAGAGTTCTTGCACTCTGTTGATGCGTTAGTATGTATTGCGGGTTATATCGCGCCCAGGTCTGAAGCGATTGTAAAATCACCCGTGACGGGCCGGGCCCAAGATTGGCGTGAGGAATTGACGAACCTTCCTCGAGTGTCTCCTTGGGGTCAACGAGCTCCTCCTCATCATCCTCGTCCTCTTCCTCCTCTTCCTCATCCTCAGCCTCTTCCTCGGGCTCGTCCTTGGACTCGTTCTTGGACTCGGTCTCCTCCTGTTCCTTGTCAGCATTTATCACCTCCTACGCAAGGCGTTTTATGCGCTCTCGACGAAGTCCCGTTGTAATCGATCAATGGCAATGTCGATGACACATAATGCCTTGCTGTGAAAAATCCCGTACCTGGGGCTCCTCAGCAGGGGCCTCAGCCTCAACAACGCTCCATGGCGTCACAGCCTCGACAATATCGGTGAAGGCGTCCCAGATACCCATTGCGACAGGCGGAAGAATTCACAATGGCGAGCGGTGGTTTCGATTGAGGTATCGTTCGTCGATTGATCGTAAAGATCGGAAGGTCACGGCAAGCACTCGGCAGACCACTGAAATTGAAAACCAAGGCATTTTGATTGGTTAGGCTTTGTCATCATGGATCACGTGATATGTTCCTGATCCATCTTGCCGAGCCGCAAAACCTGTACACATAATCTGGTTGATGAATGGAGTGTGTCTACAGATTCTGGAATATTCACTACAAGGTTGTCACGTTCTGTTCTCAGACCCAAAAGCGGCTGGGAAGTTAATATTTCGCAATATAGGTCTAGCAAATCCCTTGAAACATGAAAACCCGAGAGAAAAACAAGAGATAGTATAATGAGTTCATGAATGCAGTGCTCAAATCTTGGTATCTGTAACACAACCACAGCCATTGGTGTGGTCCAACGCGGCCGTTAATCATCATTTTCGTATGCTCCCCTATCGATTTCCCCCCGAATATGGTCCTCCAATCGAATATTCAACTGCTGCGCCTGAGCCTCGTCATAATCCGGTGGTGGTTCGTCCGGTGCTCTCCTACTAGCGGCGCTCTCTGAGCGATTAGGGCGTACATCCCCCGAATTTGTTGTAGATGCTGGTTGGGCGGAAGGAGCTTCATATGCTGGAAGAGGCTCATCGGGGACATCAGCACCGGGGCCCATCTCCCGGCGCATCTCTTGATACTGATAAAGTCGCTCCCGCAGCCTTATATATGCTTCGTTGAAATCCATCATGCCCCCATCTGAAAATGTGAACTTGACCTCAAGCCGAGGAATATCTGGAGGAATGCCACCACCGGATACAGGAATACAATCTGATTTCCACACCCATCCCCACCACATGGATGATGAGGTGGTGGAATCTTGAAACTTCAGGATTGGGGCACTGAATGATTCAAACTTTGGTTCTTGAGTGGGTTTTAAAGGGAGGTACACGATCTGAAGCGTCAGTAGAGCATCTCAAAATAGATTTGATATCAACTTACTCTCTTGTTGGTCAGGAAAAGGGTGCCTTTGTCACTTTTCCGTTGAAACGAGGCACATCGTGCTCTCAGCTCCTGGGGCACGGACAGGTCGCATGAGATTCTCGATTCGAGCTTCATCAAGATGCGTTCATTGCCAAGCTTGACGAAGCCGCCCTGATTGAGCATAACCCAGCTATCGGCATTGTCAGGATCGACGGGCCGCGAAGGAGGACGGCTTGTAATAAGATAGTCATGAGGATTGTCCATTATAGGGCGGGGTCCATGACTCCATGGGCCGAAGGTGGCGGGGCAGTCAACGGACGGACTGAGCCGTCGCCGCCGTGACCGGAGGGTACGGGGCGGAGAAGACGGCAGAGGGAGACGGGAAGGTGACGGAGGCCAGAAACGGAGACGGAGAGAGAGTGACGGGAATGCAAAGATGGGTATGTGTATGGGCACAAGACAGGACAGAATACCACGGGAGGGACAATCTCTGAAGACTCGGTGCAGGACTAAAGCAGTGACCAAGAGGGCAAGGCTAAGGTTGGCAAGACGGGACGGGAAGGATGGAAAGCTCAGAGAAAGAGATTCAAGAAAGAGGTTCGCGAAAGAGGCTTACTTTATCGACATTGTCTCGTACAGGGTTCAAGCGACCCTAGCTCGTGGGCAAATGGCTCCAGGCTCCGTACCGGCAGGTTCAGGACGTGCAGGCAACTTTAGTAGCTCCGAGATCTTGGAGCGGGTGGCTCTGGGCTGCGGCCGGGTTGGCCTTTGGCCTTGTCTTGCCTTGGGTCCTTTGGGGCCTGGTGGTGCTGTAGTGGGGGGTGGGTCGTTTTGGAGTCTGTTCCGTTTTGCGAGCGAGCGGACGAGTGACTTTGTGCTAAGGCCTAAGGGTATCCGTAGGTACAGTAGAGGAGGAGAAAGCCAAAGCTCCAAGCCAGCCGAGGATGACTGTCAGGGTCGTCGAATAGGATCAAGATGACCCGAGGCCAAGGGACAGGATCGACTAGGGGACGAGACAAGAGATGCTGCAGCGGTAGGAGATCCCAAGCTAAGGAAGCAAGCGACCAAGCCAGGCCAAGGAATGGATAAGGGTAGGATAGGTATAGTACTGTAAAGAGGCGAAGAAACAGGCAGACAGGCAAAGGAGGCACAGGGACAGCCCGAACAAAAGCTTGAATGAACTGGGCTGCTAGGCTGACCTGACGCTGACTGACTGACTGACTGGCTGGCTGGCTGTAGGTATGACTATCTGACTGACTTGGCAGAGCAGTTCCAGAGAGTGCAGAACAGAACGAGACAGAACTGGTGGCTGGTGGCTGGAAGTGGTGCCGTAATGAGGTGGGGGGTCAAGTCACAGGAAAAGAGAACGATGTGATTGATGTGTGATGCGTGATGGTGTGATATTGGAGGAAGAATGAAGACCGACGAACAAAGCAAATAAGGCTAGTCCTGAACTTGTGAGGTAGGTACTCTACTACCTACCTAAGGTACTGTGCAGTGCAATGCCAAAGACGGGCGGGCAGGTTCGGTGGTGGATGAGGTCGGGTGTGATTCGTGAAGGATTGGATGGAATTGCTAACCCAGGGCCAAAGTTTCAGTGGATTGGTTTAGGTTGGAATTGGAGATGTGAAAGTTGGGCGCTGCGGATCGTTTTTTTCTTGGGCCGAGCCGCGCGGATGATCTGGTCCAAGAACTGCCTGTTCACGTTAATTACCTTGCCTACTAAGGTGAGCTGAGGTTACCTTGGAGCTGTCCTCTAGGTGACATCCAGAGACGGTGATTGGCCAAGCGACATCGCAATGAATCGACTTCCATGTCCCATGGCTGGGTCTGTTAAGGTTGAAACAATCCACCACGTGCTTCTCATTGAACTGAAGCTTCCCTTGTTGTATCAGAGCTGACAATCACCAGAACAAACTAACTACCTACCTGCCAGTCTACCACTGCCCTGGGAAGCATCCTGGCACGGATAACCTCTAACAAACCTAAAGTCCGTCCGTCCCGTCACAACCACCAAACGGCTTTTTCTGTAACCTCATGTTCCATCTAATTTTCTTTTCTTCTCATGGACCCCTGGCGTTGAGCTTCTCTGACCCCTGCTGAGAAAGTTGTGTCCGCCGCAACCCTGAACAAGTCAATTCTCAGGATCGTCGTCCCCCCTCCCATATCGTTGTCCTCCACTATTATCAGCTATCACTATCAGCCAAGATCTGGCAGCTCAAGTCGATCATCTGGTGTCTCCTCTCAATCAATGCCAAGCTAGGTTGCAGGCAAGGTTATATGCTGTGCACCGTTTACAAACTAGAGCATCTTATGCTTCTCAGGTCGTCCTTTTACCGTGAGTAACCAAAATCTAAATCCATACCTACCTAGGTAGGTAGAGAACAATTCCCTCCGTGTGGGATGCCACAACCTCAGTTCCATCACCCGACATGCTCGCCCCGTTAGCGAATGCTAGGTAGCAACAACTGGGACCCATCTCTGCCCGGCCCCAGAACAGCATCCACCAAGCCAACATCATCCCAGCCGTGTCAATCTAATGAGACGGCTGACGGTGATTGATGTGGAGGCGCATGGCTCCTCGTCCAATTCGACATGATCAAGTGTCCCCGCCACGAATCATGATGATGATAATGGGGAGGGGCATCAAGTGTTCCCCTCACACTCCAGGTATAGCCATGATGGTATGCATCTTTTAGCTGCATTTCTCAGCAGTTGGTGCACTCATTCGTTGTTGTTCTGGTTTATAGGGCAGGGATAGTTTGGTCCAAATCACTCATGAACCCCCCCTCGTTGCAGATGTCAACACCAATTAACGGCCTGGATCTGTTTCGAGGATCTTATGTGGAGGACATGGCCAGCACATATACTCTTCTTCATGCCAAAGAAAGGCTCAGCAGTGCAACTAACAAGGCTTTCGCCCCAATGAGTCTCTATTACCCGGTTCCGCTTCATAGATTATCCTACACAGTAAGCCAGAAGCAGTCATTAACAGCTCATCTTAGACTAAGGAGATGTCTCTTTGCTCATATGTCTCTATGCTGTTATCTGAACGGGCAGTTTGAATCCAGTTGATCAAAGCTCTCGTCAACCCAGCCTTGAAGCACATGTCACAAGTTAACCGGACCCTTGGAATGTCCGTGTGTCTGGGGTTGAGTTGATAGAACGGACGGGTTGAGCTGTCTAGCCCAAGCACTTAGCTAGGTAGCGTAGCATCTACTTTTGACAGCATCTATTCCATGTGGTAACAGGAATGGACGAGTCCGCTGTAACGCATGAAATTGCGGCTTGTAACGTTAGGAAATTGCAAGCCGCTCTTTATTTCTTTTTCGGCCGGTTGCTACGTGAGCAGTATATCGCTGTTTTGTTCTCGTATCATCGGAATTTCCGCTGATATCTGGTGAACCCCACCTATTGCCCATCATAAGGGCCAGCTTCATGCCAAAAATCTACTCTGCAACACCAGCCTCTCTGAAACATTAATCACGCCTCACCATGACTCGTTGCCCGAAGGAAGCCGATCGTCTATCGCGGCGATAAAGAATATGTATGTAGGCGTACATAGGCCATACTTGGACACCATCTTGATCTTGGCCCTTGCTCATAAGACACGTCACATTTGGGTACATACCCTGAGTCCTCGTCACTGACTGATTGATACCAGGACGGGAACTGATAGTCATTTTTGCGTCATGTACCAACAAACGAAAGAGAGAGAGAGAGAGAGAGAGAGAGAGAAAGCCTTCCTGCGAATAGTCCAGAAGAGGATCCGAAAGAGAGAAGAGTAAACAAGAGACGTCATGCCAGGGTTGCTCCGCTTGAGCTCCTAATCTATCTCTGTCGCTAGCTCATAGTTGCAGTCGCAAATAAAACGCCGGTTCCTCGTCAACTTTGAATTCCCGTCCAGGGTCAGATCCTTCGAGTTGAATGATTGGCCTCGGCCAAGCTCTCCCTGGCCATCCCCCACCTAGTTCGTGCATCCAAAGCATGTGCTGGTAATGCTTCTGATTGGACTGTACGTCCCGGTTGATGGGAGGCTCCGGAGTCATGGAGCTCTCAGTTCCACTACGACCTGAACTTCCTGCGATTACCGGCAAGCTCTAACCCGGGGGCTATAACGCACTTACAACGTCAAAGAGGCTTTTAATCTTCGAAACTGCAACTATTTGATAGTCCTTGCTCACCGACTCGCCGTATTCGCTAAAATCTCGTTGCCCTTGGACGCTATCAGCATGAGTTACCACGCCGAGGACTTGGTAAAGCTGCAGCAGTATTCCGCTTGTGATATCTCGGACGCACTCCTCAAGTTAAAGGTTCCCGGGGCCGGCTTTGTTGCCGATCTGAACCTATACAGCTCTCCTGAAGGTGATGCAACATCGGTTACCGTTGCTCCAGTTTCAACAGTTCTCTTCGCCTCGAAGGGACAGAATATCCCACAAATACAAAAGAACATCCCTGAGGGAACCCATTGGGCCGATCTGACAGAACCGGGAACCATTGTGGTTCTCAAGCAACCCGATGGTCAAAAGAATGCTGTTTGTGGTGGGATCATGGCGGTTCGCATGAAAGTGTGCCAAGCCAAGGGCATTGTTGTAGCTGGGCGAGCCAGAGATATAGCGGAACTAAAGAGTACTTCCTTACCGGTGAGTGCCATTTACCCTGCTCTTGGAACAAGCTGAACTCGGAGGCACAATGCAGATTTGGGCTCGAGGGCTGTCCACCGTTGGGGTCGGTGGAGGGAGCGTGCCCTGGGCGATCCAGGTACCTCTCGACATTGATGGAACCCTCGTCTCTCCTGGCGACCTTGCATTTAGCGATCCAATCAATGGGGTGGTGGTCATTCCTCAGAACAAGGTTTCTGAGGTCCTCGAATTGCTGCCCAAGCTGACAGCCGCTGATGAAAAGGTTAAGGAGGACGTGCTCAAAGGTGCAACGGTTTTTGAGTCCTTCAAGCTTCATCGAAGCAATCTTTGAACAGCCTCCGTCATGATAAAGAATACAATACTACTGCCTTGGACCAAAGTTTCCAGGACAACAAGGGCACAGCGTACGGTGGCTGGCTGGCCCTGAGCGTCACATAAGCTGTACATCACGGGACCACGTGAGATCTACAAGGGGTCTGTGTCAAGTAACCCGAAGTACGGATGGATGGGTCAACAATGCAGTTTTTGTGTCATCAGTTCATTAACATGCCATCATCAAAGTAGGATCTCTACCATGACTTCCAAACAGCCAACAATCAACCTTAGCTCCAGACCAACAAGGAAATACATGCAAGAAACAAATGCTGGCACTTCAAGATTTGCCATTTCATCACAGCCACATGTCCTTCTCCTTACTCGGAGTGGATGCCTTATCCAGCCCAAAATCGAGCTTCGGCATCTCAAGCTTTGGCGCCGCCTCGACCGGTTTCTTTTGACCACCTCCAGTTTTCTTTGGTGAAGCCCGAGCGTCAGGGGGCGGCCCGTATCGCACATCCTTGACATCCCAACCATCCTCGGCCGCCGCTCCGACCCATGTCCGAAGCCCGTCATGCACGCTTCCATAGAACTTCTCTTTGCAGAGTCGTAGACTACCACCAAGGCATCGCTCCCATCCCGAAATTCGGAACTGTGCGCGTAGAGTGTTGCGCTCCTCTTGTGTCGGTGTGCAGGCCAAAATGGCGTTCATGAGATCGAGATGAGAAGCCAGGTAGTTGGTCGCATCCCATTCGACTCCGCCCACATATGGTGCTGCTGGGACCGGGGGGCGCTCCTGAGGGAAATGTCGAAGCATGTAACTGTACGGACCGGGGGCAGGGTCACACGTCGAGGGGCGGTCCGAAGGAAGGGATATAACGTTGACGTTGTGAAGGAAGATCCAGAACACTTCCTTAGTGACGCTAACAACCTCCTTGCTCCAAACGCGGTATGGCCTTTCTTGTCTCATCTCTAGGACAAATGGCAATGGGCGCTGATCCTCCTTTGGCTCGGGGTCTCTGAGGTGTGCGAGAATGCTCCGGGCTCTTGTGACCCGCTCGGCTGGTGCAGCAGACTCAATATACGTGAACAAGACAGATGTTATGATGTTACGAGTGGTGAACTCGCTGGGACCCTTCTTCTCTGGGTCGAAGAGCATGTGTAGGAGCTTGGGAAATAGATCGCTCTGGATCGTGTGAAGATATTGCATGGCGCGAGCTGTCGTCGACAGTGCCTTGAGACAGAGAAGATTCTCGTGCAGCAGTGCATCTTCATGTTCCTCCCTATCAATCGTTAGTTACGTTCGTAGGAACACATCTTGAATCCGACTTACCTCCATTCAACCTCCATGATGCGGTTGAGGAGACCCACGATCTCCTTCATGCCGCCTTGCTGAATGAAGTCCTCGATCCATGCCACTGTCTCGTTCCTGAGAAGCAGTCGTAGCTTGTGAACTTTGCCGACCTCGACAAGTTCTGGTTTTTGAACCTTTCTGAGATAGGCTACGTAATCGCCTGGGCCTTGGTTGAGCTTAATCTTGGAGAGGATTCCAGAGTTGGATGCAGAGCCGCTGGATCCAGGAGGCCCTTCGCTGACTACGCTGTCGGTGGACTTGCTTCTGAAATGGCGACCCAATGTCCCTTCGCCCTTCGACTTTTTGATGGGAGAGCCTGGCTCCTTTGATTCCTTTCTTCCTCGTGAGAGGGTGAAACTCTTGCCTCGTGATCGCTTCTGTTTCTCCTCATTTTGCATACCGGCTTCCATGACCAAGCCGCTGTTGGCGCTGTCTGTTGAGCATGATCTCTCTGTCCGAGAAGCCTGTGATTCCGCCCAGTCCTGGCGGATAAACTCCATCTTGATGGTGTTGCTCAGGTTCCTCATCTTGTACCTCTGGTTCTCTGGAATGTTTCGTCGGTCCAACATGGCTTCAAGGTGCTTGTCAATATCCTTAGGGTCAAGCACGGCCTCAGTCGGCTCAGGTACAACTGACGTTGACTTAGATCGGCTGTGGTTGAATGTAGTAAAGACGCTCAAGACCTTACCTCGACCGCTCTTACTCTTGGCCTCAGTCGAGTCTTTTGATCCCTTTCGGGAATCGTTAGAAGTGCGTGCCTTGGTTGGTGAGGGGGGTGGTTCCATTCTTCCCAGCATGGGATGGTATGATTTCGGTCGCTCCTTGACGGCGACTCGACTGCCGTTATAAAGATCCTGAGCACTTGGTGCCCGTGCTTCGTCCATACTACGGCGTGTGCTTTGGGCTGGTTCAATATTCGGTCGAGAGGCAAACTGAGAATAAATCGGTGTCGGTGCAGGGTCCGCTACAGGTTCTTCAGGAGTTCTGTTTTCCTTGTCCTTGGATGAATTGACATTGTCATCGGATCCGAACCTGCCCAAGTTTCGCAGCGTCTTGGGCTTGAGCAGACCAGCCAGGTTAGTTGTTGACTTTGGCCGTTTCGGTTTAGTGGGAGAGGGATCGCGAGATTTCGAGCCTTTGGTTTCTTTGCCGGGTGCTGTTATGATGGTGAAGTTGCCAAAGCTGCTCTTGGTCGGGGACTGTGATCGGCCTCGGTCCTGTCGCCGTGAGAAGCGTCCGGAGGACTCTTGCTGGTTGTATTGTAGCTCTGCCAGTGCTCCTGGATTGGAGTAGTTCTCAAAGGCCATGATCTTGGGCTGTATAGGAGAGACAGGGCCATCGAACGGGGCCTGGAACGAATGGGCATCGGTGGAAGCTTGACGACGATGCATGAAGCCCTCGAGGATGGAGGACTTGGGCCGTGGTCTTCGACCGGCGTCGAAGCTATTCACGTCGTTTGTATTCATGGTGTTGAGCCAGGATATCCGTGGTTATATGAGAGCTGCTAAGTAGCTTTCGTCACAACGATATCTGTAGAAATGAAGAGTTAAAAAGAAACTGGCAATGAACAAAACTAAGTCTCACGCCAACTGATGAGAATAAGAAGCCAACTAAGACTGCGAATTGGGCTACGCCATTGCAGAAAGAATAAAAGTAAGGTAAAGTTGAGAAGACAAGCTGGAGCTGGAGCTGGAACTGGAGCTAGCAAGAAAGCAGGTCGCTTAGGTAGCCAGAGCCAAGGCACTATAGACAAGCCGTTGACTGTTTATTGGGAAACGGCCGTTGACCGGGTGACGGGGGCCCTATCTTATCGCACCAGTGATGGCAGACGATGATGATGCACGATGGCAAAATAGGTCGTACAAGACTATATTTGCTTGCTTTCAGTAATAATAACAATGGACGAGCAATTGTTTTCTTTTCTTTTTCGCTCCTCCGAGCGTGGGAGCTTGGAAGGCGATTCGTTCGTGATCGAGTGATATTATCGCTTACAGCGTTGATTACCTAGCCAAGGACCAATTTCATTAGCTCAGGCTTTACAGGCTGAAAGATCCATAACTATTCAATAAGTACAAATGAATTTAAATTACAGTGAATACCTTACTCGGTTCTCATTTCGCTCCAATGCTATGTATACACTTTACTGAACATGTCAGTCGGTATCTATCACACTCATATCATGAGTACTCTTGAGGCCAAGGATCGCCATGACGGCTCAAAACATCAGCTGGGGACATCCTTGTTTGTTGTTTAGCTTGTATGAATTGCCGGGCTACACAAGCGGCCATAACATGGATCTTTCTCGCGTTCGTATTAAAGCCATGGTCATGAGCAAGGGTATGTCATCATGACCTCTTCCCAATGGTTGCTCAATAGCATTTTTAGTTGAAGAGGGAATATCGTTTCACATAATATCCCATGTTTAATAGCACAACAAGAAGGACGTTAGTGGCTTTGTGCCGGGATCAACATCGGGGAAGTCGATGCGGGGTACGGAGTAGTTTTTCTACCAGTAGATGCAATTGGACCAGCTTAACAAGACTCCATTCATACTATATGTAGGTAGGTTCAACATGGCCCCGAAAATAGTTAATAAACCGATTAATCAAATAGAGATTGTTTTGAAGACCAATTGAGATCAATTGCGTCTCATGAAATACAGAAAATCAGATGGATCTAGTACCATGAGAGCCATGTCATCATGAGTCTGGGCTGTTGATACAATTCAGGTGTCATGATGAGCGTCTAACAGGTTATATCATTTCAAGGGCTTTCGCCAGTGACTAAATAAATTTCGAAATGCTCATATTAACAAAAACCAACTACTCTACCCACTCATTATCATCGGTCCAATACCGAAATCATATCCGTTAACATCTGCCGCCGTAGACTACCGAAGCGGCCCCGTCCCCGGACTTAGACCCACGGCAACCTACTAACCAACTGTAACTGTCGGGTCTGTATTGAGCATGCATCATGGGTAGCTCAGTTCCGCGGGGTCCTCCACTATGCCCTGTAGGATAAATGTTTAAGCCTGTCTCTCCCCTCCATCGTCCATCATAGCGATTCAATCTTTTTTTTACGTGTGCTTTCTCCTCCAACAATAATCTCAGTACTGCTTCGTTGATTGTCGACTTGGTTCTACTGTGGACTCTAGCTTTGGCTTATATGCGACCTACACTCATCTCAAAGCTCCGAACAATACCTATCGCTGCCAAAATGCCTGTTCATCATCTTATGGTTGGTACCTGGACTCCTCCAGGTGCCATCTTCACTTTCGCCTTCGATGATGAAGCTCTTACACTTAAGCTTGTGAAAAGGACCGAGATTCCCAAGGATGAACCAATCTCATGGATGACCTTTAGTGTAAGCTCGCCTATGACTCTGCAAGATCTTAACTCACAATGTGTCCCAGCATGATCGCAAAGCTATTTACGGTGCTGCCATGAAGAAGTGGTCCAGCTTCGCCGTCGAATCACCAACCTCGATAACTCACCAAGTCTCTCACCCAATGGAGCACGATCGTAAGTCACATCTACCCAGTTCATATACTGAAAACTAAGCTCAACAGCCAATGCTTCTCTTGTCACCACAAACACCCGTGCCATCTTCCTTCTCGCAGCGAACAAGCCTCCTTATGCCGTTTACTGCAATCCTTTCTACGATCACGCTGGCCACGGCGCTGTCTTCACCACCGATTCCACTACAAAGGCTCTGAAGGAAAATGTCCAAAACTACCCTTACCAGCCTAATACGGGTATTCACGGAATGGTCTTTGATCCTGAGGAAGAGTACCTTTATTCTGCCGACCTCCGTGCCAACAAGATCTGGACCCATCGCCGTGTCAGCAAAGACGACCCTTCTCTTGAGCTGGTCGGTTCTGTCGATTGTTCTGATGCTCGAGACCACCCTCGCTGGGTGGCCATGCATCCTACTGGAAACTACCTCTACGCTCTTATGGAGAAGGGCAACCGAATCTGCGAGTACCTAATCGATCCCGCAACTCGCCTGCCCGTTTACACTCATAAGCACTACCCTCTGATCCCTCCAGGTATCCCCGATAGGTGGACACAGTACCGCGCTGATGTCTGCGCGCTTTCGTCTTCGGCCAAGTATCTCTTTGCCTCGTCTCGTGCCAACTCCTTCGACCTGACAGGTTATGTGGCTGCCTTCAAGCTCTCGGATACCGGCGCCATTGAGCGCCAGATCTGCCTGAATCCTACACCTACGAGTGGTGGACATAGTAATGCGGTTGCACCTTGCCCTTGGACAGATGAGTGGGTAGCGATCACAGATGATCAAGAAGGTTGGCTGGAGATCTACCGCTGGCAAGATGAGCACCTTGCCCGTGTTGCAAGGGTTAGAACGCCTGAGCCTGGCTTCGGCATGAACGCCATCTGGTATGACTGAAAGCACATCAGTATTGATGAATAGAAGAAGAATAAAGTTACAATGAGACAAAATTTGACGTCAAAAAATAGTATAGTTGCCATGATTTGGCTGCTGTCATCAATGCTGCAGAGGTGTATTAACTAAACCCTACCTCGTGTGCCCAACAGCAAATGCCCCTCTGTTGAGATTTGCCACTCCTAAGAAACAATTCCATCAAACCCTATTATTCATACCACTAAACACCCTAATGCCGACCATTTGTTTTATAGCCGTGGTCATCCTCATCGTCATCGATAGCTTCTTCGTGGTCTTCGGCTAATAAAGGTGTTCGTTCATGCCCCTGAGTCCGCGCCTGCGATTGTCCGTGAGTACTCGTGAAACCCATATGGGATGCAGCGCGCGGCTGGGCAGGTCTTGAGCCATCATTGGAGGGCGTATGGGTCGCGCCGAGACCTTGTTTGATTTTGAAGAGGCTGCGGGTATTGCTGCGGGGGTTCGCAGCTCGGTTAGCAGGCCCAAGACGAAGTTGAGACCTCATCTCATCAAGACTAGCCTTCACAACAACTGGGGTGCCTTCTATGCCACCATCAGAGGTCCGGCGCTTCATGTGAATAGCAGTCTTGGCAGCATTGTGGAATCCTCCTTCATAATTGCTGTGGAAAGAAGCAGTCTCGACATTGGGAGGATATTCCTCGGCGTGTTCTTCAACATCGACCAAAATAGAGTCGCCCGGGGCCTTCTTAGTGGCCATTGCGGCGGCTGCGGCAGCAGTTGCGTGAATTCGGCGGGCTCGGGGTGCGGGAGTAAGACGTCGGATAGCCTTGTGTACATCGACATAGACATCGGATTCATCAACAATTTCCCTGTCTGGTCAGTAATGCTCATCATATACGAGATTGTCTACTTACTCTCCAATCAATTCTTCAATCACGTCTTCAAGAGTAACGACACCTAGGGCACCATGGTCCGAGCCAGGAAATTCCGATACCAGTACCATGTGCGATTTACCCTCCTGGAAGAAGTTTATAATGTCCAGACAGCTGGTTTCAGGGCGAGTTTCGACAATTGCTCCGAGAGGCACATCGCGGACGGGAATTCTATCTTCAGGATCATAGGTGATGAGTGTCTTGACCAAAAGCATGCCAACAAAGTCCAAGTGATTCCCAGAACGATAAATAGGAATTCGCGAGTACCCGGAGGATAGAATATCATCCATGGTCTTTTCGTCGAGGATGTGGTCTTCAGCAAGCGTGTAAACATCGGAGATGGGCGTCATAACTTCAGCAACGGGCTTGTCCTTCAAGTCCAAAACGGCTGTGATAATCGTAACCTCGTCCTGGTTCAAACGCTCGGAAATCTCACCCAGAGACTTGTGTAGGGTGACTAGCGTCTTGAGTCCGCTCTTCTTGTACAAGGTGCCATGATCCTCGCCCAGAATCCAGTCGAGAAGCTTCGCAATAGGCCAAGAAACCGGAGCGGTCAGATACATGAGAAGAAGAACTGGGGTAGACATGTATCCGCCGATAGGAAGACCATACCGAACACAGATGGACTGGGGAACAATTTCACCAAAAATAACTGTTGCGGTTAGCAAAGTCTACCAGAGCTGTCATGTCTCACATACCGATGAGAACAGTACTGCCAACGACAGCGGCAACACCTCCCCCAAGAGTTCGGTCCAATACAACGGGAAGGGATTCGTTGACAATGACGTTGGATAGCAGCAGTGTGACCAGAACCCAATGCTTTCCTCGTTTTAACAATTTCAACACACGTTTCGCATTCTTAGACTGTGATTCCGCGGGGTCGCCCGATAAAACCTGGAGATAAATACTGTCTTGTCCCATCAAACTGGGTAGGTCAGCATGCGTCGCGCATCGCCAAGAGGGAAGGGAACTTGCGCAATTGTCAATCCAGCAAAAGCACCACCAAGAAGCACCAGAACCATTGAGGCAACAGCGAGGACCCAGAGGCTGGGTCCGCCCTCTTCGCCAGCGTCATGGTGGCCCTTGGTGTCAAGCGGAAAGGCAGAGACAGCCGTCAAGCTGGCACCAAAGACTCGGCCCATGCCAATGACAGCTAAGCGTATTGAGCCCATATTGTATCGTGCAGCGTTCGCCATTGTGACGGGATGTGTGTATCGTATATCGAGTGTGTGGGTATATGAGTTATCTCGTCACCGCAAGGCGAGGCGGGAAGACCGCAAATGTCGATTGTCGAAGGTCAGATTGAGATGAACGCGTTCAAGGCAGGCCAGGGTAATCAATTTCCGACGGATAGGCACAAGCGATCTTGGCAAAGCTTACACGATAATGACCGGAATGTGGCTGAGACAGGGGAGCTCGGGATCAAGATGAAGCTTGAGGAGATGCTGTCGAATGCTGTCGATAGGAATGTGAAGCTATTCGGACAATTGGAGTTTTTCTGCCTCGTATCGTCTCGTCAAAGATTCAACCTTTTCGCACCAAAGGCGAGCTTTGATGAAGAACAAGAACGGCGAGGCAAAAGAAGTGGGACGAAAGGGTTGGACTTAGCTCCCTTATCCTTGGATGATACGGGTCATGACGCAGAGCTGCCAGGGAGGAGAGAATGATTCTATTGGTGGAGGTGTCCACTAGACCAGGTCCAGATCCCGAATGCAGTAGACAAACCCCACTAAAACCTTGACGTTGCAGAAGCTGCAGAGTAAAACCGTTCGTTACGATGCCTTTAGTTTCCCAGCTAAAATCCGGATGAGGTCATGATCAAGACAATCAATTCATCCATTGTCAAGGAGAAGCAAGAAAACCGAGGGCCCCTATCCGTATAAATAATCATGATAAAAGTATATATTAAATGGCTTATTTATTGAGAGTTGATATTGGATAAGAGGCAATTAGAGTCTATTCTGCCTAGAAGGGCCAAAACCTAATGTGTTATTTTTACCGAGACGCCGGGATCTATCTGACCAAGTGGCAGAAGTTGAGGCGTAATCGATCAACCTATCCGTATAACTACTAAGGTAAATGATAAAATGGTTGGGTACCTACCTAAGTTTAGAATACACAAAGTAGACTTTCAGTTTTAGTCATTTAGCACCCTAGGCACCCAAGCTTAGGGCTAGAAATCTCTTGCTGGAGAGCATGTGATAATAGTCCCATGTGAAGGTTTATTTGGTCTTTTTGTTTAATACTTTAATACCTACGGAGTACTTCTAATAAGCCAGTACTCTTGGCCGTGATCGCGATTTCATTGCCATCCCTGAGCATGTTGAATGGTGTCCTCACGTCCTTCGACTAGCCGGCATCATGATCACAGCTTAACCAGTCCAACGTCAAGAACTCCTGGGGAGTTATTCAAGTCCTCCAAAACTTCACCACTCACTGGCCCGAGAACACCAAGAATCATCAATGCCTCGTTGCCTTTCGGGTCAGGCGGGGTATCGGCTCCCTTAGTAGCTTCGGGATCCAGACTGGCCACTTGCATGAACTTGATGTTAATCCCGTGTTTTCCGAGGACCATCCCAACTCCGCCAATCTTGCCAGGTTCATCGTAGTTGTGCAGTATAATTAAGGTTCCTTCCGGTGTGAAGACGCCATTGAACCTGTCCAGCTTAGAGATGAAGACTCGTTCGTCACTCGCATAACCTTCAATCACCTGCTCACTACCACTGCTACCAGCCTGGTATGAACGTAGTGTCACCAGGTTGGCATAAGTCGAAGGCGAATCGCCAGACCGAGTCTCGCTGATCACAATGCCTTTCTCTTTGGCTATGAGTGCTGCGTTGACCATATTGATGTGCGAGTCGCTGAACGTGGATACAAGACCTTTGACAAGAGCAGCAAACAGCGGCTTGGTATTGGCCATGCCAGCTAGGTCGCCGTGATATATGAGCTCAAATCGACGGCCCCCTATCATGCCTCCTTTACTGCGCACAAAGTGCTGCGTATAGAGACGGCCCATCTTTTCGACAAGCTGCACAGATGGTTGCAGCTTACGATACTCTTCCGGCATGATAATAGGGGCATTGACAGCGCTAGTCGGAAGTCCACCTTGAAGAATCTCGAGGACCTGCTTACAGACATCCATAGAAACATTCTCCTGTGCCTCGACCGTCGAAGCTCCCAGGTGAGGTGTTGCCACAACCTTGGGGTGTTGACTGAGCCGGGCTGCTGCTGAGTCTGGGGCCAGCGGCTCCGAAGACCAGACGTCAATGCCCGCTCCTGCGATCCATCCCTCATCAAGTGCTTTGGTCAAAGCCTCCTCGTTGTAAACACCACCACGTGCAACATTGAGCACACGAGCTGTCTTCTTCATCTTTTTAAACTCTGCCTCGCTAACCAAATCCAGCGTTGTGGCAAGTAGGGGCGTATGGATGGTCAGAAAGTCAACCACAGGGAGCAGGTCCTCCAACCCAGGAACCAACTCAACGCCTGTTTGACGAGCCATGTCGGTGCTTGCATAGGGGTCGACCGCCTTAACTGTCATACCGAGACCTATGGCCATGCGAGCAACATTCATTCCCACCTTGCCCAATCCGATGATACCGAGGGTCTTGCGCCCAACTTCAACTCCCACGAGCTTGCTTCGCTCCCAGCGGCCAGCCTTGACACTGCTGTCTGCCTGGCCCACATTACGAGCTGTTGAAAGGAGCAGCGCAATAGTGTGTTCTGCCGCTGCAAGGATGTTGCCTGAAGGAGAGTTCACAACAATAACGCCTTGGGCGCTTGCGGCAGGGACATCTATGTTGTCAACTCCAACACCAGCCCGAGCAACAACTCTCAGCTTTCGTCCGGCTTGGACGACTTCAGCCGTGACTTGCGTCTCGGAGCGAATAATCAGGCCATGGTAATTAGGGATCAAATTGATAAGCTCAGGGGCCGTTAAGCCATTACGGATGTCAACTTCAAAGTGAGGGGTGAGTAGAGCCAATCCATCTGGAGATACTTTCTCAGGTACGAGGATCTTAAGACGGTTTGAGTGGCCAGCAGACGGTGTGTCAAAAGTAGCTGAGGGGGACATGGTGAGTTGAGTATGTAATATTCTGAAGTAATTGCAAAGACGGTGTGCATCCTAGGAAACTCAAGTTCAAGTGAGAGAGCACAAGGCCTAGTATAAGTAAAAAGATCGGGATGACGTCCCCCCTCTTGTCTTTGTGCTCCTGTGAGACAAATAACCGCCACCTTTTGGCTACCCAATCCAATGAGCCCAGATCAGCCTTGATCACCGTTTCTCAAAGTAAAAGTCCTTAATAAGAACGGGCAGGTTGAGGTGCAGAAGTCTGTCCTCCCATGCAAGCACCCCACGGAGGCAGTGATCTCTGGCGCGGGGGTGGGTGGTTCATCTATCCAGCGATTGAAGTAGTGTGTGTGATCACGGTCAGAGTACTACGGCACGGTACAGGATATGACGGGGCACCAATAACCATCAATGTCCGTGGAGCTTGAAGCTTGAGCTTTGGTGTGGCACCTGTATCTCAGACTCAGCCTAAGCTGCAACCCCTCATTTCTCCATGTTCAACTACTGCAAGCCACGGCCCGTCGTGGGGTACATAACACAAGCATTCCAGTGCCACTACGAGAAACGACCCGTGTCTCCCGGGCAAAGGAGTCCAGTTGTATTGGATACGCTCACCTGTTACATAACGGGCGACAACACGGCAACCGCTCAACCTGGAATATAGTCTCAATGTTCACAAATGCCTGGATCGATACTACCGAATCGATTCTCTGTTTGAAGGGCGCTATTGAGTAATTGGCCTCCAATGGAAATGGGTATCAATGTAACTATCAAGGTACAAGATGGCTATTTGTACGATGAGCGCCTTAAGCTGTGGGGAAAACGACCGGAGATCAATTTCTTGCCCCACGCCTTTGGATTGCGCATCATTCGTTCTGCGCTATTATGCTAGCTATTATGCAGCCAAATTTGGGTAGATTTTATGCCTTGTTTCATGGCATCGTTTCTAAGTTTGATTTCTCAATCTTAAGATATGAGACTCTGTTGTTATAGGATATGAAAGTATGAACATCTAGAAGTTCTCCTTGCCAGAGAACTTCTCATTCTGTACAAGCTCAATCCAGTAGCCATCAGGATCCAGCAAGAACGCAACGTTCTTCATTCGGCCGTCTGTAAGCCTCTTCTTCCAGCTCACGTTCAAATCCTCGAATCGCTTGCAAGCCGCATCAATGTTGTCAACCGAAACGCCTAAACTTGTCAGCCTCATGCATGCTCCCCTATACAGGTAGTAACTTACAGATGTGGCCAAATCCCTGAGGCTGGCTGTTGCCGTCATGATAGTGGAAGTTCTCGTCCTTCTCAGTGCCATAGTTCCATGTCAATTCGAGAAGACCCTCCCGGTGGGTGATAGTATTCTCATCCTGGCCTTCGGGGAAAGGCTGATCGCCAGGGTAGCCAAGGAAGTAGAGGTTGAAGCCGGCCTCAGGGTTCTCGAGGGTGCGCAGTCGGGACATGCCAAGAACCTCCTGGTAGTATTTCAAGGACTTCTCGGCATCCTTGACACGGAGCATGGTGTGATTCTATATCGTTAGCTACATATTCTAGAAGATCGACAAGGATAGTGAACAAACCATAGTGTAAGTTGACACATCAGTCTCCTTCACATCTTCCGTCTGCTTGTAATCATTTCTGGCAACGACCTCGACCCAGTAGCCATCAGGGTCGAGTACAAAGGCGATGTTTCGCATGCGTCCATCTGTCAGCTTTTTCTGGAACTTGTAACCAGCATCCTCAATACGCTTGCAGGCGGCCTGGATGTTGTCGACGGCAATGCAGGTGTGGCCAAACCCACGGTTAGGCTCTTGATTACCATTGTTCACTTTGTACTCAGGATCATCCTCAGTGCCATAGTTGTGAGTCAAC
Source organism: Fusarium sacchari (assembly GCA_017165645.1). Taxonomy (NCBI): domain Eukaryota; kingdom Fungi; phylum Ascomycota; class Sordariomycetes; order Hypocreales; family Nectriaceae; genus Fusarium; species Fusarium sacchari. The sequence continues at coordinate 946,453 of JADANP010000002.1, forward strand.
TCGATGAGTCCTTGTCTGTCAAAAGTGCTCTTGTTGTGTGAAAGGGCATTAGGAGAGTCATAGCCGAAGAAGTAGAGGTCGAATTTGCTATCAGGGAACTCGAGCTTCTTAACAAGGCTCATGCCAAGGAATTCGTAGAATTTAGCTGCATTTGAGTCAATATTCGCACAGGTACTGAGTTTGTTCAGTTTAAGCTTAAGGTGACGGGAGGCTTGATGATCAGGGCTGTGGACATCAAGGTGTCTGACATACCGGAAGCCTTGGGGTCCTTGACTCGGATCCTTTTGTACCGAGTTAGCAACTACTTTCGTACCGAGGATGCATGAAGATCTGCACTTGCATTGAGTGGTTGAACTTGTAGTTCTTGGTATCTGTAGTTGAAGCCATGGTGACTAATCTGGATTGTCCAGCAGCAATAGCGGGTACAGGGATACGAGGAACTGTCTGTCTAGTAAGGAAGTTTTGGATGGATCTGATGCGTTGAGCGGCTCTTGCAAAGTTCATTGAGCTGTTGGTGCAGTATGAATTAAATCTGTGAGAAGTTATTGGATTTTATCATGATAGTTAGCCGAAACATTGTTGAGGTGAGGTAATGCCCCTCCATACCCCACTTCTAGTCTGACGTCAAAGCATTGATTGGATGGAAGCAGAGAGATCCCTACGAGTATTTCAACAACACTCACTAGGTAGGTACTCAGTCATCTACAATTACTTTTGTATCTAACTAAATCCAAAGATTTCTTTCGTTTCTCTTGTAGTCATGGATCATGAAAGACACACCATAAGTTCGAAACTGATCAACATGCTGTAGTGTAGGGTAGCTCGAAGGTATTCTCGGAATGACGATGTATATGTTCGGAACTGGATAAACTTGCTAACATAAGTATCTGTTACAAGTCCCTTGTAGGATAATCTGGCCTTGATCAAGCGGATATCTTCTTGTCCTAATATAGCGAAGGTCCATTGGCTATTGTCGTAAGTTCACAACTCGACCCTTCTCTCACTACTTGGTACGACGCAGGCTTCCATTTCAACAAGCGGTAGCAGAGTATTCATTTTCACACCATATACATGCCAATTAATACGTTACTAGGCCCCGGCTTGGTGACATAAAAGATCTGCTGATTCTGCAATGCGTATCTCCATTTGCTAAAGACACTGGCCTCTTGTATAAGCCTTACAAAATACACCCAGCTAACCTAGGCCAACTGCCGCACGCACGTGGTGATTGCTGCAGACTCGTACCTTGCCGCATGAACTCAAGATAAACTGTACATATTCTAAGCCAGGCTGTATAAGTACCCTGACTTGTGGGCTTTTTTAATTACAGCACAGTCATGCCCGTGGAAATAAAAATCACAGACTAATCATATCTATGTTGATGATGAGCAATTCAATGTTTCACTGTTGACGCTGGCCTTGCGGGGCCCTTCTCAGCCTAGAGCCGCCAGCAGTCTGTAGAACTAATTTAGCGGCGCTAGGCCGCCAAACCTAAAAGAGATGGATTCCATGGATTCTATTTACTCACCTCGAGGTTGCTGCAGTCAGTAACAGTAGCCACCCACTCATCGCAATACCTCGCGTTCTTTAACTTTACGCCCTCTCTTTACGGTTTCTTTCCCCAACCCTCACCACACCACAGCATGTAATGCCATGGTATTTTTATTCTCATCTCAGCTATTGCCCCTTGTTCAAAGTTACGTTCAAGGTTAGCAATAGTGACCGCCAGCTCGAAACCGCAAACCGTCCACCTGCAAAAGCAACAATTTGGCCATCATGGATCGATTTCGAAATACCGCGGGCGAATATGAGGACTCTGCCATCATGGGCGATTTGAAGGCTGTTGGATATCAGGAAGTTACTGGATTGCAGGAAACTCAGGCTCGGTCGCCCTTGACGAAAACGCGGTCCATGTCCGATGGAGGAGGAACCCCCTCTCGACTCTCTCCCTCACCACGCATCGTCGAGGCATCTCGACGGACCTCAAAAGACGACACTAGTATTCCGACTCCCCAGCCAGTGACGCCCCGACGCCCAAACTTCTCCAATCGTGGCTTTTCCATACAGATGCCGCCTCGAGAATTTACTCCACCAGCCGCGAACTCATACGTCAAACCCGCACCTTTATCACCTAAACTGGATCACTCCCAGATATACGCATCTCCTACCAATATACTTCCTCGTCGCTCCCGTGGTCTCGACTTCTCTCGCGCCGCTACCAGTCTACATCACTCGACTCTCGCCGAACAGTCTTCTCCCGACTCATCGCCCACCGCTGGTGGCCGGGCAATGAACATACCGAGCCGAAGAAGTCATTATGCAGGTCCAGAACAAACGTCGACTTCTCTGTGGTCCGTCATGGGCAATCAGGAAAAGATGCACATCAGCAGCTCGCTTGGGAGTCAGGCGATTGGCTCTGATTCGTCAAGTACTTCTGATGACGATGAGCTGATGGACGAGGACATGGACGAGACCTACGTTACAACTCCGCAGGTCCATAAGATTGGAACAATTCTCGGTCCCCAAGGGTCTGGTGGGACCTTTGGATCCCCTGCAATGAGCAGCCTCATGAGCTTCCAACAGCGACAAAGACCCCGCAAACAAGCCAAGAAGAAGGCTCGTGGGCCCTTGGGACTGGGTTTCAGTGGTGCATCTCTATCCAAATCACCACCAACTAATTCCTCTCGTGCTCGTCGCGAGAGCATCAGTTGGCAGGCTAATCAATTGCACATTTCCGGTGCAGATTCCGATGAGACACGAGCAATGGGCGATGTGGACGGGCTTGGAGATGGGCAGCGCAATGTCATTCGGAGGGTAGTAACAAGACGGGGAAATCTTTTGGCAAGTCACTTATATCAGATCAATACGAGCGCGCAGCTAATACGGTACAGCCCAAGACAAAAGGTTTTGCACGCATTCGTGCTGCGCTCATGGAAGAGAGCACTCCCGCTGAGTCTGAGTTTCGTCGAGAGGCAGAAGTTGTTAAACAAGTTCGTGATTGCGACATGGAGCTTGAGCCCAGGATCCCACAGCCGGCTTTGGAATCAACTCAATCAACAACAGCACCCTCTTCACCCAACTTGACACAGCAAGAAGGTCTGAACGATGTACCTGAGGACGATATCATGGGCGACATATCCATGGGTCTCTCCAGCAGTTTTAAGCAACATGCTATCAAGAATTCAAAAGGTAAGACGTTTTGGGACACCTTTTCTGAGTCAAGTAGCACTGGCGGCGCCAGAACCACACCGCCTCCTGCCGCTTTTCTTCCTCGAGGCTCATCCTCAGGTATCAGCGAAGACGTGGCGATGGACTCACCGTCAGTTGGTGGAGCTACTGTAAGTGCACCCTTGTCTGGCCAAAAGAAACAACAAACTAATGTCTCGGGCCCCGCAGAATGGCGGTACTCAACCACCAACTGCTGCAGAAATAACTCGAAGGATTAACAGTAAACGTCGCCGGGACGATGATTTTGATCCTGTTAGCTTCAAACGTCGAGCTGTCAGTCCTGGGATGAGCGTTCACAATTCACCAGTCATGCAGAGTCCACTCCAACGAGACGGTATGTCATGGGGTTCTCGTCCCGGTAGTAACGGCGGCGACAAGGCCGGCAGTAGTGCACCGAGCGAAGCCGGTAGCACACCAGGAAACCTATCTGGCAGTAGCTCTGCGGCAGGACGACTTAACAGCAAAGGCCGAGTTGGTTTCCAAGGAATGATTGATACTCACGACGGGATCATGCGTATGAGTATAGAGTAGCCTGTTTCTTTCTGTTGGGAATATTGGAGTGCCTCGAAGGATTCGAGTCTTTGCACCATGGAACCAAAAGCATATGGAGGCGTTATGAGCTATGGCGTTATTTAGGAATGGATTGGTATGGGGTTTTCAAGCATACAGTCTTTGGAAGCGGCTTTTATTTCCAATACCCTTATCCTGAGCAAAAATATTACGTATCATCAATGTCTTGATTATATAAATGCCGTCTCTGTAACAGGCAGCCCTTAACGCCTAAGAAGCCTTTCTCAGGTCACTCATTGATTATCCCTCATAAGAAATCCCAACGCCGTCTATGCCAATTCGCTTGTACCAAACATGATGCCATTACTCCACGCCAACACCCTCCTCTGGAACCGTCAGTGTGCCAAGTTTGTCATCAAGCCAACGAGCTAACTCAGTGGCATGACGGCGAAGGGCAGTTACTGCAGCGGCAGAGCCTGCGTTGCTCTCGAGACTAGCCGTTGTTTGTCCACCAGTGCTCAGAATACTGTCTGCTCCATCTGGACTGCCAACATGAGAGGATTCGCCAGCAGGAACATGGAGATCATGTACATTGGGCACACCATGCTCAGTGGCATCTGGGTTGGCGGGTCCGATGCAGACGAAGAGGAGACCGCACTTCAACCTACGGATCACGACAGTCCCGCTCGTAAGCTGAACTGTGACAGTAGCAGGCTTGATGCCACGCCCCTTGCCAGACTTATGTGAGTCGAGCTGCTGACTTTGTGATAATCGATCTGTCTCGTCTTCGAGGTCATCCTCTTCAGGCGGTGAGCTTCCGATCGGATCGGGTGTCCGAGAACCGGGTAGAGATGCAGCGAGGGCAGGTGCCGAGGTGGAGTGTATGGCCAGGAGTGATGCGGCAACGGTAGCATGTGTTCGAAGAGCGGCTACGGGATGAGGGCTTGCGTGCGCGAGAAGCTTTCCGTGAGGGCTTGTAAGAAGGAGCGTGGGAAGCTGGGGAGTTCGGTTCACGTTGAGGAACGCCGTAAGGCGCTTTGTGAGGAGAAGAGGAGGCGTAGGGTGGGAGATGGACATGGTGATTGAACGAACGATTGGCGATTGATAAGTTGGTAGCCTCGGGGGACTTTCCCGAACACAGAAATTGACGTGATTCTTCGATAGACAAGGGAAACAAGGTTTGATTATTATACAGAAACGAGAAAAGACCCGCTCGTTGCTTGGAAGAAAAGAAGAGTCAAGCCTTGATGCGTGTTGAGGTGGAATGGGGAAACGGCTCAGGTCCAGGCCAGGTTCAACTTGCTCAAGCCTTGTCGATGGCGGGGCCCGAAGGTGGAGAGCTTGTGACTGACTTTATCTGATTGGCTCTGTAAATTGACATGCAGTCGTGTAAGATCATTGGCTCTTTAATTCGAGGTCCAAGACAAAGAACACGATTATTGTGAGCCACCCAAAGAAATTATCTGGGTTTATAAGAGTAGTAATATTAAAAAAGAAAAGAAAATCACATATGGAGGTACTGTTAAGAGCCTGATACACTCATTTCTGCTCACTCTTGTGTGTAGCTCTCTGAAGCAGGTCATCCTCAACATCCACGTAGAGTCTTCCCTCCTCAGTCTCTTGCTTCCACTGTCCATATGCGAGCTCCACCATCTGCGCAACCTCTGCCATTCGAACCCAAGGTTCATTTCTCTGTGCAGGGTTATATCCCAGCATTACCATGACCATGGCACGCAATGGTTTGGTGTATCGAGCTCTTGCAAGGTACGAATGAATGTTGATGGTGAACTCGGAGCAATTATGCCAAGCTGGACAATCGGGCCACCCTGAGACCTCTTCCTCACACTCCGCCTGACTTACATGCTCACAGCCACCGAGAACACAGTCACATCCCTCTAGACAGCCACCGTCTTCGCAGAAGGTGACATGTGAACAACCGCATTCCTCACAGTAATAAGTTGGAGCCTGGCCAGTCATCATGGTGAAAACCGTCGCACCAATAGACCACATCTCATCCCCAAGGGTATAGGGCCGATCTCCCTACAGCATGTGAGCTAGTTGTAGATTATTGATCAGCACTGGGTACCAACCTCGTTCGGAATCGACGCTGGGGGGACACGAGAGTCAGATCGAGTATCCTCCAGCCGCCACATCCCCTCCTTTGTAGCTAATGCCATCCCATTCGAATCTGAGTGAATAGTGTCAGGATTGAATTGATCATCCACAAGGTGACATGTGACAGCTGCGTTGCTAAAATCGCCTAATTTGCATTGGCCATAGGTCTCATTGCCGCGAGGATGCTGAAGCCAGACATTCCTAGGCTCGATGCAACGATGCAGAATTGGGAACCAATCGGTGTTGACAGAAACCCATTCTCTGACCGCGTGATGACCAATTTGCTCGGGCCGGTAAATGAGTCGTTTCCCGTCATGGAGATAAGTCACTGCGCGAATCAAAGAACGCAGAACGTGCCAACAGAGTGATTCCGGCAGATAGAACTCAGGACTTGTGCAGGGATAATGACGGAACAGAGCACTGAGGTTGCCTGCATCACCAAAGTCCCAGACGAGCATCTGAACATTGTTTTCCGGGACAAGGTCAGATGTTTGTGACTTGTTGAAATGCCAATTCTCTATGACACCAACGATAGAAATGATATTTTCGTGGTTGAGGATCTGACGGATAGTGTAGGCTTGATTGTGCGTCGACAGAAGCGTGTTGAGAGCCTCAGCTTCCTGATGTGCCTTCGTGACATCGACAGTACCCTCAGGCTTCACTCCGAAGGGGCTGCTAGGACTGGCGAGATACTTCTCTCGTCGCGGGTCCCCTTTTCTCGTAACAATCCATACGTTCTTTTTGACCTGCTTGACGAGCTCAAATGTTGGTTTCTCAGCCTCTGTCTTGAGACTACCGAACATCTTGATATCAGGATTCGACGAGTATCTGGAAGTCAAGGTGATGGCAAAGACGGAGATGCTCACTCGAGACGAGAGAAAGATGTAGTAGATGAGATGGTCAAGATATTCCTAAGAGTAAATATTCCTCTTGTCATGCATGACCTCTGCCGCCGTCCCTGGGACGGGAACAGATAACAAAGAACCCAACTCCGCCACATATTGGACGAAGCCAATGAATGCCTCATTTCTTTGTTCAAGTGAATGCGATACTGTTAGCCCTATCCAAACAAAGAGATGTCTGATTTTGTCAGTCACTGATGTGAATAGCGGGGAGCAGCTCATAGTCTCATGTTTAGGACCATCCATTCGTTGCTCGCACGACCCTTTTAGAGTTGTTTCGAACAAAGAAAAGGTGTGATGGGAAAGTTTTATAACGTCATGGGTGCATTCTCAGCCCCCAATGGTCAACTGCCGTTGATTGCGTTATTTCGCAATCTTGAAGCAGCCAGCAGCCAGCAACCGGTAATTGTCATTGTGGCCATGGTTGTCACCGAGGCAGGTTGTGGTAGCTCTTGATTGACGAGGCATCTTGTCTCATCAACTCATGTGATGCCAGTGAGCGATTGTGAGTTTATGGTGTTCTACGGAGTACGGGAAATGAAGATTAACAAGCGGGTTTCCAAAATGCCCAAGACCCAAGATTGCGACCAAGTTAGCTCTGGACTTGGTGTGCAACAGTCTCGGTTCTTATGGCATGGATTGACGCGGGGGAGGCAACCCGACCACTATTAGCATGTTTCACCCATTCGAGTGACCCGAGAGAATTGGGGGATTTGTGGCGATGCAACCACGCTGAAACTCGAGAATTCGGGAGCACCGATCCAGGTTTCATTTGACAATGTGTTGTCGGTTCTGGTTACACGGCGTTGTTGTTATCCTGAATTACATATTACCGCTGGACACGGCGGCTAATCGCCCTGATTCGCTGTTAGTGTCTGGCTGGTCGCGCCCGTCTTCTTGGACCGTCAAGATTCCAGTTGGCGGTTGGAGGATAAAGAAAAACCAGCCACTGAAACAAGAGAAATGGGCGAACACCAGCGGCAACGCCCAGTCTTCTCCATCCAAGGCCCGACAGAGGCAATAGGCTCATAACCACTGAGTTCTTGTTGACAGTGGCCTTGTTCCGCGCCGCAGCCTCTCCACAGCCAATCATTGGTCGCGATCAACCCCTCAAGATAACGCTCCCAACGTTTGGCGTTTGGTACCTGCAGGCAATGGCGCCACTAAAGGCCAGGGTTCTCCTAGCGTTACACTTGCTGTAGATGCTGATCTCCGCTCCTTCCTGTTTGAAGTCAAGTCAATGCTGGATAATAATGCGATTTAACTACCTTAGCCCCGAGGCACTCTCCTCTCATTTGAAACATCCCTCCCATTTCCGCCGTGTCTCATTGTTCCAGACTCTCTTTCATTCATCTTCCAGCCTTCTATTGCTATTGTACAGTAATTGTTCACACTACAGCTTTGACGGCTCTTTTCTTGGCTTCAGTACGGAGTACAATCTCTTTTGTGTCGGTTTCGTCAATCTTTCATTCCATTGTCTCGAATCTCAAACAATATATCGTCATTCAACCACCGAGAACAGCCATCTTTATATGGCTATTGTTCTCTATTGAGCTCTTCATTTACCAATTTCACTCATCCCTTAAAGATACCTGCTGCAATATTTCTCTTGGACAACCGAATCAGCCTACCAACTGAAAGTATATACGACATTATCAACTGCAGGCAACTACAGCCATGTGTTCAACTTTACACTAAACCCTCACTTATCGCGCACCGGTTGCAGCACGAAATTATCACGATCGCTTATTTTCAGTATATTTTTCGACGTTCTTGCTTTTGTTTCTTTTGATAGCGGTGTATTCGGTCTTCGCTGGCGAAGGAACCCGATATTCTGTCACTCGACAACCTTTATACCCACCGACGACCTCTGTTTTCGAAATAGCTTCTTCAGACTCTCACAGTCCTCATCATGACTTGCTGCGGAAACCGAAAGAAGCAGGTTGTGGGGATTGCTGACCAGAAATGGGAATACATCAATCTCCGTGACTTTAAAAGCCGTGGATGCGGAACTGTACTCGCTTATATCTACCTGTGGCTTATGCTTCTCGTTTCAGTTGCTGTCTATGTTGTTGACAGTTTTACTGCCGTCAATCTACTCGTGTTCGATCGTTGGTCTTCAAAGATCGACCCTGCCATCTCTTTTGACGTCACGAAATGGATTTTCTCTATTTGCATCATTCTCTCATTCATCAACCTAGCTTACGAGGGTTTCCGCGCCTTTCGGGTTATCAGACGAGGCAATGTCGCGGAATCCTATCTTGACAGCTTAGCTGTTAGATGGGAATCCATTCGACTTGGTTCGCAAGGTTGGAAAAGATTCCTGGTCTTTGCTGAACTCACCAAAAGTAAGGAAGGCGCACAATATATTGCGCTTTTCACATACTTCAACTTTCAAGGTATGCTTACACGTTAACCTGTAAATTGCTCTTAACTAATTTCTATAGCCTGGATCCGAGTCATCATCTGCTCAGGCCCCCGTCAGGTCCTCAATGCTTTCACACTCAAATCAGTGTATGAGGCACAGTTGACTCCTACAGCTGACAATGTGGGCGACTCCATTACTGGATTCTTCGAGAAGATCAAGATCCTTGCCGAAGAAGATTATCAACAGGCACTTATCCTCTCCGGAATGTGTTTCACTCTGGTTATCTGGGTGTTTTCTGCGCTGTTCCTTCTCGCTGCCGTTCTGTTTTGGGTATTCTTTTTGTACCATTGGATTCCTGCAGCCGACGGTGGTCTTTCTGGATACTGCGAGCGGAAGGTCACCAAGGCGTTGATGAAGATCGTCACAAAGACGGTCAATAAAGCTCTAGCTAGGGAGGAGGCCAGCCGCTTCAAGGCTGAAATCAAGGCGGCCAAGAAGAATGGAGAGAAGCCTCACCTCGATCGAGCTGCCACTCTACCAACTTTGCCAGACGTTGGCCCAGTCACCAAAATGGATCACCCCCCTATGCTGAATCGAAACGACACCATGATGACACTGCCGCCTTACACTTCACGCCCCGGTACGCCAGGTGGTATGGACAACGCACCCCCAGCTTCAGAACGAACGTTACCATCTAGACAGGGCACTACGGCATCTATCGTGAGCTACGCATCACGAGCCACTTCTAGATCTGGAGGTGGTTATGGACGGATTGCATCTCCCGTGCCTGATGTGCCTCCCATTAACTACCAGGGATACTCCCGAACCCGATCTACCACTGACGGGAATGATAACTTTGGGCCTTATCCACCAAATCAAGTGGCAATGGACTCAATGGCAACTCTTCCTGGGCGATTTACCGAGAGTCCTGGTCCAATGAACTCTGACATGGCGCCTTTCTTCCCTCCCCCGACTCGCGCCCCCAGCGCTCGCCCTATGGATACCTTTTCACAGCCTATTGGTACATTTCCTTCGGCCCAGGCACCCCAATACCAAGCTTACAATCCGGGAGGTCGCATGAGCACTGCTTCATCTGTGAACTCTCAACAGGGCGGGGCCGCAATGCAACGGCCCTTTGGTCCTCCAGTACGAAGTGCCACAGGGCCAATGCCTTTTCGGGGACCTCCACAAAGGAACTTGACGAACCCAATGCCGCCTCGCGCAGCATCTGCAAGACCTGAAAGGGCTCCTCCCTATAATTATGACGTTGAATCTCAAAGACCAGGGGGTTGGTAAATGACCATATCAAATATATTGGATTATTAATGAATCACGAATCAATAATATCATGTCCATAGGTGGACTTTTTACATAAGAAGCCTGAGTTGAAGTGATAGATGACCATATTTGACATGTGGGAGGGAGTGGCGTTGCCATGCTGACTTGGGCGTTCTGATTACTTATTATTCGTGCTAATGTCGTGAGCAACCCTGCAGTGTCGTCAACCACGCCCTTAAAAGAGAAAAGTCCACGGCTGACAATTTGTCGATAGTAGGAAGTCAATCTTGGTTGCTGACATACACTGATGACAGAGAATTGACTAAGTCAGCGGTTTTATAGGGCGGCATGACCAAGCTATTTCTTCTGAGCATTCTCTTTCACAGTCTTGCACTAAGCTTACAATACGCATTTCAAAGTCATTTACTACAATTATACGGATCCCTTATCAAGAACAATATGCCCTCGGCGACATCAGAATGGCACGATGGCGAACTAGCCGTGCAAAAGCAACTCAAAGTCCCTACAAGGGGAAACCCAACGTTTCCAGGTTTAGCTCCCCAGTATGGCATGCGAGTGATGCAGTCGCCTTTGGTAGCCCTCGGAACGCTGGATAGCGAGGGTCGCCCATGGACGACAGTATGGGGCGGAGAACGGGGCTTTGCAAGGCCAGTAGCTGAAGGCGTACTGGCCTTCAACAGCTCAGTTGATGCTAGCCATGACCCTGTCTTTAGAGCTCTGTGGGACGGGATTGATGATGAGGGGGTGAAACAAGGCGCCATTAACAGGCCAAACGGAGGCGAAGGAAAGGGAATGGCAGGATTGTCTATCGACCTGGAGACCAGAGATCGCGTGAAGCTGGTAGGAAACATGATTGCTGGTGCCACAGTCGAGGGAGGCAAAGCAGTACAGATGGCCATGGCTGTAACCGAGAGTCTGGGCAACTGTCCGAAATATCTCAACAAGAAGGATATTGTGCTCAATGAGATGGCACCAGAGCTTGTATCAGACAAGCTGCCCCTGTCACAAGAAGCTCTAGATCTGGTTGCAGCGGCAGACATGTTCTTCTTGTCGAGCACAAATGGGGTCACAATGGATACAAATCATCGCGGGGGAAGTCCTGGATTCATGAGGATCATCAAGAACGAAGACGATGGGTTGGAACTGATATATCCAGAGTGTGAGTTTGATATTTCTATATTTTGAACAACGCTAATGAAGTATCAGTCTCCGGCAATAGACTGTACCAAACACTCGGCAACTTCAGAGTGAATCCACTGGTTGGCATCGCTATTCCAGACTACAACACAGCCAACGTGCTTTACGCCACAGGCAGCGCATCGATACTTGTTGGCGATGAGGCTTCTTCATATCTTGCAAGAACAAAACTTGCGGTCAAGATCTCAATTACTGCCGCAAAGTTCGTCAAGTCGGGATTGCCTTTCCGAGGTGCACTGGGCGAGTACTCGCCTTACAACCCTCCTGTCCGTCACTTGCTCTCAGAACATGATGCACATATTGCCGAGGCCTCATCTAATGGTATTATGGCAAGCTTGACTAAGCGTGAAGTGCTTACGCCGTCCATTGATCGATACACCTTTGAGCTCTCTTCGACAAAGCCTATCAATGCATGGCATGCAGGACAGTATATCACCTTGGATTTTGAGCAGGAAGTGTCGAATGGCTACAGTCATATGGCCGATCACGATCCCCAAAGTATCAACGATGACTATGTCAGAACGTTTACTGTGTCAAGCCCACCAGAGAACAATAAAGAGGTACAAATCACAACGAGGAAACATGGTCCGGTAACAAACTTCCTTAGAAAGCACAACCCTCGTGTGCCTTTGGAAATACCAGTGATTGGCTTTGGCGGCGAAGAGGGTTTCCGCATCCCTTTGGAACCGAATGGCCCTCAGTCTGTCTTTATCGCCGCTGGTGTTGGAATTACGCCTGTGCTTGCACAAGCACCAGCTGTACTTCAACACAAAGCTCCATTTGCCCTGCTTTGGACTTTACGCCACGAGGACCTACCACTCGCGAGTGACACGTTCTTAAGAACTCCAGGGCTGTCAAATGTGACTACACTCTTTCTCACTGGTCAGCCGGACAAGGAGGACTTATTGGAAGACGCCGGGCGGGCTGGGGTACGGGTGGTAAAGCGACGAATAGGCGCTGATGATGTCGAGAGGTTCAAGGGCCAAAACGCACGTTTCTTTCTGTGCACAGCACCAGCTCTACTGGCTGCTCTGGAAGGCTGGTTGCTGGGAGAGAAGGTTGTCTGGGAGGACTTTGGATATTAAGGACTGTAGCACACAAATTGAAGTACTTTCCTGCTTCCCTGGGAACATGTCTCAGACCTCGGCCCGCCGGAGGTTCATGTTAGCTTACGGCGGTGCAAAGGATAGTTGAAGAAGTATCGTAGGGTCAAACCCCATGTTCCCTGAAGTTTGCCTCTAACTTAGTTGCGGGGAGCGTTCCACTGCCGAGTTAGTCAAGTCTGGGGTTGAGGAGAAGAGCTGGGCTTCTTGGATTGGATTTGACCTCCATCAGCCTCTCGCCGAGAGCAGATGTAAACCTAGCAAAGCAGATCAACGCCGCGTATGTCGAATCATCAAATGAAAGAAAAACTGGGATGTCCTACGAAAATCTCTTGAATCGAGAATAAATTGCTAAAGGCTACCTCTGTAGTCATCTCATCTAATGAACTCGTTTCCCCGCAAACATGTTCAGGAATCGGGAGTTACGCTTTGTCCCACACCCGATGCGGATCCGCACTTGGGTTCACTGTATATGGCGGAGAGACTTATAAATCTAATACTATTATTAAGCTCAAGTGGAAGATTTGGCTTTTCCTTGATCTGGCTAACAGTGGATGAAGGTCTTGGGGTCTGAAAAGGCGCGAGAGATATCCTTTGTTGGTTTCGTCCACTTGAGCATAAAGTAAGGCCAAGTCTCTCACTTAATGAAAAAATGCCCCTAACTGTAGAACTTTGCGGCCTCTTATGTGTGAGAAAACTCGGGTTGTAATAGGTTGTCACGGTGTCTTTCATCTTTTCTCACATACTGTAACTAGGAGGGTTCTCATAATTTTCAGAAACGCCACCACGAACCAAGAGAGTCTGAAGGTGAAAACTTCTACTATGTATGAATTGCCCCAATTGTTGACCCCTGGTGGATAGCAATGGTCCCGAAGTCGCTCAAAGCGGTTCTTGTTGACATCCATACCAGTATCCTCCCAGAAACAGCAGGCTTCAAGTCACTGCCCTGTCCCTCGACTATGTCCATACGAATGGCTATTTCCCAAAGAACCGCAAGATATTTCTGTTTCCTCGGATAAAATATTGACGGTGATGACACCGAGTTTCCGAGGATTTGCAAGCTGGTCCGCTGTCGGCGCAAGGAAATGCGAATCCGGACCCCCATCACTCGCTCACCTAAAGTAAAACGGACAGGCTAAAATGAATCCATCGCAGCACTATCGTGGCAGAAGGGGCTTCATCAAGCCGGGGGCATAGTGGACCTCTTTCGACTCCCTCCAAAAGTATCAATTGGTCCGCTAAGTAGCTCAGAGACATGTGCGTTTTCTCGGCGTCTGACTAGTATCGAGGCGAGCTGTCGTTTGAAACCGTCTGGCCAAAAGAGAAAATACCTGGTGTTAATACGAATTCTTGGCGTGGAATATTCTTGTCTGTGACTTTGGATAGTTAGTTCAGCTACGGATTCAAAGAAAAGATCGAGCTCAAGTGAGGACTTGGCTGAGGGCATAGGAGGTCCATTTTGACACTACAGCTTCTATCGGCTCCCTTGAGAATGAGACTGGTGGTTCGATAGCAGTCAAAATAGCAGAAAACTACCTAGTTAATGTCGTAGAGGTTTCTCCTACTTCTCCGCCGAGGGCACGATATGTACGTAAATTAACCATATTCTTAGGAGACCATGATCTGATTTTCCCTATAAAGTCACAGCATGCAAATTGGATGTGCTAAATTTGAGAAACGGTGCATTTTTGAATCACGAGTCAAAAGCACAACACCGTTGAGAATGGTGGAGCAAGCTCGTTTGGAACTCCAAGCACATCCATGTTTATATGCCCCAGGGATGAGCGTGGAGTCAACTGCAGCAACAAGAGCTTTGACTATATAACAAGTTGCTGTTTGAGAGATTTAATGGATAATAATCTCAATGCTGATCGTGGCGGGCGGCTCAAGACACCGCCGGCTCAACTTACTAAACATCACACAGTTATGCCAATCATTTATGTAATTGTCAATCGAGAAACCTTCAGCGTAGGAGTTCTGACAATCAAAGATAGCTAGAGTCACCCCGCATTTCCTGACAGGGATTGAAGAAAGTGATTGTCGTCGGTATGCAATCTGATTGATTCATGGTGCTTACAAAGACATCTTCGTGGCAGAGCAATGAAGTCAGACTGGAAGACAGGCCAATCTCTGAGAATGGCAAATTCCGTCAGTTGCAAACGGAGCAGATCATCATAGCCTGCCGAGATATCTTGCTTTGAGTTTGTTGCGGAAGCTAGGTATGATTTGTAGCTGTACGGTTAATAGCCATTTACCTATGTAGAAAGCTATCGGCATGCAGCACAGCTTCAGAGAGTTCAATGAGCTTCGGTTTTAAGACAGACCAATAAGGCCGACAATGGAACTTTGCAGGGAACCTATTGGTGCTACCGTAGAGCTTAGGTTCATGCTGCCGCTGCTGCTGATGTCCCTCTCGAGCCGGCTTGGTGGAGTGGCTCAGATCGCCGTCGTCATACCCCGCCACTAAGAGTTAGGACGTGAATGATTTAGTGAGTGATCAAGACTTCCTTTGAAGCGAAACAAGGCCAAGCATGGGTGAACATTACAGAGAGAGAAAACCTCGAGGAGTTCGATGGTAAGGGAATCGTGACACTAATGGAGGTTCCCAGTGTTGTATGTCGATTATGGGAATTGGGAACGAGCCAATGGGGGAAACAAACCATGGATTCCAGGAGTCACCAGGTGTAAAATCTTCAACAGCCAAAGCAAAACAAATGCAACACAACAAAAACAGTGGCTTTGTTCTGTTGCACTCCTCCGCTGAGGTCGATGGCGTGCGAATGGTGCGTCAAAGGCCTGGACTTTCGTATTTTGTGGGTGCTTGTGCGTTCAGTGTGTACCTCCCGTCGCATGGGGGTTCAGTTGAGTTACTGGCACGCACCTGGAGGCTTAGTAGGTAGGTACCTACTCCGTACCTATCCAAAGATTGGTGACTGGGGTGTTCGAATGGCTTCGGATTCTTTAGCAGGCCTGAATCTGACCTACCACAACGCTCAGCACAGGAGTCTATTCCCTCTGTAGTCCCACAATTTCCCTTGCTAAGGCAATGGATCTCGGCGCACGCGCAGTCCAGCACTTGCCCACCATCCATCTTTAGCCTACCTATGCCTATGCCTGCCTGCCCTGCCTGGAGGAGATTTGAATCCAATTCTCGCAGAAAGGGCCGTAAGGAAAACCTTCTTTCTTCTCTTTCTTTAACTTCCCTCTTCCATCTTCTTCTCTATTCACGCCGCCCAGACGAACACTCTCACTCATTCACTTACACGACCCCTCTCTATACGCCAACAGCCTCAACCCAGTAAGCGATAATACCTGCGAAACTCTTACTGTATCATCATAATACGTGCGATACTTGCTGATTTCGGAATCCCCGCCATCGCCGCCCGCCTATCCATTTCGCCAGACTTGCGCAGTATTAAGTCAACAACAATCGCAAAGTTGCCACATCTCTATTTCGACCGTCGCCTGATAATCCCGACGACTTCATTCATCGCAACTGGTCGAATCTGCTCATTTTCAACCAGTCGGTCGTAATTCGGTCTCTGCACCGATACTGCCGTGCCCCTCGCTTCCGTTCGCCGTCAACTACCGGCGCCGGCCGCTGTTGCTCATCGGATCGCGAAACCCCTCGTTCCGCTCAACCCGCCACTCTCATCTCAGAAACCGATTTCAACTACACAGCAATAGTTGAAATGGCTTGCGACTATCAATACGTTAAGGAGCACACGAGGGAGGATTACGTCTTTCCCTCGCACCGCTTCCAGCGATCCTGCCCTCCAGACAAAACTCCGCTATGTCTCGTCGCTTGCGGCTCTTTCAGCCCAATCACGTATCTCCAGTAAGCTTACCCCAACGATTCTGGCTCTTGTGGCAGATGATCCGATCAAAGTCGATGCTGTCGATAATTGGACAATCATGGAATTTGTAAATATTTGGAACAACATTCGCTAACTTTTGAGCAGCCTTCGCATGTTCCCCATGGCTCGGGATCATGCTCACAATGAGAGTAGGTTGCGCGCTCATTGCTTCTGAAGCCTCGCTGACATTATCAGATTTCGAAGTTGTTGCAGGTTTTTTGAGTCCTGGTAAGTGAAAATCCTACCTTATGAAATATACCTGAACTAACCAAATATCAGTCAGCGATGCATACAAAAAGAAGGGCCTTGCTCCTGCTCATCATCGGATCGAGATGTGTAGGCTTGCGACCGAAAACAGCTCTAAGTGGCTAATGGTCGACCCCTGGGAAGCTGAGAGCCCTACTTACATCCCAACTGCCAAAGTGCTTGATCACTTTGACTATGAGATCAATGAGGTCATGGGCGGTGTTGAATGCACTGACGGAACTCGAAAGCGCTGCCGCATTGTGCTTCTTGCTGGCCTCGATCTAATCCAGACCATGTCGACTCCTGGTGTGTGGGATGAGCGTGACCTTGACCACATCCTGGGCAACTATGGCGTTTTTGCTTTAGAGCGTACGGGAACTGAAATTGATTCAACATTGGCAAACCTGAAGCAATGGGAGAAGAATATTCACATAATTCGTCAGGTATGTTGCTAAATCATGGTGTCGGTATTGTGATACTAACGATAGCACAGGTCGTTACCAATGACATCAGTAGCACCAAGATTCGCCTATTACTCAAGCGTAACATGTCGATTGACTACTTGATTCCTGATCTTGTAGTGAGCTACATTTTCGAGAATAATCTTTATCGCGATCTCGATATGCCTGACTCGAAGGGCAAGGAGAACGCCATCACGAATGGGCCCAATGCCGGCACCAGCACTGGTTGATTGTCTCCGTCATTACGGTAAACGATAGAACCAGCACCCCACCCAGACACCGGCCCTGATACAGCTGCCGAGCTCTGTGCATGGTAACCGTGTCATTGAGAGCTCACGACATAAAGACCAGAGCCCTGGCTGTGAACGAGAACAGCTTCTGATCTGATGCTTGAGTCGTTGCGATTTTCAGGGTCAAAGGATCAATGTTAGTCATCGCAATGGACCACAAGGATTGAGTTGTCCTAAATGCGTCGAGTGTGGAATACAGAAGGCGTGGTGATGAGGAGGTGGACTTTTCACTTTCCTTAATGACAGGACGTCGCTCTTGACGCAACCTGCTTTGTATTAGCGGTTGGATAGAGCGCACTTTTGAGCGGAGATATTTCCATCAATTGAGGCATACAAAGACGGGGCATCCCGCTATCTCGCGCCCAATCTGTCACTATCCATGCCTAGCAACTCGCCGGGTTCGTCGGAGGTCTCCGACTATTGATATGCACGTGTCCTAGAGATTGAGGACAAATTGTAGGTCTTTAATTGGAGTTACCTCGGCCCGCTTCGATAGTCTTGTTTTGTTGCCTTTGTTTAAAAAGAGCCTTAAGTTTAAGCTTGTTGGCAGGCAAGCCATGATTTTATAGAGAACCAGTCAGGTAGCCGACATATGGAGTTTTAACTGGATAGATACCAGTTCACACCATTGGGACCAATGGTCCAATTAATTGTTTTTCAATGGCTGTGGCCTGAAACCTGAGTGATTTCGATTGGACGAATAATAAATCAACTGCCGCAATTCTTATGAGCTGCCAAGTCTTCCGTCCGTTGAAGGACGGAAGATAACTCCCTGAGACAATATCTCCGGCTCCTTCTTTCTCTGGCAAGATTGCACGAGGACAAAGCCAGCCAATGAGTGTTTCCAATCTGTTGATGATTTACAGGGGCCAAGACGAAAGAGCAACAAGGCCTCCAAAGCTACAAAAGGGACCTGCAAAAAAGGGCAAAGCGTGAACCCCCCCGCGGTCGCGCAGCCGACGCTGACTGGCCACCTCCGATTTGGCGCATAGATAAACGTGCAAGATCGATAGGGCATTTGGAGGCTTGGCGGCGATACTGGACGGTTATGGCCATGGCAAAATATAGGGATAGACCTTTTGCCAAGGGGAGAGAACTCAGTGCGGAATCGATTTCGGTGACCTTTTGGGTCTTTTGCGCCGGGGCCAAATTGGAGTAGATCCAGGATAGGTAGGTAACCCAAGTCTCGAAGGCTATCGTGAATACAAATAGCTGAGGATGGCCCTGTCGATCATTTTTTGAGAGCAGGGCAGTTCAAGTGTTTCTCAACTCATCCTCGTCATGAAGCTTCAATTCCTCGTCTCTTCCCTCATCAGCCCTCTGGCTGCGGCGTTGACTATTGCTGAGATCAATGGCAACAGCTATCTCTCTTCCTACGCCGGCAAGAAGGTTACTGGTGTAGAGGGCCTCGTCACAGCTGTTGGCAGCTCTGGCTTTTATCTGCGATCAACTACGCCTGATCGTAACTCAGCTACTTCCGAGGGACTGTACATCTTTGGCAAGTCGGCTGTAAGCAGCGTCTCCGTGGGAGATGTCGTCACACTTGATGGTCTCGTTGAGGAGTACAGGTGAGTTTCGTCAACCCAAGCATTAGGCCATTGCTAACATAGTCAGGTCCAACAAAGACTATATCTATCTCACCGAAATCTCTTCTCCCAAGAACATTGTTGTAAAGTCATCTGACAACAAATTCAAGCCCAAGGTTATTGGCAAGGACACCGGTAACCCTCCTGGAAAGCAATTCTCCAAGCTTGATGACGGCAATGTGTTTGCTGTTCCTAACAACGAGTCTCTCATCTCGGTGTCCAATCCTAAGCTGCAGCCTAACACATACGGTCTTGACTTTTGGGAGAGCCTTGTTGGTGAGCTTGTCACTGTCCCTAAGGCGTTTGCTCTCAGCCGACCCAACAGCTTTGGCGATTTCTGGGTCAGGGGCAACTGGAAGGTTTCTGGTCTGAACAAGCATGGTGGTCTTACCATGGTCGGCAGCGGTATGCTTAGCCTCAATCCGAAGTGCTTCCTTGGCTAACGATCTAGACGCTAACCCTGAGGCCATCATCATCGGCTCACCTCTCGATGGCACCAAGAACCCTAGTGACACCAAGCTCGGCGACTATGTTGGTGACATCACTGGCGTGGTCTCCTACGCCTTTGGCTTCTATCGCATTCTTCCCCTGACTGCCACTAAGGTCAGCAAGCCTTCCAACGCTGAACACCCTGCCGTCAGCTTCACCAGCAAGGGATCTTGCAAGGGCATCACAGTTGCGGACTATAACACCGAGAACCTCAACCCTGCATCTGCTCACTTGCCTCTCGTCATCAAGCAGATCGTGGAGAAGCTGCGAACACCTGACCTGCTTTTCCTCCAGGAAGTCCAGGACAACAGTGGCGCCACCAATGATGGTGTTGTTTCCGCCAACCAGACTCTCGCAGCTCTGGCCGATGGTATTGAGGAGTCCAGCGGTGTTGTTTACGAGTGGGCCGAGGTCGAGCCTGACAACAACGAGGATGGTGGTCAGCCCGGTGGCAACATTCGCCAAGCCTATCTCTACCGTCCTGATAGAGTTGAGCTCGTCAAGCCCAATCAAGGCGGCCCTAACGACGTTAACGCCGTTGTCGATGGTCCCTCGCTCAAGTACAACCCTGGACGAATTGACCCTGCCAACCCTGCCTGGGATGACAGCCGCAAACCTCTCGTGGCTGAGTGGAAGCCTGTCAAGGGTACAAAGAAGTCTTTCTTTACTGTCAATGTCCACTTTGGCAGTAAGGGTGGCTCGACTTCCCTACACGGCGATGCTCGCACTCCTGTGAACAAGGGTGTCGAGAAACGCACCAAGCAATCCGAAATTACTGCTGTAAGTATGAATCCCATTATGCATGAAACCCAGCTGACAACTTGTCAGAACTTTGTTGCAGAGATCCTCAAGAAGGACAAAAAGGCTCATGTCATTGTCGCCGGTGACTTTAACGAATTTGCCGCCGTTGAACCCCTCCAGACTTTCGTCAAGACATCCGGTCTTGTTGATGTTGATGAGGCTGCCAAGATCCCTGAGACAGAGCGATACACATATCTCTTTGACAGCAATTGCCAGGCGCTGGATCATATGTTTATCAGCAAGGAGTTGCGCAGGAGCATCAAGTATGAGCATCTGCATATCAACACTTGGCAGAACACGGCTGGTGAGGTCAGCGATCACGACCCTAGCGTTGCTATGTTTGATCTGTGTTAGATGAAATGATAAAGCATATGATTATATAAATAGGCAATTCGGTCCGCTTGCGTCATCCCTAACTAAGCATAGATTCAACCAAATGGCTGTATAATAACCCTTGGTTTTGACTAGTCCTCGCTACTGTCTTCGTGATCGTTAGGTTCTTCTTCTCCTTCATCCTCATCTTCGTCACTATCATCATCTTGGCCAGGATCCGGCATAACGATACTATTCAAAAATGAAACCTAAGCTTGTCAGCTTGTTCAGCAATGACATTGACACATAGGTAACTTACATATCCAACCATAGGGCGTATGATCTCGCTGATCTTCTCCTGGGCATCATCCTGGTAGAAGATATTGTCGTCTATCTGTGTTCCAACAGTAAAGTTCCTCAACTTCAACAGCGCAATATCACGATGTTCTGCCGTGAAGCCTTTTGGCTTAGTTTTAAGTGCATTCTCCTTGTTCTTTTCCGCAAAAGCAAGTAGCGCGGCGTTAGGATCGGATTTGTTGGCAGCTTTTGGTAAGAACGTGCGCTTAAAGGCCTCATCGTTGAGTGCACGGCGCCATCGATTTGGTCGTTCGTCAATGCTTGCGCGGAGTTTCTGCATTTGGTCGCCACTGGGACACCATAACCCACCACCGATGAAAGACCTTTTTGGCTCACAGTGGATATAGTAACAGGCGTACGGACCTTTGCGACCAGTTCGAGACCACGCAGCGGAGAAGTGAGGCTATTACTTTAGCTTTTCCTACTGTACTTTGGATCAATTGGGTTCGTACCTTGTATGGTGTAGGATCTTTACTGAAGCGAATGTCTCTATGGATTCGAAAAATGACGTCTTTAATGGGAAGCTCGGGAATCGTTTCATCGGCTGCCATAACGGTTTCGGATGCGCACTCAACAAAGGAGTTCCAATCCTTCAACGCGCGACGATATTCTCCATCATGCGCTGTACGTGTCAGTAATGATTTAGCAATGAGTGAAGGTCGGCTTCTTACACTTCAACCAAGGTCTCTGGTTGTGGGCTTTGAGGTCTCGCAAGAACAATATGGTGTTCTTGTGTAATTTGAAATCTTCATATTCTACACCATCTGTGTCTCTCAACTTCTCCAATGGAATGATAGTAACTTTTGGGGGCGCATCCTCGTCATCCTCCTCGTCATCATCCTCCTCCTCCTCTTCTGGTTCCTGCGCTAGCTCATCTTCGTAGGGCTCTTCGGATTCTTCCTTTTTGGGCTGCTTCTTTGGCGGTCTCCCACGCTTCTTTGGCGGTGGTACATCACTTTCTTCTGTATCCTCACTGCCTTCGAAGTATTGACTTTTAGTGGTGGAAACCCTCCTCGAGCTTCGCCGACTGCTAGTGATTTCCTCTACAGGACGTTTCCGAGGTGGCATGTTGCAAAATGCTGTGGTTTTGGCAACGAAGGGGTTGAATGCTAGAAAGTGCCACTAGTGGTGTCAGTAGATACTCTTGAACAGAGAAAGGAACGCCATGTCGTCATTCGCATTGTCGCGCCTGCCGACGCGCTTCGAGACGCGAGCTCACGTGAGTCGATGGAGAGTCACGTGTCAATAGTAGGATGCGTCCGTCCATGTACTCGTTCGTTCGCGTTCCCTCATGTCGACGACCAAGGAACCACGCTTGAAAGCACAGATACATATTATTCATGTCTCTGCCAATGCAAATCATATGGAACTTCAGAAAACAGGCAATTTTTCAATTCAGACGCTATATCAATCAAATATCGTCTTCGTTTTCGCCCTAATGAATGACCTCGGCTATTATATCGTATAAGGCATAATTCATCGAGTTTCCTTGAACCAAATGACGAGTCAGCTCAACGACAAGTTTGGCTTCTGTTATATCCAGGCCCTGCTTCAGTGCACCCAAATCACTCAATCTCCCCCTGGTCCACTGATCGCCCCAAGTCGGTCCTTGCATGCAAACAGTTTCTCCAGAAAGCTGATATCTCCAAGTTTCTCAATAAGCCACATGTCGGTTTCCTTGTGGTTGTCCTGTTCCTCTGGTTTGGCGGTCATTTCGATCAGGATCGCACAAAGGCGGGCTGCGGCCTTGAGGCGCTCCCAGCACTGGCTCTCCATGGCAACCTCTTCCTCTGGTAGGTAAATGATCTTGCCGACCTTGAAGAGCCTTCTAGACCACATGCAATCAAACAACCCCTTCTTCGTTTCATCTGTAAGCTTTTCCTCATACCTCTTCCAGGCTTCGATGGGAATAAGAGACCTCTCTTGCTCCGTCTGGGCAATTGCTATACTTAGACGCTTCAGTGCCTTTTCGTGTTGTTCTGGTGTTGGCTCCTTGTGCATTTGACCCAGCATCTCGAGAAGCTTGGGTTTGAAATCTTTCCACTGGTTCTCTTCAATGCCATCCACGGCTGTGACAACTTGGAGAATATCCGACCTGCAATATGCTGGTAGAGTCTCGGGGTCGGCATCGTTCATGTGGGTATCATCTCGATCTTGTAGAGGCCTCTGGACAGCAGAGTCATGGTTTTTTTGCCCCTCAACTGTGCTCTGTTCCTCGTTCACCTCTTCTACCTTATCTTGAGACGAGGTAGCGCCAGAATCAATATCCATATGGCCCGGCACGCTGGCACCGTCATCGTTAACAGTATCCTCGGGACTGGGCACCTGAGTAGGAGTTTTGTCTTTTGACTGATGTGCAGTGCTACAAACCGCAGGTTCGGAGACATCGCTTTTATTCTTGATTGTGTTTAGCTTGATCCGTTTTCTTGGGCTGTCATCAGTTGTTGATGGAGTCTTGTTCGCAGCCTCTGCCTCAAGGCGTTTCTGGGCCTTATTCTTAGGACTTTCCGGGGGACTGGCATTGGATCTCTTTCTGTTGGATCTCTTCTTTCTGCGACTTCGGCTCCTCTGTTCACTGAAGACGGTGCCGATGATGCCAATAAACTCTTCTGCAGTGGTTGCAGCCTCCAATTGAGGGCGCTTCTCGGCAATATCGTGGCCTGACGGGAAGAAGGCAACGTGCGTCTCGGGCTCAGCTCCATCAGTGAACTTGAGATTATATGTCGCTCGGGCTCTGGCAGCAGTCAAACCGTGGCCGCTCGCAGCGATGAAGTCAATGAGGCTGCGACGCAGGTGTATAAACTCGGTTTTCGCGTCACGGCCCTTCGCGCCAGCTTCAGAGAAAAGGTCTTCTAGCGACTTCATGAAGTCGTTGCCCGGGATCGCCATCGTCAGGATTGTGTATGGTAAGTTATCGAAATGATTCTTCGGGGACCCCTTCGAAGTCGTGAATGGATGGTGTTTGAATGAATGGTTCAATACAAAGGAAGATCACAGTTGCGCCGCGGGAAAACAAATGCATGAGGAATGCGTTATCGAGAGGATGCAACGATAGAGAAACACTGTCAATACAATCTTGCGCCGTTTTGTTATTGTTAAGGTGCCTGGCACTGTCGTGTTCGTCCTGCCAGTGACACCTTGGACCTTCACAAGCACAGCAGCACAGCAGCACGTAGCAGAAACTGATATCTGCAAAGATACAATTGGCGAATAAGACAAATAAAATTGAAAGACCTGATGCGCGAATCCTCCATACACACAATGTGCTCTGATATTGGGTCCTCTCATGTTTAATACACCATGATCACTGCAGGGATAATTAAGGTTCTTCATGAAAGGGTTTGGCCAACATGGATGTGATTCACTGCTCCGTAGGTACCTTGCGGCCTACTAATGTTAATCCTAACTATTGGCTTGACCAAAGAAGTTTGGCCATGATCCTCAGTACTGGGGTAGAAGGCTACCTCAATTCTTTGACAAAGCGCTCTGGGGTACTGACTGCTTAGGGATAAGCGACGAAACTGTAAGTGACAAAGGGAAGAGTCATCGTAAACGTCAAACCAAACATAGTACTACTTGCAGGCTGGATCTACCAGTAAAGTAAAGAGACCCTTCAAGGGGCATATAGCTCTACATTGTGCCGCCCTTGGACCCACCCAGTTTTGCATTGATAGCCATCAAACTTATCATTCACGTCGACATTAATGGACTAGGCACACACGATTGTTACTCAACGGCAGATACGACACAAGGTTGGCTGAAAATCATGATATTGCGCTATCTACTTTACATCCTGCGCATCCCAGCTCCAACCAAACACCGAAACAAGGAGTTCATTTATGTTCTTTTCCCAAACGTCAGTCTATGCATTTAAAGCTCATCATGGATGTTGTCATCCTGCTCGGCACCAGCGCCACCGGCGCCCTGGTACATCTTGGAGGTGATAGGGTAAGCGACGTTGGAAAGCTTCTCCTTCTGCTCCTCAAAGTCCTCAGCGGTAGCGTCAGCACCATGCTCATCGAGCCACTCGTTGGTCTCCTTGACGGCCTCGAGGATCTGTCAAAGTTAGTATATGCATTTCTAGTGCGAGCAATGGAGGAACTTACAGTCTCCTTGTCCTCCTCCTCGATCTTGCCACCGAGACCCTCCTCGTCGTTGACCTGGTTCTTGAGGGAGAAAGCGTAGTTCTCGAGGCCGTTTCGGGCCTCAATGCGCTCACGGGTAGCCTTGTCCTCCTCGGCGTACTTCTCAGCCTCGGCGACCATGCGCTCGATCTCCTCAGGGGTAAGACGGCCCTTATCGTTGGTGATAGTGATAGACTCCTGCTTGCCGGTGCCCTTGTCGTGGGCAGAGACCTTGAGGATACCGTTGGCGTCGAGCTCGAAAGAAACCTCGATCTGAGGCACGCCGCGAGGAGCGGGAGGAATGCCGGTAAGCTCGAACTTGCCGAGGATGTTGTTATCCTTGGTAAGAGATCGCTCACCCTCAAAGACCTGGATCAAGACCACGGGCTGGTTATCAGCAGCGGTGGAGAAGATCTGGCTCTTGCGGGTAGGGATGGCGGTGTTACGGGGAATCAGCTTAGTCATGACTCCACCGGTGGTCTCAATACCAAGGGTCAAGGGGTTGACATCCATGAGGACGACACCAGAAGTACCCTCCTCACCGGAAAGGACTCCGGCCTGGACCGCAGCACCGAATGCAACAGCCTCGTCGGGGTTGATGCCCTTGGAAGCCTTCTTGTTGAAGAAGTCCTCAATGAGCTGCTGAACCTTGGGGATACGGGTAGAACCACCGACGAGAACGATGTCGTCAACGTCGGACTTCTTGAGCTTGGCGTCCTTGAGAACCTGCTCAACAGGCTTCATGGTCTTCTTGAAGAGGTCAATGTTGAGCTCCTCGAACTTGGCCTGGGTAAGGGTCTCGGAGAAGTCCTTGCCGTTGTGGAAAGCCTCGATCTCAATGCGGGTGCTCTTCTGAGAAGACAGAGTACGCTTGGCCTTCTCGGCCTCACGCTTGAGCTTACCCATGGCCTTGAGGTCCTTGGTAATGTCGACGTTGTTCTTCTGGTTGTACTGCTTGGCGAAGTAGTTGATGACTCGCTGGTCGAAATCTTCACCACCGAGATGGGTGTCACCAGCGGTAGCCAAGACCTCGAAGATACCGTCATCAATGGAGAGAAGGGAGACATCGAAGGTACCACCACCGAGATCGTAGACGATGATTTGTCGCTCACCATCGGTCTTGTCAAGACCGTAGGCGATAGCGGCGGCGGTGGGCTCGTTGACGATTCGGAGAACGTTGAGACCGGCAATAATGCCGGCATCCTTGGTGGCCTGTCGCTGGTTGTCCTGTGGCAGGTTAGCTGGCTGGTCAGCTCGGAAGAGGGGAAAGTCAAACTTACGTTGAAGTAGGCAGGGACGGTAACGACGGCGTGGGTGACCTTCTTACCGAGGTAGCCCTCAGCGACCTCCTTCATCTTGCCAAGAACCATAGCAGAGATCTCCTCAGGAGTGAACTGCTTCTTAGCGCCATCAACCTCGACCTGGACGACGGGACGGTCATCACGGTTGACGACCTTGAAGGGGAAGTGCTTGATATCACCCTGGAGGGTCTTCTCGGAGTACTTGCGGCCAATGAGGCGCCTGAACAGTTAGCATTGTGCCGTGCAATCAGAGGAATTCATGTATGCATACTTGATATCGTAGATGGTGTTCGTGGGGTTAGCGGCGGCCTGGTTCTTGGCGGCGTCTCCAACCAAACGCTCGTCCTCGGTGAAGGCGACGTAAGAGGGAGTGATTCGGTTACCCTGATCGTTGACGAGAATCTCGACCTTGCCCTTCTGCATCACACCGACACAGCTGTATGTGGTTCCAAGATCCTGAGCTAGTTAGCGGGGTCATGATGAGCAGGCGAGAAGCGGTAAACGTACAATACCAATGACGGTGCCGTAGTTATCGACCTCGTCGGCCTGAACAGTCTGGACGAAGGCCAGAGGAGAGAAGAGGAGGGCGATCCAACAAAGGAGTCCCAGGCCAAGGGCCATCGAGCTCCTTGAACGAGCCATGATGAGCTCTCTGTGGTTGTTATGCTTTCGAAAGCGCAACAAGACTCTGAAATGAAAAATGAAAAGAAAAGTGATCAATCAATTGCAAAGCAGAGGCTTCTGAGTCTCGAGCCTTGCACACAAATTGTTTGGTATGGAGGAGAGAGAGGGGTATCTTTGAATGGTTGAAGGAAGAAAAGGAAAGCCCGACAACTTTATTAAGTAAGGTGCTTGTCTACCAAAAAAACAACTGTCCACTATCAACGAAAAGGCCAGATTTACAGGATACTTTACCATGGAACCAACTTTCCCCACACGTGACAGGGGTCCGAAGCCGCCATTTCAGAGTTCTCTTGAACGAGGTTATTGGAGGGTTTTAGGGCAAGGCTGTCGACCCTGGCACCTTAAACACCGAGCGCCTCAATCTACAGGGACAGTGTGTCATTGCTGGCCTCTGCGTAAGACGCCACTTGTGTATCACTATTCTAGCATTGAAGTTATTTGCAAAGAAGGTGTTGGAATAAAGTATTGCGTGGGTGTTCCATAGGTTTCTACGCATCGTGAGTCATGCGAGTCCTCTGCCTGGTTTAATTCTACCGAATGTGACAAAGATTAAGGCGAACCTTGTAGGCTGAGATGCTTTCTTTGCTCGAAAGCACAATTGGCTTCTTTTTACTTTACTTCGAGAATATTCTCAGCAGAACCTTGCCCTGGTTCGGAGCCTTGCTCCGAAGGTGTCCTTTTGGATGAGTGTCACGATGACGGAGGATCCTCATATCCCTTAATATCGCCAATCGCTAATGCAGGCACCATCGACGAGCTATCAAGAAGTACATTATGGTTATCCGCATCAATAGTATTGCCCGAGTGGTTGTACGTGATAGACCACGTTGGAACTTTTTCCCAAGTGAATGATTCCTTGAGCCATGATTGGGTGAGCCAAAGTTACCCCGCCACCCTAGACAACCATGAACCATCATGACCGAACTCTCATGATCCCTTTGGACTACATGATGCTCTTCTCCCTTTTCTAACTTTAGGCTATTTTATGCTCTTATGGTAATACACGCAGAGGCGACACATATACCATGTACTTGTCTCAGCATTATACTTTTTAGGATTTCTAGCACAAGGTTGAATGGAATTTGACGGCCTGCAGGATTTGTAATCAGCTTATTTATAAAGAGGTGACAACAGAACTCTTCAGATCACTCATTTGTCTTCCCAAAGGGCCATAGTGAGGGAGAAAAGAAAAAAACATAACACCATGGAAGTGGCCAAAAAGACCACAAGGGAAGGCTGAGAAGAAGATAGAGTGGGAAGTGATGACAAGTAACCATCTTTGCCTATGTACATCTCTAGGTAATGCAACACTGTTAAATACCCATGGGTATCACACTCACATACACATCTTTCAAAGTGTTACTGGTACGCAGGAGACTTGCTTGACCATCCCTTCCAGGGTGATATAGTTCTAAGTGTTTCTGTCGTCTCCACAAGCTCCCGTCAAGGTGCGAGTTGATGGCATGTCCCCCGAACCTGCAAAGTGATACATAGTACACATGTCTGTCAACAGACACACTCAAATTCGAGCCTGTTTTGATTGGAGAAGGCAATTTACCATAACGCCACAAAGTTCTCTGCCTTTTACAAACGGCCAATTCTATCCCCAGAGTGATGCATGATGAGCCATATAATAGCCCTGCAATACCTTAAGTGATGCTTTCCGTTGTCAGTCTGTCAATATCACCAAATTCACGTAAACAGATACATTGTATTTTAGGACTATGTTGTAATAAAATGTTGTCCTACTGCAAATGTCTTGACAAGTTACCTTACAACACGACTGTTGACAGTGAGTTTTCTGATGCCTGCTTTCAACAAATACGTGGATCTTTGTGAAACTGTAAAGTGTTCCTCTTCATAATTTTTAAAGATAATAAACTATAGGATACAGGCCAGAAGACTTGTTAATCTCAGAAGCCTGGTTTCTTAATAATCTGAGTGTCTCGACCAACAAGGTACGTGAAGCCATCTCGCTCAATTGCTACCCACAACACAGGCGGACTTCGAGCAGTGAGAAGGCCATAAAAGTAGTTGCCGAAAGTGGGAAAAACAGACATTGAGAGATCCTCTTTCAAGGTATTTGTATTTGAAAAGTTAAAACTACAATTTCAATATGACTCTTGTTACTCCTCGCTTGTGCATGGAAGAATATGCGATATCAAATACAGGCTACATCAACTTCTTTCCCAACTCATCAGGGATTCTATAAATTTCCCCAGTCTTGTCGTCCTGAAGCCAATGCTGCTCTGGAAGAATCGTTGGATTGGGATCTTTGATCGGCTGAATCAAGGTTCGATGCTCATGGTAGTGGATGGATCGTGTACGCTTGGGTTCGTAAATTGTATGAACATGAGGCCTAATATGCTCATGCACAACAGGTTCTTGATGGTGAACCGTTCTGTCAAAGTCAAGGCTGTTCTGGAGGTGAAAGTTGGTCTCACTATTGGTACCGGCGCGGACTTCCTCATTGATACGGTCAAACTCGGCGTCTCTAGGGTGAATAGCTTCCAGGTTCTGGCGAATATTGGCTTCTTGACTTGAGTTTGACTCAAAGTTGACATCTGATTCTTGGGATAAGGGCTTGATATGAGTCGCTGCATATTTGGGTCCCTCGCCAACCGCCAGTTGTGAGAGCCTTGCCTGAGTAGTGCGGGTGTCGTCGACGAGGTCGAACGGCGTTAAAGGGTCGATATCTATCTCAGGAAGCGTTGATTCGTTTGGAGAAACGGTCAGCCGAGACAACCTCGTTTCAATGCCATCTGTATTCTCTGCTTGGTTCTGCCCCACTGTCTGGTATGAAGTGTCCTGTGGGTGTTTTGGCTCTGTCGAACACCGCTGAGATTTACGATAGGATGCATCTTCAGCAGTTTCATCCCCACACCGGCCAGTGACATCTTCCGGCTCTAGACTGGGGCGAGGCCGTTCTAGTCTAGGCGTTCTAGGCGTTGGATCTGCTTTCAACGGTTGAATTGCCGGATGCGCTAGAAAGTCGCCTGTGTTCTGGAGCTTAGCCGTAGGCTGTGTCTGTGAAGCTTCAGAGCCGTTATGTTTCTCAGCCTTTGAACTTCTGCTCAGTAGACTGAGAGATTTTCGATGTCGAGGCTGAGAGTTTCGACTCGACTCAGTCAAGCTGTTTCTGTTGCTTGTTAGGTGCGATTCTGAACCCTCGGAAGTGTCTGCTCCGTGGAAAAGACGTGATGCCCTCTTCTTGATGGCATTTTTGAGACGGTCCGCCATGAAATCGGCGCGTTAATTGGAAGTGCCTGACAACAACGGGACAAGAGACAAAAGCTACAGAAACAGGAACAAGGATTGAAGAAGTCTGAAGTGAATTAGTGATGTTACGCATAATTTACAAGAGTGGCCTCTCTATGGGCTGTGATGAAATGTGACTGTTGTGATGTGATTCGATTCAGAGACACCACATTTCATCATTGAGGATGTGAAACATCGTGGTTACTGCATCTTTACATCATCTTATTTGGCCATTGACCGGATCGCGAAGTCGGTCGGGATCGACGGACGGGATCTGATGGAAGTTTGCGTGTGTGAGGCGACGGGAGGCACGATGACGCCGTCTATCTGCAGATTGGCAATGCTAAGCTTCACTAGCGCGCTGTAGGCTCGATCTTGTCTCAGCTCTGCTTGGCAGAACCTGCTCATCATTTCCTCTTATCCCCCACATCCCTTTGACTTTCGGAGAAATCGGACGAGGTTATCACCAATTCCGACACGTCAATGCTTTCCGGTTGCGGATCATCTGCTCCTACCGGCTGAGGCTCAACACGGCATCCACTCAGATGGGTGAGACATGCATTAAACATCTCCCTTACGGAGTATCTGCTCAGATCGTTCTTCGATCATGACGTCGATGAAGGCCTCTTTCAGCTGTAGTCGAGCTGCAGGTGTCAGGCCGCACTGACTCTGGAGCTACCTCTTCCGTTGACGTGGAGGTAGCCGTGGGGACCAAGATACGCACCGAATGGAGATCGCGGGATGACATGGAAGGCTTGAGGTCATCATCATTGGAGCTTCGATGTTCCCATCCGCAATCTCGATAGCTCAGAGCTCACGTTGGAGATCACGATGACGTCCATGATGCTGCCCATAATGAAGAGGCGGGTAGTTCAGACAACGAAACGACGTAAAGCGCATGGAAGTATATAAACCGAAACGTGCCTCGAACTTTTTAGCATTAATCTCATCATCATCAACATCAACATACAAGCCACCGCAAAACGAATACCAAATCATCAGTTACCCCTGAATCCAACCCCAAATTCAACAAGATGGAGAAAGCAAAGCAAGCCGTTTCTAGCTTCCTTTCCAACGACGGAAAGCACAGAACCACTGTCGACGAAGATGTCAAGCCTCACGTCACTCAGGAGCATGTTATGCCTCATCAGCATGAGCAGGTGACTACTGCCCTTGACAAGGAGGTTCATCAAGAGCACCATCATACAACTGTTCAACCTATTACTCACAAGGAGACTCTGTAAGTTTTTCTGCTGGTTCCACATATTTGCAACTGCTAACAAACTCAGTCCTGAGCAGCACCACCACAACCTCATCCCAGTAGAGCACAAGACTTTTCACCACGGCAATGAGCAAGACACTCGGGCTACACTCGACCGAGAAGCTGCCAAATACAGAGACACCACAGAGACCCACAGCACCACTCACTCCACGGAGGCTGCTCCCGTTGTCACAGGAGAACGAAGTAAGTTACTCAAACTTGATATTAAACCATAACAATGCTAACAGCGACAACCACAGTTCACCACCATGTCCATGAGCATGTACAGCCCGTAATTAATAAAGAAACTGTCCAGCCGCACGTCGTTCATACCACAATACCCATCCAGTGCGTTACATATATGATGATCGTGGTGAGAAGGACATTGAGCTAATCTGATCGACAGCGAAACTCACCACGCCGCCCCGGTGCATCATGGAACTTCTACTCTACCAACCAAGACTCTGGAAGAGTTCACTCAAGAGCGTGGCGGTCTTAAGGAGCGAGCAGCTCAGAAGCTTACCGAATTTGAGGGATGTCCCAAGCCATACCGACGAGAGCTTCAGGCTGAACAACTGGAAGGTGACAAATCAATGCACCTTCACGGCCATGGTGACAGCTACGGTGAAAACCAGGCCTTCGCTGGTCGAGAGGGCCAAGGTATGGGACGTAACACTGAGGGCCTGGCCGCTGGTGCCGCAGCCGGCGCCGGGGCTGCTGCAGCTACTCGTAAGCACCGACACGGTATTGGCCACAAGGAGCGCCGGGGATCTGCCTCTAGCAGCTCTTCGAGCTCTAGTGACGAAGAGTCTCGTGGTTTAGGCAAGTCTTCCAAGACCAAGCATCGTGGCCTTGGTAGCTCAACTGGAACTGGTGTCGGAGCTGGAGCCGCCGTTGCTGCTGCTGGCGCCGCTCATTCTCATCACCAGAACCGTGAAGGTGCTGCAGCTGCTCCCTCTACACTTGAAGGGTTCCGAGGCATTGGCAGTAACAATGGCCTTCAGTCTGGCTCTGGTATTCCTGGAACCGCCGGTGCTGGATCCGGTGTAGAGTCTATGGGTACCACTGGTAACATGAGCAACTTTGGCTCCAGCAACCGCGGTGTTGGAAACACTAACACTGCTGGTCTCAACAAACCTCACACCAGCGAGTATGACCAGGTGAAGACTGGCGGTCTTCACAACGACCCCTTGAACAGTCAACACGTAAGTATTCTTAGCCTATATGATTTGGACTAAACTAACATGCACAGTCCCGTGGTGACTCCGGTGTTGGTATGCAGACTGGCAAGAAGCCTTCCCTGATCGACCGTCTCAACCCCATGAAGGATGCTGATGGTGACGGAAAGAAGGGACTTTTGGACTAAGCACTCATCGCTCGGAGAGTGATGTAAGCCGATTGTACGATTAGTGATACATGTTTAACTTAGTTATGCATGACGCATGCGAAGGTAGCTTAGTCGTTCTGAATTTACCAAGGTTTCTCAAGCTCACTCATCTCCTTATGACATACAGTGAACTCTAGCCCCCACATGACAATTCCTTCCGTCGATTTTTTGAATGTGATTGGTATGATAAAGTTTCCTCTAAATTCTCTTGGCACCAGGTAACTTACATAGGTAGTTTTTATACGACATCGACTTTGAATCCGATCTCAACAATCCCGCACTTTTCACCATACATGACGTACCTGAATTTCAAAACCTGTATATGAGTGTGCGATTGTAAGTAGAATTCGTGATTTGGGCTCTTACTCATGACAGGACGTGTAATGACTGATTGCAATGAGTGCTCTACATTCTGGAGTTGGCAAAGATAAGATAGATGTCGTAACTCGACAGTATATATTCTGTTGCCAAGGATGGCCAACAATATGATAGTAGATTTATGAATCAGAAATCAACCAACGATGTATGACCGTAGCTGATAATAGGAGACAACCATCACTGAGCACTGCTGAGCCTCGAAAACCAAAAGGCTTTACATATTTGATTTGACGACTAAATTCAACAGGGAAAAGCCCCAGCAGGTTGACTAGAGTCTTGTAGAAGTCTATCTAAAAGTTACCTAAGTCTAGTGATAACTTACTTTAAGATGGAAGCCTAGTGTTTGTTTAGACTCCCTAAAGCCAGTTAACTCCATCACTGCGACTTCACTTTCAAGACATCCAATGCACAGTCAGTAGTATCTTTTCTGAAGCTTTTATTTTATGAATGATACTACTCTAGTAAACCAGCAGCGACAGTTTCACCCCCACTTCGGATTACAACTCTTTGCCCTGACTCAAGGGGAACCTTGGCTGCCAGTTTGATGACTACTCTCGCGACACCACCAGGCTGCACAACTCTGGGTTTCTTCTTGACAATTGCCCCAGTGGCCTTGTCCAAGGTTGCTGTGATCGAAACAATCTGCCCAGCTGAATGCAGTCGTCCACGATGGAGATCAACCGGCATGGGCATGAGATGCTCAAACGCCATGGCTTTCATGGTGAAAGTATCACCACAGCTGATAGGATCCTTGGTGTGGCATAGCATATCGCCAACTCGAATATGAATAGGGTCGATGTTGGTCAGAGCAACACTGACACTTTGTCCAGCAACAGTCCAGTCTTGCATGCCTGAATCCACCATTATTGATTTGACATATGCTTCTTCTCCACTTGGCTGCACTAATAGAGCATCGCCAATCTGAACGGAGCCAGAGTCAACTCGACCAGCGATAGTTGTTGTGCCAAGCTGCGATCTGAAGACCTCAGAAATAGCCATTCGGAACGGGTTCTTGAGAGCACGTGTTGTCGATGGCTCCGAATTTTCAAGAGCCTCAATAAGAGTAGGGCCGGTGTACCAAGATGCAGCTGTGTCTTCTGTTCGACGAACAAGATTGTCGCCATTCAGACCAGAAATAGGGATGAAATCAATGTTTTTGGGTTGGAAGCCAAGGCCAGCAAGGAATGCATTGACCTGCTGGGCAATTTCGTCAAAACGCTCCTTCGACCAGCCAACCATGTCCAGCTTATTGACAGCAATGACAAGTCTTTGAACACCCAGACTTCGTAGGAGAAACACATGTTCTCGAGTTTGCCCCTTAAGTCCCTTTTCATAAGCTCCAGTATTGGCGTCAATGACCAATATAGCAAAGTCAGCCTGACTGGCACCTGCGATCATGTTGGGTACGAAATCCCTGTGACCTGGCGCATCAAGAATCGTGAAGCTGGTCTTCTCTGTCTCAAAATGGTTTGTTGCAATATCGATAGTGACACCTCGTTCTCGCTCCTCACTTCTTTGGTCCATGACCCATGCCAGAGCAAAAGACTGTTTGCCAGACTTTTCGGCCTGCTTTCGGTACCGATCAATGGTATGCTTCTCAACAAATTTAAGTTCCAGCAACAAACGACCCATCAGTGTGCTCTTGCCAGCATCGACATGCCCTACTCGATCAGCATAGAACAGAGGAGAAAAGAGGTAAACTTACCGACAACAACAAAACTGATACTTCTCTTGTTGGGACTATTTTCATATTCCTTCAAAACATCGAGCCCCTTACTTTTAGGGGGCGGAGCCTCAACAACATTCAACTCCGCAACGTCCTTTTCGACTTGAGAAACGTCCTTGTCTTTCTCCTTTTGGGCCTTTTTAGGAGCCTTGGCCACTGGCTTTTTCCCCACTGAATGGAATTAGATTAGCCGATTATTTCGTTCTTGCAAAACTCGAACCTTTCGCCTGGGCTGCGAGCACCACGTCATCGGGACTGGGTTCGGCGAAAGCCTCGGCGACATAAATGGGAGAGGATGTATATGGCATAGCAAAAATCTCATCAGGCCTTGGGGCTTTGGACGGAGCAGATCCAAAGAGCGTCCGGGCAAAGGCGGATGGGGCAGCTCGAGGCATCATGACTGGAAGGTCCTCGTCTATGGGCCATCGCTTGGGAGTAGAATCGGTATCTTTCTGGCTGTCGGTGATAGCTGCAACCTCCGTTGATTCCTCTTGGGGTGGCGATTTGACTTGTAGCGTAGGTTCAGGAGCCTGGCGAACTTGACCCAAGATTGGCTGGTTCTCTTTTTGTGACTCATTGATGGAAAGTCTTTCCAGACCCCTTCCGGCTCGTTCCAGCTCCTTTTTCTCTTCGGTCTTCTTCTTCCTAGCGGCCGCAAGAGCTTGAAGCTTTGACATCTTGGGAGGCCCCTCGCCACCTCCCAATAAGCCACCACGAGGATGCTCTGGCTCAATAAATATGGTCTGGCGTTCTTGAGGCACATTCATCCATGGCATGTCGTCAAAATGCCATGCCGGAACTCCTAGAGCGTGCGGACGATCCATAGTAGAAGTACACCCGTTTGATAGACGTCCGTGGTCTGCTCCAGTCCCAAAAAGGCGTTGCGAAGCAGGAAAAAAGACTGACATACCTTCTGGCGCTTTCTTTGCTGGTTTGGGGGCCGGGGCAATGAATGTCTTCATTAAATATGTGACTGATTTGTCGATGTCGTAGTAATAGTGCCACAACGCTTCCTCGATTTGTGCTTTTGTCACTTTGTTGGCTTCAGTGCCCAGGGCCCGACGGACCTCTGCCGTTCCCTCCTCCATGGCCTGGCGATCTTCGGGACTGAGCTCATCTTCTACTTCGTCTTCATAGTCATCTCCGTCAAATTCGGATACTATATCGTTTGCATTAAAAGTGTGAACGATTCGATGGCGCGACATCTTGTATAGCTGGGTTGGTAGGGCGAAAGATGGGTTCGGTTGAAGATGTGGCCTGGCTCAGTTACTGGAGAGTATTGATGAAGGGAAGAGTCTGAGGACGTAGAACAGAGGGTATCGGGGGCTTTTATAGACAGCAAAGAAGAAGAAGAAAGGAAACTTTGAAACACTGGCAAACAAACTTCTCGATCTGCTTTGGAGAGTTTGTGTTCCAAGATCAACTTAGGTTAAGGTCTGATTGTGTTTTAATGATGTATCGACGATTGGCGGGGCATCAGCTGGTAGTGGGGTTCACTTATGATCTCACTACCTAAAACCAACTGCTAACTAAAGCCTAAGGTACTGACTGAATCCTGACTGACGAGTTGTGGCGGGGTCAACCTACAAGCCCCTGATCTCGGACTATCTTGTTTCCCCGCGCCGCGCATCGGTGTGCAAGGCATCCAAATCTTCAAAAAATTGAGGTGCGAGACTCGATCAAGAAAACGATAGAAGCTCCGGGCTGCCACCATATTACGTGGGACTTTTTCGACATCGCCGTAAACGCCTTTACTCTAGCGGATACAGCTCCCCACGGGTGGACAAGCCACAGTCAAAATGGATTCATTGAGTGAGTCTTGCACAGTTTTGTTAATGAGGGGCGAGGGGTAGCTAACGAGGGGATAGATTTGGATGTGTCGAATGGTAATTGCGACGACTTGCCATGATGTTGATTCTCAGCTAACAACAACAGCGGCGGTAATGAAGGATGAGCAAGGCCGACCTTTCATTGTCGTCAGAGAGTGAGTTGACCAACATTGCAGCCTCACCGTTATTTCCAAACCCTTCTAATAATATCCTTTAGTCAGGGGAAGAAGAAACGCCAGTTTGGTAACGAAGCAGTCAAGTCCCATATTCTCGCCGCTCGAACAGTCGCCAACATCGTCAAGTCCTCTCTCGGACCTCGTGGACTCGACAAGATTCTCATCTCCCCCGATGGAGATATCACCGTGACGAACGATGGCGCTACAATTCTACAGCAGATGGAGATTACAAACCACGTTGCTAAGCTACTAGTGGAGCTTTCCAAGTCTCAAGACGATGAGATTGGTGACGGTACCACTGGTGTCGTTGTCCTCGCTGGTGCTCTGTTGGAACAGGCTGCCGATCTTATCGACAAGGGAATCCACCCTATTCGAATTGCCGACGGTTACGATCAAGCTTGCGATATCGCTGTTGCTGAGCTCGACAAGATTTCAGACACCATCGAGTTCTCCCGAGAAGAGACCTCCAACCTTGTCAAGGTCGCCCGAACAAGTCTGGGCAGCAAGATTGTGTCCAAAGCTCATGACCAGTTTGCCAACATTGCCGTTGATGCCGTCCTCTCTGTTGCCGACCTTGAGCGAAAGGATGTCGATTTCGAGTTGATCAAGGTTGATGGAAAGGTCGGAGGAGCCCTCGAGGATACTCTTCTCGTCAAGGGTGTCATCGTCGACAAGGACTTTTCTCACCCTCAGATGCCTTCAGAAGTCCGAGACGCCAAGATTGCCATTCTCACATGCGCGTTCGAGCCCCCGAAACCCAAGACCAAGCACCACCTGGATATTACCAGCGTCGAGGAGTTCAAGAAGCTGCAAAACTATGAGAAGGAGAAGTTTATTGAGATGATCCAGCAGATCAAGGACACAGGCGCTAACCTGGCCATTTGCCAGTGGGGTTTCGATGATGAGGCCAACCATCTCCTCCTCCAGAATGAGCTACCGGCCGTCCGATGGGTCGGCGGTCCTGAGATTGAGTTGATTGCTATTGCTACCAACGGCCGAATTGTTCCTAGATTTGAGGATCTTACAGCCGAGAAGCTGGGCAGTGCTGGTATTGTCCGTGAGATGACTTTCGGCACAACACGGGAGAAGATGCTTGTCATTGAGGAGTGTGCCAACACCCGAGCTGTTACAGTGTTTGTCCGAGGCAGCAACAAGATGGTGAGTTCTATTGATAGCCAAGGATGAAAACAATGCTAACAGCCCAGATCATCGATGAGGCTAAGCGATCGCTACATGACGCCTTGTGCGTGGTGCGAAACTTGGTCCGCGACAACCGTGTCGTTTACGGTGGTGGCGCTGCTGAGATTGCTTGCTCCCTGGCTGTTGAGGATGAGGCCGTCAAGACACCCGGGCTTGAGCAGTACGCTATGCGTGCCTTCTCCGAGGCTCTCGACACCGTTCCCATGACCCTGGCCGAGAACAGTGGCCTCAACCCTATCGCTACTCTGGCCGAGGTCAAGAGTCAGCAGGTCAAGGCTGGTCCTGAGGACCGAGGAAAGCTTGGTGTTGACTGTATGGGACGTGGAAACAACAACATGAAGGACGCCTTTGTTATCGATCCTCTTATTGGCAAGAAGCAGCAGCTTCAGCTCGCCACACAACTATGTCGCATGGTCCTCAAGGTCAACAATGTTATTGTGTCGGGAGCGGATGACAACGACTTTTAGATGAAGGTAGATGAGCAATGAATGAATACATGCTTGTCAGTCTCACCATTGCGAGGATTGGTTATGCAGGTAGATGATATCCATGTATGTATAATCAAAAGTACTGTATATTCTTTGTACCTGATGATGTTTGTTGTGATGAAATTGATCTATATGTTGACCGTTATGATTGGATGCCCTGTAATGATGTCTGACAGGGATCGGAGGAATTCCAGTTCCCTTGGCTTACGTGCAGAGTAACCCAAACATGTCAAACCTCTAACAGAAGTTATGAATACATCTTAACCACGAATAGATACAGATAATCGGCCCTATTTAGCACCCCCCCCCCCCCCCCCCCCATGCAATCCTCCGAGTCTACGGTATCTGCCCAGCCAGGTTCCTTAGCTGACTCCAATACTTCTACTATCGTCACCAAGAGGCGCCCTATCCCCCGAAAAGGCCATACCAAGTCTCGAGCAGGTTGCTCTAGTTGCAAACGGAGAAGAGTAAAATGCGACTTGATCACACCAGAATGCGGTGCCTGCGAACGCTTAGGCCTGGAGTGCGAATACCTGAATAGGCCCAGACATGGTAGTCAAAACTCAGCGGTTGTCATCTCACGACCACTGCGTACTGACCCAGTTATGTTCGATTACAACGATCTGAACTTCTTTCGGCATTTCCTCTTCGAAGCCTATCCTCCACTGCCCATAGATGGATTCACAGTGTGGCAAATGGCCTCACAGCGTTCACATTCAGTAAGTTGAATGCCATGATTATTGACTATGTGATTAACACGCAAAAGTATGATTTCTTACTACATTCTATGCTTGGGCTAGGAGCATCTCATCTAAGTTTAATTACTCCTAATGGGTATGAGAAAGCAGCCTTGAAGCATCGAGTTCTTGCAATAAGTGCCTTGAATAAGCACCTTGCAAAATCTGGTCTCACTAATCAAGACACCGAAGCAGCGTTTGGAGCGATGCTTAACTTGACTTTCCAATCTGCGTATATGAATGATGGGCTCATAGACTTTCTCACGATGGTCAGGGGCTGTAAGTTAACTCTCAACAAGTCCTACCGAGCCCCTTTTGCTTACTTATTAAGGTTGGCTCGTCGGTACACAACCTCATGTTGATCTAGATCAGACCATCTTCAAGACATTTGGGCGCGTAAGATATCTCGAAAGGATCAAGGCCCTAATGCAAGACGGCCATGAAACGAATCATTATCTGGATAAGGTCATCGCTGAGGGCTTCTGTCAAAGTGTGCAGAAGCTTGGTCCGTTGTGCCACAGCGTTGCTGAGTTAAAATACTTGGCCCATATGCAAAGAATCGCTACCTTGGCATCTACAAACCCTGCCGAAAGTTTGTTTCCCTTGTACTTTGGTTGGTTGAAGTATTGCTGACTTATAGGCTACCATGAACTCGCGTTCCTATATGATGGACTTGGAAATCTAAGCGGCAACGACTTTGCTTCATTCATCGACCCCACGAATCATGCTTCACAGCTCGTCATCTTGCATATGCTGGTTCTAGAGTTTGTTATGAGCAGAAAAGCGGTCGAAGGAGTCAAGAGATCAGCAATAGGGAAGAAAGGTCATCACTGTAGAAATTGGATGCAACAAATTCTCCGAAAGCTTCCTGTTGAGTACTATGAATATGGCGAGTGGCCCCTGAGGTTCATCAATAGTCTCAGTTACTCATTTGACGACGAAGACCAAGTTTGGAAACCCTTTTTTCTAAGCAATGGTAAAACAGTCATACCAGCGGGAGAGACGCTTTCTTTAGCTGCAACCTAGCTTTAGAGTCTATGAACACTACTGGGCACCGCCATTTCTAAAACAACTGAAATACTGTTACCAAACCAGCCGAGCCAACCCATATTCATCTTCCCTACTGTTTAAAACAATCTCGGAAAGGCTGCTGACGAAACACCTGTCGGATATCCCAGTCTCCTCTTGCTCAATTGACCGGCTTTGCGAAGGCTATTTGGGCCCTTGAGCAAGCTCGATAGTATCTTCAATGCGAACAGCCTTGGACCGAGCGCCATTTCTTCCAAGGTATCGACTTGGGTGATAGAAACCAAAGATACCTATAGCAACAGCCATTGGCAAGCTTTCGAAAACCCAGAAGAGCCACTCATGGCTGAAGGCATATGTATCTCTACCCCCAGCAAACTCCACGACACGAAAGATGCAACGAACCTGCCGAGTTAACTTGTGTTACAGCGATATCCAGACGACTTACCATTATCAAGATGCTCGAGATGTAAACTGCAAGGACAACTTTCTGCCAACCCCTAGGCGCATCCTCAACAGCATTACGAAGGGCGAGGACATGGAAGCGTCTAAAAACGCAAAGGAAGAGAGAGAAGGCTGCAAGCTGAAATGCCAATCCGACTATTAGAACCTTGACCCCAATCCTCTCCATCTCTCCTTGCCAGTTATCCGAACTTGCGATACCAGAGCCGCTCCCTTGAATGAGAAAGGCGATTACATCGCAGAAAACAAATATTGGGGTAAGGCGACGTCCTGGAATTCGGAGGATGCGGTGATGGGATGGAGGAAGGACAGCGAGGATCAGCCGGCTGATGAGAAGATAATTCCCAGCAGCAATGAGGACCGGAGCGAGAACCGTGTAAGTGAGCGTCAGGACAAAAGG
This sequence comes from Fusarium sacchari, assembly GCA_017165645.1. Classification (NCBI taxonomy): domain Eukaryota; kingdom Fungi; phylum Ascomycota; class Sordariomycetes; order Hypocreales; family Nectriaceae; genus Fusarium; species Fusarium sacchari. The sequence goes on from JADANP010000002.1 coordinate 988,011, forward strand.
TGTCTGCCGCATTCGTTAGAGGTGAGAGGAGACTCAACAGTAACGGGCCAACTCACGATCTCTGACTGGTTTTGAACAGAGTGGATTCTGAGATTATAAGCGGCAACTTCAATGGCTGAACCTATAACGACAACAATGAAATACCAGGCTCGGTACTTGATCAGAGTGAGATATGCAATGGCAAGGAAGATAATGCCATAGACAACAGTACCAACCACAGCAAGTGGGAAAGATGGATCATACATCCAGATGGACTCTTGATCTTGCATGTTGATTCAGCTGTTTGGACACTTAAAGATGATATAAGAACAATGATGTTCGTAAGATCGCTGACTTGTCTTGCTATCATCTTTCTCTCGTCCTCTAGCATCAAATCTATATACATTTCTACCATAACGAGCCACGAATTTCATCATTTCTGAATGCGACGAATACGTTGACAAGGTTAGAGATGTCGTTAGCCGAGTCTTTGGATGCTTATCCCAGCGTCAGGGAAGACTTTGGTTGGTTGTCAGATCTCCTAGGCTGCGTGGCCCTGGAGACGGAATGCGATCAATACGAGACGACTTGGACGGCAACCAATTACATAGAGATCCAACAATCAAAATGTCCTTGTTTGGATGAGTAAAATAAATAAGAACACAAAAGGGTTTTCAGGTTATAAATAAGCTTCTTTTACAAAGGTGGCTTTGTTCCGTTCACTATCATGACTGTTAACCTAGACCTGCAAAGTGATGTTAGCAGTTACCGACGAGAACAAGATTCTTTGAACAGCTCTGAATGGCATGCCCACTGCCTCTAACAGCCTCGGATGGTAGCATAATTTCAACACGGGAAAAAAGATCGGCACAAGGAACAAGGCATTCGGAGCCGAGGTGACGATGGTCCTCACGAGATGAGGGCATTCACATGGACACGTAGCAGTCGCAAGATTCTCGTACGTGTTGTTCATACCTCGAAACACCACATGATGCTTTCTCGATATTGACAGCTGTAGGTATTTCTCATGATCGAAAGGCGTGTGAGACAAAAGTGTACCCAGACCCTGACTCGATCGATTGAGGCAGATGATTAGGGTCGGAACGCCATCATAGAATGATAAGCGTGACCTAAAATTGGTCACGCAAAAGGCAATGAATTTATTCTATTCGACTTCTCGGTTGATTTCTTTAGCGAGTGCAAACATGCGCTTAGATCTGAGGCTGAGACATAGTCTGATTGCTCCAGAGTGAGCAAGACATGTGAGTTCGACTTGGGTAGAGAGAGACAATGAGGTTATCCCGACTTCTCTTGTGTATCCGTGGGCGCCGCAGCAGGCAGTCTCACATCGGCGGAGCATTGTACTGCCACCCACAAGCCGCAGTTCTCTAGCGCACTGTGACTATTGGATACTGTGTTGTAAATTTATCTCACCTATCTACTGCACCGTCGGTTAATACACGGTGCTCCGTTATCGTGACTTGTCAGGAAAGGAAAACGGGCCGTCAGTGTGAATCGTGTCCCCCCAAAGCGCCTTCACCGATGTTCTGAGTTCGAGGGTGATTATTCTCGCTGTGAGACTCGGAGATGAATGGGGTATCGTTGTCGCTGAAGGGTGTATGTGAGTCAGTTGAGGGCTTGCTGGTGTTGCATTTTATGCGGGCGAGATGCTGTACATTTGGCTGTAAGTGATAAGTGACTGACTGTTGGTAACAAGTTGAAGACGGTGAACAATGGAGATGAATTTCAAATTAATTGAATAGTAGAATGTAAACATCTGCTACAGAGAATTTCAACCAAAGACTGTTATTCATATCAATAAAAAGTGTATTCTGATAAAACCTTATGTTGATATGTCAAGCTCATGAGTTGGTAAAGATTCCCAAGGCTACCTAATGTAAGGTAGAAGATGAATTGCCAAGTCAGGGCGTCTTGTGGTTTGCATGATCACCACCGGATCTACCGTTTGAACTGTATCGAGTGCCGTTGTAGATTAAATAAATTAAAAGAGCCAATAAATAATTCGCATTTATTTTAAAATCCGTAAAAGAAACAAATAAATATAAAACGGTGCAGTTCCAACCACACAGCACCGGGTTCCCGGGCCTCACCGCCCACAGTGGTCGCTTTAACAGGCCTTGCACGGTCACAGGGCGCTCAACTTGCTTCGTTGTCATCCCATCCTCCACTCCCTCACAGACAAAGGTCTCCTCGGCATCCATCACTTTCACTTTGACGCGCACGCCCCATCCCATCCCATCCCATCCCATCCACCCACCATCTCTAATAATAAAGAGAGGCCTGTCGATTCATTCATACCATAAACTCCAACGTATAGCAAATAAAGATGGATGTCTCTTGCTTCCCCGGGCTTACATGAGACACTCTCCATATACAACACAACACCAGAAAAACAATAGCTACACTACTGTAACTTACGGTACAGAGAGACCTCCACTCCATTTCTCATGTTTCAACCCGCTTGCTTGTCGCACTCTCTGGCCCTTCTGTTTGCCTATCACGGGGCAACAAACAGCGCCCTCATATGCGACGAGCCGTTTTTGAAGAAGGAAAAAGAAACTCCTCAAAGACATTGCATTACAGGACAGACGGCGGACATGTCTCTGTCTACCAAGTAATCAGCTTCCAACCTCATAATGGCTTGCTTTGTCCTACATGCAATGCTACGTGATGACCAAGGCCAGGCCCATCAATGCACGAATGTCAAGTGCCAATGTCAATTGATGATGAATCTAGTGACTTCTCATCTGAATTTCATCTTTTTTTATTGCTTCTTTGTTGCGGTCAAGTAGCCACGTTCTCTGTCTGGTGCTCACCAGATCAAAATCAAGTTTGGTTGAAGGCCTTTCTTCTGGTGCCACGACATCACCGCCTCGTATTGTGATATAGCCATATCTATCACATTGACTGACTGCCTAGCTTGGGCGCTCCTTCATCGTCTGATTTGTTTTCAGGCTCTCACAACGGTTCCTGTTGAGATTATCGGGCAGCATCACGGACCCCTACTCATGAATCGATTCATACATGGCCAAGCTCTGTCATTGATAGACTTGTGATAGATCTCAGCCACCACGGCTTGCAACATGCAGGCTTTTAGCCTGAATCCCTATTGATGACTTCCGAGTGCTATTGTACGGACAGGCATCATGCTTGATTATTGATAAATTATATCTCGTAAGTAACGTACCGTTCACCGACGTCGATCTTGTCAGCCACAGCCCCCGCGAAGCGCAACCCGTGACTTGCTTCGAACGGGCATGTCAATAGATCTTTTCTCATCTCTCATTCATATTGTGAATTTGTCGATACTGCTCCAATCACATTGACCCGTCATCTCACAAGAGACAAATGTCCAAACGGACGGCCTTCCGGGCGCTTCATGTCGTTCCCCGTCTGCAAGCAGGTAAACCAAGCAAACCCGATCGACGATGCGGGGGTGATCTTGGGGAGGGACTGCAGGCCATAGTTTGCTCCTCCTGTGTGTAAGACAGTGGCAGACGCAGCTGTAGGAGCTGTTACAGTCACCTCCGCCGAGTCGAACAAACATGGCCTCGTCTTATGTGAGTGTCGTCCTCGTGGACCGCCTTGTGCACATCAAAGCTGGAGCAACCTTGTACTGTAACACAGGTGGCTGGCTTTGACATTGACAGGCCAAAGTTCAGGTGCCAAGGGTCGATGTAGTTAAGCCTTCGCGGGTTTCCCCTGAAAGACACGCATCTTGGCTTTGTTTACAAGATCTTGGAAGAGCTTAAATTAATTAGGGTGTGTACTTCCTCGATCGTTCTTTGTTCTTGAACGTGCCACAGGGCAGTCATATAGGATGACCGTCTCGGACTTCAGAGGACGAGTATTTGAGCCAATAAGATAGAGAATAGGTAGATTATAGAAAAGCTTGGTGTTGGATTTCTTCACCAATTCTTGCATCTGCATTATGTATTTTAGTTAGGTGCCAAGCTGGTTTCAGTTGGTGATACTGCATTTCAGGTAGGTAGTCTTCCAAGATTGAGTCATCATGAATTAGTAGACAGAAAATTGGCATGAAGTATGAGTCAATACAAAGTTTCATCAATCATCGAATAGGAAAATGGCAATCTCAGTTGAGTGTCTTATATGGAAATGACAGTGACGCCCCAATGAGTCACTGTCGATTTCGGGTTAATGAACTTGATGGTGCTCACGTAAGGAACCTAGGAATCACCAACCCCGAGAGACAGTGGAGCTCGCCACTCCATCAACACCACGATAAAAACATAACCGTCTCTCCATTCTCATTGATTTCCCAGTTACAGACCATAGCCATTATTTTGAGGCTGAATTGCAACGTTCCTTACGTCCGCGGAGTTTGGGTTCATTTCGCGTCAATCGCCAGTTTCAACTTCAACCATCGCCAAAATACCACCATCAACTGGCCAGCAACAGCCCACCTCTAAAAACGCCATGATCTCTACCAAAAAGTCAGGCTCGCCACAGACCCGTAAACAGGCTGTGGCTGAAGCCTCTTCCTCTAGAGTCGTCCCAAAGCCTGTGCCAGAATCGCAGGCCCAGGATCCTAGGACATATCAGATCGACCAGCTGCGGCGACGCTATTCGCCAAAGGAAACCACTGCGCCAGACGGTGCGACTTCATTGCTGTTCAAGATTAAGCCCTCGGATCCTGACTTTCCGTTTGAGCTGGCAGCCCTCGAGTGTGATCTCCGTGTTCCGCAGGCATATCCGGATGAGAAGCCGGTGTTGCATGTGAAGAACAAGGACATCCCAAGGGGTTTTGGCATCAATATCGAGAGAGGATGGGATGGGCTCGTGGAGGAGAGACCCGGGGCTACGTTGCTCGCTCACACACGAGAGTTGGACAAGAATTTGCAAAAGTTTCTGTCTGAGCAAAAGGCCGAGACAGTCAAACTCGTGACTTTTAGAGACACGAGGCATGTGGAGGCACAAAAGCCTCAGTCAAACGAGCCAGTACAGTCCAAGCAGGTTTCTGAGCCAACTCCGCCAAAACCTGCTCCCACGCCCTTCAAGTACGTTCCAGAGCCGTCGTACACTAGAGACGAAATCGCCGCCGCAAAAGAACGACGTGCTCTTGAGATTCGTCAGCTCGAGGCGCGTATGAAGAGGACACCCGAGTATCGCCGTTCTCCTGACGGCGTCGTGTACACGCTGCCGTTACAACCACTGAAGCGCTCGGAGCTTCCACCAGGACTGCAATCTGTCAGGAGTCTTCATCTGATTATTCCGTTGATATATCCCCTGCAGAACCTCCGCATTCAGCTCAATAATGTCGAGCCTGAAGATGCGGAGCCTGTGGAGGACCTATTCTGCGAAAAGGCAGCTGAGCAACAGCAGATGTCTCTCATGAGTCATCTCAACTACCTCGCACAAAACATCCACAAACTGGCGAAGCAAGCACAGGCACAGGCACCCAAGGACGAACCAGCAACACCGGTACCTGAAGATCAACCTCAAGATACAAAGGAAACAGTGTCAAAGTCTGAAGACAGTCATATTCAGGTGATCCCACGACCCCCTGAGTGGAACCACGTCGATAGAGATGAATCTGAAGACAGCTCCAGCTCTGATGATGCTGATGAAGGCGGTGCTGTATTAGAGAATGAGGAGAAGGAACCACAGGTCTCCATGCCAGGTGAAACCCCTGAGCGTGGTACCATGCTGTCGTTTCCGTCTATTGAGTTGCACGGTATTGAAATACTTCAGCTCTCCATCTTGAGTATCAGTGTGAAGTGCGAGCGATGCAAGAGAGTCAACGAGGTCACGGGCCTAAAGCCTGACATCGAGAAGACGTCGAGCTGCAAGAAATGTGCAACACCGTTTGCCGTCAAATATCGACCTACCCTGATTCATGAGCATTCTACCAGGGCCGGGTTCCTTGATCTCGCTGGATGTAAGGTAGCAGATATGCTTCCCAGCACATTTGTCCCAATCTGCGAGAGATGCTCTACTCCAGCTCCTGGCCTTGTCTCAGTAAGGGGTTCATCTGTCACCAATGTCTGCCGAGACTGCCATGGTCATTTCACTTTCAAGATCCCTGAAGTCAAGATCCTCTTTATCACGCCCGGTTCGCGCCCTCCACCGACCGCAGGGCCGCGGCGGAAGCAGGAGAAGCTAGGTCTTCACGCGGGAGAGCAGCTCCCAAACAAGGGCGCATGCTCGCACTACCGAAAGTCCTACCGATGGTTCCGTTTCTCATGCTGCAGCCGGGTTCATCCCTGTGACAAGTGCCATGATGATCAAGAAGATCATATCAACGAATGGGCCAACCGTATCATCTGCGGCTGGTGTAGTCGCGAACAGAACTATTCTTCAGCAGTTGAGGCGTGTAGATATTGCGGCCGATACCTAATAGGCAGAAAGGGACGGGGATTTTGGGAAGGGGGGAAAGGCACTCGCGACAGGAGAATGATGAGTCGGAAGGATCCGAGAAAGCACAAGAGGATTGGTGGTTCGGCAGCTAAAGACAAAGAGACCTAGAATAGGCCTTGGTTGGCGGTTCTTTGTCACAGCTGAGAGGCGCCAGGCTGAAGCTTTCTGAGTGAGTGAGTGTATGTATGTACTGTATATCAGCTGTCAGCTTGGATGTAACCCCAGATCAGCTGAACGGTAATGCTCATTGCCACTGGTCATCTATGCCCTTCTCAGCGGTTACGAGCCGCCAGTACCAGTATTTACTCTTGATGTAGATCTGTAACCATGGCGATAATAGAAAAATGTTGTCACCGTCTCGCAAATAAAGAGCACCCAATCTTGGACATGTGAAACGTGTAAAGAGTGGGGGTTGCGCAGCCCATTTGTGTGCATCCTGAATCTATTCCCGTCGGTATCTCGCTGTAGCGACGATATGATTTGAAGATGCGGGAATGGAGTGTCACATTGAGTTACGAGGCGTTTGTGCAGAAGCAACCTAATGGCGGCAATTGGTGGAGGGGTTGTTATTGGTGATTATTATTATGCTGAGGAGAAATAAATGGTTGAGAATAAAGAATAAATAGGCAAATAAGATGTGAGGATTAAATTGATACCTAGTTATTGGCTCCTGTTACATCCAGTCGGAATTGGGGGGATGATGACTGCAGTAATGTACTTAGCATAATAAGGCTTATTAACGAATACTTACGAATATATTGATAAACTAAGTAGATACTTGTGAAATATGAGCATTCGAGAAGGGTCTTTTCATTTAGCGCACGGCAGATTTATCAGGAGATACTGTGATGAATTCTAGAGTGCAAAACAAGTCGTCTGTCTGCCTTATCTTCTGTGGTTGTTACGTACCTACCTACATTCATATGGCCTGAATGACGATACTTTGGCGACTACATGAAGATGATGCTGATGTATACAAAGATTGATTGGGTGCAGAGTTTTCAGGGTGTGTACTGAATGAAGTCGTACTCAGCCGTTGGATATCACGCAATTCCTCATCACTCTGCCATTACATACTGCAGGGTATGCGCTGTAATGCTGCTGCTGCTGCAACTCACATGCATCCTGCGAACTACTGTGAGCATGTGAAGCGGGAGAGTTTTCTCAGCGGTATCGGACAATATATTCAAGGCATTGCTTATACTGGCGACATCGGATGTGATGGAGGTTGAGAAGTGACGTGCTGTGCGGGATGCGTTGGGGCGTGGGATGTTGGTGAGATAATTTGATAAGGTACCTAGATAACAGATGAATGTGCTTCTACTATGTAGAAACTGAAATCAAGTCACGCGTGAAGATGCAATTCATCTTAAACTTGTTTAGGCATAACAAGTCGTGTCTTGCTAATGCTAATGCTCTAAGCATGACAGGACAACGGTATGCAGGCACTGTAGCGCAAGGTGCCAGAAAATATGGCCCACGATTGAACAACAACGAACCAATGTGTGAGCCTTGTCAAAGCACAATGTACTGCAAGTCGAGTTGAAGCCATCGCCAAACAAAGTGATTCGATAATGCTGTGGCGTACCAGTTTACCCCACAGACCACTCTGAACCATGGATGGACCCCTGTAAAATGCATCACAGGACGTGATCTAGCTTCTGGAGCTGAGGTGTACAGTGGTACACTATTTCTGGCATCTTCTCCCTGCCACATGGGGAATATTGAAACAAACACAGACTTGTAGCCCCTGGCGCCTTGACAAGAGAGTGCGCTGTTTGCTTCACTCCCCTTTCTTTGATACCACGTATCTAGAAAGAATGAGAGAGGCGCCTGAATGACCACGGATCAACGGACAGACGCGCCGGACCGTCGCTGGCGCCCATCACGGGACCTGATTATGGCTTGACGGGGATGAGATCCGTCGTTAGGTTAGTACTGTAGTGTATTGTGAAACTAAGGAGAGAGTCAGTTAGGTTGAGGTCAGATCATGTCAGGGCGGAGTTGAATGGCTTTGACTATGGCTTGTGGGAGGTATTTGGCCACGAAGCTTGGATTGATCTCGGGCTCAGCCAAATACTCTAGTCACACCCTCTCTGTAACCGAACATATCGTCTGTTCCCTTTGTCGAGTATCACTTGACAAACAGATGACCTCGATATGAAACGACTAGATATATCAATCATCTCGGTCAACCTTGTTAGCATAGCATAGTTTGGCCACGGCGCCCCCGGAGACCAGACAGACTCACACGTGCGCCATGACCCCCATCCTCCAAGGCTCGTTCCAGGCTTCATCCCATGCCTATCATGCCCCTTTGGGCTCCTCATCTCGCTGTCCCTGTGCCAAGCAAACGTTCCCGACTCAGGCGGATCGTCTTCCGGTGTCAGGGAGGGCCCCCTGGAAGTGACAGACAGGGGAGCCTAAGCCCTTCTAGAAGGTGGTCAAAGCAGGCATGGCTGATATCTTGAGTTGATGCCCAGTGGTGGATGTATTTTATTAGACAAATAATAATATTTTATTCCATTTTATTATTTTGGTTGATTCGTTTAAACGGTCGTTTATTACATGGCTACCATGGAGTAAACGGTGACCGTTTCCATCAAGACCAGAATACTCATCAGCATCTCATTGCAGGTATTCGATGACGGCTGATCCCGATGCCGCTTTAATTAGCTAGAGAGAATGATCACAATTGCTCTGCGATTGATTTCTGTCTACTCCGTACCTCCCTATCTTATAGTGACTGAAAAGATGCAACTGCTATTCAATCGATTCCCCGTTTCCCAACTGTCTGCCATAAAATCAAAACATAAAACTCAAGATTCATCATTGAAACCAATTCGCGCCCCAGAACCCTTTAGCCTAAATTCATCATCCTGGGGTCGATAATTGCTTGTCTATGGCCCCCAACCTCAATCTTCAACTCGCCTCCCTGATCTGATGATACTTGCTCCGTACCGAGCTGCACTCTGCACACCGGGACTCTCAACCCATGGTCCCCGCTATCACATCTCAACCGCTGTCGGGGGTTAACCCGTGAAACCGTCAACCCTAGGAGGACTTTTTGCATTGGTAACGAATAGGCGAATTCCTTAGGCTTCAGCGGATACCGTGATTGGATCTTTTCAACACGGTTGCTCCGTTAAGACAGTAGGGCATGGGAACGGCGTGGACTTGGGCTTTAACCCTTGGGAGCGTGCTCAAACGATCGACGAGACTCATCTCGTCCCTTGGCTTCGGTTCCCATTGTCTTGGAACTCCATCGATATCGCGGCTAAAGCAAGGGGTACATGTTGGGCATCACCAACAGACCAGCATTCGCCTGGCTCATTCGGGACGAATAAACCACCAGAGCTCTAGTTTGATTGCTCCGTAGCCTTATGGAGAATCTTGCCTGAGAAACAATACCAGACCCGCCCTATCGCGGTATCCGAGAAATGACTTTCTGGCATCAGCTCTGCGCTGACTGGGCCATGCGAGTCCTCTGGAAGTCTCGGGCACCTTGCGAACACGCACAAGATCAAAGCTAGGCCGGCCAAGATACTACCTGTCATCCACAAACACTGTAGCGCTTTCGCCACAGCGTTCATCATGTGTTCGTGCTGGCCAAGGCTTCCTTGTTCGACAGAGGCTTTGATCATCTTCAAGGCATTGCTGATCTGAGCTGTGTCGAGGCCTAGCTTTCCGAGCTCTTTTTCCAGTTGAACGGAAAAGACCGCGATGCCAATGGCTATTCCCATGCATTGGCCCATCGTTCGAAGCAGGTAGGTCATGCTGATTGCATGCCCAGCATCCTCCTCTCGGACCGTGGCTTGCACACCAAGGTTCATGACTGGAATAAGGAGGCCTATTGCGATGCCCAGGAATAAGGTCATGACCAAGATCACCCACGTCTGGGTGTTCTTGTCAAGGATTGTCATGACTCCAAACATGGTGACCATAAGAGCCCAACCACCAAGCAAGAAGCCCATGTATCGTCCTGTCTTGTATGCCACAATCCCTACGACAGCCGCCATGGGAGCAACAGTGATGGTAGCCGGAAGTGCCCATACACCAGCCATAAGCGGTGACTGGCCTTTGATGCCAAGAAAGTAGACGGCGAGATAATACAGAACCATCCACATGAGACTGCCGTGGATAGTCGCACTGGCAAACTGGAGGACTGTCGATCGATGTCGGAACAAGCTCTTTCGAAACATGGGCTTTGTTGTTGTCTTTTCGTGTAATCCCAGCCCGAGGAACGCGAGGAACGAAGCGATTAGAGGAACGATTACTGCCGCTGAATTCCAGGGGAAGCGCGAGCCACCCCAAGTCAGGGGGAGCAAAAGACTGACACTCGCGATGATATAAAGGAGAATACCCACCCAGTCGAGATTCTTGATGAGACGCAGGTTTCGCTTCCCTTTGTCATAGCCTAGGAGAAACATGGCCCCTATCAGACTACTTCCAAGCAACGGAAGGGTGCACCAAAAGATCCATCTCTGCGACGATTAATATCGGGACATGTGGCATGGTAAAAAGGGATACATACCCATTGGGAATCTTTGTTCTGAACAACAGCTCCTCCAACCAAGGGTCCAGCAATAGTCCCTAGAGCCCAAGAGACATGCTGATACGACATCCACCGCGAACGTTCACGGATCGCGAACATATCAGCGTGGATTATACCCGACAATGCCTGAGGTCCTCCGGATCCCACTCCCTGCACAGCTCGACCTGCAAGAAGCACTACACTGCTTTTCGCAGTGCCGCAGAGCACCGTTCCAGCGATGAAGATGACGAGGGATGCCACATATGCTGGCCTTCTCCCAATGACATGTGCCATTTCGGCAAAGATGGGCTGGGCTATCGCTGTTGCTAACAGAAACACGGAGCCCATTCTCAGGCTTTCGGAAAAGGAGGCATTCAGTTCTCTTGCGAGCGACTGGATATCTGTTGGTGATGACTTCACATCTGGGGAGGGGTAAACTTACGGGAAGGACAACGCAGATGCAGGTCGCATCGAATGACTGAACAAGAGAAACCGTATTCATCACAACCAGGATACTCATCTTTCGAGTGTTACTGAGCTCTGGTTTATCTCCATGTTGTTCTTGGACTTCGTCTTGGGGGGCAAGAGGTGCAGCGACCTCCTCGATCTTTTCGGCCATCGTGTTTGCCATGATTGAGGAGTTGTAAGGATGAAAGAAATTCAATTACGACATCTCACGCAATACTTCCGGACCTTATCAGCAGGTCAGTCAGCCAATACCTCCATGAAAAGAACACGTAGAGTTTTGGGGCTTTTGTTCACCAAAGGTTAAATAGGTAAACAACGATAGGTGTGATCACGGGGTCGCTTGGGGTTCTTCATCTTCACGCACTCAACTTTAGAATTATTCCTCAAAATTCTTTCCCGGTTCATCAAAAACAATAGCCATGGAACACCTCAACGGCCCCGTGATTCTCTCTGGGCTCCTCATGTCCAGTGTTGTTTACTGGCATGTTTACTACCTTGCCGACTACCTCCTCCGCAAGTATGCACCAACAGTTCACGAACGACTCAAGCACGAAGACCAAATACGGAAGCTTATGCCCCTCATTATCACACTCGTTCGAATGGCCTTTGGTCTCACAGTGGTTCTGCCGTCCTGTGTCCAGGCTGCGAGAACTACACCATGGGGAGTTGATCAGCCCCTGAACAACGCAGGGAAAGTCTGCGTTGTGTCACAGCTTGCAGTATGGTCCAACGAGTTGCCTCAGGTACGGTTCTACTCTATGGAGTTGTTCGTACATCATGTTCTCTGTCTCGTTGCGACAGCCAACATCATTCTTTCTCCACCGATACACCAGATCAAACCCCTCTATATCTACTTTGGGTCACAGTGTGGTGATATCGGGCCAGGATCTGTCATGATATTACGAATGGCTGGCCACAAGCTCAAGACTTCGAAGTTGTTGTACAATGTTTCCTTGGGATCGACGTTACTGTTGATCTTGGGTCGTGTCGGAGGCGCTTTCTACACCCTCACCCACGTCCTCACCGATCCCTATAACCTAGCCGACTGGGTGGGCGCCCTAGGGATCTTGGTCTTTGGGTCCTACTCTACATATACTGCGTTTCAGCACTTGAGACGCCTCGAGATCATCAAAGTTGATCCCGTGAGGTACAGGGTCACCTACTTCTGCCATTTCGCAGTGCCTATATCGCACTCTTTACTGGCAGTCGCCTGTAGCGTTACGCTTCTGTCAAGCTTGTTTCTATATGGAATCTACCTTGAACGGCCCTTGAAGCCTGGTGAAACACATGGACTGTCACTTCACAGCCTTATCGCCGTTGCGCTTGGCATGACGGGAGTTTTGGTCGCAAGGCTCGCTTACCCGCATAATGCCACCCGATCTAATTCATGGGGGCGTTTGTACGTTCCGTTTGGTACGATCTTGGCACTTACATGCATCTCAGTCAATAGCGCTTTCACTAGCTATGCGGACCACAACACAATTATGGCATCGATAGGGGTCAGCTTACCTCTGTTCTTCAGCCTTGCGAGAGTGGCTCAATACTACGCAGCCAAGGATGTAGAAGTAGTGCGCGATGCGAAGCTACATCCAGGCGACAGCTTTATAAGGAGACACGTTGAGATTGCCCTTGAACATGCTGTCGTATTCGTCATCCTTCTGGGGATCTTGATTACCAACCTCCTGAGTCTCCCAGAGGCGGCCCGTCTTTCAATTGCAGCATGCCTTGTCGTGCAACTTCGATGTCCTTGGGATATCGTACCTCTAGCAGCTGCAAATATCCATGGGCTGGCGGGCCCTTTGCTGGCTATTTTCTTCATCGTGTTCGAGCCTGGCTTTATTGCTTTTGCCACAGCCGGAAGATTCATCCGCCTTGAAAGTTCCTGGCCCGCCATTTTCCAAAACTATCTGCTTCTAGGAGGAACTGTTATGGCTGCTATCTCTGTGCCTAGATCCGAGACTACATCAAGGCCATGTGAGACTATGAAGAAGCCTTGCAGATCAAGGAGGTTCCATCCTATCACCGTCATCTTTGTCTTCTTCTGCATTTTACAGGCGATGCTGATTTCGAAGTACATGACTTTCGATGGGGAGACCTCAGAGATTTGTCCTGGTTTTGTGAACTTTAGATCAATCTTTTCAGACGTTTACACTTGGGTGGGCACACTTCACATGGCTTCATTGCCCGTGATTGTTTTACGGGAGTTAGAGTAGGGGAAGATTTATCAGGTCCTTGATCAAGCCAAGCCCTCATGCACTCACCCGGGTCGTTCTTTTCTAATTCGTCTCCCTTCCACTGCTTGTTTGTCTCCATTGCCTGACACCTGCCGGGCACTGGCAGCTAAGCCTGGCGTTTTTATCTCGTCACTGAATCAGTGGCTCAGGCACAGATTATTATTCTTCTCTACCCACTCCCTCTCTTGCTTTAACTTTTTTTTTTCTTTTTCTTTTTTAATTCTCTTCATCTTCGCAGCGCGTGGCCGAATCTCCTCCTCTTTCTTAAGCCTCCCCAAAACGCCCTTCATGTCGGCAGAACAGCAACGAGAGGACACTCCTTCGCAGCGGGAGAAAGACCTCTCTATAAAACTCGAAGAGGCAGAGTTGGCCATCCAAGCCAATTCACGGAGGGAAGCAGAACTTCTTTCCGAACTTCTTCAGGCAAAGACAACTCTCCTCAATGAATCACAGCAGCGCGAGCGTCGCATTTCGGCCGAGCTGAAACAAACCACAGCCGATCTCGATGAGTCTCAGAAAAGAGAGAAACAGACTTCAACTCAATTTGAAAAGCTCACTTCTGAGTTTGAAGCCTTGAAAAAGAACGCTGACGACCCGTCGGTGGAAATGCTTCAGAAAGAGGCTGCTCTCGCTGCGTCTCGACAACAGGAGCGACAACTGTCGATGGAGCTTCAGAGTGTCAAGAATGAGCTGTCCTCCTACAAAGACAGCCGAAAACCTATTGAGAGAGAGCTTGCAGACGCAAAGAAGGATTTAGAACGATCGCGAAACTCCGCAACAGAGCAATCAGCTCGCCTCGATGAGGCCAACAAGAAGGTCCGAGAACTTTCGAAAGAGGTGGAACAATCCAAACAAAAGATTTCCGATATGAAAAAAGCCAGTGAACATGCAGCCAACAACTTTTCGAGCCTTTGGGCTCGGTACAACAGACTACAGGAATCGAACAAGAACAATCGTTATTACCAGCAGTCATCATACCAGTGGCCACCACTCCCAGCACCCTCTCAGAGCTTTCGATTCGACGACCGACCACGAGATGTAAATCCCATTTTTGACTTCAACCTCGGAGCGAATCGGCAAGGGTCGCAAGCCAATGTGGCACAGGTGTTAGGAACACAGACACACTCGGCGGCCACGTTCGGCGCAGTGAGTTCTACACAGCCAGGAGGCTCACGGTTGTTCAGTCAAAACGGCAGCTCTCAACCAGACTCTTCTTTCGGCAGTTTTAGGCCTGCCACGCTGGATCACAATACTCTCTCTAATCCCTCCAACGGCCCCGGAAACCAGAAACGGCAACAAGATATTCAGACCCAACAAGGCGCAGCCGATCCCAAGAGACTCAAGAAGGAGACATAGCCTTTCAGACTGATTAATATCGAGATCAGAACTTTTCAACAAACTCAGAACTCCAAAACGAATAATTGGTTTCTTTCCCTTACAGGAGGCCGGGGCTGTGTGTGCGATATACTAAGCCACGCGTATCAAGACATTCTGCACGATGTTTACTGTCATCGGACGTCGGGAAAGATGTTGAACCCCCAAAATTTTGAGCACCATGGATGATGGATGAAAACAAGTTGTAAGGAACACATGGACGGGTGAAAATAGACAGATATGCTGCCGGAATCATGGCTGGTGGTTTCAGCGATATGTAAAAGACGATTTCATAGAAAGAGTCTATTTACTGGAATTTGTAATTTTTAATGCTTTCTTGAGCCTCAATACATCTTTTTAACGAGAGGCTTTCATGACAGTCTACTTGACATTTCCATTGTGATGACAACACACTTGTGATCTTTTGCCTGTTTGAAATTCCTCTAACAACATGCCTCAATTAGCACAAAGACGTGTCATCTTTGATATTAAATTGGCACAGTAAGATTTGAACGCATATTGTCACAAAGGTACCATATATTGCAATAATATAAGAGAAATCTCCGTTTATCCAAGCGAGCTCATACCATCACCTCTATTACTTGAACAGCAAGGTATCTCTGCAGCTGCAGAAACTGTGTGCTTCGTAGTGGCAACCAGAATTTCGATGATCCCTACTATACATTTGGAAGCCCCTTGAAATTATTGCGTGTCTCCTGAGCTTGTTCGGGGTTTGGTCACCTGCTGAATGATACTTGGTAATGCAATTGGGGACTCAGGCTATGGTCGAGTTATCAAGATAGCCATTCGATCTGTCTTGTCAACTTGTCAATCCTGCGAGTCATGACATCCTGCCAAAGACTGACTAGTAAGTCAAGTTCCTGTAATGGTCTTAAGAAAGTGACATCGCGTGAATGACTTGACATCATTGAAGATCGAGTCCCTATTGCCGATCTTGTTATGATGTAATGGATGCTTTTGGCGAACCGATTGAACAAACTTTAGGAACAGTAGTCACATATAGCATCGATGATCTGTTCCTGACTAGTATAAAGACAGTCAATTGACTTGTCGCGAGTCGAGGGTTTGTGTTACTATGTACACTCCTGAGACTGATCATAACCAGTTGCCCCTTGGCCCAACAACGGTCTTGAGGAAAGCAGGGAGCCAATAAAAATATTATAAAAGCAGTAAAAGGATTCACGGAGTGGGTTATGGGACAATGTCCTCGGTGGGATAGTCGATTTAGCTGTGATATGTGAGTGCTGCCAAATATACTATGCAGAAGCGATATGTCTATGGTCTGATCCTATTAGATAGCCAGGTAGATTATACAAATACTTTGCCATATGACCAAAGAGGGACGTTTCGTTGATTATGGTACAAGACTGACTGTATATCACATCCGTAATTGGCACCGTTAACTGACGATCCCTCGATTTACAGCCATACTGTACATAGTCATCTGAGATCTATCTGTATGAGGGCATCGCGGAGGTTGTTCCCTATGCCACCCTCCAGTAGCACAACCCGTTTCAGATAAAGCAATAAAGTATTAGGTATTCGACAAGGTTAAAGTCTCTGACATCATATCAGATCCTTTCTTGACCGAGGTAGCTGAAACGGGGTGTTTCAATGTCCATTTTCGGCATCACGTGGGAGTAATTTGCATCAGCGATGATATGTATGTCAACTCTAGGCTGCCACTCGACTTTCATATGATCGATTGTTATTACAGATAAACCCTACACCGACTATGGATCAGGGATGCTCTGCTCTGACATTATCACATTGTGCGTGCCAACGCATCGACTCGGCCCGTATGCCACCATCCTCATGGCCACGGGCCGTGAGATCGACACCTCTTTATTGTGGTGAGGGAATACCACCAACCTTCAGGCACAGCAACTGCTGAGTGTCCGGGCCCGCGGATCAGACCCTCGATGCATCCGCATGAATGAGATGGCCAGCATCCAGGTTCTCCGCATCAACCCATCACCAGGCCTCCCTCTCTGACCATCACATGTCGCCTGTCAAACCAAAAGGAGAAGCTGCCATCTATTATCATCTCCCTCTTTGATTGCATTACGGCCCTCCGATCCGATCAGGGTCTTCCGTCTTCGTTTGCACGGCGTAGTTTCTCCGTCGGCTGACCCCTACTGTCTTCCCCAGAACATGGGGGTTCTTCGGCTTCTCAATTTCAAACCCACGCAGAACCGTTTCTTTGGGAAGTTGGGGAAATTCGGACGAATTTGGGGGTCGAGTTGGCTCGGGAGGGGGTGGCAACTTGGCAGTGACAGTTGACAGCAAAGCACATGGAAAGCCAATGGCCTGGGAGCTGGAGGCTCCCCGTGGCATGATCCCATGTCAGCAGGCACAAGGCCCTGCAGGCTAAGTTATTATGCCTGGTTGCTGGTAAAACCTGGGGTCTGGGGTAACAAGAGTTTGATATGCACGACGTGCCCGTCTCAGCAGAGGCGCAGCCGGGCTGCTGATTACCAGTCAATGATTATTAGTCAAGTACTCTGGATAAGAACTTCAGCGATTCGCGTGCTTTGTGATAATCTCGTCTTATCAGCCAAGTGCATTGGGTAATTCACAGCATCAGAAGACCCCTTTAGCTACACCACCATCCAAAGCCCTCAGCTGTTACACAGAGCACATTGTATAGTGATGGGCGGATGAGGAGGTTTATTATTCGATTGATATGATGGCTTTATGCTAAAACCACACTGGTGGTACCGCACACAACTAGACAGCGAGTCTAGGCATTTACTATAGCCATATCTGGCATGTTTCGGTATATCAATGCTTAGCCTCTGTAATAGGATGTTAGCAATTCAGCCGCTCACAAAAGAATGGCCGACGAGTCGCACATGACAGTCAACTTGGCGTTGTAAACACAACATCAGCAATACCAAGGCTGATTCCAATAGTGGTCAATGGTCGACATCGGTCCATCCCCCCAACATGAATCAATTACCGGCCGCGGCACAATGGCTTTAAGCTCTCGGCAGAAGATACTAAAGAGGGAATATCAACGGCGGCCACTTTGGTGAGTGCGGAGAACCTTCACCACGTGGTACGCTGAAGAAATGGTGGTAGCCTGTAGGTACATGAGATACCTCCAAAACGCAGGAAATTGACATCTGCTTAAGCTAAGCACTAAGTTAAGGGCGACAGTCAACTAAAGTTACCCAGTCGGCTTCATTTTCGGCAAGTCTAAGCTTCGACTGGTGTTCTCAAAGGGGAATATCTTGTCGGTATCCAATTCATCTAAGGTTCCCAAGACGCGGCTGAACAACCTTGGAGCGGAAGCGCAGATACTGGATCAGCCAAGCCACTCCAACAGATGGATGCACTCTCACTTGAATCGTGCTTCGCATCCTCCACCATCTCCAAATGCTGTCCCCTCATCGGCGACTCCGTTGATAATGGACCTTGAAACACATGCCCACATGGCGATTATCTGTAGAATCTCGTAGCGGACCCAATATTGTCGACTTTGCCTCCTCGTGGCTAGGAATATGACACAGCCACGCGAATTTCACGTGCAAAATGTCAACGAGTTAGTGAAAGTATGGAAAGGATCCATTAATTTGTCACAACAGCACCAATGAGAGAATATCAATTACCCTGCCATTGCCGGACCGACAGAGGCGGTAACCGTTCAACAGACATCAATGGCTTTGAGAAGGGCCGCGGCGAGACATGCAAACGGTGATGGATGAGGGTCCCGTCCGAGCAAAAAGGCATTATTGAGGGGCCGAGGAGCGCCGTAAAGTCGCCGGGAACAAGACGATTCTTATCAGTGGAGAAGTGATATGTATTGTTGGAGTTTTTTGGAGTTTGTTCTGGAGACCTTCTGGATCCATTTTGATCTCACGATATCCCATGAGTCGTCTCTGTCTGGTTGATATCGGGGCACAGCGGAGAATGATGATGCAGCAAGAACCAGATTTTGATGCCCAACCATAACCGTTTGCATTAGAGTTTACAAGGC
This sequence comes from Fusarium sacchari, assembly GCA_017165645.1. Lineage (NCBI taxonomy): Eukaryota > Fungi > Ascomycota > Sordariomycetes > Hypocreales > Nectriaceae > Fusarium > Fusarium sacchari. The sequence continues at coordinate 1,007,002 of JADANP010000002.1, forward strand.
TGATTACACGGGGGCCAAACTGTTCCGTTCGTGATATCTTCTCCACTATGGATCCGAAAAGAGATTTGAGTGGAGATGAGGGATAAAATACGGATTTAAATTACTGATTTCTCGATTTTCTCATTCGTCGAGAGCCAAATGTCGGGGTGTTGGTGAACTAACAAGACCTCGACTTACATTTCGCAGCGGGATTGCTGTCTTTGGCGAAATGCCAGAAAATACCGCGTTGTTTGCTTAGCTCAGAACCCTCATCTCCCGCATCGTCAACAGTTGCCCTTTTCAGCCTCAGCTTTAAGCAGCGCGTGATCGAGAGAAAATTGATGGAGGTGTGAGGTGTTCTTCTCCATGTGCGGGAGAAGTCTTCTAGAAGGCCTAGAAGTCTCATGAGGGTGATGAGCGATTGGTCGGGGGACGTCGGAGTCAAGTCCGTACACCACCAGCCATAATAGGGATAGAGGATGGCTTGAGCTCGAGCTCGGACAACACCACCATGAATGTATTGGATGTAGGGATATGTAATGTGAGCCTGAGGTGTCAATGTTGATGTGGATCGTCAGATTACCGCGCTTGTGTTCCCAAGTCCCAAGTCTGACAACGGGCACTCAATACAAGCGCCGCTTGTCCCTGATGAGTTGTCTGGGTGTGATGGCTGTTCTTGAGGGAGACGGTTGGTACGCAACAGCTCTTCCCGTGGTCAGTTCGCGACCAGAAGTAAAATGTATGTCTCATTTCCGGTTCACTATTCGGTCATAGAAGAGCAAGATGACCTGGTCTCGGTATCAAAATACCACAACCCGTTTGCATCATCGAACAACGCATCGACACCAAAGAATGCGGAAATCCCATTCTCATTGCCCAGATCTATAGCCGCGTGATGTTCCGATGCGGGCTCTTTGAGAACAAGATCTGCGAGATTTGGAGATTCTGGGTGTCGCGAGAACGCACCACTTGCACCCCAGAGTATGACGTAGCGGCACCCCAGATCTCGATGGATCTTGGAGAAGCAGAAACATCGATATCAACTCGAGTTTTCGATGTTGACCACTGTTTAAGTTGTCGGCTGCAGGACGGGACAGCAGCCCTGCATACCCGTTGTGACGTTGTTTATTTGATCACCAGCCTTGGCTCGTCAAGCTTGTTGTTTTGGGGGGAGAGGACAATCGCGATATCACAACATGTGCCTGATTTTTGTTATTGCACACCACACCCTTTTCGTTTTGTGGTTTTCTTCTCGATGGCTTCTCCATCGTTGATCTCATTACAAGGTGGACCTTGATAAATGGATATATCCAGTCTCCAGTCAACAGGTTCTCGGATTTTCCGATACACATCGAATGCACCAAAAACGGCAAAAGCCCAGCATCTCAGACTCTCGGTGGGTTTCCGGTCAGTAATTAAGTAGTAAGAGTTAAGTAAGCAGCCCCGAATCTTGTTCGTGGCTACTACCTGATATCCTGTAATTTCTCGTGTCAGTGGATGATGCCCTGGGCCTGGTTCCGCAAACCCCAGTGAACCCTTTCGTAGCCCCGTCTGGGGAGGATCGTGGGTTAGCAGTACATAGTCAAACTCTAACGGTGACTGGGGTAGAGAATAATCGGAACCAATGATTCAATTTAGTTTATTCAATATCAGTCAATTGAATTAATTAATTCCCTGTTTTTTCGAAACGGAATGCATTTTTCTTACTTGACGCCGAGACTTACAATTAGATCCGGGGCTTGTACCTAAGTACGTACAAGTAGACACTCGCGACTCATGCATGGATGCAAACGATGTCATAGGCCACGAGGAATACGTTTCTACTTGAGGCAAGGCGAGGTCAACAAGGCTTGCTCCGGCTAAAGGTTGATCAGGTCACAGGGGCATGTCAACTTTTGACAGGTGCTGCAGAGTGAAGTGTAGGAGACGCTCGCAGCGGAGGCTACAGCTCTGAGCCCACGTGAGGCCCTTCTGATGTCAGCCATGACCCGTCTCTAACTTAGATCTGTCGGCATTCCTTTCGATTTAGGAACCTTGGCGTGCTGTAGAGTCGCTGCAAGTGACCATTAACTCGGCAGCGAGATAGATCTACAGCTCATTCTGGAGAAGGGTCGGTTGACTGGATGCCCGCATTGCAATCTCCAGACTCCTGTTTGCACCCTCTTGTCCGGCATCAGATGTGAAAATTCTCCTCTGCTTGACTCTGTAGCGAGCACGCACGCAATAGGACCAAGCGGTGAATGAGCGGCATTAAACACCTGAAAGACGGTCAAGCGTCAGCTCAAAATTGAGCACAGCATGCACGTCAAAAAAGATCCTTGTTGCATGCATTGCACGACATTCTACCAGTATCATTTTGCCCGGATAAAAAAGCCCTCTTTTTGCGTTTCCGAGAGCATACTCTGTACTCAGTAATACCTAATAAGCATCCAGCTTCCGGACAGTGAAGTGGACACCCGACGCCCGCCGGATGGGGGCCCCACCTCCGGCGGATAGAGCCCTGAAAGAGCCCTGAAATGGAGCCAATGGATGGCAAAGGGTCCTCAGAATTGGGTGCCGAATTCGACCGACATTAGATCCATCCATTGCTGCCTGCCTGTGCCGAGGAGAGTTTAAATGAAATGGAGCGTAGCCATGGCACATGTGAGCTGCGAGACATGAGAATCCCGAGCCTTCGGAGCGCTTAACTTAGTTCAAGGTGGTCAGGAATGCTATGGTCACGGTTATGGATGTGAGGCCGGAGGAGAAAGCAACCTGAAAAGCCGCATGAGCTTGACCCGGCAGTCCAGAACAGACGGGATACCATAAGGCTTTGCATATATCCAAGGCAGCATTCTTCAAAGCCCTCGGCACAGTAAAATAAGCGGCATTGGGGCTTTAAATATCCGAGAGCTTCGAAGATGGCTCAAACCAACACAAACGCAAGCTCGCAGTAAACTCATGCAGGGTCCTACGTAGTATTTCCCACCCCGAGTTTCCGATCGGCAATTGAGCCAATCTGACTCGTCTTATTTCCGCTACTCACTCCCCCAGCAAAAACATTTAATGCCCGCATCTCATTGGTAGGAAAACACTCACCCGCCATTACCAGTACGGGACTTGGTCTCGATTTTTCCAGTATTCGGTTTAGCCTAAACACGACATCTCTTGCTCTGACAGCGGTTTTGCTCTGCTCTTCTTTCTGACTCAGACTTTAAACACTCCCTGCACCCTACCAGTAACTGTGGGAGAGCCCCGACGATGCGAAATCCCTTTGCTGTCAGCCACGAGACAAGGCACATGCACGCCCCCCCTCCCCTCTGCTAACATCCTCAATTGGTCTAGTTTCGTTTTCTCATGACCCGAGAGGTGCTGAAAACTCCAAGCGCACATATCGCAAAAAGCAAACTGATAAATCTGTGGGGACAGAATTGCAATTCGTTTAATGCCAATCTGAACAACACCATGTGATCTCACCTGAAGGCAAATTTGCTAATTAGTTATGCAGAGAAAAGAAAAAGATAGTCGGATGACCACAGAGAATTCTCCAGATTCTCCGCAGTCAAGTCAGCAACATGTGGTTCTTTTTTTTACCTGGGGAATTGAACACGTCAAAGCTTCATGGAAAAGAGGGGAGATGCTGAGATTTGGTTTTCATCTAAACGCCATTGACGCTTAGAAAAGTATGTGTTGAATACGAGTGAGTCTGAGCTCAGGCACACAGAGTCAATGGCTTCTGCTTACTGTACGTACACACACACATGCGGGATGCCAGATGGGATGCCTGGCTGTGTGAGAGTGTCTCTGTCTCTGTCACTGTCCCTGTTGACGATGCCGTGGACTTCCCCGGAAAATCACAAGCGGGAGAGGCGTTGTTGTCTCTTGTTCCCTTTTTGCCTCTCTGCCTTTGAAAGCCTCTCTGGTTTGACTTCCCCGCACGCAGGGAGGAGTCGTAGGTGAAGCAATTGACTGGCTACCTATCATTGCATCTCTGCCACAGCTTGTCAGAAATGACTAACTTCAAACACGTCTCCTTATCCAGCCTCCTTTTGCGTAAATCCTTGAAACAGTCCATTCTCAGTCACGGAGTATGAGTCCGTCCTCTTCTCATTTGGTGCGCGATGTGGCGCCTAGCTTGTGAGCTCTACTGTACAGAGTACAATGTGGGAAATACGGAACGGCTGCGGCTCCGCAGGTGTCCGTGAGCAGAGTGAGCCAAAAGACGCGTTTCAATAATTCAATGGTCTGGACTGGACATATGTGTCTAGAACCGGAAATACATACACTGCTCTGGCGTAGAGCTGATGGTAGAATGCAGTAGTTTGGATGATACGAGATGCACGTTGGGTTGCTTCAGTCATATGTCAATCGCCTTTCTAGATGTCTGCCATCGTCAATTACATATAGAACCATCATCATGCACATGCAGTCAGAGTTAAAAACTCAAAATAGCTATTTAGGGACTGCCTAATGCTACATTTCCCATTCGTGGCTTGTCGCTGCAACCCATACCCTTAAACCCTCCAATTTCAGTTCCGGTAACAGGAACGTAAGAAGAGAAGCAGCCAGAAAGATCTGTCCGTCTGCCCAGGTACTCCGTATATTCCAAGGAATAGAACCCCCGAAGTCTAGTATTTTGGCCGAGGGCGGAGATACAAGGGAGCCGTTTGGACTTTGGAGGAGATTGGACTTACGCGTGTTGTTCTTAGCGTCCGGATGTGCCCCTTCAGCTTACACTTGACTTATTGACGAGAGGCTGGGAGTCTGGGACCAGTTTCTGAATACCGATGCCGGACACCCTTTCAATTCAGGTCGACTTGAGATGACAACCCATGTAAAGGGAAAAAAACTCAATGGCGCGTTCCAGGTCCCAGAAGCGAGTGCCGGTGGCTTGGCAGCCTTGAGGGTGGTGTTGGGGTTGCTAAGCCAGTCGTTTTATGTCAATGGTCATCTTGTAAAACTTGTCGCTGGAGACGGCTCACGACGGTTCTAACTTCCAAGGCCTCGTGTTGTTTACTACAGTAACTGCGCTGTGTTAGTTTGCATGAGGTATCCCCAACAAAGACAGCACTACCCTATCCTAGAGAAAAGACTAGAAGCAGCAGCCAGCATCACTGACCGCTCGATCAGACTACGGGTATTATCGTAAAGTCCCATGTTCCTTTGTGTCTAGCGACTCACGCCATTTATTACCGACAGTTTGGTTGGCTTACAAGTGACCTCCTTGAGATGCAGAGCATTTTCAAGGAGTTGACAAGACTGAATGATGAAAATTGTCTCAAAGATTCATGCTTTGACAACATCTGGCTCTCTCTCTCTCTCTCTTTGCTCTCCGCTCGCAAAAAAGAAGGAAAAAAACACCAAAGGCCAATTGATCAAGTCACGAGCTCTACAAAGCCTGCAGCGCTGGCTTGCTTGGTTGGGTCTGCCACACTTAAATGGCCTTCAAGGCTTGGGGCTTGTCCTCCCCGAGCCAATGGGAACTCTGCCTGCGCAATAAACGGCCGTTGGTGTCTGCAACCCTCAGCTCTGAAGGTGCTGGCTAGGCCTGGCTCACAGTTGAAAACACCCGGAATTGATGACGTCCATCCTTGGTCATGTCTCCCAGCAATCCTTGAAGCATCCAGGAACCTTGGAACCCTTCTGACAACTCACAATGCAATGCGACATTCCATCACAACACCACACACATTGCGTCTGGATGATCGATTCACTCACTCACTCACCCAATTGGGTCAAGTCATTCATTATTTTGTTCGTTTGTTCAACGTGAAAAGTTTTATTCATGTTTTTGCGGAAACCTCTTTCTCATAGACAATTCGCCCTTTTTTGCGAGTTTTTTTGCTGAGTGACTCGTTTAATCTTTTGCTTTTCCACCTCTGTCTCTCTCTCTCTCTCTCATACATCGCTTTTCGCTTTCACTCCCACTTGTCATCATCTACTGCTTTTGACTTTTGTTTTCGCCTTTTGCGGTTGCTCGAGTAAAACCAATGACCGTATTTCGTGACCCATGCTCCGCCTTAAACTCAGGTTCCCTCCGCCTCAAACTTTCATAGTGAAATCATATCCTCAGGTTGCCCCAGAAATCTTCCCCATATGAACTACAAGTACACGTGCCCCGAGCCAGGAAATGGCAAAACAAGAGCCTGCCGCGGCCTTGAAAAAACACGATTTCATGGTATCATAATGTTAAGAGTCCCCGCCATAAGTGATAAAAAAAGATAAAATACTTGAGTTCCGTTTCGCTAAACGACTTGTAAAACAAACGCTGCTAAGTGCAGCAAAAAAATATAAACGCTCAATGCTGATGTGGTGATGCCTTTCGTGCGCCGTCCAATGCACAATCGTAGTGGGTATAGTTGTGTCGGTATGGTATAGTGTGGTATGGGTATCATTTACCACCCCTTGGAGTGGTATCCGTCGCTTGCCTCCTTAGAGAAGTATTGATTCCAGCTGCTCGCGTTCACATCCTCGCTCTTCTTCATGCAAGGCTTCTCGGGGTACTGCTTCAGGTTGGCCACATCGTGTGATGTATGTCGTCGCTTGAGGACAGCATTGGCTGTCGAGGACTTCTGTTGTCGCTCCCAGAGGAGGTGACGTCGAAGAGACTCAGTCAACTCAGTCGCCAACATGTTGCGACGAGTAGTACGAGGTGACAGCGCAGCTTGAGGCTGGATGTGGTTGGGGCCGGTCATGATGGGCTGAGCACTAGACCTAGGGACCTCATGGATAGGCTTGAGACCAGGTCCACGCATGCCCTTCATCATCAGGGGAGCCTCGTCAGAGTCATTGGGTGAGGCACCCAGTGACGGGCCGTGGGCCATACGAGACCGTGGAATGGCTGAAGTCGACTGGGAAGCGTGGTTACCAAGAGTGCGTGTGCGATCGTTCTGGGCAAGCATGAGGGTAATGAGCGATCGTCGTGAGGTCAAGTTGGCCTTGGAATCCACTCGCTGGAAGAACTTGTCGTCCATGCTGGATTTGCCGCTCTCTTCCATCGAGTCCTCCCAGTCCGAAGAGTCGTCATCGTCATCGATGGCGCTCTCGTCGATGTAGTCGTCGGTGTCCGAGTCAACAGCTGCCTCGTCATCAATCGTTCGTGTCATGACGTTGTTGCTGAACGAGGCCTGCTTCTTGCGTGCAGAGAGGAGTGAGCCAGGTCTTGATGAAGCCATGGCGCTCTTGACTGAACCGTCCTCTTCAGAGGAGCCACCGATCTGGAACACGGGTTTCTTGATGATGGGAATGATGGGCTTGCTGTTGCTGAGGCTCTGGTCCTGTTCACTAGACGAACAAGAGCCACCAAGCGCAAAGCGAGCGGGCTTCTTTGATTGCACCACCTTGGCAGCAGGCGACGACTTGGGCTCAGGAATTGCGTCTGATGATTGAGCAGCACCGGAGATGGTTCGAGGAGTGGGAATCTGGGAAGGTGAGAAGCCACGCACAACAGTGGTGCGGGGGAGGCTTTGCGGTGAAGGTTGTGGCGAACCCTCTGAAGCTGTGATAGACTTTGCAGGCGATTGAGACTCGGTTGTAGTAGAGCCAGAACGCTCGAAAGCAGGAGGAACTGGAAGGGACTCCTTGGGCGCAGGAGTAACATGAGGAGGGGCCGACAGAGGACCCTTGTCCTTAACAATAGAGATAATCATCTTCTCGAAATCGTCAGAGCTGATGTGGCGTTCGCGCTTGCTTCGGGTGCTGGCGCAAGAATCTTGACGTCGTACACGAGGGCGGGCGATCTCAAGCGGTGCTGATAATGAACTAAAGTCGACGGCCTCTTCGTCGACGAGAGACTCAACACTGCCAGATAGTTGGGGAAGATCGGATATCCTTGACTCGGAAGGAATGTTCTGGGGGAGAGTTTGTGTAGAGGGTGCTGTCTTTTCTTCGTTGTCCACGACAAAGGTTTCTCTTTGCCACAGTCGCCAACTAAGGTTCTCTAGTCTTCGACCTTGTTCAACAGAGTCTGCGCACCGAGAGAAGACTGACTGGTCAGCATATAAGCAGGCCACACAAAAAAGGGACGACTTACCAGTCCACATGCTATAGAGATTGGCGGGATTGCCAGTATCGACCTTGTGGATGACGTTCGCATCCACTGTCAAAACGTGAGTGTCTAAACGATAGGGCATACTGTGTCTTAGACCTGTCGATTTATCGACTGGAGAGAGCTGCGAGGGTTGGTGCGAATAAGTCGGTTGAAGTTGTAAGTGCAATCGAAGCGGTCGACAAGTTCTGTATAGGTCGTCGGCGGAGTAAATCGAATTAGAGCCGAGAATGCGCCAGAGCGTAGTAAAGAGGTTGAGATTCGAGGTGGAGAAGACTTAGTCGCGGGCGGTGAAGTCGAGGGAGTTGAAGGTCAATGTAAGCGAATTTGGCGTGTCAGTGCGATGTCGAGGTGAATGCTGCGTTTCATGGGGATCCTCGAGTTGACATATACTGTATGTGTTAAGGCGATTCCTGGTGCAAGGTCGTCCTCTCAAAATCCTCTGCAATGGATGTTGGGTGTTGGTGTTGCTTGGTGTAAGTGTATGTGTATGTGGAGGAGAACGAACAAAGTCCGGGGGGGATCAAACGTAGTTATTCTTGTTTGGTCTGTGGGAAGAAAGACGGATTGGGGGAAGGGAGTCGCGGTGTGCGCTATGTAAATGGAGTCTAAGGAAGCACGAGTGCACGCCAGGCCCAGGGGTGTCGGACCGCAGAGGCGTGTGTGTTAGAGGGGGTGCGAGGACTCAGACCGGGGGTGGCTTGGGTACGTACTGGGAGGAGAAATGGACGGGAGGGGGGGCATTGGAAATAGCGGGTACCACCCAAATAGCACAAGCCCAAGTCCCCCAGTACAAGACGGAGGTACCGCGGCGAAGGAGAATTTTCGCTGTCAATTGACGCTGAAGTGAGTTACGGTTCACTCAAGAGGAGTCCAGTGATTGAATGATTCCTGTGGGGTGGCATCTCAACCTTACACTTTTCCAGAGGCGTGACCAGACGGATTCAGTTGAGAATGGGGGTTAAGGTGGCGGCACAGCGCAGTACAGTACAGTACAGCACAGCATAGTACAGCAAACGCATGACAACGAAGAGCAAAGAGCTATTTATTGCTTGTCTGTATCTTCGACTCTCTTCCCTCTCTGAACAAAGGCATCCTCTTCGAATCAAGAACCTGCCCAATGTCATGCCCACGCCAGTGCACAGGATGATAGAGGGCTGTTGGACTTCGGCGACACAGCAGACAAGGACAGGGCTTCTGTCAGGGGGAGGAACACGGGTGGATGTGGCAGAGAGGGGGAGGCAAATTCTTCCTGGTGACCAGTTTCCACGGGTCTTTACCTGAAGAGGCACTTATTGTGTTCGAGCAGCGGGTCTGTATGATACCCAATGAAGCTTAGACCCAAGTATTCTAAACCAATCCTCTTTGGGTTATATATGGGTTACCCGATCAAGTAGGTGGCCCACCTGAGACAGTTACGGAGCGAGCACAGACGAACGCGATCTCGGGAGTGCAAACGGTTCTATCTCTCAGTGTCCCCTAACGCTTCCTAATGGGGCCGCGGCCTCCTGTAACGGAGAGCAGATCCTGCTGTTCGTTTGGCGTTCTGGAACGTTGACAGCTTGTCATGTGCCCTGTCCATCTCCCTTGAGCGGCTCCGTTGTGAACTGAGACCAAATCGGGCACCCGAGTCCAGAACTGAGGACGACCCTGATGTTTGCCTCGCCCAGGTCCAATTCCCCCCACTGTCATTCTCTTGGGACCTTCCGTCTCCCGCGGATCAAGCACCCTGTAGCCCGCTCCTCATCAGGGACCTGTCTGAGGCCCCATCACAAGTCACGTTGATGATCCAAGCCTCGCTTTGTGTTGTTCTGGCCCGGATTAACCGCGGTCTTAACATTCACCAAGGCATTTGATCCTGAGAATAGTGAGACTCGGTAAGGACGAACGGCTCTCTTGGAAGCCATTAGCTCGATAGCTTCAAGGCACATGATAGACCCTGAGAGAATTTTCGCCGAGTATGGTGTCCAAGACCCTGACCAGCCATGTTAATGGTGTTTTTAGCATTGAGCTTCAATTCCAATCCCAACCCGGTATCGTCAACAGACGCCCGTGTTAAAGCGTCAATTGGTCCGCTTGCAATCCAGGCTTCCACTTCAACGGCGAATTGACGTGATTCTGGTCGATCTGGGATTGGAAATGAGAATCCTGCTAGTGATTCTCGCCCTGGAGAAGCCCCAGAGGATCGTGGGGATTCATTGACTTGACCCGTTCTCAATGGCATAACCAATATCCGGTGACCCCGTGATAACAACGAGCCCCCAGATTGTCATCCGCACGCTGCACCTCGCCTCCGCAAGCAGCCACGGGCCTTTGAGTGATCTCGCCTAGAAATTCATCTGTCGACACTGGGAAAATAAGGGAAAGGCTATACCCTTTCAAAGTTCAGGCGGGTAACGACTAATGACTGATGACCGTGTCCTTGCGCCTGACCACGGAGCTCATTCCGACGGGACGAAGCCGAGTCGAGTCACTCTGGAGGTGAGGTTTCTGAGCCGTAATCTGCAACTATCCCTCTACCCATAGTCAGTCGGGCAGGACTTGCCTCCCGTCCGTTCTGATGTTGATGCGCCCGACATCATGGGATAGGCGTGACCACGGACATATGCCGAGCAGATCAGACGAGAAATTTGCTACCGGCTCATAGATGAATATCCCGAGGCTTCAGTGACGATACCTGGGGTAGGTCACCTGCCTTGATGTTCCAGGATCCTCGGCACCACCCATTGTCGAGAGGCTTAACAGTTACAGTCGGCAGTCAAGGCAGCTTCAAGGGAGGCAGACTTGAATTGAGCCTTGTCAAACTGGGTTGCGATGAGCTGAGGCCCTGCTGAGGCCTCTGTCGTCATGTTCAGGGGCGCTTCTTCAGGGTCCTGGCGACTCAGCGCTTGGCGCTCCAGGTCAGCAGACGCGCTGCCGTCGCAACAGGCCAACCATCCATCCCAACCGCTGTGAAGTGACGCTTGCCAGCGCACAAAACAGCATCTGCAGCCATATGACTCTCCTGAAGAGCTTTCTATTTTCACATTTTGGCCTCTCATTTCCTTGCTTGCACTGCCGGGCTGCAAACACAGGGCTTCAGTGGTGCACGCCTCAGTAATCCTCGCAGCGATCATCACAGCCCGTCACGGTTTCCAAGATGACTGTCAAGTTTTCTCAATGACTGGTCAGATTCCAAAGCGCCGACAGGCTGGTGACCCTGGAGTTCGCATCTTTGCCTGCCTCAGATATGTTTATTGGAAGGCATGTATTCCTACCAAAGAAATTATGCGTTCTAGGCCCCTTGTAGTCATAAAAATCAACTCATGCTCTTGTCAAAGCTCTACCATTGGATTGTCTCATCCACATGATGGTCCAGGGTATTCAAGATGGCAAGATGATGTCCTGCCTGGCTTTGGTTCTTGTATGCCGTCCTTTAGTAAACTAAGTTAGTTGATGAGTGGTCGTTCCTCGGGTATTCATCATTCTTTATGGTGACAGATATTGTTTTCAATTTGAGGCGTCTTCTGAGGCCAGCGATTTTGAGGATGACATGGGCATGTAGTGATAGATGGCGTGTTTGAAGTTGCATACGATGTGAGGTGAGCAGCCATGTAAGAGCCCCTGACAATTGAGAAATCAGCACATCTCGATCGCCTTTCGGTTCTTCGATCTTGCAGTTCAGCCTGCCTTACTGCCTCATCAATCACCTGTCCTGCATTGAAGATCTGGCTGCCGTCATTCAACGCACTCTAGCCCCACGAACCATTGACTACATAGGTGACAATTAGCCAGCTAAAGTAGCAGATCGCGGTAGACCAGGATGGAGATCATGTCAAAAAAATTGATATACCAGTAGTTGTCTGAATAGATAGATGTTGGAGAAATGCGTTGATTACTTAGCACAATCCTTGCATTCAGCATCTAGACATTCATGATTAGAATCATGCAAAATATCCTCCTGTCCGGCTCGCTGGTTGACAAAAAAAGAGTGAATGCGGCTTTATGACGTCTCATGGAAGCGCTCTGTCCCACTGCCAATGCTGTTTCTGTACCATTGCGTCGTCCAATGCCACCGAAACGTGGACCTGATAGCATGAATATCAGGAATGCGGTATTATTCCAACAGTTTCGATTCGATTGTGCGTGCGATAAAAAAAAGAAGAGGGGCTTGAGGGGATTATCGCAGCTGGCAATTGGCAACCAGGCAAGCAAGCAAGCATAAAACACCGAGACTAAAGGGACAAGAGGCTCCAAAGTGAGGTGAGTGCTAATAATTCACCTTACGAATTGTAACATCATAACCCACCCAAGCCAGCTAAAAGCTCACCTTGGGTCAAGACTGGCACCTAAAAAAACCAAAATCTGCCCCCCGCGCGGGCCGATAAGCGATAAGAGCTCTTTCTTCACACATCATACCCTCCACTTTGTTAGTTGGTTGGTTGGTTCTTGGCCTCCCTGTGCTGCCCCTCGCTACCTAGGTGCTGTATGTAGACCTCCAGCTGCGTCACCGACCGACTGCTTCCACTGCCCGGGCCATGTAATAATTTCCCCCCTTCTCTTGAAAGGAAACCTGGTGAGACCATATTCTATCAATATCGTCCGTTGAAGCCGGCGCTTCTATTTTCTTCTCCTTATCTTCCTGTAAGTATCGTGCTCTCCCCAATTGTTGTGCCCTCGTTTCTGATCATATACACTTTTAGAGCTACACTATCTGCCCCGCCGCCGCGCTTTTTCCTTCTCCGGACGGCTACGCAATATCTCAAACTTACTTCAACTCGGTTCTGGCAAACCTTGAATCGAATCATCACTCCTAAGCGTTCTCCCTATATTTTCGAATTCGCCAAAATGGCCCCCAAGAAGAAGATCGCCGTCATGACCTCGGGAGGTGACTCCCCAGGCATGAACGCTGCTGTCCGAGCTGTTGTACGCATGTCCCTTCACATGGGTTGCGACGCCTACTGCGTCTACGAGGGATATGAGGGTTTGGTGCAAGGAGGCGACTTCATCCGACAGATGCAGTGGAACGATGTCAGAGGCTACCTCTCTGAGGGTGGTACACTTATTGGTACTGCTCGATGCATGGCTTTCTACGAGCGTCCTGGTCGCTTAACGGCCGCCAAGAACATGGTTCTTTCTGGCATCGATGCTCTGATCATCTGCGGTGGTGATGGCTCCTTGACTGGTGCTGACAAGTTCAGAGCTGAATGGCCTTCTCTGCTGGAAGAGCTCGTTTCCAAGGGAGAGCTGTCTACAGAACAAATAGCACCTTACAAGCATCTCAACATTGTCGGTCTCGTCGGCTCCATCGACAATGATCTCACAGGAACCGATGCGACCATTGGTTGCTACTCAGCACTCGCCCGTATTTGCGAGATGGTCGATTACGTCGAAGCGACTGCCTCTTCACATTCTCGTGCTTTCGTTGTCGAAGTCATGGGCCGACATTGTGGTTGGCTGGCCCTCATGGCCGGTGTCGCAACTGGTGCAGACTTTGTCTTTATTCCTGAGAGACCTCGGGAGCATGATTGGCAGGAAGATATGAAGGTCGTTGTGCGAAGGGTAGGTCTAATCACAGAAAATAGCTCCCAATCACAGGCACTAACGACTTACAGCATCGAGACCTTGGAAAGCGCAAGACCATTGTCATTGTCGCTGAAGGTGCCCGCGACAAGGATGGTAACAAGATCAGCGCCGAAGAAATCAAGAACATCCTAGCCGACAAGAGCGAGGGCGGTCTTGCTCTCGATACACGTATTACCACCCTCGGTCACGTCCAACGAGGCGGTACTGCCGTCGCATACGACCGAATGTTGGCTACCCTGCAGGGTGTTGAAGCCGTCAAGGCTGTCCTCGAAGCTACACCAGAGACCGAGACTCCTTTCATCGCTATTAACGAGAACAAGATTGTTCGCAAGCCTCTGATGCAAGCTGTTGCCGAGACCAAAGAGCTCGCCAAGGCTGTCGATGCCAAAGACTTCGAGAAGGCCATGTCTCTTCGTGACGCCGAGTTCGCCGACCAATGGGGCTCGTATATGTTGACCACAAACGTCATGGTTGACGATTCTAAGCTGCCTGAGAAGGATGTAAGACTGACCCAGACCTGACCTATTGTTCCATTGCTGATAATTGACTGCTTAGCGTATGCGAATTGGCTTCATCAATGTTGGTGCCCCCGCTGGTGGCATGAACGCTGCAGTACGTGCTGCTGTTGCGTACTGTCTTTCCAAGGGCCACGAGCCTCTGGCTATTCACAACGGTTTCGCTGGATTCGCGCGACACCATGACGACAAGCCTATCGGCGCTGTCCGCCCATTCGACTGGCTCGAAGTTGACGGCTGGGCAAGCAAGGGCGGTTCCGAGATTGGTACAAACCGAGAACTTCCTGGCGAGTCTGGCATGGAGCTGATCGCCAACCTGATCGAGGAGCACCATTTTGATGCTCTATTCCTTGTTGGTGGTTTCGAGGCCTTCCACTCCGTTTCGCAGATGCGCAAGGCCAGGAAGGAATACCCTTCTCTGTGCATCCCCATGGTTATTCTCCCCGCCACCATCTCCAACAACGTTCCCGGAACCGAGTATTCTCTTGGCTCGGATACCTGCTTGAACGAGCTTGTCAACTACTGTGACAAGATCAAGCAATCAGCGTCTGCTACCCGCCGTCGTGTCTTCGTTATCGAGACTCAGGGTGGCCGCTCAGGCTACATCGCTACCCTGGCTGGCCTGGATGTTGGTGCCTCTGCTGTCTACATTCCCGAGGAAGGTATCTCTCTTGAGATGCTCAACTCCGATGTTAATCACCTCAAGGAGGTATTCAAGAAGGACAAGGGCCAGTCCCGTGCTGGACGTCTGATTCTCGTAAATGAGAAGTCCAGCAAGGTCTACAATGCCAAGCTCATTGCGGACATCATTCGTGAGGAGGCTCACGATCGGTTCGAGAGCCGAGAGAGTATTCCCGGTCACGTCCAGCAGGGTGGTGTTCCTTCTGCTATGGATCGTTGCCGAGCTGTTCGTCTGGCCATCAAGTGCATCCAACATCTTGAGGGCTTTGGACGTAACGCTCATAATCACGTTAAGAAGGACCCCAAGAGTGCCTCTGTTATTGGTATTCAAGGCTCCGAGGTCATGTTCAACGCAATGGAGGAGCTAGAGGAGCACGGGACAGATTGGCCGAACCGAAGACCTGCGACTGCCCACTGGTTGGGTCTGTCAGAGGTAGTAGACATGTTAGCTGGCCGTCCTGATTACCCTAAGCCGGAGAAGAGCTTGACAGGATTGATCGCAAAGGACACAAAACGCGGTCTGTAGAGGGGCGTTACTGTTGGGCTTTAAGGACATTTTCAGATTGACGTTACCTCACTTTTCTCTTACCTTTATGCTTAATGATAGCTCAGTATAAATGAAATCAGTTTTAGGCGTTTAAGTAAATATCTTTAGCATGTTGGTCTTAAATGACAATCTTAGTTATATATTCTCTTAGTATTACTCTACCTATAATACTTTCTTAAATAATTAGCAGAAAACTCTAGGTAAGAAATATTAAATTTTTATATATTTATAAAAATAATATTATTAAATATATTTTTAATATAAGTTAAATATAAGCTAAGAATATATATATATAAAGTTAAAGAAATAAAAATAAAATTTATAAAAATAAATCTGCCTAGGATATCTGAGAATCAAAAATACGAACTGGAAGGCACTGGGATTGCTCCCGCCAGGGCTTGAACCTGAGACCTTCGCATTACCGGATACTCGGAATGAAGTATTAGTACGACGCTCTAACCAACTGAGCTACGGAAGCCATCCAATTCGATGACTATGGTTTGCGTAGTTGAGAATATGTTTCTGAGATTCAGAGGCGGATTGAGAGAGGAAGTTGCTGCCACTCAACGCTTGGCACAAAGCTTGCTGAATTCACCCTTTTGCAGAATTTGCAGTAGTAATAGACCCTTCAATAGACGCCCAAATACTCGATTTGCTCTATCTCAGTTTCAAGAGAACAATCTAGACAAATCCAACTCAACCCTGCGTACGTACTCAGTCATGAACCCTGCCTGGTCTGTGCAGCTGCATGTCACATGTGACGGACAGCCATAGAACCATGGAAGGACGGCAGATGCTCAGCATTGATGCCTCAGCGACTCCAAAGGGCTTCGACTAGGAATTGACAGCTGAGGATGACGGCTTCTGGGGTTCGAGTCCGACGCCTCGTTGGGCTCTCGGTGCGATGTTTCTCAAGGATCTTCAGTAATTATTTGAGACCCCAGTCCCAGTCCATGACGGGACCATTCGTTTTGAGATTCAATGCCCAACTGAGTGGAACAACGACTTGGACCTCCATCGCCGATCACAAGGGCAATGATTTGCATGCAACTCTGTGACAGAGATAGACTCGCAGCATTCGCAAAGCTCAGCATGATTGTTATCTCTTTGGCCAGAATTAACATCTGTACCTTCTTTGTCGACCTCGCCGAGTTGCCTCTCGAGCCTACATGTTATTCGCTGACATGGACTCGTGGCGCTGCAGGGGGGGAAAGCCTGGGAGCCCTGTTCTGGCTAAGGGAGGAAAGAAAACCCAGGACTTAGACCCTAAGCGATAAAATACTTAGGTAAATATAGCCTCAACCTAGGGGGGCTCTTTACTAAGTTTATTTTGACACCCAATATCAAGGTTCGGTGTTTCTTGTCCCCTGAGGTCTGACTCCCATCTCGCAATGCACTGGGGCCAAGGACCAGAAGATGCCGGGGTGAGCTGCTGCACTATTGCGTCAGTAGATCTCCACACCACAGCCAGCTTTGGATGTCAAACAGACGAGCTTTTGTTCTCGTCAAAGAAAGGGCAGAGCAGAGCAAACACGGATCGATAGGTAGACATAGATTAGGCCTAACGAATGCCCCGAATCGTACAAGGCAACGGCGATGAACTCTATAACGGAATAATGGGACTATCGTTGATGGGGCCTTGGGCAGAGACAGTTTCTGGGCAGAGTTCGTCAGGCTGGTAGGTCTCATGTCCTTTTCCTGGCTGCGCTTGACCCTCCATGAATGCTTCGCGTGGGAGGAGGGTCCGTCTCATTGGGCCGTCATGGTAGACTCATCGTGTTTGGGGTCGTAAGGCAGGCAGACTGACTTGCTTCTGGTACTTGATGTATCATTGGACGGGGATAGTATTGTGGTCATTCGGTGATGTCCACACCAGGCAAGATTCCTCTGAAGTTGTCGAGTTTACAATGATTGTTTGGGTAGAGGTTCGATCAGACTTGCTACATACTAATCGACGAAAGTGCAGCAGGCAAAAGATCATCGTTTATGTTAGTTCTCCCGTTGCGGACCGCTGCCACCATCATCAATCTTGTACCTAACCTTGGAGCAGCAGTCCCCGCTTTGCCCGGTACAAACAGCTTACCAGGTCTATCTTGACACTGGATTGCTCAAGCAGCCCAGCCCAGCACCAGCACCAGCACTGCCCATGCCCAGCCCCTCCATTAACTAGAGTAAGGACAAGGTCACGGCTGACACCCTATTGTTGGCGGGGGGTTCCCTCTCATTATTGCTGTCGGATGACGACGTTCTGCTTTCCATGCTTCCATGCTCCGTCCTTGCTCGTCCGGGGCCTGATTCTTGCGGCGCTTTGCGGCTTGCACGCCATTAAACCCACCTGACACTCATAAACTCTTTTTTTCCTTTCTCTTCCACTTCTCTTGGCTACTGCTTTTCTCCTCCTCTCTTATCACCTCAAAAAACATCGCATTCTTTTATGCTTGTAGTTTGCAGCTTTGCTTCTCGCCTGGCTCGTAACAAGACTGAGGCTCGTCGCTGGAACCCCACCTTGTTTAAAGTGTGACGACATACCCTTTTTGCAACCCCTTTTTGCAACCCAGCCTGTTGAATTGAGTTGGCGCCCTCAAAAGTGCACCAAAATCAGTATCGGTATATACACAATCACAGAAAGCAGCACTTCATTACACCAAAATGTCCCGCGTAAGGGCTACCGAGTTCGAGGAGAGGGATTACTACCCTGCTCCTCGACGTTCAGCTCCGGAGGGGCTTGATGAAGTCGACTATCGTCGTCGCACCGTCACCATCAGCCCTCCCCCACGAGAGGAATCTCGCACACCCGCCTTTTTGCGAGAAGATACTCGCCGAACAGAAGCTGGCCCCATGGTCTTGCGCCAGCGTCAAGTAGAGACCATCGACAGACACCGACCCAGAAGTCCCAGCCCAGTTCGCGTTCGAGAGGAACGCATCATTCGAAGACCCCGCAGCATTTCACCCAGTAGCCATCACTCGCACGACCATGAGCATGAGCGTTCTCGCACCAGAGTTTACGAGCGAGAGCGAGTCAGAGAACCCTCTCAGCCACCTCCCAGGCGAGCTCCTTCGCCAGCCCGTGTTGTCAGATACGTTGAGCGACCAAAGCCGCCTTCTCCTCCGCCCGCCCCTCCAGTTGAGGAGCGAGAGCGCATTCGCACTCGTATCATTGAGCGCGAGAGGGCACCTTCGCCTCCTCCGGTTCCCAAGCCTTCTCCTCCGCCTCCTCCGCCCCAGACTATCCGCGGACCAACAATCGAGCGAGAGGTCATCACCCACTACCGGGATATTGACCATGGTAAGCAAACTAAAGTTCTAACCAAATGTTTAAAAACGCTAACGGTTGCAGGCATGATCAAAGCTAGACCTCCTACTCCTCCTCCCCAGCCAAAGCCTCAGCCTCGTGCTCCGTCCCGAGTCCGAGAGCGTGAGACAGATATCGACATCTCTTTGTCAAAGAACAGAACCGAAGTAGATGTCACTCGCACATCGCGCACTCGTTCTCAAAGCCAAGAACGACGATCTGACTACCGCGATGACGAACTCGTAGTTCGACGCGAGTCCGAAACAACCCGGCGTCGAGCCCATTCAGCTGCTCCTCTGCCGACACCCAGTGCTGTGGACGAAGAAGGCGACTATCTCACCAGCAAGATCGACTCTCGCGGCCGAATGGGTGAAGCCTGGGGCGGTGCTACCAAGGACTGGACCCTCGTCGATGTTCCTCCAGGCACTGAGCGCATTCGCATGGATGGAGTCGGCGGTGGAAGTACCGAGACAAACTGGACGAGGTATAGTGGTTCCAGGAAGAGCAAATTCATTCCTGAGAGGGATGGTGCTCCTTCACCTGCTCCTGCGCCCATGCCAAAGCCCATTCTGAAGGACCCCTCGCCACCAGACACTCGCGATCGTGTTAATGTTTCCATTTACGATCGCGAGAGGGAAATTGATATTGAAAGAACACGAGAAACACGTTCTCGACCCGCACCTCCACCACCAAAGGATATGTGGACTGAGATCACCAAGGACCTCGTTATCCGTGAGGCTATTGAGAGCTCTGGGTATGAATACGAGGAGACCAAGGAGTTCTACTACATCATGGACTATCTTAAATACGTAAGTTATCACCCAAAAATAACAATGATCGGATGTTAATATTTTGCAGGATGACGTTCTTCGCCTGGTTGACATCTCCGATGAGATCCGACGATCTCGAAAGCAGCGAGCGAGAGAGCTGGAGTATGAAAGAGAATACCAATTCGACTATGAACGCGATAGTCACCGACACAGTCACCCTCGTTGGGACGAGGTAACGGAACGTGAGACGTTTTACGACACTCGCCCGCCCCGAGGCTACCTGCGTTAAGTCTGCTTTTTTTTTATTGGCGTTCTCATTCATGGTCACCTTTTGAAGGCAGCAGAGGTTTTCTTTTTGGGTAATGGATACCTTTTCCCTCCTAAGCAACTACAGACATGCACGGGTGTCGTGAATGATGTTTCATATTGGGCAACTATTGGTTGTACGACTTTACGAAATCAATCATACATATACAGCGGATGAAACGATACGAGTTGGTATGGGATTGAATGGATGTATGTAGATGCCAGGTTGATACGCATAATTACGACTTATGACAAGAAATAAATAACGACAAGTTTTGCAATAAGCACATTCCTATTTTCCCGTGCAGATGTTCCTTACCTAGGAGGCGGAAGCGCAAGAAAAGGTAGTTGTGATTGAGGGGCTGCCTGTTGGAACTGGTGACCTCATCACGGTCTTCGGACATGGCCCCTTCGGACATCCCGTCCCGCTGCCCTGCCTACCCCTCCATCGAGGGGCATTCTACGAGACCCACGTCTAACCAGCCGAGTCGCAGACTTGACAAAGTAATAAAGAATGATAAGTCTCAACTCTTTGACTCATGAGAGTTGACCCCGACCAAATAGTGCCCAGCGGTCCTTCATAATTCTTTTTTAACTGGTATGCACAGATGCTGGGTACTGAACGAGTAATTGGTGTTCCAATACTAACTCACCGATATTTGACCCCGGAACTGCGAGATGTCATTGCCCTGTTATCCCGGCCAAATCGAATATCTGATACGACCTTGAGTTCCTTGATTCGAACCTATAAGACTTCTGTGGCAGGGCCCTGCATGTAGACCTTCAACCGCTGCGAGACTGGGCAGTCTGACTCTTCTCGCAAGCGAGGATAGGGATCCATTGTTTGGTAGGTAGCTAGGACTCAGGGAGGAGAAACGCTGAAGAGACTTGTTGTCATTATTAGGTTGATGTTTTGCATTGCCCCAGAGGTTGAGCAGAAGCAAGTATCTTTGTACGATACATACGTCCCAAAGTGAGAGCATGTGGTCTAGCGCTGAACAGACTTTATAGGGCAACCAACACAAGATTGTAGTGTATTTACTTAAGCTGGAGCCGGATTCTAGAGTCAATCATACCTGTTACTTACTATTTAGTACCTGAAAACAAAGGGTATTCATCTAAAAAGGACATGCAAGTCTTATTGATGTAGTCTGAATACAAATCATGCTCCACTGGCAATGTGCCATTTCTCCAGAGCACGAGGAAGAAGCTGAAAGCCTGACTAATCCCTTCAACAGCAGAGGAGAGAGCAAAGGAAACCATGCGAGACATCTTTGAGACCCCATCAGTTCACTCAGTTTCGAGCTGTCCATCAGTTGTGTAGAACGAGCCCTTTGCTCAACGAGCCCACTTCAACCCGCGATCTGAGTAGTTGTTTGATTCGCAAGTAGGTGCCCGTGGACCTTGTGTTCCCCGATGTTGTGAAGGGCACAGACGTTTCCAAACATGGAATGAGAGGTCTATTACCGCGTTGTAAACCGAAACCATGGTACCTTACTATGTACCGTGAGAACAAGCTGACAGACAATAAGACAGGGGGCTATCGTAGAACGGTTTGGTTAGGAGAAGCAGATATTGTCAGTGCTCTCATGATATAATGGCCGTGTACTAAAGTAGTGGAAGCAGGGCCCAAGCGATGAAATTTCCCCGGACTCGACCCCTGGAAACACATGGAAGATCCAAATCCCAAGACGAAGCGAGTCTGCGAGTATCGAACATGAGCCCTAAATCTGACAAGTCAGCTTCGTTTTTATAGCGGCCCAAAATGCATCCGCCGTGGAACTGGATACAAATAAATGAATTACCCAGCGTGGCAAGGCTGGCGGCGTTGGTTGCCGTGGAAGAGTGGAACTATTTACTTGGAAAAGAAATCAACACAAACAGAAGAAAAGAAAAACTAAGAAAAGTAAGGGGGGTTTATGTGTGAGCTAAGTGAATTGATAATTTCAAATATAAAATGAATATCTTTAGCTGGAACTATTCGAAGGGATAGGTACCTAGGTTTGTGCTCTGCTTACCTAGGTAGGTACCTACCTAGGTAACTTTAAACTCCCACCAAAAGGGTACCTTAGCAGCCAGGGCCCTGAATGGCATTTGTTTTGGCTGCCTGGGCTCAAGTACCGTGAAACCCATATTAGAGGGAAGCCCTGGAGGGAGATACTTTGCTTGCTATTAACTGGCACTGTGCCAGCCTAAGCATGGTGTGAGTTTCTTCACCGCGGGGCACTGTATAAAGGGCGTACAGTGCGACTGTAGACCTATCAAGAGATTAAGCGAAGTTTTCCCTGCCTCCCAGTGTAAGTAATGAAAGCAGGTTTGAATTATGCGTTCATAGTGGAGGTTCTGCGCATTGGAACTAACAGCAGTCCAGAGTAAACCTGAATCAAGACAAGCGACGGCGTGCATAAGCACCTAAGGTCACGAGACCCCAAAAGCAGCCCAGAGTCTCATGTATCGTCTCATAGTAAACAAAACAAAACGAAACTTGCTGCAGATAGATTCGCACCAGCCAGGAAAGTATGATGGCGTTTGCCGCAAGGTCCCGCAGCAAAAGAAGGGCATGGCCGTCGGTGTGGAGGGGCCCTATCGCATGTACACCTCAGTACGGAGTAGGGAAAGGTAAGGTAGGTACCTAAGGTAAGTAGGTACAGTAGTCACAGTGAGGCTCAGGGCTGTGACGCATCAGCAGGTAGACTACAGGTGATGAATCACAACATCCTCAGTCCTGTTCGTCGCTACCAGTATAATTCTCACTCTCACCGACAACTGCAGCCTGAGTTAAGCGTATGCCTGCATCTCTTGTCATTGCATTCCCCTAAACATCAAATCAGGCACCAAACGTTGCTGCTGGTGGTGAAAAAGATCAGGTCTGCACAGTGCCATACAGTGTGAAAATAAGTGGCGGTAGCAACTTTGAAGGCAGGAGCGGGCTGCCGATAGGTTGTCATCATCAAACCTTTGATCCAAGAGGTTAACTTTTTTCTCTCCTGTAACATCAAGCCGTAGAATATCAACACTTCTTTTGTCTAAAGCTAGGACTTTCTCTTCCTTTACCACCGCTTTGCTAGCAATCAAGCATCTCAAAGCCCATCAAATCAAACAAGGCCCCGTTCCATCGGTTTTTGGCCCGCCAAGCTCGTTCGACCCTCATACCCGTTCTTTTCCTCTCCTGGCCTGAGCCCCCCGTCGTGGGAAAAAACCCCCGCCTCTCCGCCTCATCCAGAACAGTTCTCTCTTCCATCTGCCAAACTTATCGACACGTGCGCCTAACCAAAGGCTCTATTTTTTCCTTCTTCTTTTTCATTCTCACACATTTACGCCTTTCTGCGCCTCACTCATTATTGATACCTTCCGAAACCGCATGACGAGCCGTTCTTAAAATCGCAAAAATGTCGAGCTCAGAGATAAACCAGGTGCTCGCAAATTCGCTGTCGCCTGGTCAGTATTCCACACCTCCCCGCCGATTGAAACTCAGGCAGTTATCTGCGAGTGATGCGAACCAATGCTAACTTTTTTCAGATGCGAACCTGCGAAATGCTGCCGAGCAGCAACTTACCCAAGCCGCTGAGAGCAACTTTGTATGGCACCCCTGATCCTCCCTCCGCTCGAGTGACGACTGACGATTGACTAGCCCCTATACCTCGCAACCCTCGTACAAGAGTTAGCAAACGACTCTGCTGATGGCTCCATCAGAGCTGCTGCCGGTATCGCCCTCAAGAACGCCTTCACAACCCGAGACTTTGCTCGTCATCAGGAATTGCAAGCGAAATGGCTCCAGCAAACAGACGACGAGACCAAGAACAGGGTCAAAGAGCTCACCCTCCAGACTCTTAACTCTTCCAACACTCAGGCTGGCACTGCCGCCGCCCAGGTCATTTCTTCTATTGCCGCTATCGAGTTGCCCCGTGGCCAGTGGAACGATCTGCTACCTTTCCTTGTCAAGAATGTGAGCGAGGGTGCCGACCACCAGAAGCAGTCTTCCTTGACCACCATTGGCTACATCTGCGAGAGCCAAGATGCTGAACTGCGCGGGGCTTTGGTGACACACTCAAATGCTATTCTTACCGCTGTTGTGCAAGGAGCCCGAAAGGAGGAAACAAACATCGAGGTTCGCCTCGCTGCCGTCACTGCCCTTGGTGACTCGCTCGAATTCGTCGGCAACAACTTCAAGCACGAGGGAGAGCGAAACTACATTATGCAGGTCGTCTGCGAGGCCACACAAGCCGACGACTCGAGGATACAACAGGGCGCCTTTGGCTGCCTCAACCGAATCATGGCCCTTTACTACGAGAACATGCGATTCTATATGGAGAAGGCCTTGTTTGGTCTTACCATTCTTGGCATGAAGTCCGATGACGAGGATGTCGCGAAGCTGGCTGTTGAGTTCTGGAGTACCGTTTGCGAAGAGGAGATCTCCATCGAGGATGACAACGCCCAAGTAGAAAGCTCTGACCAGATGCGCCCTTTCTACAACTTTGCCCGCGTTGCTGCCAACGAGGTCGTACCAGTTCTCCTGCTTCTCCTCACCAAGCAGGACGAGGACGCCACCGACGACGAGTACAACCTGTCCCGCGCTGCTTACCAGTGTTTGCAGCTGTACGCACAGGCCGTTGGTGCCACGATCATCACACCCGTCCTTCAGTTTGTTGAGGGTAACCTACGTCATGAGGACTGGCATAACCGAGATGCTGCTGTATCTGCTTTTGGCGCTATCATGGAGGGCCCCGACGAGAAGGTCTTGGACCCTATCGTTAAGCAGGCCTTGCCTATCCTCATTACGATGATGGACGATCAATCACTGCATGTTAAGGACTCGACTGCGTATGCCCTGGGCAGAATCACCGAGGCATGCTCCGAGGCCATTGACCCTCAGACGCAACTCCCTACTTTGATCGAGTCGCTCTTCAAGGGTCTTCTCAGCAGCGCCAAGATGGCACCCTCCTGCTGTTGGGCTCTTATGAACTTGGCTGAGCGTTTTGCCGGTGATCTCGGCGCTTCTTCTAACGCTATCACCCCCCACTTCAACAATGCTGTCAGCTCTCTGTTGGACGTTACTGCTCGCACAGAAACTGAGACTTCAGTGCGAACCGCTGCTTACGAGGTTCTCAACGTTTTTGTGCAGAACGCTGCTTCCGAAAGCTTGCAGCCAGTAGCCTCTCTCTCTGATGTAATCATCAAGAGACTCGAAGAGACTGTTCCTCTCCAGAACCAGGTCGTAAGTGTCGAGGACAAGATTACTCTCGAGGAAATGCAGAACAGCCTATGCACTGTCCTCCAGGCTATCATCTCTCGCCTTGACAAGGAAATCATTCCTCAAGGAGATCGTATCATGCAAATCCTTCTTCAGATCCTCAACAGCGTCGGTGGCAAGTCTAGCGTTCCTGATGCCGTTTTCGCTACCATCAGCGCTCTTTCCACTGCTATGGAGGAGGATTTCGTCAAGTACATGGATGCCTTTGCCCCATTCCTGTACAACGCCCTCGGAAACCAGGACGAGCCCAGTCTCTGCTCCATGGCTATTGGTCTGGTCAGCGACATTACTCGATCTCTGGGCGAGCGCAGCCAGCCCTACTGCGATAACTTCATGAACTACCTCCTCAACAACCTCAGGGTATGTATCCCCCCATTTGTGTGTCTTGGCATATCTAACCTACCACAGAGTACCACTCTGGCCAACCAATTCAAGCCTGCTATCCTGCAATGCTTTGGCGACATTGCTGGTGCCATCGGTGGCCACTTCGAGACATATTTGTCCGTAGTAGCCCAGGTTCTCGAGCAAGCTACAACTGTTACCGCTTCTCCCGAGGGCCCCTACGAGATGTACGACTACGTCGTCTCCCTTCGCGAGGGTATTATGGATGCTTGGGGCGGAATTATTGGCGCCATGAAGGTCAGCGAGAAGAGTATGTCGTCCTGTCCGTCTGATATCCAACCTTTACTGACACGTCATAGCACAAGCTCTCCAGCAATACGTCCCTCTCATCTTCAACGCCCTCAGCATTATCGCTAGTGATATGAACCGAAGCGAATCCTTGATGCGGGCTTCCATGGGCGTTATTGGGTAAGCTATTTTAGCTCAGCGGTTTACGGGAATTATGCTAACTCAAACAGTGACCTTGCTGATGCCTACCCC
Organism: Fusarium sacchari; assembly: GCA_017165645.1. Classification (NCBI taxonomy): domain Eukaryota; kingdom Fungi; phylum Ascomycota; class Sordariomycetes; order Hypocreales; family Nectriaceae; genus Fusarium; species Fusarium sacchari. Next base: position 1,032,816 of record JADANP010000002.1, read on the forward strand.
GACGGCCAACTGGTTGACGCTTTCCGCCAAGACTGGCTCACTGTTATGATTAAGGAGACCAAGACCAACCGGGAATTCCAGCCCCGAACCATCGAGACCGCCCGCTGGGCCCGCGAGCAGGTTAAACGCCAACTGGGTGGCTCTCAGGCCGTCATGGCCAACTGATCTGGCACCCAGATTCTTATCTCCAATTCAAGGCGAGCGATCGCCGCCACAAATAAATGCTCCCCTCCCCCTCCCCAGTCATAGCACGATTCCCACGACCCTTGCATGTATATAGACCCCATACGACACTGCAGTAATTCAAATACCCCCTTATGACGCTTCACCTGGCATATTCATCGCTACATGATGTATTCACCCCCCTATCATATCACTACACTACACTACACTACACAGTCAATTTTGTTTTATTTATTCAGATGCAATGATGGAATAGAGAAGTCATGTATGCCCTGCGAGGATGAAAAGCGGCGGCGGCCCAAAATTCATGTAGAGGATAGGGAGTCAAGGCGGCCGGTTTATTACTCTTTTTTTGTTCTGCTTTTGCAGTCCTGGTTGTCGCGGCCCATGGAGTCTGTCTTGGATTCCCTTTCAAGTGTTAGGGAAGGCTTAGGACGGCGTACTCGGACAAACCACCTTTGTGGGACATGGTGGGATTCTTGAGGAGTGGTTTGAAAACTCGGAGCGTGTAGGGGACCCTTAGAGTTGAGCGAAGAGACGTTGAAATGAAACCTTCGGACTAGAGTATCAAGTGAGCTCGTCTGTAGCTGTCGATAGTCAAACAATCGTTGGCTCTCACACAGTTAATGAACCCACGGACACTTGCAAGACGTTGTGAATGCCACCTTGTGTTAATGAATTCAAGCCAGACGTAGCAGTTACCACAGATGAAGTGAAGGCTTGGCATGTGAATCTGTTTGTCAGGTGTGGTTTCAAATCATGGTGGAATTCAACCTTCACATGTCGGATCCCACGATTGGTTCTTGACTATGGGAGACAAAAAAAAAAAAAGACAAACTTATGTCCTTTTTGGCTACAGAGACGAGAGCAGTCGAATTTAGGCGTGAGAAACATTCCCCGTGGTTACATTTTATCTGAATTTGAAGTGTAAGGAAATAACCAGATATGAAATAGTTTCACCTAACATCTGTGTCATTTTACTGCCCGTCTGTCCAACGTTGGAATGGAGACGATCAGTACATTGCAACATTTCGTTCTTGCAAGCATTGGATCCCAAACAGAGCCAGGAGAAATCACTTGTAGCCTCCGAACAAGTTACTTGCCGGTATCCATTCCTGAGATCCGTACGAAAAATGGTTCAACTCGTCCAAGAAGCCATCTGGAGGAAGGTTCAGTGGTCCACTGGTGATGTCCATAGCTGTTGGGATGCTGGTTGCTAACGGGGCGTTACCCTGAGATGCTATCGAATAAGCTTGGACAGCATTGTGGTCAAAGCCCCCCAGGACCATGTCAAAGTTGGTGATATTGTCAGGAGTCATGTAAAGCTGAGGCTGAAGCGGAGGTGGAACAAAAGCCTGCTGCTGTGGTATTACCGATAGCGGTGGCTGATGAGGGTGGGAATGAATCTGTAGCTGTTGTTGGGGTTGAGGTTGAGAAAAATGAGGGGGCAAAATATGAGTCGTAGATATGGGCACAGAGATATCGTTTGGAGATGGAGATTGCAGAGCAATGGAACTCGAAGCAAGGAAAGTGCTTTGTTGAGTGTACAAGGACGAAGAAGGCGAAGCGCTAGATGATATCGGCGTGGTCGCAGGAAGGTGAGTTAATGGATTGTGGATTGGGTCTCTGCCATCCGCCATTCCATTTTCGCTTTTAAAGGAACTGTCAGGATCTTGAGCAAAGCGTCTCAAGGCATCGACCCAGCGAGAAGCAAGAGGCCAGACCTCTTTGCATTCCATCAGAATATCCAGGCAGCGTATAAACATCTTGTACCCATTGCATGTGATGCTCAGAACTGAATAAAACGAAGAAGATCAATACCTAGGGCATATATCGCTTTGGGTCGGGATAGCTTACAGTTCGGATAGCGCCAAAGATATATAGAAAAAAGGCCGCAAGTGTAGACACAAAAGGCGGCCATTTGTGCACCGACGCTTTCATCTGAGGAGCGTCCAATAAACTGGGCGTCGATTTGCTCGTAAAGACTAAGAACATTGCTGAAAAGATCGCATGCTATCTGGTCATAGACCAACGGCCTCTGGTGATATTCGGGTGATGAAGTCAGGACACTACAGCATATTAGACCTGGCATTATGTGTTGCTTGTCTAAACTTACCATTCCAAGTATGGGCGACGGAGAACGATATTGCAAAGTCGCGGAATCATTGTGACCCCGAGATATCCCTGGGTTGTCAGTGGCTTGGTTTGTTACGAAAGAGACCGCATACCAGATCCTGTGCTTTGAGCTTGTGCTCAGAAAGTATAGCCCTACTCCATTGATGGCTGGGGGGCAAGCTACTTTCCCACTGGTCAAGCTTTGTCGAGACTTTGACAAACTTGCTCTCTGGATCCCACGGATAAGAGTATGGGGAATAGTTGACTGCATCCCGTGTGACGACGCCCCAGTATCCGTGTGCTTGAATAAGAGAACCGAAAAGAGAACGGCTTGGATCATTGACTAGGCTTGGGTCTTTGATAGCACGCGGAGTACCTTCAAGGGCAGCTCGCGAAGGAGGTTCTCGCCCATTGGCGAACTCTTCTTCATCACAAGGTAGTAGGGCATCGATATCCGAAGCAGCGAGAGAGATGGGCGAGGAAGAGCATGAGTGTAGCTGATCCTGACTGTGTAACATCCACTGAGTACAATCCATTTAGCTATGTGACTGGTGGTTGTTTATTTGACATGGCTTACCAGAGTCCTCCGTGCGGATTCGCGAAGAACAACGGCATCAGGCGTAGGGTTCGAAGTCTCATAAGCATAAGTCTGTTCCAAATGCAGCTTGATTGCAGACGCAATTCGAAGAGCAAGGCCCATGCTCGTCTACCAAGTCAGTAATGAGGCGAATGTTTAGGTCTTTCATACGTACATGGCTCTCATCTTTGAGTCCATTCCCTTGCTGTGCGATACTAAGAAGATAAAAGGCCTGGCAGTTCTCCAGTGTATTTTTGGTTGGAAAGATTTCGCCGAGTGCAATTTCTGTCGCCCGCTTCATAAAAAACTCGGATGCCTTGATGCCGGTTCCATACCGCCTTGATAGAGGACGACTGAGGCGGGCTGAAATACTGAGAATACTGACAACGAGAAAGACGCTAACAGACGTGCGATCTCTGAGAATACGGCGGGGAAATTGTTCTTTAGGAATGAAACCGAGTTGAAAGTAATGCTGCGTGAACTGGTTTATACCATCAACGATTTCCGGTAGTGGAGGCAGATTTTCCCATCCGTTACTCAGTGTGCCTGGAGCAAGACCCTCGCATTGTAATCGTCCTGGATCCTGTCGAGTTGACTTGGCAGTCTTTTTGCGAGAAACGCGCGGACGCCGTCGCCCTCGATCAATATCTGGCTGACCTCGTGGCCTGAAGACGCTGTTGTACAGAGATTCAGACAAAGTTTCAGAGGTATGATATGGGAAGCCTACCATCCGCCTTCTTTGACCCCTGCGTCTAAGCAGGCCTTACAGAGAGGCTGGCCACGATCGCGGACACATTTACTTCTCATTTGCCGGCATCTGTGGCATAGGGTCAGCATAAGATTACGCAAAGGACACGAGACAGGCTCATATACCGGCAGCAAGCAATTGAAGCTCGTCGTTTGACGACCGGGACGGAGGACTCCATGTTTTCCACACCAGCAAGTGGTGAGATACGAAGAAACGATGGCAGTCACTAGAGCTCTAGTAGAATAACAAGCGTGCTGGTGCTGGTGCTGGTGCTGGTGCCGCAACAAGCAAGGTTACAGAAAGACAATGAACAACAAATGCACTGTACTCTAAACGCCAATGGCTGATGCTGATGATGATGCCGAAGTCGCTGCGTACCAATCGTGGCCCGTATCCTGGTGAGACTGAACTGAACCCTTGTGCCTAGTATACTGTATTAGATTGCAATCGGTTTACGGAGTAGTGTCAACCAACTTCTAGAATCGAGACCGACTACCTTGGTAGACAGACAGAGGGGGCGGGAGCGGGAGATTGGCTGCCCGTAGACAGCCCAGGCCAGGCCAGGTAGTGGTACGCGACGCCGTCCCGCCAACAGAAAGCAATGCGTAGCAGCAGGTCAGCATGAAGCGGTGCGCCTCACTTCCACTACCTATTCAAAGCAGTACGTATAAGTCGCTTGGATAGGCAAGAATACTCTGCATGAGATCCGTGGAAGTACAAGCGCAAGCGCTTATATTAACGAGCAAAAGAGGAGATGGTATGTAATAAGGTATGGATGCCTCCAGGATAGGGAGATCAGGTGAGGAGGCGATTGGCTCATAAGACGAGGGTGTTAAGGGTATTATTAAACTGCCCGATCAGATTGACCGCGCGCAGCTGATCGGCAAGGAAGCGTTGATCTGCAATTTAGTAGTTGGCGCCAGCTCAGTGGCACTCGCGTCGTGCCTTTATAAGTAGTTTGTGGTTCAGTCAGCTCCTCCTCGAGGACTGCTCAGTACAAGCTGGGTCGAGGAGACCAGAAACAAGGACAGGGGGGAGGTTTAGAACGACCTCGACGAGCGGGCATCACAACGAAATCGGCCAAGACGAACTGCTTGGGAGCGTCTGGAACTCTGCGTGATGTTTAGATGTTAGCGCTACTTGGCCACACGAACCTGGTGATCAAATATCCAGAGGAGGGCCAGCAGCGCAAAAGTCGAAATATTATGGATGACAAATAGACAAAGAAGAAGCGAGGCAAAAGCCCTGGGGATGATATGGGTGGGCGCCTGACTGGTGAGGGGCTTTACCTTCTACATACTAAAGCAACACTGCAGGTTGAGAATGGGTGAAGAGGAGACATTCTTGCTTGTTTGTTTGCTTGCTTGCTTCTGCAGCCGCGCCTAAGAGGCCTCGAAGCAGTTACGAGACGAATGGATCGACCGTGATTGGTCAAGGAACGGCAATGCAAGGGGCAGGGATCGCTAGAGATAGTTGGATCATGACCATGGTTTGAGCTTTGGGCAATTCTACCTATGCCTACCTATCTATCTATCTATGAAGCTTGGGATGTGCTTTGACGCAACTCAATACCAAGCCCAAGCACTAGGTATAGAAGCTAAGAGAAGAGCTGAAATCTCAACATTGCTCAAAATATTGCATTGGACTCGTGTACGGAGTAGTGCGTTTCATCCACCACGAACCTCATCAATCGTTTCTATTTTTCAAACCCCGACGCGCTTTACTGTTGGAATCTTGTTTGCTGTAGGGGAATGGTCCGCACTTTGATATGCAGCAGCCAATAATGGATGCTTTCCCAAAGCTCATCTTGGTGCCTAAGCACTACAAAGATATCTATCTATTCTCCGGTCGACTTGCTTGGCCTGGCCCTGGTTCAAGGGGCTCACGGTCACTTACCTACCACTAAATTCCGGACCAAGCCGAGACGAGTATAGTATCGCTTTACATTCTTTATTGGTTGATCGTTGATCCTCCACGTCGATAAGTGCCAAACACACCAGAGTTGCCACACAACTTGTTGCCAAGATTCGCCGTGATCGAATCGACGATTTGCGATTGCGGTACACCGGTGATGGGCATTTGACCAAGACACCGACCTATTCATGCTGACATCGACCTAGCAACGGCTGAGCTTAAGCCTTACGCTAAGATAACTAAGTTAGTCTTGTAGCCACAAAAAGACAAGAGCTGAAGCCTTCACGGGATTTCAACCTCCTCCAAATCATGCAGCCCCAGCCAAGTTCAGTGGGCATAATCTGATCTTGCCGCGAGTGTCTGTAAACGATTTCTCGACGGAGTAGCGGATCCATCACAGGCGGGGGCCACACTTCGAGAAGAGCATGGTGCCACTAGGTATGCATGGCATTCTATCTCCCATTAAAGCCGGGACTATCCCTAGTTGAATCCTGATTTCCATTACTACCGGACTCGAAACATGATTGGCATGTTCTTCTCTCGGCCAGATCCCACGGCCTCCTCCCAACCCTCGTCGCCAGGGGGTTATTCGACCCTTGGTAAAAATGGTTCGAACTAACCATAGACGGGATAAGAAGTGCCGGTGGTTTGATCTAAAGTCAAAGCTGTGATATCTATAGCATTTCACTGTTAAGACGGCTCGGTCTGGTCCACTTTGATCGGACAGATCCTGAAATATAAACCAGTGTGGGGTGTTTGATTATTTGGCCTTCTTTGATTTGATGATATACGATTCAGCATGGGCAGCGTGGTCAACAAAATGTGATCAGCTTTCAATTTCCAGATACTGGCATTTATGATTTGGTGCTAAGGCATCAGAATTAGGACGCCAGAAGCTGGGCGAGCCGAATGAACCCGATACCAATGAACAATGGAGGAATCATTCATCTCATATTATAGCAATGTTCAGCTTAGCTCACCCCAGAAAACGGTTACAAGGGAATAAGCGCGGAGAACAGTTTTAGGAACACCATCTTTGCCTAGCAGCTTTCATCAAGAATAAGTGACATCTGAATCACCGGTTACATCATGTCGATACGAAACTTGTGGCTATAGGCGAAAGCTAGACTGCCCGGCCAATGCACGCACTTTCTTGAAATGTCTAAAGCTACTAGGTGCCTAATCACTACGCATGTAAATGCCGAATAACAAGGATATGCTTTTCGGAGTGGGTTCGGTCTTCTGTGATTTCGTAAGCTATAGGCACCTTAGGTAGCTTCACGTCGTCATAGCACAGAACCGCTTAGCAGGCTTTAGACAACAGACAAGGCTTGATACAACTCCTGGAATATGATATATCAAAATCATTATCATACAGGCATCGTAAGAAAAACACTGGTTCGGTATCCCCTTCGAAGAGAGAACCGCCATTATGATTAGTAACATACTTACGTGAAGTTAATTTGGGAGTTGGACAGATGCCGGGTTCGTGGACGAATCTGACAGAAAAGGCAAGAAGGCTACAGTGATGTCCGTGATAAGATCCTTACCATGGTGGTTTTTGATATCCCGGCCTATAAATAGCCTAAAACAGGACTCAATTCCCATATACTTGTACTCCCTTATATGCCTAGTCCACGGCGGAAGATGAGTGCTCATTCACGTAAGGGATCAACTGGAAGGTTTTTGACGCTCGAGCCAAACTGGAAGCATTAACATCGACGTGCTGCTAGTTTGTCGGATCGTTTAGTAATAACGAGGGCTGGAGAAAGTCTGAGCTTTAGCATTACCGTGTATATAAGACATCAAGTTTACCGAGGTGGTATCTCTGAGAACTAAACTCTACAAGCCTTTCCCCCTTTCAATATGCTTCCGAGATATCAGTATCATGGTTGGTAACTAATTCATTCCAATCTTCTCAGATTAAGGCGCATTACCGTGGTAGGGATGGAAAGTTAGTAAAGTGGCCATGCTGAGACAGCAGGGGAGAGTCTTAGGAGGACCGGCAGCACATTAACCAGGCTGCAACTATATGTAGTAGCTTGGCTGTTCTCATATTTGCACCTCGTGAGTCGCACTCAACCTAAATCTATTGATATGTGAATTTGACAGCATTCGGTTGGACTAACGCCGTCCCGTCTCTAGCTGAATGCATGTTTCAATGTTATGATAGCAGGTATCTATCTTGAATGCCTGAGGACATTAGTACCCTTATTTAGGCATTGAAATCGACAGTTCTCTCGGTTGGCGTGGGAGGCGAGAAGCAGAGAGTAATATATCAATGAGTAAGGTAGGGAGCAGTCAGGAGGCAGTCAATTTTGCCAAAGCCAGCGGTGTGTTGAGATTATTAGCTGATACTTAAAATTCCAAGAATCAGAAAGGAATGGATAGTTTATCTCGTAAGGCATATGTTCCTGATATATGAAAACCCGAACAGATGGTAGATGAACGCATGCGACCCGTCTGATATAACAGGCGAGTTTGTCGTAGTATGCTGCAATTTTTCGCACAGCCTTACAATGAGATCGATCTTCATCCATTCCAATGATATATGAACATCGTCTAGCCCAGTTTTAGCATCGGATCTCCAATATTCCCCCCTTCCTTTGACTACCTATGTTACCGGAGACGAAGGGGAAGTGGATACCTTTGATCATACCATACATATTGTTCTTGCGAACACTTTGGCAATGTGATTCGAGATTCATGAGGTCAGATAAAATACATATGCTGGCAGCCACTTTACATTCCAATGTTGCTCCATTTGCTTTCATCCTTGCGATACTCGTCGCCAACTGTATGCAAGTTGTCATACAGTCTGACATAGATATGGCGATTCACGAGAGAAACTCGGCCTGATACAAAACCGAGACGAACAAGAGCAAAGAAACCCCATCATGGCAAAAAAGAAGCCTGTGAATTACATCTGCCCATTCAAAATACCCGCTCCAGGTATTTTACTGAATGATATTGAAGTCGGGATGAAAACAAGCCGTAGCCAATAACATCATGGGAGTGGAGCCTTGTGAGACCGTGCCGAAAGCATCACTTGACACTGTAAAACACTGTACGCGACTCGTTCTTGTTGCCCCTGTCAGTAGGTGCGATCGGTTCTTGTTCAGTTATTTTATGAGGAGGAATGCGTCACAGGTAGAAAGTCTGCTTTCCCATCAAAGATTTTGGTCAGCTGTCTCCAATGGCGAAATCGCACTGGCATATACCTCTATGACTCAGTGGAGAAGCTTTCCAAGATGTATCCAAGTCACAGGCTAAATTTTTCTCCTCACACTTTCGTCACCTCATCATCAACTTGCTCCCTTCAGGTATCACCACAACTGTGACTAACCCTGGTCACTCACAAATCGACTTTATTCCAACAAGTCAGACCTGATCAACTCATACCCACCGAATTCGGTCACAATGTCTGCTTTGACGGAAATCACGCTCCCAAGCTTTCAAAAGATTGCTTCGGGCAAAGTGCGCGACCTTTTCGAGCTGCCAGACAAGAACACTCTTCTCTTTGTGGCCTCCGACCGTGTCTCTGCGTACGATGCTGTTCTGAAGAATCCAATCCCTGACAAGGGCAAGATTTTGACCCTCGTCTCGGCTCATTGGTTCCAAGTTTTAACAGACCGCATCCCTGGCCTCCGCACCCACTTCATCAGTCTCGATATTCCCGAGGACGTTACTCCCGAAGAAGCAAAGACCATCAAGGACCGTTCGATGGTCGTGAAGAAGCTTTCTGTCATCAAGATTGAATCAATTGTGTACGTCCCCCATCCCAATGCAAGAGTACTATACGGAACCTTCCCTTGAATATGAAATAGATCTTCCGTTTCGTAATCTATAGGGACATTTAAGAACTAACAGTCCCATAGGCGAGGTTACCTGACAGGTTCAGCATTCAAGGAGTACAAGCAGAAGGGAACCGTTCATGGCATCACCGTCGAGCCTGGTATGGAAGAAGCACAAAAGTTCAAGCAGCCTCTCTGGACTCCAAGCACCAAGGCTGATGCTGGAGAACACGACGAGAACATCCACCCTGATGACGCTTGGAAGGAGGTTGGTGATCGTGAGACTGCCGACCGCGTGAAAGAACTTTCCCTCAAGATATACGAGGAGGCTGCCAAGTATGCCGAAGAGCGAGGCATTCTCTTGGCCGACACCAAGTTTGAATTTGCCAAGGATGGAGAAGGAAACATCTATCTCGTCGATGAGGTTCTGACCCCTGACTCTTCTCGGTTCTGGCCAGCAGCCGGCTACATGCCTGGCCGCGACCAGGACAGCTTTGACAAGCAATTCATCCGCAACTGGCTCACTAAGGAAGGACTAAAGGGCAAGGAGGGCGTGGAGCTACCCCAGGACATCGTTCAGGCTACAGCAGACCGCTACCGAGAGGCCTTCCTCATGTTGACTGGTAAGAAGTTCGAGGATGCTGTTAGCCAGTAGGTGGCAGATATAAAAGTGCATCAAGACAAGCTATCAAATCATCGTCACGCGGGTTGAGGTTTGATTTCTAGCATGATATCAAAGCTACAGCCACTTGCATTCCTATGTATGACGGCTGGCTGTTTTCTACCTCTATCTTTGAAATTTCTGACACTTGTTTGAATTTGCCCGTTATGAGTTTGATTATCCTTTTCCACCGCCATTCAGGCTAAGATATCGCTTTGTGGATTCTAGAATTATTAGCATTGGCACTTGGTCATTAATGCAATAATATCAACACACCTCCGAAGCCCCTCGGTAACAGTTCTTGGATCTTGCGAATATACCATTCGGAACCATCCCGGCTCGATAGAATGCTCCTCGCGGGGGTGCAGAAACACACCCATCTTGTGCAACTTTTTCGCGAGAGCAAACTCTTGATTCGACTCTCCGTCGAAGTCGGACGGAAGGTATGGGGATAGATCAACCCAGATAAAGAACCCTGCGTTACTGCCGGGTAAGTACTTAATACCCAAGTCACGGAGCTGGGACGTGATATGGCGATGAGCTTGGGCAAGTTTCAGCCTTGAAGAGTCAATAAAAGCCCGACACCACGCTCGATCCTCAAGCATGGCACTTCCGATAGCCAAGCTGGCTCCAGAGGGGTTGTTGAATCGCATGGCCGCTTCGATAGCCCGAAGGATAGGTTGGCTGCGAGTGATTATGGCACCAAGCCGAAGACCAGCCGCACCGAAGTCTTTGCTGAGACCATAAGTGACATGAAGAAGTTCTGGATCTATAAGACCAGTCGGGTTGATTGAAAGTATCGAGGTAAAAGGGACTGCCGGCTCATCTGTGTCGAAAACGGAGCAGGCGTATATTTCATCGCTCAGCAGATGCAGTCTATGTTTCTGGCAGAATTGCATTATGCTAATGAGCGTCGACTTATGATAACAGCGTCCTAAAAATTCTTAGGTCTTTGGGTGAGAAAAGTAACAATCTTTTCTTACCAAGGGGGTTATGGGGATTAACGATTAGCACCATCTTGATGTTGACCCCGACCTTTCGAGAGCGCAACAACGCCTCCTCGAACTTTCCGACAATATCATCTTGGAATGCTTCTTCTATCTTATTGTTGGAGTACACGACTCTGACTTGAGACATGTTACCGAAGTCAAGCTCGAATCGGCCATATACAGGCCTGCTGGTCAATACGCCATCACCGGGATCCGCGACTCCCCATGCGAGAATATCATGCATTGCGGTAGCAGCACCAACGCAACGAATCATATCAGGAGTTACAGGGCTATAAGGTTGAAGGTATTCGTTGAGGTGGGCCGCTAATGCTTTGGGGAAGCGAGAACCCCCTGCATGACTACCTCGGTAGAGGAAATCATCATGGGAGATGATGACCTATATGCGTGAGTTATAAGCTGTTCCTTTGTTTAGGATTGGTGAATGCGCTCATACATTCTTTTCTGTGAACTCCCTCAAATCCTCCGTCACCAGAGCCTGGTATAGTCAGCATTCTGAAGCTCTAGCTACAAGGCTCTCTGACATGTTCAGCTGTGCCAAATGATACCAAACCATTTGGGTTATGATCTGCATCATAGTCTCCTCTCGGGGCGAACCTCCAAGGAAGATCTAGGCCACCAACTGCCTCTGTGGCTCGTTGTGATAGGAAACCCATCTTTGCATCGGAGAAGTCGAGGTTTATCAACATGATGAAGGCTTCACTTGAGGGATATTGTCTTGCAATAGCGGGGCTGATGAGTCAGCTGTCATGGTAAGATCTACAATACTTGCCTAAACTGACTCTTGTTGGCCTTTGGAGGTATTATACAATTCAGATATTTGGTTAGTGGTCGGAGGTTGTCGATTGACACACCAAGTGAGATATTGGCTGTGAGATAAGGATATTTCTTGTATCGTCCCCACTGGCGTTGCCAGCCAAGGCATATTATATACGCATTTCTAACAAGTAAACGTGATATTGGCGAAGAACCTTGATGGAGAGGTAAGGTAATTGGGCAAAACTGGTCCACGATCATATGCATACGCGCTTCATCAAGTTCTTTTGAGTGAGCTCGCATTGTTTAATACCAGAAATGGCTAGATGGTGAACTGGGTATTGAGAACGCCTCATAGAGCAAGAAAACTTCTAACCCGTAACTGAGATGCCACAATAATCACGAAGGCAGTCTAAAAGTCTACCAAGTCTATCGTAGATTGACACAAGTCTCTTTGTCGTTTTTGAGTAGAACTTCTAGATTGTTTTGCCTTCCGTTCCGCGAACGGGCCGGGCCGGTCCAATCCGGTGGCTGAAATGGCACTGGTCCTCTTCGGGAGGTAGGTACAGGTACGTAGCTTCAGTCTCTTTTGGAGCGGTAAAGAATCCATCACCAATACTAATGAATGCCACTGAACTACGGAGTAAATGCCAATAGATGGAGCAAATGCCATATTTCGGTTGAAATGTTGGTGTTGGCCTGTCTAGTTCCTTCGCGTGTCGCGCTTAAGGTAGGTACCCATGAGACGCGTGCCACTTTGACGTGTGACAAACTCTAACTAAATAATTCCTTTCACCAAATCTCGTCTCCTAGACATGACATGACAATCTATACCCCAACATATTTTCCGGATGTTACAACCACAACACGTCATCGAAATCAGTGACGACGATGATGATGACGCACCTGAGATTGATGAAAGTGAATGGAAGAAGAAGCTGTTCGCGTCCCTGAATGCCATTCAGGCAGAACCTAAGCTGGTATCCTTCAGAAGCTACCAGGAGTTCGTCAACCCGGGTCTCAAGATTGGAGGGCAGCAAATAATACCGCTACCTCTAACAGATCACTATGCCGATACCATCAAAGAGCTGAGCCAGTCGGTTCAGAGTACTGACAGCAAGGCCCAGAATGTCTGGGAGCTTGACCGTGCGCAATTCGACTTGATCAATCCGGCCTGGCAATCATGCCTGGACAGGATAGCACAGGACATCACGAAGGAACTGGATATACAAAATGCCTTGCTGAGTCCAACAAAGTTGACACTTCAAGGGCCGGGCCCTGTAGCCGAGCAAGACCAAAGCCTTGAGCAATCTGATCGCATTGTTGGCCACATTTCGGTTTGTCTGCCATCTGAGCACCACGGTGGAGATATTGGTGTATCTCTTGGTGGAAGACGGAAAACCGTGTCAACTGCAGCGTCGTCGGCTCTCGCCCTGTCCGCCATTGGCTGGATTTCTTCTGCACACAGCTTGGCCACCGAACTGGTCTCCGGATATCGGCTCACTATCTCGTACATAATCCATCGGTTCAACGATGGGCGAAGCGCTGCCCTTTCATCATACGTGGGAAGCGGCCGCGTGGAAGAAGTTCTTCAGATGTGGCAACGCCGACATTTTGGCACAAAAAAGATATTGTATAAATTAGAGGACAAGAAAGGCACGGGAGTTTTATCTCTCCGAGAAGCAAAGGGCCGTGACAAGGCAGTGTGCGAAGCTTTGTCCGCGGCTTGTTCAGAAGCCGGGCTTTACATGCTGTTCGCTGAAATCACGCATGAGATCACCGACGATCTCGTTCGGAAAACCGTGGAAAGTTCAATCAACGGACTCTTCACGCCTGACGGTCAATTCTTGGCAGAAAACAAAGAGCTTGATGCAGAAAACGAGGTATTGGGCTTTGATGTTGATCGGCAATGGGACCTTGAACCTGCCAGTGACGATGATGAGGGTATGAGTAATGAATATCTCATGGAAGAGCACGACATGACTCGCCGCTGGCACGACCATGCAGTTCTTCTGATACCTAAAGAAGCATTGCTGGACTTGGTGAGACCAGATGGGAGTCAAAACACCTCTCGGCAGCCAGGACGACCCACCCGAGATCAAGAGACCCATCATCCAGGCGTAGCACGTGTTGTGGCGATGATTGTCGACGACTTGGAGAAGAATCCTGCAGGCACAGTCAAGGTGGCAGAAAACATAATCGACAAGCTTTGCGACTCTGAGAATGACACGCAAGTGCCATGCCCATGCATCAACCCCATCGTGAACTGGTGCTTGAGGTCTGGCTATATGCCACTATATACAACAGCTTTCCGGAAAACACCCATCACTGTGGTGCATGTACTTGCAGAGTATCTTTCAGTGAAGTATGAAGGCTCAGAAGATTCTATCGATTGGAAAGAATGGTAAGTTTCTTGCATCTAAAGCCATATATCACCTAACCCCAATACAGGCTTGGCGGTATCACAAAGAAGCCCATTGTGGAACTTGGATTATTGTATCGCGACTTTTCGCGTACTATCTTAGCTGTCAGTACACCTGTATGGAAATCTTTTGATGGATGGTCGGAGACAATAATGGACGAGAAGCTCAACACAGAGCTCAATTGGGAGTATAAGGATCTGGAAATGATTCTCGACTTGATGCGGCTCCGTTGCGACAGTACTCACTGGATTGTCAACAGGTTCGTCTATCTTCCCTTGCCGACTGTTAATCACTCAAGTTGATTGATGCTCATGCGACGTTCTTAGGCTGCTTCCTAAAGTTGCGTCTGGGCGTCACAGCGAGAGCCACAGCGCACTTTTGATTCAACTTCTATTCCACATTTACCAGTTCAGAAATGAACCGCAATTTAAACATGCAAAGGAAATGTTCAAAAGCATTATAAATAATAGCGATGGTGAACTCAACTTCTCACCCCTTAGGCTAGAGCCTGCGGAAGAAGGGTGGTTGGTCGAGACTCCAAGACACGATTTAATCTGCGGGCCTTTTGTTCGGCTCATCACTGAGTGCCACGCTATAGGAGCATTCGCAGAAGCTTCTAGGGTAGTTGAAGAGACGTTTTCTCTCTTTGTGGCAAACAAAGCGAGGTGGATTCTTGTCAAAGACCCGTTCGGCGTTATCCACTGCTTGATAACCCCCCTCATTCGTCTGTCCGCAGACGGCCTGGGGAGGAACATATCAGCTTTGTTGAATACTCTTGAGCTTCTTGTACGCAAAATCATCCGCCTAGACTTGCCCAGACAATCTCAGGCTGGCGGCGGACTGGTTTTCCGAGAGCGAGGTTGTGGGTTCTGTGGAGATTGTGCGGCACTGGATCGATTCCTGACTTCGCCTGAGAAGACTGTCTGGGAATTCAATGCACCAAAGACTCGAAGGTTGCATATCGAGCATGCTATCGGGGTAGAAAAGTCGCTTCAAGCCTTGAGGATATTGGATCAGACAACTGGCACGTGCGAGAAACTCACAGTGACCAAGACAGGGCCCCAGGCTGAACCTGACTTGCAAATCTGGATTTTCAACTACAAGGGCTTAGAAAGAGTTCTTTACCCTCTCCGGGGTGACTTCATGAAGAAGGCACTTGGTGGGAAACGATACCGTGAGATCATCTTGCTGGCAGGAGTAAGTCCATACGGACCGCCATTGAATTCACCTGAAGTGAGAAGACCGCCCACTGCGGACGAGTCACAGCCTAATAAACGACTTTGCACCTCCGAGATGGGCGGCATAGACCAGGGTTTGCCGTACAATGGAAGAGAGGATCAAACAGCAAGCCAAACAGAAGCGGGCAACGTTTAGCATTGTGAACAAACAGCTCCTATCCGCCTACCACTAAAAAGAGATGATGCGCAGGCAATAAAGAGCTCTTGCCAACGGGTGTCCTCTGATCACCGCAACAGGATTGTTGTTGACACTTCGGTACGAAATGTATGAGAGCTTAATGCCTCGAAGCTCAGTCTCGTGAACAAGAAGTGGTTCGAGGACTTTACTGGTAGCTCAAGGAGGACTGACTTCCCGCAATCAATAAACTTCTTGACCCTTACAACACTTTCACACAAAGCCAAGCTTGTGTTTGAGAGATCTTAAAGGCCGCGATCGGTTTGATGGACGTTGTTTGAACGAGATCTGCTCAGAAGCTGGCCTCTACGTCATGCCCGGGCAGACAACGCATTTCCAAGTTGACTGTGATGGGTGCCAGGATCAAACTACCCTCAGGATTCTGTACAATCTGAATGGTGATCAACTTTCTTCAAAACTTGTTCTCGACCTTGAAGATTTCTTGGACTGTGATATTGGGAGGAAAGCCCCTCACAGCGAGGATGACAGGGGGTTGTTTGGTAAGGCGGAAGTGGCGCGCGTGTTTCACTTCCACAATACGAGATACAATCTCAGACGTCATGGAAGGTCGGCCACTATTGTTTCATTCCCATGACCTTCGAAAATCACAGGGATGAAGAAGAATGGATATTTCGAACGTAAGTTGGTCAGAGATATTGTGACATCAGAAGAGCAAATCACCAACACTTCTAGTTTTCTTCGAAAAGTCGAACCTAGAGCCGAAGGCGTCCCTTTTGTAGAGTCTTCTGTGGTGCATTTCATCTCAGAGAAATGTTTTTACGGTAAATTCCCTGAGCTCTACAAGTCCACCCTTGAACATGGTGGACAACAGCTATGCTTCACAGTGGAGATGTCAGATCTCGTCTGTCTAAGGATCGGTGGCTTCAAGGCTGGAAGCTCATCGAACAGCTGACAGAAGTTTACATCAATTCTGCGGGACATGAAGTTTTGCATTTGCTGGGGCAGAACTGCAAAACTCTTAATGACAACAACGAGTTCTGGCTCCCAGGGGACAACTATGGCATGTCTGACCAGTTTCTTGAGCCTCTCCTCAAGATTATGGAGGCAAACAAGGCGCCTCCACTTCCAGCAGTTCAGGGTTTCCCAGAAACCACGCTGCGATGAATGCTCCATCGTTCAATTCATTCTCGGCCAGATAAGCTTGTATGTAGGATGGGCTCACAAAAAGGCATCCTGTTGGAACAAAACAGGCTGCAAAGACTTCCAATGGCTTGATGCTTTCGTTGAGGATCCTAAACAGCAATTATGGGAATACTCTATCAATCGCACGCACCTGAATCACCTTGAGTATCATCTAGAAGATCCAATCTACTCACTCTCGCTCAAGAAAATGGAGGCTGATTCGAATGTCCAGCTGATGATCGCAAAAACTGGGGACCATGTTTGACGAGGAAATGCGGGACTGGCAAAAAGCCTTTGGGAAAGTGGAGAACCAGCTCTGTAGGTCGAGAGGTAACTACTTGAATAGTCTTTTGGAAAAGCCTGGACAAGAATACTTTCGAAAACCTTTAGCAAGCAAGAGACCGTTGGTGGAGGACGGCGATGCACAGCCGTGTCTACATGAAACGCTCGCGTGGGGAGTGAATCAAGCAAGTTTGGATAGTAATGATGATCATTGTTGATATGAGTCTATATAGAAGTAATATCCAGATCTACCCAACTCCAGCTATGCAACCTTTATCATACCCGCGTAAACTCCAAACCAAACCATATAGGATATCATGAATCATGCTTGCAAGGCCTCAAGGCCGACGGTGAAATCTTCGATTTCCATCCCTCTAAATCCTTCCTCAACGACCCAAGCTCGACCCTTTTCAGGGGTGAACAGAGTCTCGCAAGATCGACCAACAACCAAGAGACCTGGAGGTCGGCTGCCCTCTGTCTCAATAGCCTCAGCAACATGCTCAAGCGTAGTTCTAATAACCCGCTGGTCGGGACAACTGGCACGCTCAATGACAGCGCACGGTGTGTTGCGGGGCCAGAGTACTCGCTTGCTCTCGCCTGTTACGGGCGAGACTTGAGTAGGCTCTGGTGGAGGAGGGGGCTGCGCCGAAGCAGCCTCTTCATTAGCCGGGGCAAGAGGCTCAAGCTCGATGTGAGTAGTCAGCTCACGAATGAGGCCGTTGATGCGG
Source organism: Fusarium sacchari (assembly GCA_017165645.1). NCBI lineage: Eukaryota > Fungi > Ascomycota > Sordariomycetes > Hypocreales > Nectriaceae > Fusarium > Fusarium sacchari. The sequence continues at coordinate 1,050,560 of JADANP010000002.1, forward strand.
TGAAGGGCCATGAGGAAGACGACAGTACGGCTGGGCACGAACTCTGGTGGTGACGGAGCCTTGCCCTTCTTGCCCGTGCCAGTGCATATCAGGATCTGGTCAGCAACATCACGTTGCGTAGGAGGGATGGCAGCGAAAAGAGGAGCACTAAGAGCACTTGTCACACCTGGGAGAACCGATACTCTGTCCCCAAAGCCATGTTGACGGAAGTAGGCAACCTCTTCACCACCACGGCCATATACATATGGATCACCCTGCTTGAGGCGCAACACTGTCTTGCCCTCTTGAACTCCGGCGAGAGCCATTTCAAGAAGTTCTTCTTGAGCGCGATCTGCGTTACCGGGAAACTTGCGAGCGATCTGAACAGGAGTGCGGCGGGGGATGAGGTCAAGGACGCCAGAAGGCACCAGCTTATCAGCGAGAATAAGATCGGCGGTCTTGATAGCTTTATGGGTAGCTTGGGTGAGGAGATCAGGGTGGCCAGGCCCGCTACCAGCCAAGATAATGGTACCAACACGCTTCACTGGTGTACCAGGATCGCGCTTGATATCGGGACCGTTACCGGGATATGACTTGAGAACCGTCTCAACATCGTTGTCGGTAATAGCAGCGAGACGCTTGAGGGGCCAGTATTCACAGACTTGACTCAACCAGCGCACCCTTCGGTTCTTTGCATCCTCCTCGGTAATCAAGCGGTTGAATTGAGCGTTTTGGTCATAGGAATCATCGAGAGAGGCGGGGTCGTCTTGAGCACCTAGGGAGTCCTCATCATGGATGCGGCGGCGGACGTCTCCGAGGCGTGTGCAGGCAGCGCCGAGGTTGACTGGGAGAGAAGCGGCAATATCACGACGAATTCTCGAGGCTAACTTACAGCCACGACCATTTGTAGTGACGCCGATCTGGAGCGGGCCGTCCGTATGTGTCGAGAGGAGAGAGAATGTGCAGAGTTGAGGAGCGTCGACGACGTTTACAGGAATGCGATTTCGTTTACAGAGGGCAGAAATATGAAGGCCTGGAAACTGTTATTAATTATCTTTTTACTCTTGGCACAAGGCATACTTTGAGGGTCTCGTGGTCCTGATGTGACAAAGACGGCATCGACTACACCATCCACTTCCTCGCGGCCAAGTCTTAGCAAATCAGCGTCTTCGAACTGCTTCTTGTGCCATTGGACACTGCCATCGTCGATCTTCTTTTGTAGAGCATAGTGAAGCTCAGAGCCTTCGGGGGCAATGAGGATTGGTTTTGCGCCAGAGCCTAGAGACTGGGTACATCGAGTCGCAGCGAGCGGGTTGGTGCCGATAACGAGATGAGTATTGCCTCTGCAGTTGAGAGCTGCGAGAAGCGAAGATGGTATTATTGATGTCATTTTGAATAGAGAAGTTGGTCTGCTTATACAGAAAATAAATAAAATAAATATTTCACCTCAACAAAAACGCACCAAAATATCGCGACTGCGAGACTTGGCCGGCTTATAAAAGAGCTCTGTCATGAACTGAATGAGACTAACTAGGTAGACAGACCCTGAACCCCTGCTCTTTCCCTCATGAGCAGAAAAAAAAGTTACCCCATTGCCCCTCCCCCTCCAAAGAACTCCAAATGAGACTCGTGTCATTGGCTCAAACTCACGCCATCTCTCTAATCGGGCTGTCGGCGGGCACCAAAGACACCCATTATAGCGCAATCGCCGACTTCCGCGGCCGCAACCGGAGATGTCAGAATTGCGATAAAGCACGTTATTTTAGGTGTGGGCAGCGATAAGATGATCTGATGCAGGGCACGCAATTCCGTGGTTTTGGTTCTTGGGCGGAGATGCAGATTTCGAGAAACCCATCCGATATCAGAACAGGGGATGATAGAATGGCTATGATATGGACTTGGCCTACCCATTAGTTAGTGAATCCATTGTCATAATGAAGGAATAGCAAGGCCAATTGGGTCACAAATTGCAATTTATCAGGAGCAGACAAAAAGTTGCACATCGTCAAGGCTCCCTTAAGAAACACCATCATCAATCATAAAGGACAAAACCACCAAAAAAAGAAAGCCTCGCAATCGCTCGCAATCGAATTTATAGGAACAGCCCGATGCGGGGGTCGAACCCGCAACCTTGAGATCGCGTACTCGTAAGAGTCTCACGCTCTACCGATTGAGCTAACCGGGCGTGGCTCTTATTGTTGAACTCATTGGCCTGGAATGACATACAAGAAGTTTTTAAGCAAGCCGAGCGACTTGGATAATATTCAACATCTCATCAGATACTACTTCACAACGATCAATCGTGATACAAAGGCCCCGAGGACCGTTTTGCATAAATCGTTACATTATTTTGTTTTGGTGTTGAGATCTATCATCATGCCCAATGCCCTCATGATGACCTCCTGGCCTCGAACCAGTTGTTGGTACATCTATTTTACATATAATACATCCACCTATGATCGACCTCTTCTGTCAGAGTCGTCTTGGAGTTCAGCTTCTATTTCTTCATCCATTTGCTTGGCGATTATTCTCTCTTCCTCTTCCTCGGCCTCGAGAATCTCCTTGATAAGGCGGCTCTTCTTGTCCATCTTGTTCTTTCCACGACGCTCACGGGGGGCGTTCTTCTCGTTGGCACTGATTCCGCCAGGGCCCATGACAATCTCGACCTTTCTAGGCTTCTTGCCTTGTCCGGCTCGTTTACCACCGTCGTCGGGTCCCTTGCCAACACGAGCGTTGCGTAAAACTCGCGTCTTGGCTCCGAGCGCCCAAAGGTCGCCCCATCGTGACTTGCGAGCATCGTGGTATGCGAGTTTGCTCTGGCTCTTGGTGACGGTCCATCTCTCAAGCTTGCCTTCCGGTGTGCAGAAGTCCAGGGTGACATGGCCCTTCTTCTTCAATGGAGGCATAATAGATCGCGGCAGGCTCTGCATATCGGGCTTTTCGTCAGACTCTTCGTATCCTTCGAATGCTCGGTTTGCAGCTTCTTTGCCACTTAAAGACCGCTCCTTAGCAACACCACGTCTGAAGGCAACATAGCTGAACTCGACTTCGCCCTGATTCCTCGTGCTGTTTCCAAGCATTCGAGAATAGAACGCAGGACGGACAAATCTCTGACTGAAATGGCAGTAATCCTTGCGGCCTTTGCTCTTACCGGGTGTCTGATACATCGGGCACAGTCCCTGGTTAGTACAGGGGGCAACAACATATCCAAGCTCCTTTTCCCGTTCATAAGCAGGGTTGAAGGCTTCGCTATCAAGCTCTGGCTCTCCGGATTGAGACAAAAGGAACTGCCGAAGAACGGTGTCTCGAACATGAGCGACAGCCTCAAATCCTCGAGGATGAGCCTTTTCTAGGACAATCAGAACACCTCCATCCTTGTTGAGTAAGGACCAGAGTTTGTTAAGAACCGCTTGTCGGTAGTGATCTTGCTCTTCTTTGAGAAAGAGATGAGAGGCAATAATGACATCGTAAGTCTTGCGAGGCTGAGGCTTGCTACCCGCATCTAGATGCTCACCCTTCATCTCTCCTGAGTGCTCATAATCGGGAAGTCGAGGGAGGAAAGTGGTGTTTTCCAGGAAAGTCTTGGTACGGTGGCGTAAACGATCAGAGCCAATGATGACTGTGCGCTTACCAGGGGGATTATCTCCTTTGACTTCACCCTTTTCTTGCAGTAGATCCCATTCTGCTCGCACGATCTCGTCCCAGGCAATCAGGCCTGCGCCACCAGATCCTGCATCAAGAACGCTCATGCCACTGCCATCTTTAAGCTTAGACTGAAGCCACTCACTTCCGACTCGCTTGCGAACTTCCTTGAGGGTAGCCATTATTGAGGCATAGGCTGGCGGCATGAAGCCTGCAAGGAAAGCATCTCCTTCAATCTCAGTCATATGTCGCTGGTCTGCTGGAAGGCCAACACCAAACATGTTTCCGTTCCTCTTAGCCTCAGGTGTCGCAGGAGACAGTGGAAGACCTGGACCGCCAAATGCTGTTTCAGCGGCACTTTTGACGTGATCGATATGAGTTCGCTGTAGAAGATCACGAATCGGCATGATCATCTCGTTTTGTGGCAAAAGAATTTCAATGGGACTTCCCCAGAAACGACCCTCCAGAGTCAGAGGGTGAAATCGTGCCTCCTCGCCAGTGGGCCGCTCACTATGCTCGTACTCCTCGGGCCAGGTCGCTTTCGTATCTTCCTCCAGCTGTTCCATTTCCAGCTCTTCCTGGGCCGCTGCTTCATTTTCCGCCTCTTGTTGCTTCTGCTGTGCGACCTTGAATTCTTCCGAAAGTTTCTGTAGTGCATCGTATTCTCGTTGGCTTCTGGCAACTAAATCCACGTAGCCTGGCGTGATGTGGTCGATTGCGCGATCCTCCAAGTCGGGTTCCGGAGTTGGTTCGTTGATGTCCTCGACACCCTCGTTGAAAGGAATTTCATAAGAGACCTCCTCAAATTCGCCACTCTCCAGCTCTCTCAGTACAATGCCTTCATTATCTGGCCGTGGGGGCTGTGGTCCCATGTCTGCATGTTCTGGAATACCGACATCTTCAGGTCTCGTCTCACGCAGCGGCGCACCGTACAACCGTTCGTATACCGCATATTCTTCGTCGTTAAGATATCCCTTTGGTAAAGTATCTCGAAACCTCTGCTTAGCGTCTCGAACGATTTGCTCAATTTCCTCCGGCGACGCCTGTCCCGTTGTTTGTGTGTCTTGTCGCAAACATCTTGACGTCGAAAATGCTTGTGTAATTGCAGCCTTCCTATTGGGCTGCAAGGAACGGAATGAAGAAATACGTTGCGGGCGAAGTAAAGGAGTGGAAGAAGAATAAAAGCCTGAAGACACTGTTAAAAGTGAAGCATTACACCTCGGGCAAGCATTTCGTATTCTTCTGGTCGACAACATTTTCTGTACTATACAGATTTGATGTACGGAGTAATGGAGTCGAAGTTTTACTATAAGACTTCGTCTGTGTATACGCGTGGTCACGTGTTTCCTTATGGCAAATACCTTTACGCTAACTGGTCACCTCAAAAATGGAGATTCAAGATCATATAAACGAGTCGAATGATTCCAGGACTGTATAGGAAGTCCGCCTGAAAATATTGAATATCCATGCCCATGTAGAGCCCTTTACCAATGAACGCCATACCCAAAGTTCCTCTTAATCACCACCAAGATCTGCCAAGGTCTTGAAGGACGAACGTGGAGGAGCTCTGGCACCACCAGCGGTCTGCGAACCACCCGTGTTTCTAGGTGCTGGTTTACGATGAATGTTGAAAGGGCTCTCTTCCGCTGACTTATACGGATCAAACTACCATCTAATTAGCAACCCCCAGAATTTCACACTGAAAGACGGCCAGCTGGCCACTTACCGTGAATAAAGAAACAAAGTATAGTCCAAAGAACACTATCAGAGCATCGAAGAAGGCTTTCAAGTTCCACTGCTTGGACAACGAGGCAGATCGTGACTCGCCACCGAGCGTACGCCCGGGAGTCTTGAAAACATTGCCAGTAGCTGGTCCGCCAAGCTTCACCGCATTATTGATAGCTCCTGTGAGAGCGGGAGGGTTGGCACCCTTGATGGTCTCGATGCAGGTGCCGTTGTGGAAGATCTTGAAGGTCGGCATGGCGGAAACACCTTGGGCTCGAGCGATGCCCGACTGGTTATCGACATTGACCTTTGCGAAGGCAACCTTCTTCGGACGTGAGTGTTCTTTGGCGAGAGCTTCGAATGTAGGCGCAATCATCTTGCAGGGACCACACCAGTCGGCGTAGACTAAGTAGAAGCCGTGTTAGTGATGACATGGATCTTCGCGGACTGTTCGAACGTACAATCTGCAATGACCACATTTGTACCCGAAAGGAGACTACTCCATTCGGACTCAGAAGCAATGTTGATGGGGCCACTCATGGTTGCGATATCGTTATTGTTCAGTCTGTTTGCTCGTCGTGAAAGGCCACATTTGTCGCATCCTGTTCGCCATGATGCTGACGAAGCGCGGACGAGCCTTGGAAGCTCTGTGTTGGGCAGGCGGTGACCAAGGCGGCGAGATTCTGCCGGACATTTGGCCCCACTATCACAACTTTTTGCTTGAGTTGGGTTGTCGCAACTTTACCTCGAGGTGGACTACTCTTTTCAGATCTTATCAGTCCTTATAATTAACAACAAGATGTCCTACTCAGAACGTAACTCCAAGGTCGGTAACCATTCAACACTCAATTCACTCCAGTACACTAAATTTTACCAGAAACGCAAAACCGAACATAATGGTCGGGAGGGAGGTTCCGCCAGACCTTCCACGATATTTGACCCCATTGAAGGTGGTCGACCATGGACCATCTCCATTGCCATTCCCAGCAGTATTCTCTCAGAGTATGTATCTTGCTGATAGTACATATTTTTGTACTAACGAACAATGGCAGCCTCACTTCTGCTGACCAGCGAATCAACCAACCCGCTCGCATTGCTCGTGCCCTCGCTGCTTTCTCGGTCGACGAAGTGGTTGTTTTTGACGATTCTCCTCTCGCGACCCGCCCTCGCCAAACAGATACCAACAGTTACACAGGCGATACCGACCCATGCCATTTCCTCACGCACATTCTAACCTACCTGGAGACGCCGCCATTTATGCGCAAACAAATCTTTGGTCTTCATCCCAACTTAAAGCTCACTGCTATGTTGCCTACCCTCGACATGCCGCATCATCCGTATAAAGATTGGATCTCCTATCGGGAAGGAATAGTTGTTCCTGGTGAAACAAGCACAGGCTCCGGTTCGCTCGTTGAAGTTGGTCTGGATGAGCCTGTCGAGGTCGAAGCCAAGATCCCTCCAAAGACACGGATAACACTCAAGTTCTCTGAGGACGAGACCCAATACCCTGAGCCTGTGCATCCTGCTGCACCAAGAACTGAGGGCGGTTACTACTGGGGATACAATGTAAGAAGGGCCAGTTCCCTCTCCAATGTTTTCACTGAGAGTCCCTACGAGAACGGTTACGATGTCAGTATTGGCACCTCCGAACGTGGCGTTCCGGCCTCTAGGGTTTTCCCGCCGTCTAAGAGAGTCAACTTCAACCATCTTATCATTGTCTTTGGCGGCCCGCGAGGTCTGGAGTTTGCAGCAATGAACGATCAAGAACTCAGCAGTATGGGAATCCAGGGTCCCAGGACGAAGGAATTGTTCGACCACTGGGTTAATGTGTTGCCTGGTCAAGGGTGCCGGAATATCAGGACAGATGAAGCTGTTTTTATTGCATTGGCAACGTTGAGAGGTATTTGGAATTCTAGTTAGTTTACTGGTATAGCGAACGATACCCTTCTTAAGCTTCCCCCTTCATTATCTGACGTCAAAAAAGTATGTCAAATGCTCATGATACATACAAAGCCAAAGTGTCTGCAAATGTGCTGTTGTTGTCACTGGCCGGAGCCAAATCCATCCCATCTCGATGCACCATGATCCTAGTGCCCACTGTAGTCAATCCTAGAAACCTCGTTCCAGGGCTCAAGCCTTGAATGCTCAAAGTTCGTGCTTGGCAGAATCCTGGAGATTTGTTGCTAGCACAGGTATCGTTATAGTTAGTGAAAAATGAATACAACCCCGCGCCATAGACGGCAACGTTGCTGGAGTTGAGAATCCTCATGCCCCATCCCATATTGCATCCTGGATCAGGGTCGTTCTGGCAGTCTTGCTGAAAGTTTGGATCGTTCAGTGCTGGCACAAGAGGGAATGGGTATTGAGCCACGGGCATGGGTTGAAAGTAAGCCTGCTCTGTCTGTGCGTGACCAATGTAAACGTCTCTGGTGTTGGCGAGCTGATATTGATACAGAACATGGTGTTCTGAACCAGAGGCACTGAGCCAGATGCGGCCTCTCTGTGCCTCCACAAGAACTCCCCTTCCTGCAAAGATAGAAACACGTTGGTATTTTTGATCCTCAAGATCATGGTCGGCGACCCAAAACCAGCAATTTTCTGTGAATAGACCCCCAGCGAAAGCCGTTACGTGGAAGCTCATGTAAGCTGCCAGACATCTCGGGTTAACCGTGTTTGTTCCTTTGATCGCAGGGCAGTCTGGAACTTGAAGATAGGTCCCAGCAAAACCTCCAATTCGAGTGTGTACATCCCACATGCCTGAGGGGGCTCCAGGAGCAAACAAATTATACTGAATTAGGATGGCACCTGCTGTTGGCCCACGGGTTGATACAATTGTATCTGACCACTCTATCTGGCCAACATCACCAGGGCGACCGACTTGGACGACAGGTCGAGGTTTGCTCAAGTCCCCAAAGTTGGGCCCTGTCCCCATGATGATCGATGCCAATGCTTCACCCACAATTCTGGCATTCGGTGGGATGTGTACAGTGTCTGAAACCATGTAGTATCCTGCGTCGAGATATGCGATGAGACCTTTTGCCGCCGTGTACTGGAATAAGGCATTAAGTGCCTGAGTGTCATCATGTGATGCATCACCGTATGCACCATTTGCTTTTGCGGAGATGAAGTAACTGCCTGGAACTTGCTCGTACTGAGGCTTTGATCGCTCGTAGTAGATATTGCGATCAAGGAGATTTTGACTCCGAGTGAATGGAAGCGGATAAAGGGCCGTCGCATCGAATGTGCCCTCTATGTTCGCGTAGTGCCCCTTATTCTGTTAGCAATGTTCATAGTTCCGCGAGTTAGCCTACCATCAGGAAAACAGCGCTGTCTACTGGTGCTATAGCAGAACGTGCCAGATCAGTACCTTCAGGACCCATGAGAACGTTGTTCACATTCTGAAATTTGACGTTTTCCATCGCTAAGGAAGCTGCGCTGCTGACACTCTGCGAGCTGTTGCGTGTTGTAGCGATAGCCACGTCAACATTCTCGAACCAACTGTCAAGGATCGTGATAGAGCCAACGCCGAACGACGAATCGTCCATCTTGATGCCCACTCGACAGTTCTTAAACACGGTACTCTTGAAAGTCCATCCCCAGTCCCAGGTCATCCATATCGCGATATCGGCATTAGAGAACCAGAGATTACGTGCTGTGAACTGCTGGTTACCCAAAACTGTGGCATTTCCCCCACCAAAGAAGTAGAGATCATTGAGAAGCCCCCCTGATCCTTCTTCTATGAGGAGACCTGTGTGTTGATTTCCAGGAATGGTCGACAGTTGAAACACACAGTTGGTGATAGCTGTTGCCTGAGAGGATGGCCAGTGTATACCCACAGCAGGAAAGTCTGGCGGGAGGGCAGTTGTATCCAAAACCAGATTACGAATTTGGCGAAAAAAGACATTTGTCGAGTTCCATGCGAGGGAGCCAGTAGACAGATAGGGGTTTCCATCGATTAATCCGAAGCTTTGCTTAGAAAAGGAGGCGGATGCTTTGATAACAGGTCGGTTTGTGGGGTCACCAATGATTTGCGTATAGTACAAATCAATGAGGGAGTTGCTGATGAGATACGTTCTTTCTCTGTTAGCAATACTGAACCTGCGATGTTATTCTGCGCACTCACCCAGCTGGGATATAGACAGTCGCGGGTGAAATAGTGCTTCCTTTGCACACGCCGGGAATACATCGAACACCCTCACTTATTGCTGCATTTATAGCGGCCGTGTCGTCCGCAACTGTTTTGTCAGCTATGAAACTGACTCCGAGTGAAGTACGAACCTCCATCGCCGACAGCGCCAAAATCTTTCACGTTGCGGAACACAGGGTAAAGCTTGTCAGGATAATAGGGAGCACTCCCACGGTGCTCTATGTCCTCAAGCCAGTACCTCGCGCCGGCGCTACCCAAAAGGGTGAATAGGAAAAGGAGGAGGAACCTCATAATGAAGAACCTGACAAGAGAGAGAGGGCGGATATACCTATAGGTAGTCCAAGTTGAAAACGTGTGAGTTGATCAAGAAAACTAGAGTTGAAAGAAAAAGCCCAAGAAGTTGAAGGTACCCTAGATATTTGGTCGATAAGAAGTTACGGCCGAGCACCTCTTTGGTTAAGAAAGAGGAAAGAGCTTGTTGACTGTCGCTCTGCTCTTCCCTTGCATGGATGTAATCAAGATTATAATTGTGCCTTCCTCATTGAAACCAGATCAATCATCCCAAGAATGTAATGGAAATGCTGATGTGATCACAAGATATGATCGTCTGTAGTGGAACAAGTCTAATGTAGGGCAGTGATTCATCAACTCCAACTTTACCTACACAAGAGATGAGAACCCCTCCAGCCAGTGTCAGCTCATGACAAGAGCAACCTCATCACCCACGACAAGTCTATCGGGTAAGATTATCAAGTTCCTACAAGGCATGCTTGAGTTTCACTACGAAAAAACATATGGGACAGGCTCTGAGATCGGCTGATCATAGTGTGAGTGACGTCGTTCCCGCAATGAACGAACCTATTCAGAGGAGTTCAGTCACACAGCAAGGAGAATATCAGAACGACTACCACGTTTACATGCAGATAGTTGTTGGTGTACAACCCGCTAGGGGTGAGTGATTGTATTGTATGTGAGTGTGCGACAAGGTCGCAGCAGCCTTGTTGAAGACCATGCTTTTCTAGTTGAATATCTGACCCTACCCAAAACGCCTTCCGATACGGTCATAGCCCATGATTATTTAGTGTAGTGAGGTGTGGTGGAGGTGGAAAGTAGGAGTACATAGATCTGTTTAGATCGTCGACTGTGTTGAGTCGAGAGCGACGGCTTGGCCAAGGTTTCCACTGGCCATAGCCTTCTCACCAGAGCGCTTGCGCAAGACGTTCTCGATGAAGGCTTCACCAGCCTTGTATGAAGAACGCACGAGAGGTCCACTGGCACAGTACAGGAAACCCATGTCCAGAGCTCGCTTGCGCCACATCTCGAACTCATCAGGGGTCACGTACTTCTCGACCTTTAGATGACGCTTGGTGGGTCGCATGTACTGACCGAATGTAACAACATCAACATCAGCCTTTCGAAGTTCTGGTCGCTGTTAGCTGATTCACATAGCATTATTCAAAAAGGTTGTCTTACCCTCCAGCGCAGCCATGATCTCATGCTCCTGCTCGCCAAGACCAAGCATCAGACTGGTCTTAGTAATAGGACCGTCCTTGCCCATAACATCCTTCACATGCTTCAACACAGACAAGCTCTGTCTGAAAGTAGCTCTGCGGTCTCGCACATAGGGAGTGAGGTCCTCGACGGTCTCAACATTATGAGCATAAACGTCGAGTCCACTCTCAGCCACAACCTTGACCATATCCAAGTCTCCTCGGAAATCGCCAGTCAAAGCTTCAACGAGCAATGAAGGCTTCTTCTGCTTAATTCTTCGGATTGTCTCAGCAAAATGTTTCGCACCACCGTCTGCCAGATCGTCACGGTCCACGCTGGTCAGCACGACATAGCCAAGGCCCCACCTGGCCAGGGCCTCTGCGGTGTTCTCGGGCTCGTGGGGATCCAATGCAGCAGGGTTGCGATTTGTCTTGACACTGCAGAAACGGCATCCTCTGGTGCATGTGTCGCCCATAAGCATAATAGTAGCTGTAGCAGCGTTCTTATCTGAACCCCCCCAACATTCTGAAATGTTGGGACATCGAGCCTCCTCGCAGACGGTGTGTAGTCCCAATCCTCGTAGATCCTTCTTGATGCTCTTGAAGTTATCGTTACCGGCGGGGATCGGTGTCTTTAGCCATTCTGGCAGTCGTGTGATGGTTCGCTTCTTGCCCTCAGGACCGACTTCGGCGGTCTTCAGGGAGTAAGCCTCTGCTGGAGACAGTGGCTGGGCTGGAGACGACGTCGCAAGGAAATCGGAGAAATCTGAGACTGCTGTGTCCTTGAAATAACTCTTTCGTCGAGGTTTGCCGGGCTCGCTGCCACTCGGAGGTACAGTGGCAAAAGTTCTAAGTGTGGGCGTAGCGCTCAGCGCCTTGCGAAGAGGGGCATGTGCCCGCTTGAGGGATGGACCAAGAGAAGCCATTACAATAATACAGAGGAACAACGACTTCTACCTCTCCGAAAGGCCAAGATAATGAAAAAATAAGAAAGCCGTTGGGCGTTCGTGGAGATATGGGGGAGCAGCCTTCGAAAATAGCGGCAGCTTCAAAGAACTCAAATTCCTAGACTCGGGGGCAAAGGCCGATGGGACCCGCACACCCGGGCCGCGTCCGATTGATGAACCAATAAAAGAACATCGCATTATCATTATTCAGCCCATCTTTTGAATCCCGTCACGAATACCGCCATGGTTACCGCGGAGGTGAAATCATCGGTTGGGAGCTGTGAAGCCTGCAGAATTATTCATTGACTTCTATCTCTATAGTCAAAGACTAGATTCTCGTATCAAGTCTCATTTGTATACATTTGAACCAGCTTATAGAGTAACGCTTACCGAACAGAGACAGAGAGAGCCCTGGCTAAAATTGTTAGGGCCCTTTGGCGCCTGTTCAGATTAGTCACCAGACGTTGGTTTCCACGCCATTTCGAATTGGCAACACCTGGTCTCTCGTCTTCACTTCAAAGCAAGGTCCAAGCATTGTTGAGCGTGACAAAGTCTATTGCTCTCATACTATCTACTAGCCATCTATCATGGCTCATCATCGTTGGCCCAGTGTCGGACACTCAAAAATTCACCAATCCTCCTTATTCATGTAAATCGTATCCCACCCCTTCCGAATCAAATCAAAGCCATACTCCAAGCTGCAAACCGTCCTCCAAGGATCAAGCAGAGCTAGATCCTGGATCACCTGCGCCGTCGTAAAAAGGGGGTATCGCCAAAAGAGAAGTATAGTAAAACCAGTTCATCCGAGAAGCAGAGTTACTGAAGTGAATATGAATTATTTTCCAAGTCGCCGACGTCGTCCCCGTCTCTTTGGAAACGACTCTCTACAGGGCAGCAGAGTCGAGTGAAGAGATGTTGACCGAATAAAGGGGGTAAAAAGGGTCTCCAGCCAGGAGCATGTACCAGCTGTCGTGGTAGGAAGGGGACATGATCTCAAAGCCATTGAGGTAACCAAGACTTGGAGTGATATCTTCAAGTGAGGAATTGGAATTGTAATATGTATGCTGAAGGTGAAGGCTCGGGAACATCAACGGCTACCCTTCAATACAAGCGACAGCTCGAAGGTTTGAACCATACGCAGCGCAGTCAACGCGCTGGGTACATGCTGCCAGGGAAGAAAGAAACAGCAAGGGTTGAAAGCCCGCATGTTTTGTCAATGGAGCGGGCGTGATGAAGCGTAAGGAAGCAGTCAAGCTATCCAGGAGGCAGAGTCTCAGAACTCATCAAGTGTGAAGCAGGCGACAAGTGTCTACCTGCTGTTGGTATCGTGGCGTTTCATCATAACGAATAGGCCACGTTGGTGGCCAGGGTATAAAAGGTGAATGGACAAGAAATGAAAGACGGTGGTTGTTGTCGACTTTGGTCCAAGTCAACAGTCGTGAGATGCTCAATGAATCTCATTCCATGCAGAACGCGCTTACAGAAGAGCAGCGGCAACCATACCGGCAACACCGACCACAGCGAACTTGCCGACAGCGACAGCAGATCCAGCGTTGCCAGGAACCTCCGAGGGCTCGGACGAACCACCCGTGGTACCGGCCGTGTTAGAGGCCTTGGGGGTAGACACAGGCGTGGTGTTGTTTTGAGAAACAGGCCAGAAGCTGGTGGTCTCCTCAACGAGAGCTGTGGAAGTAACCTCGACGGAAGTCTCAACAGCAGTTGTGCTCACACCAGTGAAGGTAATTGTCTTCACCTGCGATAGATAGTAGGTCTTGGTAACGACGGCGGTGGACGTGTGAGTGGTGGTACCCTCGTTAGCGAGAGCGAAGGCAGGCAGAACAGCCAGGATAAGCTTGGAGAAATGCATTGTGTTGGTGTTTGATGTATGGGCGAGTGCTTTCAAAGCGTTTGCGATGGGTGTAAGTGAGTGGGTGAGTTGGAAGCGAGAACAGATCGATGCTCTGTATCCAGACAGCGAGAAGCACAAGCTAATAAGTAAAGCAACTTATGTACGGAGTATGTATTCAGCGAAGAAATATACGAGCGAGATAGACTCTGCCAACGAAGTCTGTGGACCGAGAACAAGTTTGTTTCGAAGTGTAGAAGGGTGGCCTGTTCAAAAGCCTGGGGGGTCAAATTTAATATACTACGAGGAACCTGGGAGCAGAATCAAACAACATAGAGGAACAGCAACACTCAGCTTCTGCAGCACGCACTAGCACGCGATTCTAGGCCAAGACCAAGGCCTGCAGAGCCAGAGCGCAGGCGACGTTTGGTGATGGATGGGAGGGGCGCTCGAGCCCACTGGTACAGGTAACACGGACAGACCCCTATTCGTCGGTCATGTCTCAAGTACTTGTGACCTGGCCAGGCCTGTCATGGGAAATTACAGCGCTTTTTGCTTGACAGCTTCAGGTAGTCTGACCGAGCAGGCCTGTCGATATCTGGTCTGGTTGCTGAAACTTGGCCTAGGCCATGTCTACTTATTAGACCCTTTATTCGAATCCCCCTGCCATGGGCCATGGCCATGACATTCATCCAGGCTCTCGGCTCTCTAACGCTTCGTGTGGCAGAATTTGATACTCTGGAGGCACAAAGAGGGTTTCACCGGGGATCTGAGACCCTGGTCTCCCGTGTGATGGATGGATGGGAAGAAAACTCTGCATTCTAGGCATTAGGCATTGTTCCCGTTGGCTAACAGCAGAGACAGGCGACGAGGATTGTTGAGTGGCGATGAAATCATTGTGCAGCCCACTCAAATCGAGTCAATGACTGGGAGATGAGGGAATTAAAGAGAAAAAGACGCTCTGCCTTAAAAAGTCATTAATAATTTCTGGAGAAAAGGTGGCGCTCGTTGCCGCTACTCATGAGGGGTTGAGTAGGTAGGCCTCGGGGGGAAATAAAAAACGAGACTGGATTTGGTGGTGGATCGACGGATTTTGGTGTAAGCCAGTCTCGTTTTTTATTTCCCCCCCTAGGTAGGTAGGTTGAGGAGACGGGCAGACGGGTAGTTGAATAAGGCGTTTTTAGAGCAGAACTGAGTGTTAATTGGTTGTCTGCAAGTCTCTGTCCAATCTTATCAGCCAATGACCCTCACAAGTGTCGTGACTCGTTGGTGCGCTTTCACAACAGCGCAAAAAAGTAAAATTTGCATAATTTCACGGCGGTGCAGAACTCGCTGATTGGTTCCCATCAGTCTGTCAGGTACCAGGCACACCCGCCCACCCCTGGTACTAACAACACCAACCGACCTACCGACACCCGCCGAGACACATCACCAAGACACAAGCAGACAAGCTGCGCAAAAGAACATTGAAAGACCGTCGATCATTCTTCCGTGGAGCGCTACTGCAATGGGAATTAGTTAGATGAGTCTAATTTTCTATCGAATTGCGTTTCTGTCCAGTCTCAACAACAGCTTTGTGTTAGTGCTGGTCACAGCCCCAATAACGTGTACCACACGTGTACTCCGTAGGTACTGTATGCAAGGTAGCATCCATCAGCTGCATCTCTCCCAACAACAATGCCTTGTGAGGCTGCTTTGTTTTCTATTCCTATGAATGCTTTGTGCTCTGTTTTGTTTTTTATGCTCGTCTACCTTTGTCTCCGCTGAACTGAAACTCTGCCATAACGGCAATCCCCGTCGACTCAACGGTCGCTTAGTTAACACTTGGCTGGGGTACGCCATTCTGTGAAGCAGGAAAAATAACAAGGCCCAGCCATCACGCTGATCGGCCCCGGATTCGCTTGGATCCATAACCGCGTGGGTGCGTGCTACTGTATGTATGCACTCTATATAGTGCATCACTGCATAACTCCGTATATGCAGGTTCTTCCAATGCCTTGAGTTTGCTTCTATTCCTGTCTGTCTGTCTGTCTGTCCGTCTGTTCACACCGCTGCGCTGTGTTGTTTACACTGCATCCAATCGTCACTATTATTTCACTTTGCGGGCCAAATGTTGACGTGGCCACGCTGTGTGACGCCCACGCAAAAGGATTCTATCCTTTTCTGGCTGTACCATGCGGGTCGCGTGCCTTGAAGCGGCAGCTTTCCGTTCCTCAATTTCTCGGCTATGACAAAGACCCTAGTCCTTGTTATAGCCCTAGGCTGCAATGACGAGCTTGGCTCTTACACTAGCTGACTAGGTACGTTGACGTCAAAGTTCCTCCGTAGCAACGCATGTCGACTCTAACTTCAATGCCAGGCAAACAAGTTTGTTCTGTGAAGTGTGGTAAGTCCTATGGGCGAAGAAACACAGTGAATGTGCTCGCTAAATCCCTTGCATCAAGTGTAAGTTCTAATAAGCCCAAGAGGTTTGCCCGTGCGAGTGTACCTACAGTCATCAATACGAGGTTACGCTGCATATGATGATTTGTTGCCTTCGGCCCAAACTTTAATAGCAGCAAATCAATACCTGCCCTCATGATTTTCATGGTGTGAATCCCGAGCTGCATGCCAGCGCGTTGAGATCTATATCGTGTCTGATCCTGTGATAACCAAACTGCAACGGTTGATGGCAAACCACAAACAATACATCTGGCGGTCGAATATCCAAGATAGGCTGTCCGGATTGAGCATCCCATTTTATCGTATTAGGTCATAAAAATTCTATTCCTATAGTCTTTTCCTGTAAGATTTTCTCCAGTATCGCAAATATAGGTATGTAATAGTAGCATGTGCCTTTCACCTACCCTGAACCAAATTGTTGTATACACACATATCACAGACATCGCAGATACTGAGACATTTCAAATATTGTGTCAAGCGATATCAGGCTTAGCAAGACTTGATAGCAATGAGGTGGTGTGTTTCTGAAGGATATACTTTTTTAAAAAAATGCTTGTGCAAGTCTTGATTATAGAGTACAGACGGCAGCCGGCAGATCAAACTAAAACAAACAACTCCAGGCAGCATATACACTCACATTTATACAGAAACTTATCCAATAGCTGTGACAGGATTGTGTATATTTCAGTTAGGCAACTAACCTTGAAACTTCAACGTTATCAATTATAAAACTGATGTTACATCCAGTCAAACTGCAATAGAGATATTCTAGATGTCATTTAAAGCTGCCAAAAAGTGGAGCTCCCAACTTTCTCGAAAAGCTAGGTCGTGACGTCGCAATCAACATCAGCAGCCTCTTCAACACTTTCCTACACCTCAGCGCTTTCATTCTAGTCTCCACGCCCAAGAGTCCCTTAACAAAAAGAACCTGTTTCAAGAACCGCGCATTCAACTTTGCAACCAGCACCACCCCTCCAATAATACAAAACCTCCACAATAGTAGCTGCAAGCTCTCAACTATGACAGACTCACCACCAACGGAGCCTCGAGCTCGCTCGAGATCACCCGCTCCCAAGGACAAGGACGATCGCAAAGGTCGCGATGATACATACAGAGAGAATGACGAACGTCGCCAGCGCAGAGATCGCAGCAGGTCGCGCGATCGTAACAACAACCGCGACCGCAGAGATTCGCCTCCACGCAGACCCCGAGATCGATCGCGATCACCAGCGCGAAGACCCAGAGGATCAGGCGGCTTCAGGTGGAAGGGAGAGCGCCGGGACAATGATAGAAACCGTGACTTCCGCAGGCGGTCACCGCAGCGACATCGGGATCGCGACAATGGCAGGGACCGGAACTACCGCCGAGATGACCGAGATGACCGTGATGGAGGACGGGACAGACAGCGAGAAGGCGAGAGGGATCAGAGAAGGGAGAGGAAGGAAAAGAAGGAAGAGAAGCCCAAGGCTCCTGTGGCTCAGGCAGGCGAGGAGATGATCATCGTCAACGTCAACGATCGACTTGGTACGAAAGCTGCTGTTCCCTGCTTGGAGTCTGATACCGTGGGCCAGCTCAAGATGATGGTCGCCGCCCGAATCGGTCGTGACCCTGGCCAGATTATCTTGAAGCGACAGAGCGAGAGACCATTCAAAGATCACATTACCCTGGGAGATTATGGCATCTCGAACGGCGTGCAACTGGACCTGGAAATTGATACACGGGACTGAAATGGCATGGAAGCACTGCTCAGTATGGGCTCTGGGACCAAAGTTTTCAACGTTTTACTTTTTGTCTGGCGTTATCTGGATTGCATGACTAAAAAAATACATAACCGAGCAGAAACAATTTAGTCTGGGACTACTGGCGTGAGCCATGCCATGTAAGAGAAATCTCATCAAGAGGTCGTATCCAAATTCATCGAAATCGTTAAGAAAAAGCGCCTCGTAACCTACAACACGCCTATACCACGACTCAGATCCTGAAACAAGATATAAAGATAAGTCTGTCGACAGAAAGATTAGATGAACCAAAAGAAATGGGACACCCTCAAAGTATATGATATATATGCTTCGGCATATTTCCGCTCACAGAACCGAGAAAATAGCCAAGGAGATATTCAACAAAGACAAAAGTAAGAGAATAGGTCTCTGTAAAACAAACTAAAGATGGTCATAAGCGTTACTTCGAGCGTTTCTTCATTTGAACATGGTGTTGGGATCCCCATCGAATATCCCTGATTGGGTGCGGTAACCTGAATCTTGCTCTAGAGCACTGCGGAGCAAGGACGATATTTGACCGTTGGGCTTCTGATCCTGGAGCTTTTCTTCTGGATGATGAAATTGAGGCTCTACCATTTCGACGGTGACTCGAAGCTCAGGGTTAGACCCCATGTGGTCAAAGTTCATGTCATTGAACTCATCAATGTGCTCCAGCCACAGTTTCTCATCAACCTTGGGTGACCGCTGCATGAGCCCCATGGATTCGCCAGCGGTAGATGGCACCCTCGAAGGAGTGGACTGAACCTGTGACACTATATCAGACAGCGATACGAACGCATCTCTATCATAAAATGGCATTCCCGAGTCTTGGAATAAATTCAGATCTGCAGTTGCAGCGTCGAGACACGCCCCCAAGAGCATGTTATCTTCATCATCACACATGGGCGAATTCATACTTGTTGGTACTTGCATGCGTGATCCTTGGCGATTGCTTGGAGCCGTTTTATGCATCAAGAATGGATCAAAAGACTGTTGTGACAAGTGGTTTTGTGCAGATGCAGGTCGAAGCCGGGTAAAACCACTATTCTGAGAGGGGGCCTGCGAGAATGCTTGTGGAGGAGGCTGTGGGATTGATGACTGCCAACTCGAGTATGGGTAAGAAGGGGGGAACATGCCCTGTGCCTGTGCCTGAGCCTGTGGTTGTGGATGCGCTTGTTGTGACTGAAAGCTGCAACCGGCAGAGCCACCTGGCAGACTTCCAAAGGAAGTTACTTGACTCATTGGGGAGTAGGAAGATTGTGTGACCTCCTGAATCCCGTTTCTTTGTGGGTTCTTCACCATACCTGCGACAAGCCCTGGCGAGGTATCATATATCGTCAGAGACATTGGAGGTTGGAAAGGTTGCTGGGCACTTTGTTGCTGCCATGGTGAAGGATGTGGTGGCGCCGCCTGTAGATTAGGTGGGTTTCTCGTAGGCTGTTGAGGAAACTGGTTGGGTCTCTCTGCCCGTGGCCGGTCCTGGGTCGCTGGAGAGACCGTGGATGCTGAATGAGCTTTTGCTTTTCCCTGTCCATGGGGTGCCTTTGATGCAGCAGGGCGAAGATCGCGAGTGGACTGTTCCGGCCGGCGTTGTGTCTGATTGTTGTTGCTTTGCTGTCTCTGGTTGGCGCGACTGTACTTGTTTGCCTGGCCTCGAGCATTCGACTTGCGTGGTGGCATGTTTTTAGGCGGTTCGCTGGGCTTCACGGCAACTGAACAGAAGGTGGTGTACAGAATGTGGACCTTCTTCTCCTTTGGCTGCTCCGCGTTATAATCACATAATGGTTCGGCCATATGATCTTGCATGCCCTTCTTATCAAACGTGCGCCAGCATCTCAAGCAGAGGACCTTGCCGTAATGCTCTTGATCTAAGAAATCTTGCCCCTGCCACTCGTGCAATGATTCGCATTTGCCACAGTTTCCTTTCGCTTTGATGAAAGGGTCGAAAGTTTGACAACTTGTCAGGTATTTGCGAGCAGTAAAGTATGGATCTTTTCCACGAATAAGACCGTGATGATCAGCGGCGTGGGTGACGATGTGTGATATTTCATTCTTGCGGCCTGAGCAGGCATGCCTTTCAGGAGATGACAAGCGCTTTGGGTCGAATAGCCAGAAGAAACATGTCTCGCAAGCGCCTATGAAATCGTCGGGCGTGACCAGGTTATTTGGGCGCCCACGTACAGGACCGTCTTTCCGAACATTGGATGAATGTGAATCACTAGAAGCTGACAGCGGTTGGATATTTCGAGATTGTCGTTGAGATTGTCGTGTATCCTCAATCGTTTGCCGTGGCACACTTGGGCCTGGCTGGGGGAGTCTGGAAGGACCAGATGATGCTGGAGATGTACGGGGTACCGATTGGTTCTTGTGTCCGGATCTGTATCGCTTTGCGTGTTGATGTTTGCCAGTCGCTTCATCATCGGTTGAGCGACTGTTTTGGCGCTTAGGCACCTTCTTTGAGCCTGAAGATGTGTCTGTACCAGCTACTGACCAAGCTGTCTGCTGGGTTATCGAACCGGGTGGTTGCTTGTAAGCACCACGCGTATGCGGTCCAGATGGAGTAGTGAAAGCTGAAGAACCTTGAGGTGTTGCTAAACCCGGAGGCCTTCCTTCATCGTGATTACCATTGTCGGTATATCTTATTTGTCTGTCGGAAGGGGTACCAATTGGTAGGAAAGATTGTGATGAAGGCCTAGGTCTTTGCATCAAACGTTCATCAATGGATGTAACATTGTTCGATGGGTAGAAGAACCGATTGTGCGGACCCGTCGTGCCGGGCGTACCAATTGCCTGAGCTGATGGCCTTCGGCCTCTTTGAAGCACATCATCGACACGGTCAATAACTCTGTAGTTATCAAGTTGGCGTTGAGGTAGAGATTGGGAAGTGATAAAGGTGTTCTGTGATGGCTGAGAGTTTGGTTGATGATGGAGCCAGTTCGCTACTTGGAGACTGCTTCCGCGACGCTGCTGCTCTTCTAGCTGTTCCAGCTGCCAGTCGGTAGGGTCATTCAATGGCGGGAGATTGCCAAGGTCGATGTTTTCGTTACTCTCGACGTTCTGGTCGCTATTCGCGCGACCCAAGCCTTGGTTTGATAAACCGTCCATGGTGATCCTTGATGCAAACCTCCCAATGGCGTTGCAATGCGACGGGAGGCGAGCTAGTACACCCCGCTCCCAGCCAAACGAGGATGATAGCTGTAGTTATTGACGAGGTTGAGATGGCAGATTGGTGGCGAAGGTTTGGAGGTGATGAAGCACACGGGGGAGGGGATTGGGAGATGAAAGGTGAGGCATAGTGGAACAGATTAAAGAGGCCCGACAATGGGAGTCTACAATGGGTGCAAGGTAGGACAATGTGAAGGTATCTCGTACCGAATAAGGCTGCGGGATGGACAAGTTGATTGGCGGTCGAGGTTGAAAAAGGCATCCTTTCGAGTTAGCCCAACTCATTTTCAACCCCCCAGCGAGACTGCGCCCGACGATTTGGCGGAGGGAATATCATGGTGAGTGAGCTTGGGTCGAGATGTTGATGTTGATGTTGATGTGTTGTTGGAGGTTGAAACATAGTTGAGATGATTTTGAGCCAACGGCGAGGGCAATTGAGGATGAAAACAGGGGAGTCTCAACGGTAAAAAGACGTTGGTCGGTGTTATTGGCAGCCAGTGGTTCGCCCACTCATGTCATTGCCGCCCATACGGAAAAGAGGGGTATTTTATTAGGCAAAATAAACCACACAAATGTGTAGACTACAAGATTGATAGCATTGCGGAACAAGATGACCGAGAATGTACTGGGACCTTGCTTGTTTGGTTTGTATGAGCAACGTTACCTCATGTGATACCAAGGTAGCTTACGCTCAACCCTCAAAACCAGCATCAACTCCAAGATGACCAATTGCGAGGCTAAGAAATGGATTGCCCAATACTTAAGCTCCAGCTTATCATTGAACAAATCGGCATAGCAGTGGCTTGTTTGATTGGCCTAGGTTGGTAAAAAAGAATATCTACAAAGTATCAAAAATGACGCCCATTCATGCCCCGAAGCTTCAGCTCACTTACACAATCCTTGATTTTTAGTAGTGTATCGTGGAGTCGGTTTGGCTCCCCTTTCCGCGGAGAAGAAAGGTCGCACTAGTTAATTGGTATATTGATGAATCCGGGGAATTTAGTATGTATATTCGCCAATTAACATACAGGAACTGGAAGACCAATGCTGAATCCAACTAAAACCGGCCAAAAAGATCCGGCAGACTCTCATTGCCATTTCCAGGGTATTCCCAGTCATGATGGGATGCCACAAGACATATTCACCGTGATGTAGGACTGATTATTCGGTTGATCAAAAGATGTCGCTCAGCTTATCCAAACCTTGACAAATCCTGAAATCGAGGTCTTGTGCTCATGTTCTGGGCGTTCCGGTAAATCGCCATGATGCTGCTGAAGGATTGTTCCCTACCTACATATGACCATCCACGATTGTGGCAGCAAAGACTTGCATTTTACCCAACCTCGTAAAAGTTGAGGCGAACATGTCTGTGCCAGCGGCTAGTCACCGGATCACAGATGGAAAAGAAAGACCACGAGGAGGAATAGTTCCAGGGCTATGGAGTACAGCAGAGCCGCATCCAGCCCTGGTTTTTAACCATTGGTTGTCGCCAATCTACGTACTATGGATGTACTCCGTAAATAGGTAGACATGACGCTATGACAAGAAACCTGTAGCAAACATCCATATATTGGATGCACCTCCGGGAATAAGATAACTCCAGACCTTAAAATAGGTTATTAAAATAAATTCAGTACAAAATATCCTAAATTTGGTAAAGCTATCCTAAATTTATGGTAATTTTACCCAAGTCTTTTCGTCATTTAGGATCAAGCTAGTCAAGGTCCTGATCGCGCCCGAATCAATAGTCGACCAGAATATTACTCTCGTCATAAATTTCCAAAATAGGATATCGGTCGAATATTCCCCGTAACTGGGCGCGAGCCGAGAGATGCCATCCTAGCCCATCATCTTGAACAGGGCTGAAGTGTTGCCAATTTTGGCAAGTCTCGTCACCGGCCACGAGCCTCAACTCCGAGGATCCATGGCATGAACTTGAGGTCAGGGTTACAATGGCCAACCCGTCTCTGTTAGGAAATAGGCGGCGAGCTTGTCGATCGTTGCAGTGACGACGAAGCCAACCTTGTACAGTAAAGCGGATCGACAACTTCTTCTGGAGCTTATTCCATGGCGTATGATTCGTTCGTGTTCTCAAAGATCAATGCCAATGCCGCCAGTTTCCGTAGATAGAAGCAGAGACATAGCTTCTGAACTTCATTGCCTCATGAGCCCCTGTTACAATTACATACAGGATTAATACCGCCCATGAATTCAGAGAGGTCTCCGACTGTTATTCGCATAACTCGCCGTGGCATATACGCATGACGAATCTGTTCAACTGGACAATCAGTAGACAATGTAATATCACTCGGAGCTTTATCTTAGAGGCCGTTTTAAGAGTGTAGGACACAAGAGTTCCTATGAAGAGACCAGAACAGCCATCAACCTCAGCACAAGCTCGTCTTAAACCTGGAACGTTCCGCGCGAAATTTGTTTCATAAAGGCTAGAACTCAACTAGAACTAAGCTTGCATACTGCACAGTACAGTAGGTCATGGAAATATAGACCGGAGCTTGAGTCGTGTTGCAATATCGCCGAGTCGATACACGCCCATCATTCTCTGTCGAGGTCTAGCGTCCTGGGGAAACAAGAGCCGGGGAAGAATACCACAAGATTTAGACCTTGAGCTCCAACTTCAAAGATGCATCCAGATACTTAGGATTCAAGTTCAACTGCAAAGCATCCAAGTTCTAAGGTCTACAGGACCTGACACAAGGCTGAGAAGAGGCGAATACTTTTTCAATGTCTAGGTGAAATATTCCCTTAATCTCTCATCGCTATCAAGTCTGTAGAATGTGATCGACGAATCCTTGCATCCTTCCTGATATTCCCCAGATTGAGCTCTATTCCCCGCACACTATCTAGCCACAACCTATGTATGCGTACTCCTTCATGACAACGCCCCGTCATCACTTGTATTCTCCAGATTTTGACGGTCCGGGTGGCGCCGTTGGGAACGGTTGATCGTCATTGTACTGCCCGTGTCTGGCTCAAGGTGCCTGAATTAGGTTTCGGAGCCAAGAGAATTAGAACAGCCACTCTGGCCGCTGAGCAGTTTCGGAGGGTTATTCAGAGAACTGTAGTCTTCCTTTCAGTACCTTATATAAAGCCTGTCATATCCCGATAGAGTCGTGCTTCTCCATTTCAAAGAGTTCCATAAACACTAGTGATCCAACATCCAGCACTCCACATAACCCCTTATTCCTCCAATTACTAGTCATGTCTTCCAAAGATGGCAAAACTTTTACGGATCTTGGTGTGCTATTGCTAGTGCCCGGGCACACTTCCTTGTCCCTGAGACTAAGGGCAGATCCCTAGAGGAGATGGACCAAGTATTTGGAGACAAGAGTGGTCAAGAGGAGAAGGAGATTATGAAAGAAACTGCTGCGCAGGCCAGGAGTGCAGGCAATCCTATTCATCATGTGTAGTTCGTTTAATACCCTCAAATGGTACAGTAAATCTAGATTTTGGTCAAGATATTGGGTTTACGATGATCGCCAATGAAACCATTAAAAAAACCCGTGCTTTCCTATGCTATGAAACTGCGATATTTGTATAGCTGATGAGGACGTAGGGGATTTTGCGCGCATTCACTACCGTCTTGCTATAGTCAAAGGCGTGTATTGAGTTATTGACCAAGCATCGCAATAAAACACTCGCAAAACCACTGGCTATAAACACGGTATCAATCATTTTCTATAGTTAAACTAAACATTCTATGTTTCTTACCTCATAACCCATTCTCCATGACCATAAACATCCCAGTAACCCGAACACCAAAATGCAAATTTCTTTTTAGTTTAAGCAACCCATTTACGGGCGTTCAAGAAGAGTTGGAACCAAGGGCCATATTGTCCCCACTCAGCGAGCTGGCGTTCAGGCTTCCACGAGCCAACGTCAGCCATAATGGTACGCTCGGGATGAGGCATCATGGCGACGACGCGGCCGTCCTTGCTCTGCACACCTGCGATACCCTGTGGGCTGCCGTTGGGGTTGAAGGGGTATCTCTCTGTGACAGAGCCGTAGTTGTCGACATAGCGGAAGGGAATAAGACCTGATTCGTTGACAGATTGCAAATCGTTGGCAGAAGAGAATGCAGCTCTGCCCTCACCGTGAGAAACGACTATGGGGAACGAGGATCCACTCATGCCACTGAAGAAGACAGAGTTCTCGGACTTGTCTTCGATGGTCACCATCGAGTATCGACCCTCGAACTGGGTGCTGGCGTTTTCAACTGGAAATAGTTAGCCTCCATCACCACGAATACAGGCAGAATGGCATACCGAATGTTGGCCAGTGCTCGGCTCCCGGGATCAATTCTTTCACTAAAAATTGTTAGTAAAATTCAAGAAACAACGAACGAGATATGAACTCACGTCGAGTCAGCATTTGGCAACCGTTGCAGACACCTAGTGAGAAGGTATCAGGACGCTGGAAGAAAGCCTCAAACGTCTTGCGAGCGCCGTCATGCATCAGGATAGACTGGGCCCAACCGTTACCGGCACCGAGTACGTCACTATCGGAGGTTAGTATCGCTTCAAGAACGAGCAAATTGCTGCAAAACGCGGATAATGAATTTACTTACCCATACGAGAAACCACCACAGGCAGCAAGACCTCGGAATCCGTCCAGAGAGAAGCCGTCAAGGATATCAGACATGTGGACATCAACAGCATCAAAGCCAGCAGCTCGGAAGGCAAACGCCATCTCGGCGTGACCGTTGACACCTTGCTCCCGAAGAATGGCAACTGCGCGATGTTAGTATATACCTAATTCGTTCAGTACTTTGTGATCTTACCTCTGGGCTTGTATACCAGGCTCTTGATGCTTGTGAGAGCTGGAAGGCTGACATCAGCGGGATCAAACTTGAGCTTGTAGTGTAGACCAGGATCCCTGTTATCTTGAATAGCTTCGAACTCTGATTGAGCACACTCGGGGTTGTCTCGGAGCTTCTGCATCTCATAAGAAGTGCTAGTCCACCACTGTTGGATCTTGGCACGCTCCAGGTCTACGATGGTCTTTGATCTGTACTTGACAAGGAGAGACTGCTTGCTAGTAGGTCGAACATAGCCGATAGTCTTGATAAGACCATGGGGAGGACCGCATGTTGCGAAGCACCTCTTGAACTTGATCTCGTCACCTCGGCGGATCTGGAAGACAGCTCCCAACTCTTCGTTGAAGAGGGCATCGAGCACCTTGTCCTCAGACTCAGCAAGGTTGTCAAGAGAAATATCAGCGCCACATCGGCCAGCAAACATCATCTCGGCAACAGTGGTGAGCAGACCACCATCAGATCGGTCGTGGTATGCGAGGACAATCTCCTCCTGATGAAGCTGCCACAAAGCATCAAAGAAGTCACGGATGATCTGGACATCGCGAACATCAGGAGATTCGTTACCAATCTGACCGAGTGTCTGAGCAAGAGCGGAGCCACCCATGGCACGGAAGCCCTGAGCAAGGTCAACGAAAATCAGGACAGACTCGCCAACCTCCTCAACACGGCGAAGCTGCGGTGTCCATGTGCTGCGGACATCTTCGACCAAGCTGAAGGCCGAGATAACCAGTGAGACAGGAGCAGTGACAGTATGGGACTCGGAGGTGTCCTTGTCCTTCCAGGAGGCCTTCATAGACAGCGAGTCCTTTCCGACAGGAATTGAAACACCAAGTTGAGGGCAGAGCTCCATGCCGATAGCCTGAACAGCATCGTAAAGAGCAGCACCTTCGCCAGGGTGACCAACAGCGGCCATCCAGTTGGCCGAGAGCTTAACGCGCTTGAGATCACCGTTGACGGGCCCAGGCTTGATGTCAGCAGCACCAAGGTTCATCAAACTCTCAACAACGGCCATACGGGCAGATGCGGCAGCCGAGATGAGCGCGAGGTTAGGCTTCTCACCCATGGCCATGGCCTCACCACGTCGCTTCTTGTCATCAAGACTAAAGCTGGTGAGGGTGACTGCGACATCTGCAACTGGAGTTTGCCAAGGACCAACAAGCTGGTCTCGAACAGACAGACCGCCGACAGTACGGTCACCAATAGTGATGAGGAAGTTCTTTGAGCCAACAGAGGGAAGGTTGAAAACCAACTCCGTAGCTTTAGTGACCAAATCGCCAATGTCAGAGCTGCCGCAGTGCTCAGTGAGACTTTTGACAGCATCAAAGGGACGAAGGTTCTTCTCAACACGTTGAACGTCCTTAGAGATTCGTCGTCCAGGAGGGAAAAGAACATCCATGGGAAGGTTAATGGGATCAACGGGAGGCTGAATAGTAGGCTCACGATCAGTGAGAACAAGCTTTGAAACACCACTCTCATCCTTGGTCACGGCAGTTCCTACAACGGAGAAGCCACATCGCTCTCGTCGGCAAATGCTAGTAAAGCGGTTAAGACCATCCTTGTTGACGAGAAGAACATATCGTTCCTGAGCCTCGTTGCACCAGATTTGAAGAGGAGACATAGAGTTATCGGCGCTCTCAACCTGCCGAAGTTCGAACTTGCCGCCAAACCCAGCGTCCTTCACAAGCTCGGGAAGAGCATTTGAGAGACCACCAGCACCAACATCGTGGATAAAGGCAATTGGGCTTTCGGGCCCAAGAGCGACGCAAGTGTTGATGACCATCTGGGCTCGTCGCTCCATTTCGGGGTTTCCACGCTGAACACTGTCGAAGTCAAGATCCGCTGTGGCATCGCTGCCAGTGTTGGAGGAGGCAGCACCGCCACCAAGACCAATCAGCATAGCAGGACCACCCAGGACAATAACATGGGCACCCTCTTCGACATGGCTCTCTTCCTTGAGAGCATGTTGGGGTCGAACGCTACCGATACCGCCAGCAATCATGATTGGCTTGTGGTATCCTCTGTACTCTGGAGCGTCGGATCCGGCCTCGTTGGTGAGAAGAGTACGGAAAGTACCAGTCAAGGCAGGACGACCAAACTCGTTATTGAAGCGAGCAGATCCAATTGGGGCCTCCAGCATAATGTCCAGACTAGAGGCGTAGTGAGAGGGACGTCCGATATCAAGCTCCCATGGCCTCTTGTTGCCGGGAATTAAGAGATCAGAAACCCAGAAACCGGCAAGACCGGCTTTGGGAGAAGAGCCACGTCCAACAGCGCCCTCATCTCGAATCTCACCACCACTTCCAGTTGCGGCACCGGGAAAGGGGGAGATGGCAGTGGGATGGTTATGCGTTTCAACCTTGATGAGAGGCTGGACAACCTCGCGGGTGAGCTTCCAGCTTCCAGTGGAATAGTCTGGAGCCCAGTAGTTACCCTCGTCACCGGAAAGGCTGCAAGTGAATGTTAGCAAACAAGCCCGAATACCTGATCTCCAACCGGAATTATATTTGTGCAACCAAGACTTACACGGCCGCGTTATCAGAATAGGCGCTAATGACATATTCAGGGTTTAATTTGTGAGTGTTCTTAATCATGCCGAACAAGCTGTTCTCCTGGCTGACACCGTCAATTGTCCACGAAGCATTGAAGACATGATGCCGGCAGTGCTCAGAGTTGACCTGAGCAAACATGAACAGCTCAACATCATTCTACTGAAATCAGTAATTGATTTTCAACATCGGACTTATGAGTCATACAGGAGATCGACCAAGAGCAGTGTACTGTTTAACCAAGTACTCCATGTTGGGTTGGTCGAGACCAAGCCCAGCCTGTTTGTTATGCTCCTGGAGAGCGGCCAAGGGACCGCGCTCATCGGAAAAGATGTCGACGACGACGAGAGGGTTTCGAGCACCATGAGCGAACATATTATCGAGGGCCGGGGGAGAAAGGCTGAAGAATTCTGTCATGCGATCATGCAGAACGTCCCGGAAACTCAAATACTCCTCTCCCTTGAAACCATCCTCGAGCTCGATATGGATGACTCGACCTCGTTCGATGCGGTTAACGGTCTTGAGATCGCAGACGAGGGCGATGCTGGTAGCTTTTGAGCTCCATGGGGAAACGTTTCGTGGGCTGACGTAGATATCGATGGCATTCTTGTTGTCGCCGGTTGAGGGAGCATCTGCAGGCTGCTCAATGGCCTCGAGGATCTTCTTAATGCTGCCGAGAACGGCGGCATCCTCAGTCTCGAGGTCGAGGTAGTATTGCCAGGAGCCCGTGAGCTTAGCAACCTTGACGGGACTCTGATCATTGATGCGCTGCACGAGCTTCTGGACTTCAGAAGTCGTGTAGCACGACTCGCCGATCAGGACGTGGTGCATGGTGAATGGATTTGCGAGTTCAAAGCAAGATACGCCTTGACGCTTGTACGTCAACGTCCCATAGCATGAAGAAAAAAAGTCTTGAGTCCCACTTATTATTAAACCGCTTAGTAAATTAGTGCTTTAACGTCGGATACAGGGAAACCGGCTACCCCCAGAAACCGGCCACCTTTTCTTACTAAAATACTAAGATTTAAAATAACTATAAAAAGCTTTATATTAATAATAGATTTTTTAAGGCTTTATATATTTAATTAAATAACTATTATATTATAAAATTTAAGTATTAACTATTTATATTTATTTTTAACTTATATTTTTTATATTATAATACCTTATAGCTTAATTTAATTTATTATTAACCTGCTAAGCTAGCTTTAATTTACTAATATTTATAGTTTTTCTCTTAATATTAAAACCTTTATTTCTTAATTTATTTTTTTTTATTTTTTTTATTTTTTTATTTAATTATTATAATTATATTTTTTTTAATTTTTTTTTAAGTTTATATATTAGCCTTAAAAGGTATTTAGATATCTTTAAAGTTTACTATAATTTAAATATTCCTTACCTTTTAAATAGTAAAGCTTTATTAAGTTAATATTATTAAGTTAGCTACTTTAATTATAACCTAAACCTAAATATACTTAATTTAGCTAAAAAGCCTTACTCTTTAGCTAGCTAAAATCTTTTCCTTATAACCTTACTTTAAAAGTCTTATATTAACCCTTATAATAATAAATAAAAAGTAAACTTATATATTATACTTTAATTATTTAATATATAATAAGTTATTTAACCTAACTTTTAATTATAATTATTAATAACCCTATAGTTATTTAATAAGAATACTTAAAAGAAATCTATAGTTTAATTATAATAAGCTTTATTTAAAAAAAAGCTATAATATAAAAAATAAAATTAATTAAGCTATTAATAAAAAAGGCTATAATAAGTTATATAATAAAATAATAAAAGTTATATATACTTAAGAAAATATAGATAATATTAATTATATTAAGCTAATAGCTTTTAATTATAAAATCCTTTTATTTATATACTTTTTTTATAAGTAAAATCCTTTTATTAAAAAGACTTTTCTTTTTAATAAGCTAAAGGAATTTAATAAATTAAAAGAGAAATTATTAAAAGAGATATATTTAAGCTATAAAAAGCTAGTATTTATTAATACTTTTTATAGTAATATATATAATAAGTAATTTAAGGCTATTTAGTAATAAATTAAAAGGGTATTAAAGAGAATTAAATTACTATAAAGATAAGGGAAATAATATATTATAAAATTTAAAATAAAAAAGAGATAATTATAAGATTTAAAAGGAAAATATATTAAGTTTTATATAAATTTAGGCAGGTTATTAAAAGTTAATAACTATTAATAAAAAAAGGTAAAAATAAAGATTATACTATATAGTATATAACTAGTTTATAATTATAAAAACTAGTTAAATATTAATATATTATTAATATAAATAAGAAATATTTTCTAATATAATATATAATACCTTATATTATATTATATTAAAAAATAAATATTTTATTATATTATTTTTCTATTTAAAACTTTAATTAATTATATTTTATATATTATTATAAAGATATTTTAACTTTTTAATATTATAAAATAATTATTAAAAAATTATATAAGCTATATTAAAAAAGTTATAATTATTAAAATTTAAATATTAATTATTTATATTTATATTCAATTTATATTTTTTATATTATTTATTTTTTTAAGTTTATATATTAATTTTAAAAGGTATTTAAGTATTTTTAAAGTTTATTATAATTTAAATATTCCTTGCCTTTTAGGTAATAAAGCTTTATTAAGTTAATATTATTTAAATTAGCTGCCTTAATTATAGCCTAAACTTATATATATTTATTTTAGCTAGAGAGCCTTATTTACTTTTTAGCTAGCTAAAATCTTTTTCTTATAACCTTACTTTAAAGGATACTATACTTTAATTATTTAATATATAATAAGTTATTTAACTTAATTTTACTTTTAATTACAATTACTAATAACCCTATAGCTACCTAATAATAATACCTATTAAAAGAAGCCTGTAGTTTAATTATAATAAGCCTTATTTAAAAAAAGACTTATTTAAAAAAAGACTATAATATAAAAGATAAGATTAATTAAGCTATTAATAGAAAAGGCTATAGTAAGCTATATAATAAAGTAATAAAAGTTATATATACCTAAAAGGATATAAATAATACTAGTTATATTAAGCTAGTAGCCTTTAATTATAAAATCCTTTTACTTATATATCCTCTTTATAGGTAAAATTTTCTTATTAAAAAAACCTTTCTTTTTAATAAGCTAAAGGAATTTAATAAGTTAAAAAAGAAGTTATTAAAAAGAATATATTTAAGCTATAAAAAGCTAGTATTTATTAATACCTTTTATAGTAATATATATAATAAGTAATTTAAGGCTACTTAATAGTAAGCTAAAAATATTATAACCTAAACAGGCCTCTATATATAACCTATATTTTTTACTAATTAATAACATTCCTGCTAAAGATAATTAATACTAAGACTTTATAATTATAGTTAATTTTACTTAATTAGTAATAATCTATTTAAATTATTACTAATCTTATAATAACTTTACTAATTAACCTAAGTTACTTTTAATATATATATATATTTATTTAATAGTAAATAGAACTTAACTTACTAGCTATTAATAAGACTTTTTTACTTTAATAAGCTTAATATATACTATAAACTATTAAAAGATATAATAACTTTAATATATTTAATATAATACCTTATATATTCTATAAATATAAACCTAGTATAGATTAGTTTATTTATTTAAAAACCTTAACTATTATATATTAATAGCTTTTATTTAAAATATATTATATTAAATAACTAAGTAATATTATATTACTAAGATATCTAGTAATACTAGCCTATTATTTCCTTATATTAAAGAACTACCTAATATTATAAAAATAATAGCTAAAATCTATTAGCTATATAATATAATCTATAATTTATAGAACTAGGTTAATAACTAGAAAATAGCCCTTATAATAAATAATAATACTTATTTTTAAAGAGAAAGAGATATTAAGAAAGCCTTTAAGCTATTTAAATTAGAATTATTTAAGAGATAAGCTATAAATATAGTTTTATTTTTTATTTAAATAAAAGGATATTTCTATATATTCTTAATTAAGTTAGATATTACTATTAAAAAAGTACTTTTTATTATATTATTAATTTAAAAAAATACTAAGAATTAGTTTAAATTTATTTTTAGAGATTACCTAAAAAATAAAGAAATTATATAAAATTAAAATATTATTAATATCTTTATTAACTAGAATAACTTTAAAACTATATTTAAAGATAACTTTAAAGTAATTAATAAGAAAAAATAAGTAGCTATAGAAATTATAATATTTAAGTAAATTTATTTATATATTATTTACTTTATAAAGTTTAAATAACTTATATTTAAAATATAGTAAAATAATAAAGCCTTTATAAAGATTTATTATAAAAAACTTAAAGAAGAAGTTAAAAATAAACTCTATAAGGCTAATAAAATAAATAATATTATTAAATATATTATAATAGTAATTAAGATTAATAAAAAATCATATAAACATAGAAAAAAAAAAGTAATTAAAATAAGATAATTAAATAATTTTAACCTATATTACTTTAATTAATAATAAAATAATAATTAAAATAATTCTTAAAACTAAAAATAGTAATAAGGATATTAATAAAGTAATACCTTATATAGAATATAATTAAGATTTATATTTTTAGGTATTATATAATTAGGAAAGAATAGTAATTATAAGCTATAAGATATATTTAAATATAAATATTATAATTATAATTAAATAGGATATATAGTATAATAATACCTAGAATTATAAAAGCTATAAAACTTAAACTAAAGTAAGTAAGCCCTAAGACTTACTTAATAATAAGATCTATAAATAGCTATATATACCTAAATACTAGAGATAATATATAATAGCTATAATATATACTTTAATAAAGACCTAGGAATTACCTAAATTAAACTTAAAGATAATAAAAAACTAAAAAAGAAAAGTAAATTATATACTTTAAAAGAACTTAAATAAAAAGGAAATTAATAAAATAAATTATAAAATAAAAACTATTATAAATATATAAAGGATCCTAAGAAATAAGAATATTTTAAGGTAAAATAAAAAAAATAAAAAGAAAAAGTAAAGTAATAAAAGATTAAAGAATTTAAGGGATAACTTAAATAAAAAAAGATTTAAATATTAAAAATAATAAAATAAAATAGCCTAAATATTCTTAATATAAATAAATAAAAGTAAATCTTATAAGTTATTAATAATATTTTTATTAAAATAATACTTTAAAATAAAGAGAAATATTAAAAATAAGAGGTTAAAGCTAAAAGCTAATTTTAATAAAAAAAATAATAATACTTATATAATATAGGATATAGAGGTAAGGTTATTAAAGCTATAATATAGTATTTTTAATACTAAAATAAGTAAATTATATAGAAATAAAAATAACCTTATAAAGTTAAATATAATAAAAATAGTATAAGGATTTATAAGATATAAAAAGAGATTTATATATAAGGTATTAAAAAATATAAAAATACTAAAATAGAAAGTAAACTTTATATTAAAGTATATTATATTAATAATATATTAAACCCCTTATATCTAGAACTTATATTTAATAATTAAGATAATATATAAATAATATTAATATACCTTAAATATAATAAGATATCTTAGGTATTATATAAAAACTATTAATATAATTAATATAAATTAAATAAACTAAATAATAATTATTTTTTTATAATTATATCTAAAATACCTAATTATAACGGTTATACCTAACCACTACGCCACAGGGCAAAAGATTGGGCTATAACTGCTATTGTAGCAATTACAGTGGTGTGTACAGCTGCTTATAGAAGCCTTACAGCGCTGTTACGGGCATGAATCGTAATACTAATAATAAACTCTATTTAATAGAGAGAATAAAAAGGTATTTAGTATATCTTTAATATAATTACCTTAAAGTAATAAAATTATAATTTAATATAATACTATATAAAAAAATATATTAAGTTAATAAACTAACTTAAGGAATTAAAAAAAATATATAAATTATTAAAGAAATAAAAAGAGAATTTAAAGTAATAATTTAAAGAAAGTATTTATAAAAAAAGAATAAACTATTTATTAATAATACTAGTTTAAAGGATATAAAAGAACTATAAAGATAATAAAAAATAAATAGATTATATTTACTTAATAAAAAATATTTTAAATAAAAAACTATAAAAATAAATATAAAATTAAGAAAATACTTTTAATAAATAATATTTAATAATAAATTTAGTAATAATTACCTTAATAAAAAAAAATATAATAATAATAACTATAAATAAATATATTAAAATATACTAAAAGAAATTATATATTATTTATAATTAAGCTATAAATATATTAAAATTATAAATAAAAATAATTTAAATTAATAAATATATTAAAAGTATTATATATAATAAACTTAATAAATTACCTAGTATTATAAGTTTAAATTAAAGGAAGATAGTTAAATACTTAAATTAATTATAAAGTAAAAAAGAACTTTATTAACTTAAAAATAGTTATAAAGCTATAATTATTATAAAAATAAAAATTATTACTTTATCTATTAATTAATATAAAAAGATAGCTTTTTAATTATAATAATAGTATTATAAACTAAGAGATTAATTACCTTAAGGTTTTTATTAAAAGAAAAAATTAAAAAGTAAATTTTAATATTATATTTCTAGAAAAGAATATAAATATCCTATTAAGTATATAATAGCTTAAATAATAAAACTTACTTATTAATTAAAGAAATAGCTAGGTTATATTTTCTAGTAACCTTAATAATAATAAGAAAATAATTATAATAAATAATAAGAGATCTTAAACCTTAATTAAAGAGAATAGTATAGGTAAGTATAAAATAAAGTATTTATTACTTTTAAAAAGAATATAATATAAGTATAAAAAAGATATAAAAATAAAATAGAAATCCTAGGTATTTTTAAAATATAAGATTTATATAAAAATAAAATACTTATAAAATTAAATTAAAATTAAATTAAAAATATTTTAAAATAATATTAAATATATAATAAATTATTTAAAGAAAAACTAGAAATAAAAATACCTAAATATAGTAAATAAAACTATAAAATTAATTTTATAAATAATAACTTATTATTTTAAAAGCTTTATTTATTTAATAAAAAAAGCTATAAATTTAAAAGAAATATATTAATAAAATACTTAAAAAAGGCTATATTAGGAAATCTAGCTTAATATTAATATTATTAATATTCTTTATATTAAAAAAAAATAAAAAAAATAGATTAATTATTAACTATTAACTAGTTAATATATATATTATTAAGGACTAAACCTTATTTTTATTTATTATAGAACTTAAAGATTAATTATAAGGTAAAAAGATCTTTATAGCTTTAGATTTAAAAGAAGTATATAACTTTATTTATATTAAGGAAAAAGATAAATAAAAAATAACATTTAAGACTAAATTTAAATTATTTAAATATATAATAATATCTTTTAGTCTTATAAATATATTTATAATATTTTAATAAATAATTAATAGTATATTTTAATAATACTTTAATATCTTTATAGTATATTACTTAGATAATATTTTAATCTTTTTATATAATAAAAAAGAATATATAGAATATATTTATAAGGTTTTAAAAATATTATAAGATATTAAACTATTAATAAAACTAAAAAAGAGTTTTTTTTATATTATAAAGGTAGACTTTTTAAGATATATTATTATATTTAATAAAATTAAAATAAAATTAAAGAAAGTTATAATAATAATAAATTAAAAAAAACCTAGTAATATAAAGAAAATATAGGCCTTTTTAGGACTTATTAACTATTACTAATAGTTTATTAAGAACTTTAATAAGATTACTAATTTAATAATAAAACTTATAAAAAAAGGAAAGCTATTTAAATAGAATAATAAGGTATAAAAAGCCTTTATATAGCTTAAAGAAACTATCTTTAATAAATTTATTTTAATAATATTTAACTTAAAAAAAGAAATTAAACTAGAAATAAATATATTAAACTTTATATTAAGAAAATAGATTAGTTAATAAGATAATATAGGGAAATTATACCTTATTATATTTTACTTTTATAAACTATATAAAATAAAACTTAATTATTTAATTTATAATAAGGAATTTTTAGTAATTATTAACTATTTTAAGGAGTTTAAATACTACCTAATAAAAAGTAAGTATTAAATTAAAATATATATAAATTATTAAAATATCTTTTATTTTATTATAATATATAAACTTAATTAATAATAACTATATTATATTAAATACCTATATAAATTTAACTTTATAATTATTTATAAAAAAGAATTAAAAAATAAAAAAGTAAATATAATAAGTTAATAATTAGATTATAATATTAATATTATAAAAATAATAAAATAAGTATTAGAAATAAATAATAAAAGAAAATATAGATTTACCTAATAAATATAAACTTTAAAATAAATATAAGTAATAGTAATTAAAGAGATATTAAAGAAACTAGAAAAGTTTATATAGAAATTCTATAAATATCCTATATATAGATATTAAGGAGTAATAAAAACTTTTAAATAACTTCTATAATATAAATATAAAATATAGTAAATAATAATAAAAAAGGTTATTAAATAGTATAATCTTTATATTAAAATAAAAATATAATAATATAAACCTTATAAAGAACTTTAATTATTACCTATAATATAATAACTATAAGACTTAATTATAATAAACTTTATTATAAAGCTATTACTATTTAAAGAACCTTTAATAAAAATCTTTTATAATAATATTATAGTTATTATAAACTAATTTATTAAGTTTTTATATTACCTATCTTATAAAAAAAATATAGATATAAAAGAACTTATATATATTATTTATAGATATATTATTAGTATATATAAATTATTATTTTAGATTATCTTAAATAAAGAACTAATACTTATATTATAATTTTAAAATATATTTATAGTATTATTAGGCCTAAACTATAAGCTTATAATAGTATTTAAAGCCTAAGTAAATAGATAAATAGAATAAATAAATTAAATATTAAAATAATACTTATAATATTATATAAACTATAAATAGGATAATTAGGTTAAAAAGCTATTATATATCTAATTAGTATATAATACTGCCTATAATAAAAGTATAAAACTTATACTAATATATATTAATTTTAGATTTATATTAAAAGTCTATAAAGATTTATAAAAACTTAAAATAATTAACTTAATAATAATAATTAAAAGTAATAATTTAAAGAATTTATATAATAAATTATAAATAGAATTTAAATTTATTAAAAAATAGATATAATAATATTATAATCCTAAGAAAATAAAAAGACTTACCTTTTTAAAGAGAGATATAGTTTACCTATTTATAAAGAATATTATAATTAAATAATTAAGCTATAAACTTAACTTTAAGTATATTAAATTATATAAGATTATTAAGAAAGTCTTTAAAAATAATTATAAACTAGACCTATTATTAAAGATTAGGATCTATTCTATCTTTTATATTTTACTACTTAAATTAGCAGTAAATATAATTTATATTAAAATAACTAATAAACCTATAAAAATAAAAAGACTAAAGACCTATAAAGTAAAAGTAATTTAAGAAATAAGGATAATTAATAGGAAAATAAAATATTTAATTAAGTAAAAAAACTACCTAAAAAATAAAAATATATAGAAATTACTAAAATACCTTATTAATACCTAATAACTCTTAAAAAACTTTTACTAGAATTAATAAAAGTATTAAGACTTAATAATTTTTATTTAAACTGCTTAGTAATAGCAGATTAATTATAAAAAATGCTATTAATAATAATACTCTTTATAATAGATTACTTATTTTACTTTGCCTTTTTAAGCTTATTTATTAAGCTTAGACTATATTAGATTATATCTAGACCTTTTACTTTAATTTAATAATATTATTACCTTAAGTAAGTAATTTTAGTAAATTAAGTATTTATTTTATTATAAATATAGGTAAACTTTACTTAAAGTTTAATTAATTTATTTTTAGTAATTTTTTCCTTATATTTAAGATAATGTTTTTTATTAATAATTTTTTAAGCTAATATTATATTAGTAAGATTATAAAATAAGTTATAAAAAAAAGATATATTAGTTATAATAAATAAGCTATAACTATTATAAGAAAATCTAGATTAGATATAAGAATTATAGTAACTTAATTTTATAGGATTAAGGATATATAAATCTATTATCTTATAATAAATATAGTTAGAATAAGGTATAATAGGATTACTAAATACTATAATAAGAAAATAAAGGGATTTCTAGTTATTAAAGGATATTTTCTTAGCCTTTATTATATAATTAGATATTTTAAGGAATTATAGAAATAAGATTAAATATATTAATATAATTAATAATAAAAGATATTTTAACTAGGCCTTAAGAATAAGGCCTAAAGAGAGAAAAGATTATATTATAACCTAAATAGGCCTTTATATATAACCTATATTTTTTACTAATTAATAATATTCCTATTAAAAATAATTAGTATTAAGACTTTATAATTATAATTAATTTTACTTAATTAATAATAATCTATTTAAATTATTACTAATTTTATAATAACCTTACTAATTAACTTAAGTTACTTTTAATATATATATATATTTATTTAGTAGTAAATAGAACTTAACTTACTAGCTATTAATAAGACTTCTTTATCTTAATAAGCCTAATATATATTATTAACTATTAAGAGATATAATAACCTTAATATACTTAGTATAATACCTTATATATTTATAAATATAAACCTAGTATAGACTAGTTTACTTGTTTAAAAACCCTAACTATTATAAAAAAGGTATTAAAGAGGATTAAATTACTATAAAGATAAAGGAGATAGTATACTATAAAATAAA
Source organism: Fusarium sacchari (assembly GCA_017165645.1). Lineage (NCBI taxonomy): Eukaryota > Fungi > Ascomycota > Sordariomycetes > Hypocreales > Nectriaceae > Fusarium > Fusarium sacchari. The sequence continues at coordinate 1,090,044 of JADANP010000002.1, forward strand.
TAAAAAAGAGATAATTATAAGGTTTTATAAAAGGAAAATATATTAAGTTTTATATAAGTTTAGGCAGGTTACTAAAAGTTAATAACTTAAAATTATAATATTAATAAAAAAAGGTAAAAATAAAGATTATATTATATAATATATAACTAGTTTATAATTATAAAAACTAGCTAAATATTAGTATATTATTAATATAAACAGGGGATTTTTTATATTATATTACTTTATAATTTAATTTAATTTATTATTTTCTTATTAAGCTAGCTTTAATTTATTGATATTTATAGTTTTTTTTTAATATTATAATTTTTATTTTTTAATTTAACTTTTATTTTACTTTATAATAGCTTTTAATTTTTATAATATAATATTTTAATTTTTATAATATAATATTTTAATTATATAAATTACTATTAATATAAATTATTATTACTATTTAATATTATATTATTAATAAAAGCCTGCTATTAGCTTAATAAATATTAATTTTATTTTAAATAATTAATTAAATCTTTTAATATCTTTATTTAATTTATAATATAACTAACCTAAGTATTAATTATTTATATTTTTTTTTAATTTATATTTTTTATATTATATTACCTTATAGTTTAATTTAATTTATTATTAACTTATTAAATTAGTTTTAACTTACTAATATTTATATTTTTTTTTAATAATAAAACTTTTATTTTTTAATATTATATAATTTAATTAGCTAAAATATAATATATTAACTGCTATACTAAAAGGTCTGCCATAACCTTAGTTAGAGAAAGTGGCCTATAATAATAGCTATTTTATAATAAGTGCCTCTCTATAATAAAGAGAAATTACTACCTATAGTAGTCTAAATTAGCAGACCTTTTAGTATAATAATATTATAGCTAGCTTTATAGCAGGCTTTAGCTAATAAGAAGCACTAATTAAAGGCACAGATTATATAATTAGGCTGCCTAATTTAGGTTATATCTAGCCCCCTATATAGTTATAGGGACTTTATAGCTTATATCTTATTATAAAGATAAAGTTATACCTAGGAATTAAACCTATAACCCTTAGTAATTATTACTATCTATTATATAATCTAATTAGCTAAAATATAATATATTAACTACTATATTAAAAGGTCTGCTATAACCTTAATTAGAGAAAGTAGCCTATAATAATAGCTATTTTATAATATTTAATTTACTTTTTTTTAATTTTCTTTCTTTTACTTTATAATAACTTTTAATTTTTATAATATAATATTTATATTTTTTATTTAATTATTTTTTTTTCTCTTTATTATTAGCCTAATAAGGCTATTAAGCTTTTAACTTTTTATCTTAAGGCTTAAATAATAAGGCCCCTATAGTAGGCCTATATCTTAAAAGTTAGAATTATATAAGGTTTATCTGCCTCAGTGGCGTAATTGCTGCCTTAACTAAGCGGTATTAATACTGCCTGCAGGTTTACGAATCTACCCATTGATCGCACGTGCCGGGGCACGTGACCAATCGACCTTGCGTATGAGAGCAGATAAAGTGATATCAGTGAAGCAGCAGTGTGTTAAACTGGGGATATAAAATTAATAACTTATATTAAATCTCTCTAAAGAGATAAAGGTAGATACCTAGTTTTGGTGGTAATTGCGGGCTGTGACGGGGTAGACTGGGCGTATTGAATGTTATCGGCGAGTATCTGAGAGACGCAGGTAGACCAGGTAGAATACCAATGATAAGTCAATTTCAATTAGAAGGAGACCACGTGTAAGTGTAAGTGTGCAAACTTTTCAGGCCAAAATAAAGCAAAGGCTTGGGAAGAGTTGGGCCCTTAGAAGCATGCCAAGGTCATCCCATCTAGTCCGGGCAGGGGCCATCTGGAAGCTCGAGATTTCCTTAAAATGAGGCCAATTCTACATTTGGTAACTACGATAGAGCAAATACTTGAGGTATGGGTTAGAGCAGTAGACATCTCTCAATCAATTCCGCTGGTTGGGCAATCGTTCTTTCCCGAAGTGCATTGCTGGGTAAGACACAACGAGACGGAAGGAGCTCCTTCCCCTGAGATGATGAAACTACAGGATAGAGGAAGGAGCTCCTTTCCCTGGCAATTCGGACATAACCACAAAATATCTCGACGCCCCAGAACTTCTTTTTCTTCCTCTTCAAGCTCATCATTGTCTTTGGTGTTTTGCTTTGCGTCTCGCCGTTTCTCGTTGCGTCTCGCCTGCGTCTGTTATACGACGCCTCTGTTTTCTGTCGCCGCCGCCGCGCCGCCGACCTTTGCCCTTCTCTTCCCTTTCCCCTGGGCGTGGAAGACTTCTGGAGACGTTCGTTACAGGTGTCTTTTGGCCCTGTATTAACTCGTCTGTTCACTTCGGTGTCAGTTGGGCGTTCTGTTGAAGGTCGTCTGAAGCATTCAGTTTCCGACTCCCCCCAATTCTCTTGTGAAGGCTTCCATAAGTCCGGTTTACAGGTGTCTTTTGGCCCTGTATTTACTCTCTGTTCACTTCTGTGACAGTTAGGCCGGTCGGTTGTCCGTAGCATTCAATCTCGCCTCCCCCTTCTCTCTCACCCCCTATCTTCCTCAACAATGGCTACCAATATGGACCACACAGCCTCCCTCGACGAGATCCTCCAAGCTTTCGTGGTAAATCAATCCACCTAGAAGGCTGAATTGAGCAGGTACCATGAGCTCAAGGACAATACCATCACCTTCGACCAACCTCGCAAGAGAGAGCTCAAGAACCAGAGCGATAATGTCGATAGCTGTGCCAATGCTTGTCTTGATGTCCAGATCATGCTCCTTGATCACATCGGAAACTCGTAAGTTTACCCCTATCCATCATGAAATAGCACCTCTGACGATATCTGTAGACCATGGACCAGCCTGCCCGAGAGTGTCCAGAACGTCTTGAGCATCAAGTTTCCCGGATCAGAGTACTTGGTTCTGAAAGTCCAATTCGGAGTCGAGGATCTCAAAGCACTCCCTGTTGCAACTCCGGCCAGACCTCAAGCTGCGTCTGCTTACGTGACGCCACTAAGTATGACTTCCCAGGACTTATACCATGTTTATTAAATCTAACATTTTTAGGCCTGGAACTTCCCCCAACCGGCCAGCATGCACAGTCTCCTGGTACCACAGATAGGGGCTCTGTCAAGCGAAAGGCTGCACCTGTCCTTTCGGAGGCCCTTGGTTCTCTTCCAGACCTCTTCAAGAAACCACGCCTCAGTGGCCCGGATGATGACCTTATCCCCAGCGACGACGAAGCCCCAGTTGACCTCGTTGACGACAACGACGACGACGCTGCTACGGTTGGGTGTCTTACACCGGTAGTGGATGATCAAGGCCTTATCCGCATCGGCCCGCAACCCATGAAGCCTCAGCTATGGGTTCAATCAGCTCCAGAGGGAAAGGCAAATAACTTCATCAAAAGGGTTGTTGCTCACAATCACATAATCACAGACTCTCGCTTTCCCAACTCGAATGTAGACCGTCTAGAGCTCGCCTCTACCAAGCTGGTTAGAGAACTTTTGAGCCTTATGATCGATTCCAAGACTGGCTGGGTTAAGCTACTCTGTGACTACACTGGCCTCCCGATGTCATGGGCTCCTGGACCACGATCTCCCTCATTAGAGTCTATATACCCAGTGGTCAAATTCGAGGGTCATATTGAGTATCACGCCCCTCCAAATGGGTGTCTCATTATGTCTTTCATAAACTGGACAAAGAGACAGCACCTCCCGATTGCTCTCCCATTGGTCTCTGTCTGGCTCAACGCATACCAAGAGCCCAACTTCAACTCTCAGCAACGACAATGTGCTTGGGCCTTCAATGCACTCTCAAACATGATGATTATGACTCGGGCTTTTCAAGCTATTGATACACACGAGAATCATATCAAGCGCTGGGACAGCAGAGGAGTTGATGAACAACGTGCTATTCTTGAGATGCAACGAACAGGCACAAGAGTACCTGAGGCCGAGCGCTTCCTTGAAGCGGCCAGTGTCGATTTCTTATGGGCCCCAGCAGACATGCGTTACCTTGCCAGACTCAACTTCTACGGATCCTCTATCTACAGGAACCTCGAACGCATCGCCGAATCAAAGGGCATCACAAGTTTCGAGTTTGAGTACTACTGTACCGTACTCTCTCCCGGCCGAATCAGGCAGAGAGTCTTCTATCCGTTTCATATCCTCTCAAGGCCCCAAGCTGAGAGCATCGGGTGGGATTGGCATATGCTGTTAAAGCTCTGTCGGAAAATGCTACACAAGATGCGAACTTCATGTAACAAGCACGCAGAGAAAGCAGGTCGCGGGGAGGCTCATGTAGATGAGGTCCAGCTTATCTACTGGATGGGAACCTGGGTTTGCGACCAGATCAATCGTCTCAAAGCCGAAAAGTCCGACAAAGAAGAGATCGTATTCTCCGTGATGCTTGACCGCTGGGGATTACCTATTGTCCCTTGGATTTCGCATATCCTTCGAGTCTCACTTTGCAAGAAACAAGACCATGGAATTGCAATGATCTTTGGTATTGAAGACACCTCTGAATTTGATCCTGTACAGCATATTGATCTTAGTTGTGCCACCGTTACTCTAGATACGGGTTTTACAAACATGGCAATGAGGAACTTTGATGCTAGCTCCTGGGATAGTCTCCGAACAACCCTTATGCAGGTACCTGTACATCACCCATTCTGGAAAGTCGATCTATCTCTTGGGGATAACATCTGGGCAGGAGAATGGGACAGATCGATTCAATCCCAGGCGCCTATACCTGAGTTTGAGGCCAACCTTTTATCGATTGAGGCATGGGTTGATGAACAGCCCAGGGATCCCTTCACTTGTGCATACTGTGGCCAGACACTTAACAGTGCCGGTCGATTAGTTGAGCATTCCCGAGTGTGCTCTAGAGGCATTCAGGATGAACAAGAAGCACCAAACCTTGAGCAAGACACTGCTGATCAAGAATACTGGGACAGCAGATATAAGTGTGATATTTGCGGCCAGTCATTCGCACGAAGTGAACATCTCAAGAGCCATAAGATATCACATACTGGAGAGAAGCTTCATAAGTGTGATATTTGTGGTCGGTCATTCGCACATAAGCATGGTCTTACGGTTCACAAGAGAATACATACCGGGGAAAGGCCCTATAAGTGTGACATTTGCGGTCAGTTATTCGCACAGAGTTCTGGTCTTGCGGATCACAAGAGAACCCATACTGGGGAGAAGCCTTATATATGTTCTTGCGGCAAAGCCTTTTCGAGGAGTTCTAGTCTTTATAATCATAGGAAGAGGTTTAACCACTGAATTTTCTTTCTAATAATTCAAGCATCTCCTGGCGTATGCTTCTAGGCCATAACTGAAGGGAAATGAAAACAATTCAGTCGGTATCCTTATGTAGATGGTAAAGTGTTGTTGCCAGGGTTTCAACTCATCAGAGAGATGTTATACTTCATCTATACCCAATTTAGCAAGAAACCAGGATTCTTGATCATTCTTGGTATCTTCTCAGATTGTCTTCGGAAATCTGAGTCCGTTTGATTACCTTGAAATTTCGACAATCTGCTGTGGCTGGGCAAAGTTTTCATCAATAAAGGTCTAGACTCAGTAGACACAATGAGGACAATGAACTGTATTCGGTTGCTGGAGAAGAACTGTCTTGCTTGTATCAGGGTAAGACATTAATGTGCAATGCCAGCGAACATATCTAAGACAGCAAGATTATCAAATTTAGGCAATCCCGAGAACAAATTGTCATGTATATTTCATATTCTCAAAATTTATTCTCAAAAATTCCCCTGCCTTGGGAATGAGTTGGGTCACAGTTGGTCGCTATCGATCGGCCTTTGCCGTGGTGCCAGGAACATGTCCGGAGAGTCGGAGAGAAAAGTATAGGCAAAAGGCGCAGTGGCAGAGTGGTCTAATGCGATAGACTAGAAATCTATTCTCTTCGGAGGCGTCTGTTCGAATCAGGCCTGCGTCGCTTTAAACCTTTTTGGCATCTGCTATGCATTATGAATGCCCTTGAGAATACTTATTGTATGCAGTTATATGTTTTCTCTTTATTATATTAATAATATATTTATTAATTTATTAATTTTAATATAGGGTAGTTAAATAGGCATTTTTATAAATTAAATTAAAATACAAACTCTTAGTTTAAAAGTTTAATACTTAAGTATATTATTATTACTAGTTATTAAAATTTACTATTATATACTTACTTTACTTTACTTATTGATTTTATTTCTTTACAAGACAGTAACTATAAGACAGAGAGAGACTGTAATCAATATTGCAAACAAAGCGGTCCTAGGAATGACAAAGAGCAGATGCAGGACTAATCCTTAAAGTAAGTAAATTGAGTTGAACTATTGAACGGCTTCAAGGCGGGTGCCCCGAAACTCTCACCGTGGCGTCAAGTTTTTATTAACTACAAACTACCCAACTGGCAGCTCCAAGCTGCCGACTCCTAGGTTATTATGTTATCAATTGCCCTCACTAACTACCAATTTTAGCACGGTCGAGACTCATGAAGTTCCCATGAGCCTGGCGCTCGGCTTGGGACTTACGGAAAACACAGTTGAAAATGAATTGACACAGAGTAAGAAGAGAGTTTGCGCGAAGGCCAATAGTGTATTGAAAATTCATAGCTTGATTTGTAATAAGTCAATTGCCACATGGGAAGAATGTAATTGTTAACGGGAAAGGCTTCGCCCATCTGACCGATGCAATGGATTCGGGTAGAAAGAAACAGGACCCCCCCGAGACACGAACAAGATCCTGATACTCATTATGGGCATTGTGGTGATTGAGACAGTTTCTGATGTCTTGCCCAGGAACACGAACAAACAATGATGGCTAAAACGGAAATGTCTCTCAAAACCACAGATAATTGAAAATGGTTAACCTGACGATCACGTTCCTTAGACTAATATGAGTCCATTGAGAGCTATGAGATCGGCATTATTCGACGTCATACATTAACGATGTATTCAGATAATGAAGCCATCTTGCGATTGAGGGTCATCGATCATTGAAATTCGTGCAGACTATCGTCTATGTCAACAGTTTGTTGGTCAGGAATCTTTTCGACAGCCTCCTTGCTAAGTGTCGAGATACAGTTTCTACAATTCGACCTGGCTTGACTCTTGACCAATAGGTTGCTTCTATCATATCAACAAACTCTCTGCGTGACGCCTTATATCAAATGAAAGTGAGATATCAACAGAGTGAAGGCCGCAACTGGTTAGATTGACCAGGCTTGGCATCCAGGTCCGAAGCAAACCTTACTTCTAGGCAACTCTAAAAAACGGATTGAGGGGAGATGCTTCCAGTTCAGATCACGAATAAGCAGCGGTGCCTGTGATGTTGGCCCTGTGGACAATAAGTGGCTTGTGTGGCGCATGGGGCTTGCACGCTTTCACCCAAGACAAACGCAAAAAGATGGACTCCCCCCTGACCCACACGATCTACGCCTAAGATCTATCCCGATCGGTGCGGCACGTTCCAGTCTATAGCCCCAATAGCTTAGATCCAAGCTGTCTACGTGAGACATGGCCCAATCATGGCTTGGCCCATGCAGGTCCATTCAGGGCGAAATTCTTCGGACCTAACAACCCGCCCAACGAGGCTGGCAACGATCGCCACAGAGATCCCCCAGGGCAAGATGAGCTCCTAGCTCAATGACGACATTCCTGGCTCGTCCAGAACGTCCTGGGAATATGGATTGGGAATGCGGACCTGGGCGAGAAGAGCCCATCGTAGAGACCGGCTCTGTGAACTACGGCGACGAAAACAGACAGGCCGATGAGAGCCACACGATGCAGTGTAGCCGTACCGGCTGCTCGTGTCCGTCTCTCGAGTTCTTATAAACGATGAGGATGCCTCGGAATGGAGCTTGAAAGCCTCATACGGACTCTCTCCAATACCAAATTAATTTGCTAGCTGCGTCTCCGACGACAACTCACACCATGTTGTTGTCACGGGGGCTGCTAGCCTCTACACTCCTTCTCGCCGTCAAGGCACAAGATGATATCGACCAAGCCGCAGTCAACATTGCTACAGGATTTGCGGAGACTCTCATTCAACATGCTTATACTACTCTCAATGGAGATTCAGGAGGTTCTGGTGAAGCTGGAAGCGGTGGAAATCAGGGTCAGGCTTTCGACGCGAGCTTACTCGACAAGCAACAGAATGCAGCCGACAACGATGCCACCGTCACTCAGGTCATACAGGGCCAAGTTACTGTCGAGACATATACTCGCCCCGGAGGAGTACTATTCCCCGTGACACTCCTTCCACACCCAAGAATTACGCTTGCTCCGACACGCAATGACCCTTATGAAAGGATTATCCAGGCTTATACTGGAGGTAACGATGCCACTACGAACCAGGAAATCACAATTGCCGAGCCCTCGGGAACAAGCCCGGGTACTATTCTCGTTGATGTTCCTGGTACTGCTTATTCTTCTTTCTCATCTGGCCAGGCCGGCGCGTTGACAATCCCTCCCTCAAACGACAACCCGACAGCCACGATTATTTCGGCGTTGCCTAGCGGTGTTGCCATTACTGGCGAGGCTACAAGGACAATTCCGGCGGCCGGAAATGCCCCTGCGACTGTTGTTATCCAGACTCCTTGGGCAGACGTGCCACCAAGCACTCCTGGTGCTGGCGGTGCCGTTGGTGCCAACGCTGGAGGCAGTACATCCAATGTTTTGGTGATTCAAACATACACCGGAACTGAGTACATCACCCAGGCTCGAGTTTCCACCATTGTTGGTTCTGGAGGCGACCAGGGCACAGTAGTTGTCCAGGTCCCTCCAGGTAATCAGAACCCCGGGGGTGCTGTCACGATTCCTCCAAGCGACGATGGCCATTTCACCACGATTCTCAGGCAATACACAGGAGCTTCTGCTATTTCAACTCCTGTCACAATCCTTATTCCAACCTCGGCAGGCCAGGATGGAACAATCATCATTGAGACACCAGGTCCTTCGAGCACATCTGGCACCGGTGGAGACAGTGATCTCCCTGAAAACCAACCGCAGGTCATTCCGCCCAGCGACGACAACCCTTATTCTACCATTTTGAGGCCTCACGCCGGTTCCGACCAGATTACTGAGCCTGTTACGTATACTGTTCCTCCATCTGGTACCAATCCGGGAACGATTATAATCGAGACTCCAGCTGTGCGAGCTGGTCAGCAGGTCATCACGCTCCCATCCGATCCTAACAGTGGTTATATCACCATTGTAAGACAGCCAAACCGTGTTATCACTGCACCCAATACTATCACAATCGCACCCTCGGGTGGTCAGCCAGGAACTATTATTATCGAGACTCCTGCCCCTCAACCCGGCGATGTCGAGATCACAATTCCTCCTGGTCAAGATGGTTCTTTTGTGACCATTATCCAAGGTCCTACAGGATCCAATGCTGTCACAGCCCCTAACACAATCACGATCACTGGGGCTCCTGGCCAACCTGGAACTATCATCATCCAGACCCCAGTGCCGTCTGGAGGTGGACAGATCACTCGAGGCCCTGGTGATCCTTTCACCATTCCTGCTGGATCAGGTCAATATGTTACTATTTTTCGACCTCATAGCGGTGATCCAATTTCGGTTCCGATTACACTCACCCAGCCAGGTACGAATGGTCAACCAGGCACTATCATTATTGAGACGCCTGATCCGACCACATCTGCACCAGGAAGTGGACCTATTACCATTCCTGCTGGTGGTAACAGCCCTTATGTGACTATCTACAGGCCACATAGTGGAAGCCCCATCAGCACACCGGTTACGATCACCATCCAACCCAGCGGTACTCAGCCAGGGACCATCATCGTTGAGACACCAATACCAACGCTTGAGACACCTAAGGGCCAGAATGCGGTTACTTCCGCTCCTGCGGGTGGCCAAACGATCACCATCCCTCCCAGCAAGAATAACCCATATGTCACCATCTACCGCCCTCATACAGGTGACCCCATTACCGCCCCCATCACCATAACGCAGTCTCCCTCAAACGGTCAGCCTGGAACCATCATTATTGAGACTCCAGCTCCGCCAGCTGATACCGTCACTGAGACTGAACCTGGTGCGACCGTGACGGTTCAACCTGATAACCCTGGTGGATATACAACCATATATCGACCGCATACAGGTGACCCAATCTCTGAGCCTATTACTGTCACAACGATCAGTGGTTCGAATGGTCAGCCAGGAACCGTTATCATTGAGACTCAAGGCCCCTTCACGGTCACTGCCACTGGCCCCGGTGGTACTGCCACTATCTACACTCCTGGATCAGATGTCAGCACCACAGTTACGAAGACCGTCACCTTGACAGCTTCTGGAGGTCAACAATCTACCGCGGTTGTCATTGAGACTCCACCTCCAGTCAAGGTTCAACCCACAACTGCAATGGTTACGGTTACTGGCCCTGATGGATATGTCACGGTCACTGAACAGTACACCGGGACGAGTGTTATTACGGCCATCTTTACTACCACAGTCACAGGATCTGGCACAAATCCTGGCACAGTTTTCATAGAGACACCGCCGCCAATCAAGTTCGCTCCCACTTCGACGGTTTCTGGCACCGACAACTATGTCACTGTCTATGAACCGTTCCCCGGCCCAGGCATCATTACGGCACCCATTACCGTTACGCAGGCCACTCCTTCCGGTGGGCAGCCGGGCACAATCGTTATCCAGACTCCTGTTGCGGACACCCCCACGACTACACCATTGCCAGATCCTACTACTACACAGGGACCTGATGGTTATGTCACTGTGTATCTTCCATTCCCTGGACCTGGTGTCATTACCACGTCCTATACCAGGACACAGGCCCCTTCAGGTGGAAATCCTGGAACTGTATTCATTACAACGCCAGCCCCTCTACCTGCTACAACTTCTGAGGCAAATATTCCTAGTACTACCTCTGGAACAGATGGCTATGTGACAGTTTTTGTCCCATATCCGGGACCGGGCGAGATCACTGCGCCCATCACCAGGACTCAGCCACCCGCAAATGGCCAACCTGGTACTGTCTTCATTACCACACCTGTCCCTGCGTTCACTACACCGCAGCAGATGAATGGGTTAACTTCAACGTCTCAAGGAACGGATGGTTATGTCACAGTTTTTGTTCCTTACCCAGGACCAGGCGAGATCACTGCACCCATCACAAGCACCCAGACGCCTGCCAATGGTCAGCCTGGTACTGTTTGGATCACTACACCTGTTCCTGCATTCACTACACCAAAGCAGATGAATGGGCTGACTTCCACTTCCCAAGGACCAGATGGCTATGTGACAGTATTCTTGCCCTTCCCTGGCCCAGGTGTAATTACTGCTCCTATCACAAGTACCCAGCCCCCTGCGAACGGTCAGCCCGGAACCGTTTTCATCACAACGCCAGCACCACCGTCCACTGATCAGCAGAATGTGGCAACCACTACATCTGGTGATGATCAATACGTCACGGTTTTCCTGCCCTTCCCGGGTCCTGGTGTTATCACTGCACCCATTACCCGCACGCAGGCACCATCTGGTGGCAACCCAGGAACTGTGTTTATCACGACACCAGCCCCTGAGACTACGGCACAGCCCCAGACTTCTGCCCTTACTACGGATAACTATATCACCATTTACACCCCTTTCCCAGGACCAGGTGTAATCACCGCACCTATCACTATTACCAAGACGCCGTCTAATGGCCAGCCCGGAACAGTCCTTATTGAGACTCCTGTGCCGTTGAGCTCTAGTGCCGATACATACGTGACGGTCTACAGGCCCTACCCAGGACCTGGAACGATCACTGCACCAATAACCCTGACTCAGGCTCCTTCCAACGGTCAGCCCGGTACGGTGTTTATCGAGACTCAGCCAACAGAAACGCCGACTCCGACAACGCAAACAACTGATGGTTCTACTCCTCCTATTACCATCCCACCTGATCCGACTGGTTCTTACGTGACAATCTACCGACCGTATCCCGGACCTGGCCAGATTACATCTCCCATTACATACACTCAGGCCCCTGTTTCTGGACAGCCCGGTACAATTATCATCGAGACTCCCAATCCTGATGCCAATACTGCCACCCAGACAGGCCCAGTTACTGTCCCCACTGGAAGCAACAACCCATATGTCACAGTATATAAACCCTACCCTGGCCCCGGCAACATTGATCAGCCTATCACTATTACGGCTGCGACGCCAACAGGTGACCAGCCAGGCACGATCATCATCGAGACACCTACGCTAGAAATTAACACCAAGTTTGCCCCATCACCAACTTCTTCGTCGCCAGTTACCAGTCCGGCTGACAACAACAACTATGTCACTGTCTATAGACCACACACTGGATCTCCGATCACTGCGCCAATTACTGTCACTACCATTGCACCTTCAGGAGGACAGCCTGGCACCGTGATTATTGAGACGCCAGCACCCGAATCTCAGTCAGAGGCCCAGCCTACAACCACAGACGGTTCGCCTGTCACCATTTCCCAAGGTCAAGACGAATACGTGACAGTCTACCGGCCGTACCCCGGTCCTGGTGTTATCACCGCCCCGGTCACTGTGACCACTATTGCACCGACTAATGGTCAACCTGGAACTGTAATCATCGAGACACCTGCTCCTGAGGCCCCAACTTCTTCCTCATCTGATCAGCCCCAGACCACAGCTTCTGCTGTCACCATTCCGGCTGATGGCGCTGGCTATGTGACTGTATACAGACCTTACCCAGGCCCCGGAACAATTACCGCCCCTCTTACCGTTGGGACTGTTGCACCAACTAATGGCCAGCCCGGAACGGTCATCATTGAGACACCTGTGCCTCAAACCGCGCCGGAGACCACATTAGCACCCGAAGTTACTTCTACTCAGGGAACTGATGGTTATATCACGGTCTTTCGGCCATACACCGGCACTGGTCTCATCACAGCGGCTATCACTGTCTCTACCATTCCTCCCTCTAATGGTCAACCAGGAACCATCATCGTCGAGACACCTGTGCCTCAGGATCCAACGACCACAACTAGTGATGCTGCGCCTGTCACCATTCCACCAGGACCCGGAAACTCGTACGTGACGGTTTATAGACCTCACACTGGTACTGACCAGATCACTGCTCCGGTCACAATTACGACGATCGAGCCTCAAGGTGACCAGCCAGGAACCGTGATCATCGAGACACCAGGCTCTGAGCCTCCTGTTACCTCGACACTGGCTCCCTCGTATACCACCATCTATGAGCCTTACACTGGTACAGGCGAGATTACAGGTGAAGTTACCGTCACCACCATTCCTCCTCAGGGTGATCAGCCAGGTACTGTCATCATTGAGACACCGGGTCCGCAAATCGCAAACAAGGGAGCGAGCCCTCCTCTGACTATTCCTGCTGGAGACGATAGCTACGTGACGGTCTTTAGGCCTTACACAGGAACACCTATGATAACAGCGCCCGTCACGGTCACGACTATTTCTCCATCTGGTGGTAACCCCGGTACTGTTATTATTGAAACACCTGCACCTGAAGCCGCAGCTACCTCAGTACCCGAAGATGTTTATGTTACCGTCTACACCATTTACACTGGCACTGGCCAGCTTACGGCGCCAACTACGGTTACAACCATTGCGCCTGTCTCTGGAACTGGTACTATCATTGTTGAGACTCAAGCCGAGGCTAATACTCCCCCACCCGTCACGATCCCGCCTAGTGACAATGGCCCGAACATCACCATCGTGCGTCAGTATCCTGGCCCAGGAGTCATCACAGCCCCTGTGACTTCATACGAGCCGCCAAGTACGCCTGGACAGCCTGGAACGATTATCATCGAGACTCCCGCCCCCGTTCCTGAGACTACATCCGAGACACCAGGCACCAATGTCACACTCTACACCTTGGCTCCCCCCGGTGTCAAGACTCCCATCACTAGTTACGCACCCCCACAAACACCAGGCCAGCCAGGAACTGTCTTCATTCAGACAGTGGCCACTGATACTGAGTCTACCTCTGAGGAAGGCAGAAACGTGACTATTTACACTGACGGCCCTGATTCTCTCACTGCACCGTACACTACCTACTACCCTCCTGGCTCCCCTGGAGATCCCGGAACCGTACTCATTGAGACTCCTCCTCCAGTTCCCACGGGTCCCGCCTCAGTATCGGCAGTGCCCACCACTGATGATTCAGCCAGTGGTATTACAACACCTGCTTCGAGCAACCCCGATGCACTCACCTTGACCCCGAGCGATAGCAACGATGACTTTACTGTCATTGAACCCAACACCAGGTTCGCTGATGCTAGCGAGAATATCACACAGATCATCCCCGCCACTGACGGAACCCCCGGAACACAGATCATCTACACACCTGTGGATACATCGGGAGAGTCATCCGCCGGTGCACCTGATACTGACAGTTATGTTACCATCAGTGCGACAGTCACTATTCCTGGCGATCCGTCAACACGTACCGGGTCCAACTCTGACGCTGGAAGTGACGCAGGTACTACCGGCGCGGAAACCAATGTCATCATAATTCCCCCCAGTGGTACTGAGCCAGGAACCGTTCTCTCGCAAACTAGTGTTTACTTGGATCAAGCTTTGGCTGAACACGGAAATGTGACCATCACCAGGACAGCACCCAGCGGCGTGACCACAAGGTTCACTACCTACTCGCCCCCAGCTCAAAAAGCCGATCCAGGAACCATCATCATTGAGATTCCAGACTACAATGTCACCATTACGAGGGCAGCCCCTACTGATATCACGACCATAATCACAACCTACTCGCCTCCCGCAACGCCCGGCGACCCAGGTACCGTCATCATCGAGACGCCTGATTATAATGTCACTATTACCCGCGAGGCGCCCGCATCGATTACAAGTCTCCGCACGAGCTACGCCCCTCCAGGAACTCCTGGCGACCCTGGTACCGTAATCGTTGAAACTCCAAACAACGAGTACAACGTGACCATCACCCGTGGCGCCTCGATTACAGCCCCCTTTACCACATACTCGCCTCCTGGCGCCTCAGGAGATCCAGGCACTATTATTGTCGAGACGCCAGATTATAATGTCACCATTACCCGAGAGGCACCAGCTTCGATTACTGATGTACGGACAACATACAATCCTCCAGGCACTCCAGGCGATCCAGGAACTGTCATTGTAGAGACACCAAACAATGCCTATAACGTCACCATCACAAGAGCAGCTCCCGCTTCGATTACAAGTATATATACCACCTACTCGCCTCCCGGTGCTCCCGGTGCTCCCGGCACGGTTATTGTTGAGACTCCCGACTACAATGTTACTGTTACTCGTGGTGCCTCGATCACGGCCCCTTTCACCACGTACTCGCCGCCAGCTACACCTGGAGATCCCGGTACAGTCATTGTAGAGACACCCGATTACAATGTCACCATCACACGGGAAGCACCAAGAACCGTCACAACCTTGCGTTCATCATATGCCCCACCTGGAACTCCTGGTGATCCGGGCACCGTTATCATCGAGACACCTCTTGGCCCTTACAATGTGACGACGACTCGTGGTGCTTCAACAATCACGGCGCCATTCACAACTTACTCGCCTCCTGATGGACCTGGTGATCCCGGTACCATTATTGTTGAAACTCCCGACTATAATGTCACGGTCACCAGTGACGCTGACTCTACGGACGCTGCAACAGATACTGTCACCAGGTATAACCCTCCTGGCACCCCAGGTGACCCAGGTACCATCGCCATCATCATGCCGAACCAGAGAGTTGTAACTTCTCAAGATCCATCCACTACCGATGATCCTGGACAAAACGTCACTGTCTACAGGCCTGGCCCACGAACAATGACTGGTCCTGTCACTTCATACATACCTCCCGCGAACCGTGGAGACAACGGTACGGTAATCATCGAGACACCTGGTCCTGCCACTCCTTCCAATGTGACAATGACCCAGACTATCAGCACCATTACGGCGATCTACACTACCTACTCACCGGCCGGTGCTGAAGATGATCCGGGAACTATCATCGTTGGAATACCACCTGATCGAAATGTGACCGTCACAGAGGAGGTCAGCACTATCACGGCTCCTTACACAAAATATTCTGCTCCTGGCTCACCTGGCGATCCCGGCACTGTCATTATCGAGGTGCCCCCCGACCACAACGTGACTGTCACTGAAGTCATCAGCACTATCACCTCTCCCTACACAAGGTACTCGGCGCCTGCAAACCGTGGAGATCCTGGTACAGTGTATATCGAGCTGCCCCCGGATTCCAATATTACCATCACAACTGAGGTGGATTCACGAACAGCGCCTTATACCACCTACTATCCTCCCGGTTCGCAGGGAGACCCGGGCACTGTTCTTGTGGAATTGCCTCCCAATCGCAATATCACCATCACGACCGAAGTCGCAAGCCGAACTGCGCCTTATACAATATACTCAGCGCCGGCTAACAAAGGAGATCCTGGTACTATCATCGTGGAGATGCCACCTGATAGGAACGTCACCATTACAACTGAAGTGCCTACTCGCACCGCTCCGTATACAACATATTCTGCTCCAGGATCTCCAGGCGACCCCGGCACCATTATCGTTGAATTGCCTCCAGACCGCAACGTCACGATCACTACCGAGATCTCTAGTCTCACTGCTCCCCACACTACTTATTCTCCGCCAGGAAGCAAGGGCGACCCTGGCACCATTATCATTGAATTGCCTCCTGATCGTAACGTGACTACTACGGAAGAGGTCCCTACGCTGACCGAGGCCTATACTACTTATTCACCACCGGGCAATCGTGGTGATCCAGGCACTGTCATTGTACGACTCCCGCCTGATAGGAATGTGACTAGGACGACCGAGATCACTACACTGACTGCTCCTTATACAACCTATTCTCCACCCGCAAACAGGGGCGATCCGGGTACTATTATCATCGAATTGCCTCCTGATAGGAATGTCACCACCACGGAAGAGGTCAGCACAATCACCCGGGTCAGAACAACATATATGCCTCCTGCCAATCGAGGAGACCCCGGCACAGTCGTTGTCCAAGAGCCTCCGGACACCAACACTACTATCGTTGATGTCGTGCCCACGATCACACGCCCGGCCACTCGGTTTGTGCCTGCTGCCACGAAGGGTGATCCAGGCACTGTCTTTATCGATGTGCCCCCGAACCACAACGTGACAATGACCACAACTGTCAGTACAATAACTCGACCAAGCACAACGTTTGAACCACCTGCCACTGAAGGCGATGCAGGCACCGTGCTCGTCCAGATGCCCCCTGAGTACAACGTCACGACAACTCAGACAATTGAAACAATCAGTAGGCCGGTCACTCGGTATTCCAGCCCTGCTGAGATTGGCGACCCTGGCACCGTGTATCTCGATCTACCACCCGAATACAACGTCACCGTCACAACCACGATCTACAGCATCACGAGACAGAGCACGACCTTTGCTCCTGGTGCTACCCAAGGAGATCCTGGCACTGTCATAATTGAGATGCCTCCTGAGTATAATGTGACTACAACACAGACCGTTGAGACCATCAGCAGACCAGTCACTCGCTACTCGAAGGCCGGTACTGTCGGCGACCCCAACACTATCTACGTTGACCTTCCGCCGGAATACAATGTCACCGTGACCACGACAGTCCCCACAATCACGAGACAGTCAACAACATTTGCTCCTGCTGCCACTCAAGGCGATCCTGGCACCATCATTATCGAAATGCCACCCGAGTACAACGTCACGACGACTCATACCGTTGAGACCATCAGCAGACCGGTCACTAGATACTCGAAGGCCGGTACTGTCGGCGATCCCGGCACTGTTTTCGTTGACTTGCCGCCGGAATACAATGTTACCATCACGACTACCGTCGACACAATTACCAGACCTTCAACTACATTTGCCCCAGCAGGTACCCAAGGAGATCCGGGCACCATAATCGTTGAGCTTCCGTCTGACTCTAATGTCACAACAACTCAAACTATCTCTATGATCTCGAGACCCACAACCCGTTACTCTCGTCCAGGCACAGTTGGAGATCCCGGTACCGTGTATGTTGATCTCCCACCGGAATACAACGTCACTATCACCACGACCATCGAGACCATCACAAGGCCTTCAACCACCTTTGCTCCAGCTGGAACTCAGGGCGATCCTGGCACTATCATTATTGAGCTCCCCCCTGATTCCAATGTCACGGTCTCATCAACAGTCCCCACCATCAGCCGCCCTGCCACACGCTTCGCAAGCCCTGCGGCGGTGGGTGATCCTGGCACCGTTTATGTTGATCTTCCGCCGGAGTATAACGTCACTACAACTGAGACTGTCAGCACTATCAGTCGTGTCCGCACAACCTTCAATCCAGCCGCAACAGAAGGCGACCCCGGTACTATTCTAGTAGAGGTTCCAGTCGACTACAACGTCACTACTACTGAGTTGAATAGTGCGATCAACAGGGTCAGGACTACCTACATGCCTGCTGGCACGCAGGGTGACCCAAATACCGTCCTTATTGAGATCCCCCCTGATTACACTATCACAACAACCGAGACCGTTAGTTCAATCACTCGTGTCCGAACTACTTACATGACTGCCGCGACGCAGGGTGATGCCAACACGGTTCTTATCGAGGTCCCTCCGGACTACAATGTCACATCCACGGAGACCGTCAGTTCGATCAACAGGGTCAGGACGACTTATATGCCTGCCGGTACTCGGGGTGACCCTAATACCGTCCTTATCCAGGTTCCTCCTGACTACACCGTCACAACCACCGAGACAAACAGCGGTATCAGCCGTGTCAGGACCTCATATATGACTGCTGCAACCCAGGGTGATCCCAATACTGTCCTCATCGAGGTTCCGCCGGATTATAATGTCACATCAACTGAAACCATCAGCACGATCAACAGGGTCAGGACATCATACTATCCTGCCGGTACCCAAGGAGATCCTAACACGGTTCTCATTCAGGTTCCTCCTGATTATACTCTGACAACGACGGAAACCAACAGTGCAATCACTCGGGTCAGGACTACGTACATGCCTGCTGCCACCCAGGGCGACCCGAACACGGTTCTCATTGAAGTCCCACCGGATTCCAATGTGACGACAACACAGACTAACAGTGCGATTAGTCGCGTCAGGACTACCTACATGCCAGCCGGCACTCAGGGTGATCCCAATACCGTACTAATTGAGGTCCCTGTCGACTATAACGTGACCACCACCGAAACCAACAGTGCGATCACGCGGGTTAGGACCACCTATAACCCGGGTGCAACTCAAGGCGACCCTGGAACAATTTTGGTTCAGGTCCCAGTTGACTATAACGTAACAACCACTGAAACTGTCAGCACAATCAGTCGGGCTAGAACGACATACAACCCTGCCTCCGTTCAAGGTGACCCTAACACAGTCCTCGTACAGGTGCCTGTTGACTATAATGTCACTAGCACCCAAACAGTCAGCACGATCAGTCGGGTCAGGACATCATACTACCCAGCTGCCACTCAGGGAGACCCTAACACGGTCCTGGTCCAGGTCCCAATGGACTATAATGTCACAACCACTCAAACTGTCAGCACAATCAGTCGGGTCAGAACGTCTTATTATCCTGCTGCCACTCAAGGCGACCCCAATACGGTCTTGGTCCAGGTCCCGATGGACTACAACGTGACGGTTACCCACACAATAACCACTATCAGTCGTGTTAGGACAACGTATGGTCCTGCTGCCACACAAGGAGACCCCGGAACTATCTACGTGGATGTACCGCCGGAGTACAACGTCACCGTCACATCAACTGTCAGTACGATTTCGAGAGCTTATACAACCTATTCTGCGCCTGGTACACAAGGTGATCCAGGAACCATCTGGGTAAGGCTGCCGCCTGCATATAATGTAACAACCACTCAGACGGTCCCCACGATCACGCGTATGTCTACAACATATGCTCCTCCAGCTACACAGGGTGATCCCGGAACCTTCATTGTGCAGGTCCCCCCTGATCGCAACGTCACCTCCACCGAGACTGTTCCCACGATATCACGACCTGCAACCAGATATGTGGCCCCGGCTACTCAGGGAGACCCAGGTACAGTTGTGGTGCAGATGCCACCGCAGTACAATGTGACGACGACACAAACAGTATCAACTATCTCTCGCGTGGCTACTGCCTATAACCCCCCAGCTACGCAGGGAGATCCAGGCACCATTGTTGTGCAAATGCCCCCTTCATACAACGTCACGTCAACGCAGACGGTTTCAACTATATCCCGACTTACAACTGCATACTCGGCCCCTGCTACACAAGGTGACCCCGGAACCATCTGGGTCCAGATACCTCCCGAGTATAACGTCACGTCTACGACTACAGTCTCAACTATTTCCCGTCTCACAACCACATACGCACCCCCGGCTACCCAAGGTGATCCAGGTACTTTCATCGTGAGAGTACCCCCATCTTACAACGTCACCACGACGCAGACCGTGTCAACCATTTCCCGGCTTACAACAACCTACGCACCGCCAGCTACCCAAGGCGACCCAGGTACCTTCATCGTACGGGTACCTCCCAAATACACTGTCACGACGACGCAAACAGCCAGCACTATCACCCGACCTACTACTGTCTTTGCGCCTGCACAAACTCAAGGCGATCCCGATACTGTTATCGTGCAATATCCCCCTCCTTACAACGTCACGGTCACTACAGCTGGACCGACAACGCTCACTGCACGATACACAACATACTCACCACCTGGCCAACCTGGCGATCCCGGTACCGTCATCGTCGAAATGCCACCGAGTCGCACAGTCACAATCACTACAAACGGTGGCACTACAATCTCTACCCCCGTTACCTCCACTTATGCTCCGGGTGAGCCTGGCGACCCTGCCACCGTGGTCATCGCAACCCCGGCTCCCCGATCTACTACATCTACCACATCTTCCAGGCCGCTCACCACCAGCAGCACTACAACCACTGCACCAGCAGCCACTGTCTCCTTCAATTGTGATGTCTATGGTTATCTCATGCAGAAGACTGCTCTCTACCGTGTCGAGATCACATCTGGTAAGACGACTCTTATCAAGAGTGATGTCGGTCCTGGTGGTTGGATCAACGCCATCGGTTACAACCGTTTCGACAACTACATTTACGGTATGCACATGGACGACACAGGTTCTCAAGTTATCCGTATCGGTGGCGACGGTGGTTGGACACTGCTCGGTACTCGTACCAATGATCGCCTCGTCCAGATGGGTGATATTGATAACCAAGGTCGCTTCTGGATTTCGAACCAGGGAGAAGGCTGGTGGTGTATCGATCTCATGCCTGGCTCATCCACTTACGGCAAGATTCTCATGAGCGGTACCGCCAAGAACCCTCTCAACTCTGCCGATTGGGCCTTCGTCCCTGGAGGAGGCGACTTCATGTACTCCATCATGTACGACGACCAGGGCAAGACATCCACGCTATGCAAGTTCAGCCGTACCACATACACATGGACAACAATCCAGGGCTTCGGTATGATTGCTGGTCAGAACGTATGGGGAGCCGCCTATGCCTCGCAAGACGGAAACCTCTACGGTTCAGAGAACACCAGCGGTCAGATTTGGAGGTTCCCTATCGCCCCTTCGGTTGGAACTCCAAAGTTCCTGGCAACAGGTCCATCGTCATCCTGGAACGATGGTGCAAGATGTATCGACAGTCAGACCCTATAAAGCCAAGATGCGTAGGGTCTCGACACCTAATCCTTTTCCTATGTCTGTTTACAGTCGGACTCTTTAAGAAGTCACGGCCCGAATTCGTTTCCTATGTGTCCACTGTCAGATCCTCGAGTCCCAGACCAAGGGGTTTTGACACGAATTCGTTTCCTATGTCTGTATCTTTATCTGTACCCGTATCTGTACTTGTATCTACGTACGATGTATAATAGCTAGCTATCGTTGACATTGTTTGTATATTTGCTTCCATAAATTGACAGCACTTATCTTGTTCAGATGTCTTGCCCAGTGCCCAAGGTCTCACTACTTACACGTAACTAACCACGTAAGATGGTTTACAAACCAGTACTAGATGCCCGCTGTGTTCTCTTCACGCAGTTACTCCGTTCTCAAGTCAACCGCATCATTCTTAGACGTGTCTCAACGATATGATACTTCTAAAAATCAGCTGATCAGGGTATTTAACCTACCACTTTACCTAGCTCAGTCAAGTGAACATTACGCCAAGCGAATTGCGAAAGCCTTCAATCAAGACTTTGAACCTATTCCTCCCAGAAGGCCTCAAATTTCTTGCCAAAATGCAACCCAAGGCAGTAATTTAGAGACAGTGCCTTGAGTCTGCAGACACTACCACAACAGGCACTTCTTTATTTTAGTTTCATCTGCTAGCAGTACTGGCGCTCCGACTTCATCTCTGTCGCCATCACCACTCAGCACTGACTCTCTCATACGTGTTCGTGGCACTTTGTAAAACGGTTATAATTAGAATGACACTAGAGTGACGGCTACCTCGTGCTACTAGGCCAAAAAGTTCTCGAGTGACATTCATGTAGTTCATGTAGATCATAACACTATCCACCTTCTAGTGACCTAATTATAAGCTTGTTCTAAGCTTAAAACAGGTTCAATTCTCATTCCGAGACCACGTTTTCTCCCTAGAGGCTTGTGACAGTCTCATCTGCGACAACCCAAGGGTTTCACAGCCATGAGACGCTTTGACATTTTAATAGTGATGTCCAACAGAGGTTGAAATGGCATTGGGCTCTAACGTTAGCTACGGATTTTCAGTATGAAAGGCTTAAGGAATGGGTTCCCACAGATTTCAACTACATTTTGATGAAATTTGACATACTCCTCATTAGGCCGACATGTTGGGCAACTCAATAATTACGGCTGGGATATTGTATTTTTCATCATCATCATCACTCTAGACGACATGCTTACTGCCCGTATTAGAACATTGATCAGGTCTCTTTTCTAGTTCTTTGTCTCTCCTTCACATTTTTAACTCACTTCCTCCACGTTTTTCAAAACTCAGGCTCCAGTTCCTACTTTACACTGAGTGTTTTAAAATTCTGAAATTTGATTTGGTTCAAATTCTCGTAGCCTTTGCCTATCTTTTACAGTCTTGTCTGAGAAATCAGGGCTAATGCCTCAAGCTTAGCAATCTAACCAAGCCTATCAGGAGTGCATTTCCTTGGTCCTCAGCAATCGCTGTAGCCTCATTAGCCATGAACCTGAGAGTGCTTCTTGATCACTGATTGACTGATTTCTTGGCCACTATGTCAACACTGGTCCATCTATTCACATAATGGCGGCTTCCGGGCAGCTTGCAGGGAGTCTAGGCTTGTCGTCATGGAGAAGGACGTTCGCCTGCAACATTATGAGAAAGAAAGTTGGGCAGAAAAACAGCTCAAGCCCGAGAATCCATGGTCATAAAAGATCACAAATCTGATACAAATTCGACTCAAGTACGAGGACAGATCTCCCATCGATTTACCCCATCGAAGGCCAACAGATCAGGTCAACACGTTCTGGCCTATGACGCTATTGACTGACTACCTTGTCAAGATGAGAGCCAATAGGCCCCTGGAGGAGCTGGGGCCTATGTGATCACTGAACAGAACAACGAAACTTACATACTCTGGACCTAGGTTTCCAATTCTTTCGATCCCTTAGCATGCGGGAAGTTTTGATGTATTTCTCTGTCAATTGGTCAAGAGGTGAGAAAAGAGCTTGAAAGGCGCATAGTTACATAGACCATGGCAACTAGATCGCCAATGAAGATTTCAGGGGAACAATTTCATTGATGAAAAGACTCAGGTATCAAACCTTCGTTGCTGGCCGAATTTCCGTATCCTCCTAGGTTCGCAACTCAGAATCTCGTGTCGACGAAATTCAAAATTCAAGGACGCCTCGCAACCCATTTCTTCGGAGAATCTTCCCTCAACTTCCTACTCAACATCGTCGTGAGTCACCCAGCTCCACGAGTCCACGTAACCTTCTGTAGGCAGAAGATAGCTTAGCAATTCCATCCCATGAGCACAAGATATACCCTGATGTAGATAGAGTAATGGAGGTGATCGACCGGTCCGAGTCAGGGGCGGAGCTTTTGCAGCGGCTCGATGCGACAAAGCTCAAGGAACAATTTACGACTTCAACAACATGTCAGCAATCACACCAAGGATCCCCCTATCAAAGAAATGAGCGGTGAATAATCAAGTTGACTCCAGTAGTTTTGTCTGCTTCCTGTCTTCGTGAGGTCAGCAGTTTTCAAACGTTGTTGCTCATCACTTACAATAGCACAATCTAAGAGCTCCTTCTCTTGCTCCAAGACCTGATGGCTCGTAATGGCATATTTGCCCCTTTCAGTGATATTCTTTACGTGTCTTCTTTTTTTATCTAGATGAGTCACTTCTCTCGTGATGAAAATAAGCCATTTGGACGCGCAAACTTATCCGTGTCAGCCGCGAGATCCCCCTTAGTCTTCAGCCTTTACCGCTACCCTCAACTCCTGTCGAACTAGTTGTCTCTATAAATTACAACGTGCAAGTCCCACTGCGTAAGAGGCGCCGACTATGGAGCCTGTTGGTTAGTTACACCGTTGTTTGACAAAGGTCCGCTACCCTTACCAACACCTTAGTCCAAGCCATCAAAGTCCCCCAGTCCTCGAGCAGCTGCATTCCCTGCTGCAAGCAAAGGAACTAGAAGCTTCGACTCCTGATACAATAGGCATTGAGAAGTTGCCACGCCGGGAAGGGCCAGAGCATCCGGCCTTGAAAGACAACGAAGCTGAACAAGCTAGGACGTCAGCGTGTGTAGACTGCGTGGGGGTTTAACTTGGCTTGTCACAGTTTTGAATGGATTCTTGGGGCTTGGCATCTCGACAAGGAAGCACAAGGATTGCCTTGAGGCGCGTCCAGCACCCGTCCTTTGTTAAAGAAACGGATATGCATGCATGCATGATGATGGAGAATAGCTGGCTGACTGACTCTATGCTCAGAATGGCATAGCCAGCCGATGGAGGCCCTCAGGTGGCCCGACAGGTATTGGAGATATCTGCCCAACTTTAGGTAAGAGAACTGAGAACTGAGACTTGTAAGCCCCGTGGCTATTCGTATTCGCTGGTTCGTCAAAAGCTATTGCGCATACGCAGCCAGTAGCCACTGTAGTCCAGGCCCAATCTTGACAGTCCTCGGCGAAAGTTATAGAATTTTGCATTCCAGTCGATCAGAACAGTCATGTTCTTCGTAGAATCTTCTAGCAAACGGCAGTTGAGGCTATGACGTCAATGAGGCTTCTCAACACCATCACAGCCCATTTCCCCCTCATTTGTGGCATAGCAGCAACTCAGCACAGTATTACAAATTTCCTAATGCCACTGGGCGGGTATAGGTGGCTGTTTACCCCTGCAAAATCAAGTATGCCTGCAGCAATGCGTTGCAACACCTGGAGATAACTCCGGCTCTTTTCTTTCTTGTCGATGCCTGATTGGACGCTGGACTCGCAGGAGTAAAGTCTCCGCTTGGAGTAAGAAAAAAGTTCCCTGTCAAATTGCTCGTACTCTGTATGTATTTCTGCAATGCAGCGCGGAAATCGCATATCGTATCGTATCTTATCTCATCACACAGCTGTTGTGCATCATTTTGCAGTGCAACGATTTCTCCATCCCCAATGCCACGAATCCACGATTCACCGCGGAAGACCCTCTCCGACTAGACTTGACTGGACTTGCCTTGACGTCTTGATCTGACCTGAGCTAAGCCGTGGATCAGCCTCATTGAAGTGATGTATGCATATAAAATTTGACCATTGGTGTGATGAGGAATCCTTCCGGTTTGTCGTAGATCACTCACCGCTTAGCCTCTGTTCCCCTGCTTCTGTGGGTGCCTAGGCTAGCCGTCTGTCAGTCTCCAGGTATTTCTGCAAAAAATTGCAAGCCCAACCCCAAACCTGAAAGTGTCTGGGGCAAAAACTCAACGGCTGCTGATGTTTAACCCCCAATTAGCAAACAGGGGTCCCTGAGGTTGATTGATTGATTGATTGATTGATTGATTGATTGATTGATTGATTACGCCTCAACTTCTGCCACTTGGTCAGATAGATCCCGGCGTCTCGGTAAAAATAACACATTAGGTTTTGGCCCTTCTAGGCAGAATAGACTCTAATTGCCTCTTATCCAATATCAACTCTCAATAAAGGGGTCCCTGAGGTGACGCCCAATTCCGTCTTGTATCCGTGCCGTGAACACAAAAGCAAATTGAAGCCAACCCGAGCCCTAACAGCTGATTGATCGATTTTTGAGCAACGAGCTGCGAAAGCACTTGCCACTAATTAAGATCCGTTCTTCAACACGTTGCAACTCATTCAAGTCACCCCTGGTGGTGGCTGAAGGTGGCTCTGCGCTTGTCGAGCTTGGTAGTGGTGGGCCCAAAAGAGAAAGATCTTCAATATATGCAGCTCTATCATTGCAATTGCTTCCAGACTCTGGCCCAATTGCCTTCGAGAACACAACTGATGAGAGGTCGACAGCAGCTACGCCACAGCATGGCCCACCACCATCCGCTCACCACTGCCGAACCCAACCTGGTGATAAAAGAAATGTGTCACTTACGGTGACACCGAGTCCATCTCATCTCATTGCGTCAACCGAGGCTGTCTCGAATGTCCTATGGTTTCCTTCCGATCTGGAGACCAAATAGTTGCATTCTGCAGACCTTCATGATCGGGGAACGAGCTGCATGGCCATGTTATCTTGATGGTCTAGACCCCGCGGCCGGGGTTCCGGTACGTGGCTGACAAGCTGACCGGAGATGCCACTAATTCTGCATTTCAACAGGGTGCAGGGCTAGGGGAGGAAAGAAAGCTCAGGACCTTAGCCCTAGATGACAAAAAGACTTAGGTAAACTCGCCTAAGCTTAGGATCCCTTTTGCTGAGTTTATTTTGATACCATATATCAAGGTCCGGTGTTTTCTTGCTCCCCGAGGCAGGGGCAATCCCCAAAAGACACACACGGTTTTTCGAGAGATGCAATCAGAGGCAGCTTTAAACATTCGGGAACTTAATCCCTGTTCTGATCCATATGTACACATGACCCTGGACTGTGGCGCAGCTGAATTGAAGCAGGCCCATGTTCGTCCCACGAACCGAATGCTGTGCAGCAAACAAAAGCATTTTTTTGAGTGTTTTCAGCTAGTTTGAGGTGGATTTGAAGAGAAGTATTTCGGCAGCACTGACGCTTGATTAGCTCGGCCAGTAAAGTCGATGTCGTGACGTGACGCCGTTCGATCTACCAGAATAATGCTCCATTCACGATCGTGGGTCCCTAGATCGTGGGCCACAACAAGGACCCTGACGGTGGTAGCGTCGGGATCCCAGCTCGGGCCAACCCCAACTCAAATACCAGAGTCTCGGAATGGTATTATTAACCAGTCTGCCCTGTAACTGTTTTGCCATAGCTGTGCAAGACTTGCTATGTGACATGTTGTATACACGAACAAGTCCGCTAGCCAACGGTGCCGCCCGAAGCTCCCGTACTGATTCCGAGTTGCAGAACGCCCGAGCCTGAACCTTGCGAGGCGCTGGGTTTTTCTGGAGCCTTATGCTGTCTGAGACTGGATGTCTCCAGTTGCGAATCGATGGCGCGAGTGTGACGGAGAGACACGTCCGATCTTTCAGGCTGGGCGCATCAGCGGTTTCGTCCAGTCGGTCGGTCGATCTTAGTGTCAGCGCCAGCGTCAGCGTCAGTTCCAATATCGATTCCAATTCTGCTATAAACGTGAATGGGAATTGCGAGTCAAGTCATGGATATCTAACCTTCGAGTTGGCTCATGAAGAAACTCGTGCTCTCATGTAAGAAAGTGGGCCCTGTTCGATGTTCGTTTATCCATACAGTACGTTTTGTAAGCGCTGCATTACCACCCCCCGCCTACCGTGCGGGTCAAGGAGCAAAAGCTCCGGGTGCTTGACGGTGCTCATCAGACAAGCGTAAAGGTGAGGTAGTGTTTTCCACGAAAAGTCGCTGCTCGGCGGACGCACAGGATTTTAATATCTCCTTCTTCAAAATGCCTCGTGGTCGCATGCTCTTGTTCCCTTTTCTATTTCGTGCGGTACCCTCCGCTCGTCACCATGTCCCTCTTTTGCCACGAGCCCTCCAGGTAACGTCGCCCGGGGCCGAGACAACCAGCCTGACGTGGACTCGTCTTCTCGCCGTTTTAAGCTCCGGTTGGGTACCTGTAACCCCCTGAAGCCCCCCTGGATATACCGGACACACTGGGCCTCGGTGGCAACCACGTCTTCACAGTACTGTGTTTTCTTAGACGGCACGTTTGTTTCGACGCCACACTCTTTATATCAGCCCTATCCGGTTACTGCCAGAAAGTTATTTTGCAACGACTCCTGAGAATTGATCGCCAGTATCTTTTGTCTGTGGTAATTGTCAAATTGTCCCTACTTACACATTCATGCGCCATCTTCAAAGTTTCAACTTCGTTGTCCATGTCGTTCGTGCGAGCGTCCCCTTTCTCAATCGTCGACTTCGATCATCAACCACTCGAACTTTAAGCACAAGCTCGAGTTCGCGATAAATGTGCACGCAGCATTCGGCTGCATGCCACGTCTGCGGGAAAGATTATCTGGTTTATGTTGAATTCTGTCACTTCTTCCACCCGCCATTGCTTGTATGCCCACAAGGCCTGCTGTTCCTTCGGAATGGTATGCGTGACGGACAGTGCCCAAGTCCAGTTTGTCCGAATAGTCTGAGAGGAGGCTGTCGGGTCATGTAAAACGCCTGTCGTATATTCAAAATCTCGAACAAGGGGTAGTCACTGCATACTTCCTCTTTCCGATCCGCCATCATCCCAATCATGTCTCTCAGAGCTTCTGTCCAGCTACCTCAACCTCCACGACTTGATCGACCCCTTTGTACTCTGGGACCTCGAAGTCATATTTCTTTGCGATGGATGGAGTTACAAACCTATGCTGGACGTTAGTTGCCTTGAAACAGCGTTATTAACTGGTACGTACCGCCCGCCAATAAAGTGCCGACCTTTGAAATGCTTCACTAGTGGCTTGGGTGCCGTTAGGCTAATAAGTGCTGTAGGCATGAAGGAACTGCCGAGTCCCGACTTTGGTGGGCCATCTTCGATATCCCAGGATGAAGGAGCATCAACTGCTGTGACTGGCAGCTTTGTTTCCTGAAGAGCTTGAATCACAGCAGGAAATGGTTCTCGAACTTCTCCTGAAAAACTGAAACCTGGTTGAACGGTCAACGATTGACGCTATCGAAAAAGTACAAAGTACAAACCAAATATCGCGTCAACAACATGATCCGTCGAGTTCAGCGCCAAGGGGAAGTCATCGACGAAAGGGACCCCAAGGTCTTCAAGTTGTTTTGCGAGTCGCTGGGAGCAGTATCAGCAACTATTAAGCTTTCGGATATGGAATCGAGACGAGACGTGTTTGAAAGGCTGGGTACACCGATTTTCCGGTGCACCGGTTGTTACCATTCAACGATTCCCGCAGTATGGTAGAAAACCGACAAAGTAATTGTGAGATTCACATAGCTGCAAGATCGCAGCAATGTTACGAACAAAACGTCATGCGACTTTCATGGTGAAAAACAGTGAACCCCGGATGTTCTTGGTAAACCTACTTGATAGAGATCATTCTTGCTTCGTTTGGGATAGAATACGCTCGGACTGTATCCATACTGACGGAGATGGCGAGCAGCGACTAGTCCGTCACCACCTGATGCTGTTGGTGAGCACTCTTGGTATAAGCAGGTAAGCAGAAAACACCAACCATTGTTTCCAGGACCGCAGGCAACAAGAATCCTACGGCCACTCTCGAGAGGCTGGAGGCGGTAGACTTATGATGTTAGCAGTTCATCGTCATGAGAAATGGCAAGGACTTTGTGAGACCAAAGTGAAATATTAGAGGGCCCAAGTGAGGTAAAGTCACTAACCAGCTTGAGAAACAGCAAGTCCAGCGAGCTCCATGAGCTGATCAATAGAGAACGCTCCAGTGCTCATGAGCTCTTGATCAAGAGCAGCAGCAGCCTTGGCTCCGAGGATCTGAGACGGTCATTGAATGAACGTAGAGTAACAATGGTGCTTATGACTTGCCTTGATCGCCATAATGCCTTTGAATATTGCGTTCTTGATAATGATCGATGAGTCCTCGGAATAGTCTCAGCGAAAACTAGATTCCGTATGGGTCTGAGAGATGTAAAAGTTGGGTGATTTCGAAAATGTCGTCAGTCAGGAATGGTTGAAATGTCCAGGGAGTCACGGACTGACATCACTCGGCAAGAGCTGCTTCATCAGCCGCCGTTGGAGCAGGTCAGTAGGTAGCCACACTATTCCCCGATCGACCCACCATCTTCCGAACAATCAAGCCACATCGGCGAAAATAGCCCCCGGCTCCGTGTCGAATTTGCCAACCTTCAGCATAGCAGCAATAACTGGCACAAGTAATTGCTTTAATTCGTGGTCCTCAAGTCCTCCGTATCGCCGCCATGGTTGTCAAGATCCGTCTCGCCCGATTTGGGCGCCGAAACCAACCCTTCTACAATATTGTCATTGCCCACGCCCGGTTCGTTAGCCCGTGATATGTATGTTGCAATTGAGCGCACCATTAACAAAGTATTTAGGACGGCTCGTAACTCCCGCCCGCTGGAGGTCATTGGCACATACGACCCAATCCCCAAACCCGACCCTTACGACACATCCGGAAAGCTTCATAAGGACATCAAGCTCGATAGTCAACGCGCGAGATACTGGATCGGTGTTGGTGCACAGCCCACAGACACAGCCTGGAGGTTACTTTCTATGGTGGGCATTCTACCAAAGAAGCAATTTGGCCCCAAACAAGACGACACAAAGGGTGTCATAGACCAGGGGAAGGTCAGGATTCGATGAGTGGCTCGGGAGTTGTATGATATGTACGAAAAGGCAGGGCGTTAGTTGCAGGACGATACCATGAAGTTCAGTCAGATGGAGTCAAAAACCAAGAGCCATATCAAGAAGTATTGGGGCTCGCACACGCTACTGGATCAAAGGCCTGTCCAGTAATCAGGGAAGTCCGTATGATATTTGTTGGAAGGGTTCACATCACGATGGCCAATCCACTTTTTCGCTATTGTAATTGTATTGAAGCGCTGCAATGCCATGTCTACCTAAGTTTAAGCCATCTATTGAAGCAGGAGACGCTGAAAAAACATCATATGCCCCGTCTAACAACGCCTGTATCCAACATTTGTCATCCATGAGGCCGTAAGGGAAAATGATACAATTAATGAGTGACAGCAAAGAAAATGTTCAGAACAAGACACACGGTCATGACGACGGATCCGTATATCGCCAGTGCGAGGGCGAGTCTACGCAGATGGTGATGTTCGATATGCTCGAGATCCCATCGCCACTTGCGTCTCCAACGCCACGAGTTTCGGTTGCTGCGGGTGCTGGCATTGCTAGCGATGCTCACACCACTGCGAACACTGGCTGTGCTCTGAGCCAGTGCAGCGGACTCCTCAACATCTGATGTAGGTGTGTCCTCGTCCATATCATCATCTTCCTTGGCCAGTCGTTGGTGGTGTATGCTATCTGGGTTACTGATCTTGTAGTAAAAAAGACCGGGGAGAATAAAGCTAATCGAAGTTGACCCAGTGCTGCCAACGAAGGCCAGGACACGATCAAGACTAGTGACTGAGAGAGCAGTCATATAGGCGAAGGTGAGAATGAAAGTAGTGATCACCGCAAACCGAAGATCAGACATCGGGGCAGTGCTTCCATGATCGCCGGCTGGGGATGCTGGGAGTAATGGCGCTGCGGTTCGTCCGTTGTTCGACGAGTTGCGGTTTGGTCGCCATTTCAATACAGCATCCAGTGAAGCTCGGCATGGGTGAACCTGCAAAGGAACAGAGAAAGTGACTAGTACAACAATAGCAGCTTTCCCGATTGTTGAAGCAGCTCCAGTAGGATCTGCCTTGGTTAGCTTATGCAAGTATGGGGAGGGGTTAAGACTTACACATAGAGACTATGTTTCCCACAACAGCATTGCCAAATGTGAGGTAACCGGTAATAGCCACGACAATATAAATTGACGCAGCAGAGCCAATGCTTGTGCCAACAACTCCAATAATGCTCGATGGTGAGTTATCCTTCAGTTCGTTGAGAATGGAGAACATCTGACTGTGTTAGCTGGATCATGAACTTGCAGAAATTTGACATACGTTTTGATGGCAAGTATATGCAAACACAACGACAGGTAGAGCGCTCAATGTCTCAATAGCTCCGCCCCACTGGATCACTCTGATACTACCAGGATCGGCGTGCTTGTCGGATGCAAAGTGATATATCACCAAGACAATTAGATATCCGATGGAGACCAGCGCAACAATGCTAGTGTACTTCAGTGAGTCCAGCCTCCTCAAAAAGCTCAGAGGAATGATAATAAGCATGAACGCGGTGATCCAAAAGTTTCGGTCGACCAGATACGGAGCACTATTAGCGTTGCTAAGGAAGCCCAATACCACACCAGGCATAAGGTCTCCAATGATAATCATGTAAGACACACCAACTCCGAAGCACTTGATCGCAATCGCAGCATCGAATATAACGGCGGCATTGGGATAGGTGATTTGCGATAGGGCGAAGAAAGAAGAGGTTCCTCGGTCGAGATATCGAGCGCATCGAGATTGTAGGTAAAGACCGAAAGCAGCAGTCAATCCAGACCACAGTATCAGCACCACTCCCAACATAATACCCATATGTGACATAACTGAGGGCATGGCAAGAGTGCCAGCTCCAACAACTGCGCATCCTTTGTCAGCAGACGCCCAAAGAAAAAGAGAGACATCGAACATACTTGTATTTAGCAGGTTTACGACACTGCTGATCGTAGTGGCTTGGCCTCCATGGCCGCCATCCTTATGACCGCGACGTCGAGGTCTGAGAAAGCATTCGTCAGCTATGATGTTTCCTGAACCGATGTCGGCAGGCGAGGTCTCCTCACCTTGACATGTCGCCGGCACTTCTAAATAAAGAAGCGTTTCCATCAGATATTGTAGAGTAGTTCGTCATTACACGGCGATAAGGCGTATGGAGTCGTCGAGGATTCGGCGCGATCGCGAGGGGTAAAGCTGGCTGTATTCGGGGTGTGCGCCCGTCTGCTGTAATGTAGAGTCGTAGGTGTTGGAGGTATGGATGTATGTTCGTTATCGTTGCGTTCCTCGGGTTAGGATCCGATTGAGGTGCTGACTAGGCACGAGGCGGAAAGGCTGGTAGGCCAGCAGCCCTAGACCTTATTGCGTCAACCCGCCGGCTGATGCTGCACCGTCCGCGGCTCAGTGGCCCCTGGCGAACAAACAGTTCAACACTCCCGTCCGACCACAACAGACCAAAACAGTAAGTCACGAGCAAAGTGCCAACGAGGTTTTTGTGGATGATTGAGATGCAGAAGGAGGAAGAAACAATCAGGAGACACGAATTCCTGACACGGCTGCAACGATCTAGGTTGAAATAAACGGAGTGTTATGCCGAACCCACACGTGTCCAATGAGCGCGCGCCAAGATCATGTTTTAACGAATCATCAGGCTTTCTGACAAGCCATGATCCTAATCTGGGGAATAGCTTCAGGGCTTTCCAGGGGCATGAGACGAAGAGCATAACTCATACTTCTGCAACATTCTCATGATAAAGAGTAGTGGCTTGTTATTCAACAAGTTTGCATATATTGCATTAGTAGATTGACTGTAAAATCTCTCCGATGTGATTTTTCATTTTTCTGAGCAAAATGTATGAGAACAAAGACCATGATTCACTCTGCAGGTCTCACAACTTCATGATAATGGGTTATGTCTCCTGTGACCCACATCCGTCATTCTCCAATTCTAGCGTACCTACTACAAAGTACCGTACCCTACCTTTGACCCAGGCGCTCACTGTCACGATGGCCACCAATATGGACGAAACAACTCTTTCTACGCTCAATCTATTGGAATCACGGCTTCTCCGAATCGAGCATCTCCTCTATGGCCAGAACCAATCACCAGCCCTGGCTCAAGACCAGTCGGCGGCTAGCCAGCTTAACAAACTCGAGCGACGTTTCTCGATGCTCCTGTCTGATATCCGCGTTTACCACGAGCTCATGAGGATCTGTATGTATCAGGAATATTTATCTTAAAAGCCTCAATCCATACTGAACCCCTGTTAGACAGAGCTCACCCCGACTTTTTTCATTCGTCCGACCCATCAGAACCACCATCGCAGCTGGACATCGATGCACTCCAATCCATTGTTCTAGCCTCAGCGTCCGCCTTTCCTGCGACTCTCTCGTCCCTTACCGCGATCAAAGACAGTCCGATTCCGGACCCTGCGGACAGCGCAGCGCTTGTGGCATTGCAGGATAGAATGAGAGCAATCGAAGCAACACAAATCGCACAAGCTGCTGAGATGGCCGACCTTCGACAAAGGAGCGAGATCGCGGTTCGTTCCTGGTACGAAACAGGTATCCTTAGTAACTCGAAAGCGATGGCCAGTCTCGAGTCTCGAGTGAAGGTTGTTGAGCGCCAGGTGAGGAGGGCAGAGCGAGAGTTGGAGGCTGAAGAAGAACTATGAGAACATGTTCAAAGATACCCTTGAAGTTAAGGAATTGGTTGATTTAGATCCGGAGTTGTGGGGGACATGGTTACAAGTGAGGCCGAACTGCTCAACTTGTTTGCACTTGACATATCGGTAGGAGGACATCAAATCTTAGTCTCCTCTCCGCTTTGTAATGAATTATACTGCGATCGGTCATGGAACCGTTCTTGGGAGTTCCACGCTTTATGCCAAGACCAGCTTTAGACCACAGCAGCGGTCATGAACATCGCAATCTTATGCCATTTCCTATATAATGCAACAGGATTTTGCTTTAATTTCGCAATAGGTCACTTCCAGGATGTCCTGGTGATCGCTTTCGTAGCCATCATATTAAAACTATTCTTTGTTCTCGGTTCCTAATGAATGAAAGACTGCCTTTGTGCCTGAGCAGATAGCAAATGCCATCGAGGACCTGGAAAGTAGGAGGATTGTTTCAGAAGTTGATACGCCGACTTGGTTTCCACGCCCGCCGCCATCACCGTGACCAGACTCGTTGTAGCTTTATGTGCAAGACGATCTAGATCCTAGATATACACATCTTAATGAACTTCAGTCTTTCAATCGACCACTAATGAGAGCTCAGTGCTGCGTCGCAAAGACCCTACAGGTGTTTCAATATTGTTTTGCTGTCACATGGCGGAATTGATAAGTACCTAGTAGCGTTTGAACCAATCTGCCTTTGGACAATCGTGATACTACATGAGATTGTGGGTGGTGACCTTTATTAGAACATTTTGTCGATGTAGAACTACACAGTGACAGGATGAGGGTGAAGAAAGAACTTGAGGTTTCGCCTGTTCGATATGATACATGTCTTCTAACTCGAACGAATTCCAGGCTCGTAGATAGGTGTTCTAGTTGCTCTACCGAAACAGCCCACAGACTTGCGATTGGATTGGCAGCCATTTCATACGTCATCCTTTGTGAAGCTTTCCATGATCATTGCTACCAAGATTGTCAAGGGCGGAAAACAGCTGAGCCCGTGTAACAGGTGTGTTTAGGAATCCTCGGATTTTGGCATTGCCAGCCTCGAGTTCCTGTCTATCGTGTTCTAGTGTCATTCATCTTACGAACACGAGGCTATACTAAGCAGCTTCATGGTACTGTGTATCTGTCAAGCTACGACTCACGACTCACGATGGCTAGTGGATCGTGGACCGTGGATTCATATGAACCTTTGCGCTGCTAACTTGTACCTGACGCTAAGGTAGCTAACTGCATGCTACCTCCATTAGGTGGGTCAGTTCCATGTCATTGGATCTAATCGGCTCTCTGAGGAACAAGCGTGTAACTATTCAGCTATTCTTGTAGGCGCCAGACTTTACCATACAACAAATACGATGAGCCTCAAGGCAAGAGATATCGCAAGGTCTTGGCAATAAATGGCCCTGATAGACAAATGCTAGTCCCAGAAAAGTCCAGATGATCAGCAACGCGACCGTTGTGGCTCAGCCCAAGCTTTTTCATCAAATGGAGCAGCTCCACAAACAATGCTGCGCTGTCATCAATCGATCTGCTCTGTAGCAGAGCCGATCATCAAGACAAAGAAAAGCCACGCGTCAATGAATATAAAAAAGTAAGACTTTTGAACGTCATGAAGATCGATCGGAAGGGAAAATCCGCTGCTGTGCGGCTTACAGTACCTATCGTTCGTTGAGTTTGGTGGCTCCAGGGGTAGATGCCCTCCCGTGACAGGGGTCAGCCAAAGTTTCAAAGAAAAGCCCTTGGTGGGTTTTCGTCGACACAGTTCACAGTTGAGTAACACGGGATGAATCGAGACACAGGGCCTGTCAGAGCCCTTGGCGGGAAGTGAGGCAGCCGGTCACAAGTTGGGTTTAAGTGTAGGACAGACCTGAAGATTCAGGTTTGACGTTGTTGAAGATACCTGAGGTGGCGCGCTGCTGGCTTGAATCAGTTGAGTATCACATCAGGGGCTAGCAGGGCATTGCAACTTGATTATAGCAAGAAAAGGAAACTAAATGGTTGAACTGATCACCTCGTGATGCTTTCATGAAAGAGCAAAGTCCAAGTCCATCGACAAAAGACGATAGATCCGCAACGGAAGCGATTAGCTGTGCCGATCTAACGGAACTGGTTTAGAACGATCAGCTCATGCTGGGGTCTGATGCAAGCAATTGCAAGGCATCAAATATCAGATCTTCTTGAGAAGAAGACGCTCGGACAACATTCAATTGAAAGTTCAACTTCTATGTATATTGAAACGGCCCGAAAAAGTCTACCACGTTTGAATGGTTGTCACCAGGCAGAGCGTAGTCAATGTTTCAAATTAGTGCTTTATTCGAGTTCAAACCAGCCACTCGATGATAGGAAAGATCCAATGTCTTGCATCTTTTAAGAAGGCGCACGCGAGCCTTCTTTGAGATGAGTTGATCTGCCTCTCGTCAGCGTTTCCTATTGTACGGAGTATATGCCCAGAATTCATGAAATCTGGTCCTGTTACTTGACCAGATGGTATCGATGAAACTCCCGCAATGGAGTCAAGGCCTCACTACCAGCCAATAGCCCGCACTGGACTTGACCCTAGTCGAACCTCAAACAATACGGGGTAGAATTAGGTCAATTTGCAACAGCACATGGACGGTGCTGCCGTGGATCGAATTGTTCTGCAGCCACAGTATGTTTGGACTGGGCTGACTGCTTTTGAGACGAGTCAGATAGAATTCCTGTCCAGGGCGCCGTCAACTTGATGATGTTGGCTGGGGTAGGTTGGGGTTTCCAAGACAGTGTGTACTCTAACCTTCACTGGACAACAGTCACAGTATCATCCATTCCTGCGAGAGCCTGGATGGGTGATGGCAGCTGAACATGCCAGAATAAGTTGAAGGCAGCCTGCTCTCTACTCCGGGTTTGGCTGCTCCCATTTTCCATCTTGATGAATATTGAAGGCACTGGAACGAATATCGATGCCAATAAACCATCGCCCACAAGCAAGACATTGAAACGAAACAATTGCTCTCTATCGTCTCTAATCCAACCACGGACTCGGCTTGCTAAAGTTGTCCGGCTTCTCTCCCTCTTCGCAAAATCCACCCTGTCACGGCCACGACAGCTTCTCCAGATCCCAGAACCTGGGCCCGAGCCAACGAGCAGACGAAGCGCCACGTTCAACAAGGGTAGGGCGAGATTTGATTTGCTCAGAGCACTCGGAACCATCGTCTGCCTTTCATTTCCCACAGCCGGGGAACTCTGTACTGCAGTGGGTTTGAGGCCCTGAACCTGAGCGACATCCACTGGACGGCCATATTAGCTTCCCATCGGTTCCTGCCCGGGAGCTCATCGTCTTTTCCTTTCGACGAGTTCTTTTCCTGACAACCACCAAGTTCACTAATTTCCATATCATTGATTGATATACCTCCCTCTTCGATTCGTCACGCGGACTTTACACGAACCGGAAGGGCCAAGACTGCCCTTGTCTCCCTTCCCCTGAAGTTGTGCCCTTCCCGTCTGACTGTGACCGCGTCAGTCTGCCGCTGCGACGCTACACACAGCGGTACCTCATTACTGGTCGGGCTGGTTACCGTGCAGCAGGCAGTGGCTTTCATCAAGCACAGAACCGCCACTTGTTGTTCCCCATTACAGCCGCGCGCATTTGTGCTGTATCTTGCACGAGTTGCACGAGTTGCACGAGCGGGCTATTGTTATTGTTATTTCATTTCCTCTACCACGTTTACCGACTTGGGCTCCTCGCAACTTGGTTTGTTAACGTCGCAATATCCACTATCTCGCGCGTACTGAACCTAAGGTTCTGTGTGTGCCCGTTGAAATAGGTCCCTGGTCTAGAACTGAACTGGACTGGACTGCCCCCCTGCATTTTCCCCCTTCTCTCACCAGCGCATCCCGCTCATCCATCCAATCTGTCCATTCTCTTCCCATTTCAAACCGTCCGTTCAATTCAATTCAATCATTTCCGCCCTCTCCTTCTTTTCTTCTTTTTCCTCCCATTGAATCCACTCACCTGAGGTAATATTCTATCGCAACCACAGGCTTGGGTCATTCCACTCCTTTCTTTTCCATCTTCTATTATCACCTACGTATTTCCCGTCATTCGACTGTCCTCCTCTGTCGCGACCTCCCGCTCGTCTTACGCCAACCGAAATCCTGCAAACGATCGACACTGTTTCGCTTCGCTTGGCTCTGCACAGCACAGCAACGAATTGCATCGATTCCGGCACAGCCTCTTCGCCTTTACATCGTTCTTCTTCTGACGAATGCTCCGGTAGCAATCGACTCTGCTTACGCCTGTTTGTCAACCGACCATCACCAGCGAAGAAAGCGCGTGCCCTCATTCTAGCATCAGCCTCGATCGCCAGCTCGTTCGACACCGCTGCTCCTTATGCCATCGTATTCTCTCAACTCTCCCTCGCTTCAGAAAATGGATCACTCAAGAATGTATGGCCAGCGCAAGGGCATTCAGATGAGCAACATCCTCGGCGACCCCTTCGCCTTGGCCACGCTCTCCATTAGCACGGTGCGTTCCTCTTAGCGCTCTGCCACAGCACTCCAACTAATTGACCTTTGCAGCTCGCCTGGTTTATCACCTTTGTCTCTTGTATTATTGGACGGATACAACAAAATAGCGATGCCGACCTGGCAAAGAACGACCCTTTCCCAACTTTCGTGTGGTGGAGCTGTATCTACTGTCTATGCCTCATTGTTGGCGTCTTCGTCGTCATTGGAAGTGATGCAGTTCACACCTACCACGTTGCTGTTACTGGCTATCTCGCAGCCGGAATTGTTCTTGTTTCGTCCGGAATCAATCAGCTCCTTTACTCTAACAGCGGCGCCCGTGAGGCTGCCTCTGCTGGCTTTATTCTGCTGGCTATGGTTATCGTGAGTTGCATTCCCGATTGACTTCAGATATAAATCTAATTGCGAGTTAGGTCATTTGGACGTTTTACTTTGGATCCAGTCCCTCTTCAACTCCTCGAGCTTTCCTTGACTCATTCGCCCTCGCCAAAGAATCCACTACAATTCATCGATCTACCATGAACGCCTACGGTGGCCGCCCTGAGACATCCAACTCGGTCCAGCCCCCTCAGATGTACACTTCCGCTCAGCTTAATGGTTTTGAGAACCCATCGCCTGTGGGAGGTATCTCGCAAGTCGGAGGAGCACGCGGATCAGCGGTTCCCCAAAGCTTTACCAACTCAGTCATGCAACAACAACCACCGCAAGCCAAGCCAGGCAACTCTCCCGGCAACGACACCGAGGTCGTGCCACCCACTGAATATCCCTATAGGGCAAAGGCCATCTACAGCTACGAGGCCAACCCAGATGACGCCAATGAAATTTCATTCTCCAAGCACGAGATCCTTGAAGTGTCGGATGTTAGCGGGAGGTGGTGGCAAGCGCGCAAAGAGAGCGGCGAGACGGGTATTGCGCCCAGCAACTACCTCATCCTGTTATGAGCAACGATCCATGCATGGATTCCCTGGGATACCCGTTCGGCGATTTGCGATATATCGCCCGTCGAACACCGTCAGACCCACGTACGGGCTGCTCGTTCATTGTTTGTCGCATTTTAACGTTTTTAGAGTTACGACTCGGCGATTTGGTTTCTGCACTGGGATAGGAAATATGTTGGATGGAGTATATTTGGGACGAAAAACCCCCTTGTGTTATACCTCGGACCACGGCGCCTGCAACTAGGCTGTTCTTTTCACTTTGAATGTCTTCTTTTCTACTGTCCTCACTTATTGTTGTTCTTCGCTTTATCTATTACCCTCGGGAAACCCGTGAGATTTGATTCCAATCAGGTTTCTCACCCTCTGGCGAAGTGGCATAGCGCCCGACGACCCGGTGTGGCTGTGGGGCCTGAGTTTACGTGGAAACGTGCTCGTAGACCTGCGAGCGGGCTGAGCTTTGTGTGGAAGGGGTTGTATTTTGTCAATGGATCTGGGTTGGCCAGGTGCAGATATGAACAGTACCAAGCAAGCTGTAGTTACAACGACAAGGGATAAGGTATTCCTTGGACCTAGTGAACACGATGATTATTGGAACGCAAGCTGAATCTTCGAGTTGATCAATTGTGACTTTGGGCTAAGTCTAAATTTAGGATCTGCAAGTGGCGGGGCCATCCAACAACCATGGAAACCAATGCATGTGGTGTTAAGGTTTTACTCAGGAACGCGTAGCAGTTCTGAAAAATGTGTATCACTAACATGTCGAATCTAGCCTACATGAGACTAGACAACACACAGTTACGGGGCTTGTGTCGTGTTCAAGTGAAGGCAAACTTTTGCCACGATGAACTCAGCATATAATCCTCCGGCTGGTTTCCGTATTTGTCGCTGAGGAGGATTGGGATAGTTCCATAGGTTGAAGAAGCCGGCATATGCCTGGTACCAATCCCACCTGGCTTGCTCATTGATGTTTGCGATATCTCACAATGGAGGTCTCGTTACATCAAAGGATCTTCTCCATATTGCCTCCGTTGAGTTGTTTCCCCGTTTGTCGTTCAGTGCGGTTTCATTTGCGGTTCGCGTCTCATCCCTCCAATCTCTTCCTGAGCTCCCTCTCCTTCTGCAACACTTCCAGCTCCAATCTCTCGACACCATAGCGCAGAGCCTCCTTACGCTGCCGAACTGCTCGCGCGCGGAGCTTCTCCTCTGCAGTCAACTTACGACTTCCGGTTCTCTGCTTCTTAGACTTTCCACCGTATTCGTCGTAATCATCATCTGGGCGGGACAAACGACCCTGCTGAAGCTCTGCGCGGGCTTTGAGTGTTTCAATGCGACGCTCCTGACGTTCGATCTGGGAGTCTGCGCGGGCGAGGAGAAGAGCTATATATGGTCCGATTTCGTCACGTAATGAGGCTTCGGCTGCAGCGAGAGTGGGTTGCGGAATGAGTTCATAGTGCTACGAGGTGTAAGTAGAAGCAGCGTAAGGTGAGTGGAGAGACTTACGCGGACGGTCTTGAGGACGTTGACTAGACGGGGGAAATCGGATACGCCATTATCAAGAGTCTCAACGGATGATTCGAGGAATTTGAGGGAGGTGCGGAGAGAAGAGACGCAATCGGAGTATGTCGAGAGGTTGCTGGCGGCCATGATGATTACCGTGGGGTAGGTTGTTGATACGAATATGAATTACAGTACAGTCCTGTTTTCAGTGGCTTGTCAAGTTGCTGGTCGCCATGAGTTCTGGATGCTTGTCCTTGAATTAGTCATGAGCCGGGTATCACAAGCGGCTTTGAATTGTTTTGATTCCACTTGATGCGGAGCGCGAAAGTTGATAAACAATGACGATGGCGCACGGACCAACCGCTTAATTTCATCATCTTCAGCTCCTGTCCCGAGCTTCCTCCGACTTACAGATTCAACCTCATCATATCAAGTCAGCTCAAGATTTGGTTTGTATTATTTCCAACAAACATTCTTTAACCATTTTTGTTGGTTCCATAAACGGAGACTAAGTAGGGAGGTATGATTTCCTGTATGAATGAAATCTTCCTGATGCAATATCATCGTAACTTCGCCTTGAGCTTTCATGCCCTCGAATTTGTATTAATCCATACCCAGGTCTTCAAATGAATATAAGGAGTCTAAATCCTATGCCTTGTGCTTAATATTTCTCTCTTATGCTCTCATATCGCCTGTTAGATTCATAGACCTGCCGGTATACTTAGTACGAAATCTGAGGTAGAATGAAAAGTACAGCCTTTGGAAAGCTCAAGAGTAAAGACCGTAGAGTATTATTGGCCTTTGATTCAGAACTCGTTTACTTGTAGGATACCAGGCCTGCTTTATGGATGAGAATGAGTTCTATGCTATTCTTACCTGCGCCTGACATCCTTTCCTGTCATTTCCTAGCTTCCATACAGAACCTCATAAGGCCTCAAGATCAAGGTATTCAGCCCGTCCATATTTGCAGCCGATTACTTGAAGCTCTGAATGACACTAATTAAAGTGACTGCCCTAGGTCTCATTAAGAGTTCCCTCTAACAGTTCTAAAATAGTGGCGAAAGCAAAGTCATGATCGGAGATGGGAGGAAATGCCTACAAAACCTGCTAGACATTGCTCAGCTGTATGTTTCTTGCAACCCAGGCCAAGATTCAAGCACCTTACAGATATAGACGCTTGAAATCATACCTTTTACAGGAGATAATAGATTTAAAATAAGTCTGTTTACGCATTCTCGGAATCTGGAAGCAGTTCAATATTGCCCCTACTATACTTCAAACACTATGGCCCTTTCCCCGGAATGTCTTATATGAGCATCGCTTAAGTATGAGCTTTCTCCAACCTCAAGGCTCAGAAAAGTGTTAGATGCCGACGCTAACATTCTGTGACTTAGTTTATAATATAAGGTATATATAACCATCATAGTCTCAGGCGGCATCTCTGATCCTAAACTGACAATTATTGCTCTGAACATACCACCAATTTTGAAATCTATCTCTCTAGAACGAGGCTGAGACTTAATGTTCAGGATGTATTCGCAGTACAAGAGAACATGATGATGTAGCTATACCATTGGGCAAAAGGGGCTTTATTTAACAGACCTTGACTGATTTTAGCTATAAACCCATATCGTATCTTGCATAAAAGCACCAATGGGGCAAACATAATAAGAAGTGTAGTCCAAGCTGAAGGGACACGTCGTTCTAAACGCATTACTTTTCGTACTCTCTGTGTTTGTACTTAATAACGTTACACTTGCCAACGCCCTTCTAGCTACTATCGGACTTCACCGATGAAGCAAAGATCCTGGTAGCTCACTGGATTGAGGAGCTTGGATCTACAGAGACTTCAGCTAGGCTGAGGCTGTACTCGGCAGACGGCGTCTAAGCACTTTGATATCGGCTGGTGTCTAGGCAACTAGCTTCGGGC
Source organism: Fusarium sacchari (assembly GCA_017165645.1). Classification (NCBI taxonomy): domain Eukaryota; kingdom Fungi; phylum Ascomycota; class Sordariomycetes; order Hypocreales; family Nectriaceae; genus Fusarium; species Fusarium sacchari. Next base: position 1,133,606 of record JADANP010000002.1, read on the forward strand.
CTATTGCACCCTCTTATGAAAATCGCATACCTTCTTGGTAATTCATTGCACTTACAGCTACTCTACAACATGTAACTGTGATTCCTCTTTGTTGAGAAGGCTATAGGGACTCTGGAGAGCAACTTGATGCATGAAAACCACAACTTCTCTGCTTCCCAGTTGTGGTCCTTATTTGTAGGCATAGCCTTTTTCTTAGAAGAATCCTAACTTTATTCGGAATCCGCTTAGAGAACCCACTTTAATAATTCAGTACGAATTTAATTGCAATGAAAGAACAGGCTTCGCATGTCGTCTGGATGCTGGTATGTGTAGTCTTTGGGCCATGACCCTGATCGCTTCTTTACACACGTTCTGGACAACCAAACAGCCAATGCGTAATAACAAACCTGCCCCTATGAATTTCTTATGTGATTTTATATTATCGCAACCTTCTGACCCCGGCTCTATTAACTGACGTGAAAAAGAATATGTCTGAGTCTAGGTTAGCGTTGCTCTTCTAGTTACGAATAAAGCTTTTAATACCTTGTTCTGGTAAGCTTTTAGAACAACTAACTGATAGTCGCAAATTCCAAGCTCAAGCAATTTCAAGGAACGATACTCCTTCTTTGATATAGCTACAACTTTAACTATGCCGGAAAGGAGAAAATTGCAAAACGATCTCGTACGATAACCTATAATTTAAGCTTGTTGGATTCAGAAGTTGAAGGCACTATACAAACTTGAAAGAACGTAATGTGTTACTCATGCCAATGCCAGTGTCCTATGGTACCCTGAAAGCTTCCTCATTGCAGAATCATTATCGTATTCCCTCTAGGAGTCTAGTTACCGACACAGAGTAATGCAAGCTTCCATTAGCTTAGTGCTCAGATACCCTAAAGGGACAATGAACGTGTCCTCAAACGTCCAATTTTAGGCTCGTTTTTCCCCAGGACCTGCAGAGTCACTAAAAATGTGCTCTTTTGTAGTACTTTCCGAGCTTATCAAATAAGCTTGACGGAGTTGTGAAATCATCTTGGAACATCCATGTTGATGATGGTCACGTGCCGGAGAAATCGAGGATACGGAATCGGTCCCACTAAATTCCAGGCCCGGCTTTGCTAGGTTGGTGGGGACCTAGCGACAGGCAGGCAGGAGCCTCTTGCGTGAGCCTCGTCACTGAATCGACCAGCTTGGACTAAACCAAACACGCCCCCACAGCCTTGAACTCATCGCAGCAACATTACACACCAACAATCCCTGAACTTGAACCCTCCAATTCGAACCTTGGCCGATAATCACAAATCTTGAGGGGACTACACCGCGACCACTGCTACCATGTCTGACGGAGTTTTAAAGCCCGAGAAAGACTTCTCGAAGGAGGTTGACCAGCAGCTACCGGAAGCTGAGAAGCTCGCTGCGGTAGGTTTTTGAGCTTTAAGTTAGGGATCTTGAGCTTTTTCTGACGCTCTGTTTAGTCTGGTAACCTCCAAGGCGCCATTGAGAAGCTTGCTGCGCTCGAGAAGCAAACCCGACAAGTATGCACTGGTACACGCCCGCTCGCTCCCCTTCGCCGCTAATCCAGTACTAGGCCTCTGATCTTGCGTCAACATCACGAGTCCTGATCGCAATCGTCACACTATGCAAAAATGCGGGCGACTGGAGCTTGCTGAACGACCAGACCTTGGTCTTGTCCAAGAAGCACAGTCAGCTCAAGCAAGCCATTACCAAGATGGTCCAGACCGTCATGGGCTTCCTCGACGACACTCCCGACCTCAAGACCAAGCTGTCTGTAATCGAGACTCTGCGGACAGTAACAGAGGGAAAGATCTTTGTCGAAGTCGAACGAGCTCGCGTCACCAAGATCCTTTCCGACATAAAGAAGAAGCAGGGTGATCTAAAATCCGCCACCGAGATTCTCTGCGAGCTGCAAGTCGAGACCTTTGGTTCCATGGATCGACGGGAAAAGACCGAGTTTATTTTGGCACAGGTCGAGCTATGCATTGAGAGCGGAGACTGGACACAGGCTGCTATTCTAGGTCGCAAGATCAGCACCCGCTATCTTTCTCGCAAGCCTAAAAAGACCGCCGAGCAGCTTGAGAAGGAGCAAAAGGAGCGTGAAAAGAAGAAGGCCCGCGGCGAGGAGGTACCCGAAGAGAAGGAGGACGACACAACTGATCTGAAGCTGCGTTACTACGAGCAGCAGATCATTCTTGCCAAGCACGAGGAGAAGTACCTGGATGTGTGCAAGCATTATCGGCAGGTTCTGGACACAGAAGCAGTTGAGGAAGACCCAGCCAAGCTTCGACCTGTACGTTGACTGCCTCTGAAGTATCGATCTGCTTTGCTAATCTCCTAATCATAGGTCCTGCAACGTATCATCTACTTTGTCATCCTTGCTCCCTATGACAACGAACAGCACGATCTTCTTCACCGAATCCACAAAGATACACGCAACTCCGAAGTTCCAGCTGAAGCAGAGCTTCTGCGACTCTTTACTGTTCATGAGTTGATGCGATGGCCAGAAATTTCTAAGAGATTCGGCCCTCACCTCTGCAGTACCGATGTCTTTGACGCCCAGCTTGGTCAATCTTCGGACGACAAGGCTCACCAGCGATGGCAAGATCTGCGAAAGCGAGTGATTGAGCACAACGTTCGAGTTATTGCCAAGTACTATACTCGCATCCAGATGAGCCGCCTGACCCAGCTACTTGATCTTGCAGAGGACGAGACAGAGAAGTACATCAGCGAGCTTGTAACATCCAAGACTGTCTACGCCAAAATTGACCGACCCGCACGAATTGTGAGCTTCGCAAAGCCTAGAGATGCTGACGATGTCCTCAACGAATGGAGTCACAACATGAAGAGTCTCCTGGGACTATTGGAAAGAATTGATCATCTCATCACCAAGGAGGAGATGATGGCACGAATCCAGCCTGCTAAATGAGATCTTGGAGTACAGGATAGAGCGGTGAATAATTCATGATGGTTCGGGTGGTCTGTAATTATACAGGTTAGATAGTCCTCGGGATGAGGATGTATGACATGGCATTCGGTGTATTTCACCAAGTCTATCTATTCGTATGCGTCTTAGTCTATATGCGCTTCCCCAACACTCAATGAGAACGTCGTAACAAAAACCATCCCTTAACAAGATTTCGAATTACAACTCTGCTTTAGGCTCGTTATTCTGACTGTGCTCCTTGATGAAGCCAGCCAGAGGCGCTGCCCACTGTTTGGACACGGGTACGTGGTGACCTCCTGGGTGAACAAGTACAAGAGGGTCTTGACAACGATCTGTGAGAGCCCGGCTTCGACTCTCGTCAACAACTGTGTCAAGACTACCCAAGAAGTGTAATGAAGGAGTCTTGATCTTGGGCTCGTAGCAGAACTGAAGGGAGTCTGGGGTGGCCCAGAATCCAGAGTACGAAATGACGAACTTGAGAGCCTCACCAGAGTTTGCCTCTCTGAGGCCTCTCGCCCAATCTCCCTCCTTTCCTTCAGGCAGAGTGCGTTCTGGCTCAAGAGCGGCTGCTACAAGAGCGGCCATGGCACCGCCTTGACTGAAACCACACACTGCGTCAATTCCCTCTGCCTCTCGAATGGCCTGTCCAACGGTAGCCATGCCCTCGTCGAACAGTCGATAGTTGCCGGTGGCTTCATCTTTGCGGAACCATGCCCAGGTGTCGGGTTGGTAGTCCTCTGCCTGAGGTTCCTCAGGGGGTTGATAGCCAGGGATGTCTTCTGGACTTAGACGGTTGGGACCAGTGGCATAAAGGAAGACAGGGAGAAGTGAGATAGGGTTGAGTAATTTGACAAGTGTCTTCTCCAAGGCACGGGTTTTGGCACGGAATAGAGCGCCAGATTGTGTGTAGCCTGGTGATAAATGTCAGTGAGGGACTTGTGAGATTACCAGTGAGTTCAGGGTATGCTAAAGATGACCGAGAGTCATTGCATCTCTTTGCATGAACGTCATGGATACTCACCATGAAGCATGAGAATCTTGACCTCATGTTTTCCACTGCCATTCGGCTTGGGAGCTGTTGTAGCGGTCATTGTAGATAAGCAAACTTTGTATGAAGAAAACGTAAAAGATGAGGCTCGTCTAATCGTAGTTACAGTTGGTCCAGCAGCAGAAAGAATACTGAGAAGCAAACGCATCTATATGGGAGTGATGAGTTGTTAGAACGGACTTAAGTCGGTGTTGATAACAAGGTTGTAGGCCGTGTGAGTCGAGCGTGGAGAGCAATAATGGCAATTTTAGTAGAAAGAAGCTCTTGTGATTTGTCAGTGGGAGAAATCTCTCTCAAAGGGCGTCGGGCCGTTGCACAACATGACAGCACTTGAACCCCACCACCAACATTGTTGACAATCCAGCAATGGCTGGCTGATCGAGGTCTTTAGACATGTTCTCTTGAATGTGGAGTTTCATCTGATAGTTGAGGTCTATTATGAGAAACTATCTAAGCAGTCAGATCCAGTACAAATGTTGTCACCAGTTTGACGCCTTTGCGTGTGAGCCTCCTCATCGGAGGATTATATTGAGAAGTCTATGGAAGAGGTTGGATGCTTCTGCATGAAACAGAGGCAGCCACGGCAGAAAGCAAGTACAGAAACGAGATATCATGTGGCCATGATGATGGACCGCTACATCCACAAGAGCTTCATAGCCGGTATGTCGCGGTGAGTATTGGGCCATACTTCATCTTCCTTGCACAAAAATAGAAATAAACCACGGAGCATGATGGTAGATTTCAGAGTGAGTCAAGGGTTTGTACGTGTCACATAACCAGACCAGATATTGGTCTTGCTACCCACACAATCGGACATCCGGAGTTCGAAGGCAATCGTCGTTCGCAATCATGTCCATGGGAAACTTTCGTATGATCGTTGCATAGGTCAATTAAGCCCCCTTTTCGATTCTATGATACAATTCCATCTCGTGAACCATGGCCTCGCGTTCGCGCGGGACGGTTATGCGTGCTAGCTGGACGAAATCCTATATCCTTCCCATCAAACTTAGTGACCGCCAGACTTGGCGTTGGGGTTGCGGGGGTCGTTCTTCCACTCGGCAGCTGTTATATCTGATTAGTCGTCGCTCTGGGCTCATCTTATGGGGGTCGTACAGTTCATCATGGCGGACTGGGCGGAGTTGACGCCGTAGGCAATGACAACACCTATATCAAGAATCAATTGCTGTCCCAAACTCATCGCAAGATCAATAGAAGTCGGACGCGGCGGTATATAATCGGGAAAGAATCGTTTTGTAGGATGGGTTGCGCAATATCACGTACCGGCAGCGAAGAAGGGCCAGTAAGGCTTCACTATTGGAGGAGTCAGCGGGACACGTTCACGATGGCGCAGATGGATGAGTCGCAATTGAACGTACAGAAAGGAGCGTTGAACTTCTTGAGGGGTTGAACACCGAGCCAAGACATGATGACGGATTTCGTGGGTATCGTGGGAGGTAGGTTCGGTTTGATGGGCTGTATCGCTTCAAGATTGAGATTGCTACAGAACGAGCCTTTTTCCGAACGACACAGCTCCGAGCGGGTTCTGCCGAAGCCGAGCCCGGATGGTTTTTTATGTGCCTTGAGGCTAAGGCAGAAAGAGTTTGAGAGCTGCTGAGTCAGACGGGTACGTACCTTGCCAGAGCTGAGGAAGAGCAGGCCCAGCCGAACCCCGCATTCTTTGACGCTACGTGACATCATCAGATAGTTCCCCAAGCTCCAGCTTTAAGAAGGTAGTGTACGTACTGTAAACCGTCTGATCTCGTCACTCCTGCTTCCTCAATCAAGTCACTCTATTCTGTCCTTGTTTCTCTGTCAAAGGCTTATAGAGTCTGTACTCGTCATACTCGCTGTTGAAAACAATCAAGACTTACCCAAGAAGTGCGGGGTGAATTATACATTCCTTGGGCGTGTAACCGAAAGCCGTTCCGTCCCTCCAACTCAAAGCTGCCCAATCGTCCACGCGCTTCGCCCTCCTCCTTAGGTTTGCCAGCGCCAGGGCAATCTCAACCCAAAGGTGCTTTGATACCACCTTGACGCTTAAACGCCTGCCTTCCCGCTTCTGCTGTGCCCTGCCAGCATTTGATTGCCACCAATCGTGCCGCATCTGACCTTCTGCTTCCGTTTCCTCGGTGTATTTTCTCCTTTCAGCATCTCCCCTGTCCGTCTCGGTCCCTTCAAGATCTACAACCGCAGAACTCCAACGTTTGACGTTTTAACGTTGTTGTCATCTGCAAGATCGCCCGCAATCTCCCCGCGCCCGCGCCAGTGTCAGCTTTATTAGACACCAATTGCACCCCATCCACCTCGAGACTTTACATTTCCATTCCTCACCGCACCCCAATCAAAGCTCTAAGCTCCAACCACCCCCAAAATGCTCAGTCGTCAATTTGCACGCGCCGCTGCCGTCACTCCTCTCGCAGGCGTGCGAGCTCTGAGCTCGACTGCAATCCTTAACGGTCGCACACCTTCGCTGGGAGATGTCAACCCTACACACGCAGAGGTCGATAAGTTTAGTCAGAAGCAGAAGGAATTCCGCGATCACCTGGTCGAGGCACAGAAGAAGCGAGAAGCCAGTTCGTTGCCCTCTCACCCGCAGTCTGCTAACGTCCCTTTCAACGCGTCGGTCGAGGGCTCACAGAATGACCATGTAGGACGCTCTGAGGAGGTGAAGGAGCCCGAGCCTACTCGTAAGGCGGGCCCTTTGACGAACCTCATTTACGGTACGAAGGAGGGCCGTGAGCTCGATGCTCAGCTCGAAGCAAGCTTTAGTCAAGTTCTTGCCCGAGGCAAGTACGTCCATTCGATCGTTCTTCACGAAGTCAAGCCTGAGAAGGTTGACGAGTATGTCGATCTCGTCGGAAAATGGTACCCCAAGATGGCGAACGCCCCAGAGAACAAGGTGAACCTGGTCGGAAGCTGGAGGACAGAAGTTGGCGATTGTGACACTTTTGGTAGGTTATGACCAATTGCATCATGTTTTCCGACTACTAACCATTGTAACAGTCCACATCTGGGAATACCAAAAATACGAGGGTTACCATCAGTCTCGATACTCAATTACTCACCACCCCGAATTTGCCGACTTCGACAACAAGCTTAAGGGCCTAATCAACTCGAAGAACGTCTCTCTCATGCAAGAATTCTCCTTCTGGCCAACCACTCCCCCACGATCGCTCGGTGGCATCTTTGAGCTGCGTTCTTACACACTGCACCCGGGCAACCTACTCGAGTGGGAGACACACTGGCGACGAGGCCTCAAGGCCCGCCGTGAGGTTATGGAGGGCGTTGGTGCTTGGTTCGTTCAGATTGGTGACCTCAACACAGTCCACCATCTGTGGCAGTTTGCCAACCTTGAGGAGCGGCGAGGCCGTCGTGAACAGAGCTGGCAGGTCGAGGGCTGGAGCGATACAGTGCACAAGACCGTGCCTCTTATCCAGAGCATGAAGTCAAGGATCCTCGTCCCGATGCCTTGGTCTCCTGTTCGATAAATGCTCGAGCGACAAGACTGCCGCTGCTCTCACTCCACAGTATCCTGGTTATCTCACCCGCCTGGTCAAATACAGGCTGTCTCTTTACGTTTTCACAGCATAGTTCGTTTGTTTTATGTCAAGAGTCTTCATGGTTTTAGCAGAGGAGTGATGGAACGTGGATTATGGATTGCATGGATAGATGTATTATCTAAATTTCTACGAATTCATCTGAAACCCAAGAATCAGTATTCGTAACATCGCAGTATGCAATTTAAACGAGCTTGGGAGTGAAAACCCTGCCCAATAACATTCATTTGAAACCTCAACGCCAGGGTATCCAATCAGTTTACACGCAAAGCTGCTCACATGGCCGTTCCCCTCACTTCTAAGAGTCAACACTGAGGACCTCAGCAATGTTCCTTCGGGCTTGGCCAAGCATGTGACTGAGGTAGCTAAGCTTGGACTGAATGGATATGAGACTCGGATCTGCGCTTTCGACGCGTACCTTTTCCCGGACATAGACTTCCTGAATATCATTACTATCCACTTCTGCAACGGACGATCCTGGCTCCGGGGTATGGCGGACACTGCCCCGCTTCGAGCCACCAATGTTGGACCCCTGTGTGTTATACCGGAAAACGGTGTCCATCTCGTCATGCTCCAGCCGACGTACGGTTCCAAAGGCTAGACCAAGCTTGGTGCCAAAATGAACATGCGCATGAACAGGTTCTAGAGCACGCAGCCACAGAATTATGCAGCTTTCCTGAAGACCGAGATAAAAGCTGAGGTTAGGCCCAATTGATGGCACAAACTGATCTGGTGAACATGAGCACATCTGCCAAGCAGGATCAGAGTCTGTTAGAGGAGGTCCTTTGAGAATAGCTGATGAATCGGAGAGAGAATCAGCAAGAACACTGAGAGTTGAGGCGAGTGAACTAGCGTCCTGTGGTTTGGACAAGGTGATAGCGAGGAGATCTATGGACTGGTTTAGGTAGCCGTGCAAAGCATCGAGGCCTTGGACATGAATAGCCTCGGACTGCGAGAGGGACAGGGTCTGTGGGGGTATCGTTCGAAGCTGGAGATGTATGGTCTGGATCGAAGGACGTCAGCATGCAGAACGAGGCTGGAGCTGCATGCAGGGGAACATGAGCTCAACAGGCAGCCTTACGCCTTTGACAATACGAGTGCCGACACGAGTGAGCGTGCCCTTTACTTTTTCGTTGCGCGGTGTACTCATGACGAGTGTACTGCCCGGGTCGATAGGCGCGAGGAGCGCATAACAATCCTCGAGGCCATGTTTAAGATCGCGGCAGACCTTGAGTGTTTCGTCGACGATCCAATCGAGTTCGCGCGCCTTATCAAAATAGATCAGCATGTTGTCTCGACTTGTTTGGTCTCGTTTCGCTTCGTCGCATGAGGTCGCAGTACCTGGGTTTCGGAGGCTTTAAGTCTGAGCTCGGCCGGCGAGACAGGAGGCCAGATTGCAATGGACATTGTGAAATAGGTGCCTAGCTGGTCGATACTACGCGAGTAGCAAGGTAGGCAGCCATGAGAGAAGATGGCGGCGATGAGGTTATGGTGATAGTAGACCGATACTGAACAGGAACGAGTTAAAGATGGACGAGTAGCCCGAAAGAATATTAACTCTAGGTGAGCTCAGCCGACAGCTTCAAGGTGACGTCTGTAGCGGGCCGCTGGGGGCACTAGAGATGCTACCAGTATGTACATTTGGGGTGCATGAGCTGCGCCACAGATCTGTGGCGCTCTCATCCTCACCTTTGGGAAGGAAGATTTTGCGATGATGATATGAAGTTTATTGACTTTTTACAGTGGTTGTTCTCAAAATCTATTTCGGAATCTTCCAACCGGTACCGATTTGAAGGTCGTTAATTCGCCGCAACTCATGAAAGCATCGCGATAGCAGTGGGGGTGTCTGTATCTAGAAGGACTTTTTTACCCTTCCTTTCCATTCATGAGACTTATGTCTTCTTCTCACTACGTCAACTCCCGCTCCCGCTAGGCATCATCCATACTCAGGCATCTTTGAGAACTGAGGTGCCTAGAACCAATTAACTCAAAAGGAGCACTCGTGGCATTTACTAGGTAGGACTTATTCGAGCACATTCTTTCAAAATTTGTCGAAAAGTTCTTTTGAAGATTCATTTGCTCATCAGTATCAGGCAGCCAAATCCCATAAAAACGACAAGATGGCTTCGACCGAGGCTTCCAAGGCTCCAAACAAGGTATATGGTACCTTGAGTAAGCTGCCTGCTATTTCACAAGGTGTGGTTTTCACAAAATAGTACGAATATGCGACTAACACGTCCCAGGTGCCCGTGTCGAGAAACGGCCCCTAACCAGGCGCCAGCCGCCGGCATCATCCAAATCTCGCATCATCTACGTGTCTTCAAGGACACCGTTCATGGCCGTGGTCAAACGCGCCCGTAAACAGCTTGACGACTCACTCAAGACCACTGGCGCAGCACCTAAGTACGCGTCCCTACATTCGCGCGTTGAGGCACTGCAGCGAAACAGCGGTGGAGATACAGACAGTGCTGCTGTGACACTGGCAGGAACGGGTAAAGCCATTGAGAAGATCCTCGCGGTCGCGAGTTGGTTTGAGCAAGAGGGAGACTGTGAGGTGGAGATCACAACAGGAACCGTCGGAGCCGTGGACGATGTGGTGGTCAGTGGAGACGAGGAGGACCAGAGTCGCCTGAGAAAGCTCAGTTGTCTGGAACTCCGGATTAAGCTCAAGTGAGATAGCCCCGTAGACACGGCGATAAGAATTCAGGGACACGGCAGCAAGACTGTGTTGCATCAAATCTACAAGGTAAGTAACCTTGCATGCGAATCCTGGATTAGCATTGTGCTTTGCTGGCACTTTCCCCATAGAACAAAGTCCACGGCGTCCGAGTCGGAATGCGCGGGTATGCACAGCGGCCACACAAACAGGCCAATCTGACAGTATCGAGATCTAAGTTTACTTCGATTATTGAGGAGTTGAGGGCTTGGGTGGGCCGCCGATCCGGATGGTTTGGGCCAGCTCGAGAGACAGTGATTATGAATCAATCAGCCAGAGCCAAACCAGAGGCCGTCTGACCTTTGGGCATATTCATGATAAGCAATAGAAACTTGGTGTGACCGGGTGGTCAAGAATTGGCCCCTAATAGCCGCCAGAGGAGGAAAATGTTCTTGCTTGATAATGATATGTCGGAAACCCATTCTCATGACACCGTCGGTTCATCATGATCCGAGCAAGAGACCGACGTGGGTACCGGGTGGAATAACATGCACCAAAATGGAGATGGGATGTCAGCTTGTCGTTAAATAACGTTATTTGATTTTGAACAGGCAGGTCATTCAGTTCATCACTACCCAAACAAATAAGGATTAAGGAAGAGATGGGGAAGTCTCAAGACCCAATGTCTACGCCGCTCAATGCATCGTCATCATCCGTCCATTTCCTCCTATTTGCTAACCGGGTCGAAAATTGACTCGGCTGTTAAAGACCAACTCCTGCGGTGCGCCGAGAGATCCGCTATCCAGTCAGGATCCCTTATGCAATGCTAAATATGTCGTTTCTGTCAAGTCAAGTCATTTGGATCTTTCGCTTGATGGTGATTTGTGATTTTTTATGTAACACGGTAGGCACTGAGTCTTGTGATTAGGCACGGCCTTGTAAGATGGGGACTATGACTCAAGAGATGGACTTACTCGATAACCAAGTGCTCGCCACGCCAGGCACCACTGGCCACCCATAATCCACAGTTGACGATTTCGGCGTAACGCTTGTCGGATGTCTTGATCGTCGCGAACATGCGGAATCCATATCGCCGTGGGTCAATGTCCTTGGGGGCCCGAGGGCTTAATAGAGTATCGAGAACGTCTGCAGGTCCTGAGAGGGAACCGCGAGTGCGCATTTCAAGACTGTCCAATGAGTTAGATCCAATTCCAGTGACTTATAAGGATTCCAAAAACTTACAGCGCAGGCTGTTCATCACTTGTCTGGACGACAAAGGCGCCCTCAACAAGCCTCATGGGCCTAAAACCGCGTGCCTGGCCAAGATCATATCCGCCTGCCTATACACCACACATAGAATCCTCCTCAGTCAGCCACGAATTGGATAAAAGCGCAGAATTTCAGAAGGGGTTGGGGGCGTGTGAAAAAAAAAGGGAAAACGTACAATGACGCGCCCATTAGCAAAAGAGCCGCTCCAGACCCCTGAAGCCACGACAGCAACCTCCTTAGTGTTGCCCGAGTCAACATGGACAGCCTCTTGTTTTAGACGAACAGCGATTCGAAAGTCAAAATCGAGGGCCGGCATCGGAAAGGCGAGCCCAGGGCATGGGAAGTGGTTCAGAGAGCGTTGGCAGGCCTCTTCAACGGTTCTAGGAAATACCAAAATATAGTCAGCAATTCAACGTTCGGTCCAATTCGGTAATCTGAGATGATTCTTCCAACTTACTTGCCAGGTCCCTCTCGACATTCGCGCTCAGCCTGAACTCTATATAAAAGACCTCCGTCGTTGAAACATCCACCTCCTGATACAGAATCTTGTGATTGTGTGGTAGGGTGAATTCGTGTGTCCCACGCAGCCTCCTGTTTGCTTTGCTCGCATTCCGAGCCTTGATAAAAGGGAGTCGAGTGAGGCATGCATGTGTCAGAAGTGGGAGCGGTACTCGTGGGTAGCGAGAACGAGAGTGTATCGGTTTCGGTCGCCATGATTTAGCTGTTTTTTGGTGTAGATGTTGAAGTTGAAGCGAGTATTGAATGAGACGCCTTACGGCTGTCTAATGTCGCAATAGGAGAATTCGGGTGTGTTGGAGACCTTATGGTATCATCTGAGTACCACCGTCGAGTAACTGAGAAGGATTGAAGGCTTGCGGAATCGACAAGACAATCTGAGTTGGTGTATATAACGTTATTGCTCGCGGATATTGATGCAGGGAATCGCAACTATATATGATTCCGTCGGCTTGTGTAAGCGGTATGTGGATGCAAGTAAGTGTCGCAATCCCCGAACTCCGAATGAGTGCTGTATTCAAGCTATTGGGGGGGCGTGTAGGGCGTACTGTATGTTACCACAGACCCAAAGTACGGCACGCTACATTTCAGCTACAACTTGTACAGTACAGCCAAGTCTAACAAGGGCGTGGCTCTGGCCTGTTTTGTCATGCTTGCAAATCTCCAGTTTCCATGGACGGGTTTAGGCCTCAAGTCCTGCGGTTGTACTGGAGCTTGCGGACAAGGCCAAAGTTCCAACTCACTACTAAGCAGAAGTGTGGCTGACCTGTCCACCGCAACATCCAATTACAGAGCAATTCGTACCCGTGCAGGAGACTATATCCGCGGCTTTAGAGGGCGCGCCTTGGACAAAATTGTGGGTTAATCGCCGATACTGGAGATTATGTTAAGAAACAGACCCGACAAGACGGAAAGCTTTCGTTTTGTAGTTAGTACGCTATCTACTCCTCGAGGGACAGGTATCAGTACATGCAGCTATAGGTATGTGACCCCAGATCTCGCTCGACACGGCAACTTAACAGGCATTTCCCTATTCCACTCACAGCGGTCGATGCCTTACTAACAGTGTCGACCCGAACCGAAGTGCTCTATTGATTATACATATGTACGCTGCTGGTCTTAAGTCCGCCGAAGAGCGGGGCATTTCGGTATCGTCGGTCAGTTTACAACCACCGAGAGGCCGGGGTGTGGCAAGCGAACGACGATAATTAATCAATTAAACTCTGCGGCAGAGTAAGCCAAGATTGGCCTTTTCTTGGAAGAGTTTACTGTTGCTAATATTCATTGTCTATCTGAATCTGAATCCCTTCGTTGTGGCGGCTGCCGGTCAAAGAGCAAAGCCCGCCCGTCGTGTCAGACTCCGGAACCTGGAGATACTGGGCTGACAAATTGAAGGGCCGTCAAGTCCACGATTATTACCCAAAAAGGAATAAGATCATGATGCAGCTGCTAGGGCTGTAGGATCCGTCATCATGAGTAGGATTGGTCTTGTAGCCGATTCCGATTGTCTGTTTATTTTGTTTTGTCGCTATGAATATCATGCTGTTGGCGTACCATCGTCTTATTACGTATGGTAGTACTCGATAATGCACATCTGCACGCTGTCAACCTACATATTATGCAGATCAGAGCTTCTTGAGCTCCATGTCGCACAACATGCTCTTCGAAAATGGGGGCCGGGGAGCCTGCTCTCGACCTCTCACACTTAGGGATCATGATTACTCTGTGCCAAGAAAACTTGCCCTCCATCAAGGGTGACATCCAATTCAAACGTGGAGGGCTAACGGGCTATCCTACGTCGAGCTGCAGTCGGCAAGGGAAGACGGGATGCAACATAATAGGTTGGTGAAGATCATGTTGACCTAGTAAGATCTTGAATTCCGAAACCACCAACAACCAGAGTTCGTACCAATTCACAGTTCTGTTCAACGTAGTCTACGGATTTAACAAGAACGATGCATACGGGCCGCTGGTGACGCTAAAGTCCATGATACTACCTAGGTACGGATAAGGTACTGTTAGACAGAGCACCAAGAAAACTAACTAGGGGGGATTCTTTTTATCGCGCGCGCCCTATGACATGTCCTGTAATAGGCGTAGACATGGATGGCTTGTCAAGAGCACGATTTGGATTCCGAACCTACCTACTAAGGTAATAAGTCACCCTTGAGGAGCGAGAAGTGATCAGACCTTAATAGGTAGGGTGTTAAAATAAATCTAACAAAATATGTCCTGAACCTAGGAAAGATACACTAAATTTATGTATAAAAAAATATCCTTTAGGATCAAGGTCCTGAGTTTCCTTTCCTCCCCTAGCTCCCCCTTGGCAAGCCTGTAATGGAATTTTCGGATTCGTAAATAGTTCGAACAATGACTAACCTGATCCCGGACTTAATTAGAATCGGCTTTGGCGTAAAAAGCTGATGAACAAACAAGAATTGTTGGAAATCCGGAATTGTTTCTACGCGCGTCTGCGATAGTCTCAAGGAGTTGCTGAACAAGCATCACGGATTTAGTGCTTCGTCAGCAAGCGTCGGAGTTTCGATCGAGCTGCACATGGATTTTGGGCTGACGCTATGAATTCTATAGATCCTACGACCACCATGGATATGTAATTATAATTGAGTTACAGCAAGTCCGAGCTGCCCAAACGCAGTCTGTAAAGGTCCTTTACACAAATCACGAGGTGCACGAACTGCTTAGCAATATTGGAAAAGCCATGTTGACCAACAACCTCGGACGGCGTTGTATTTCACACTTCCAATAATGTGATGTCTTGCTGGGAAGATGTAATTCGAGCTTGGCTGCGGCTTGTGGGCGTGGAGTAATTAAGTCAAGCTTGGCTTTCCTGGTATCATTCCAGTGCCCATCTCACTCAACCTCATCTATCAAGTGGTACGGAGTAGACCACAAACAGAGGCCGAGGTACTGTGAAGGGGAAACAATAAAACTCCGACCCTTTGCCCAGTGATCAAAATTGTTGATCTCAAGGCCTCCTAATTCTAGACTAATAAATGCCCCTGATTCTTTTATCACATAGACTATCTAAAGCCATGCCTCTTCAATGTTCTGGAACAAACAATACCACCATTGCTGCCATGTGCCGAGTCTCCCGCAGGGAATGAAACAGAGGAGCTCGGCAATTGAGACCGAGACGAGAACTCTGTCAGATGTTTGCTCACCTATGCGAAACGCAAACTGCTTCGCGAAGTCCACACAGATTTTCCCGGTACACAAGATTCAGGAACGGTCGCTAATAAGCCATGTTGGATGTATATCCATGCCGAGAGCCAAATATTTCCTGGTTCGGTCATGACGAAGAAGCAATGATTTTTCCGTCCCTCAGGGGGTTTTTAGTCTGGACCCCTTGACAGCAAGTCTCCGCTCTTTTCACGATGATCATGGTCCTTTGATCGCCGACACGCAAGCAGGTTCCATTGTAACAGGATTCGAAGCAGCGACTTAGAAGCTGTAACAGAGATGCTCCGCGGACAACCCCTGCCCTCGCCTGTTTCGAAATCTCCAACGTAACGCTAGAAAAGGCTTGTTCTGCAACCTTATTCGAATGGGACTGTATTTCGCGATCAACAGTATGCGTTATTACTTGGTGAGACGAATTGCGATCCAGGATATGTGCACCAGCCCGGCAAACGGCAAGCCGCAACTCCTGACGGGTTTGATTTTCTGTCTGGGCAGTCTAGCTCGCTCTGGCAAGACAAGTTATTGCACCATTGTTGCACCTTGTGCCATCAGCGAACCGTCCAGGTAACATATCTGAATCGAGATGAGGGTAGATCTTAATTGGACCAAATTGGTTGGCGGGCAGATTGCTGTGTCAAAATTGTGATTGGGACAAACTTGTTTGACTCAATGAACAAGGATGAACTCTGTTGAAGTTGGGGTTGTTTATCTCACAATGTCTTGGCGATGATAGCCTCGCTAGCCTCGTTGCTAGCAATGTGTAGGTATGTACGGTAGTTATGTTACGGATCCTTTTCTAATCAAATCGTATGCCAAGAGGCGCCTAGAATCTTACTCGCTCTCGTAGTTACTGCATATTAACCCCTGTGGCTGCGCATGTTACAGTGTACTCTCGCATTGTATGTAAGAAGCGGCTTCTTCCAGACGCTTACTCCTTACAGCTTCACCCACCGTGGCAAGTTACTGATCATAATACGTACTTAGTATGATCAAGTTTCAGGGGTAACTTGTCCTCAACGAGACTTGTTGTTCGGGCGCACGAAAGCGGGCCGTACGTGTCACTTGCATCAATAGTAACATCTGGACTTGCGCTGGCCTGGTTGTGCTTGCTGTCATCATCACCTCCCTCGTCCCATCTTAGGTAGCTCCCAGATCCCATGTGGGAAAACCGAAAACGTGAGGAAAAGATGGCCGCGTACTTCGTGCCTTCTTCCGTTGCAAAGGTACTTTGTCCAGTAAGGATCTCTCCACGCTCCACGTAATTGACGACAAGTGGAGGCTCAGACTTTCCCTTACATTGCAATATCATCCTCTCTTCAAAACCCTCATCAAACAACCCCCATTTTGTACCTTTTTTTTATTTCCATTCTCCTTAATAACTACCGCATCGAGCCTAAACTTCCTGATACCAATCCTTGATCAGATAAAGGCCGGTTCCTCTTCCACTTGCAATTCACCTTCACCTCTCTCCTTATTGGCCGAACCTCCTACCAGCATATCAGCTGCTCCGCTACGCGACCGCGCCGTTGGTGAGCTTACTGCGCAGCTACTGTAGCATACCAAAATAATTGGATTGCGCCGCGACCTCAATTTGTCCAGGGTCCATCCAGTTTCTTGACTTCCATCCGCAGCGATACCTTAGTTAGTAGGTGTCCACCGTCTCCAACTGCGGGCCCCTGGCTTTGGGGATTCATCCCTCGCTCGCCTCAATTTGACTGTTGTCCACTACGATCGAGTTAAGTTATTTGGCCGACGCACATTTTTCCAAACTTCTTCTTCCTCTTCTGTCGTATTCACCTGCTTGCTTGTGTTTGTTCCCCTGTTGATACTGGCTTCTGCCTGGCCACGCTCGCTTTTCTATGCTATTATAGCACAGTCCTTTCGTTTCTCGACCTTCGCTTCCTACCCCTGTCCCTTATCCTGGGCATCGCTCCTTATCGACGAATTTCCAAAAAGACTGCGACTTCGTACATACCTGGCGTTTCGATACCACAGTCGCTTTGCAGCCGCCGTCGCCATGCTCAACTCTCGCCGCGCCATCGTGGCAGCGGTTTTTATCCTCACTGTTTTCTTCCTTTTGACAAGGTCACACACAACAACGCCTGTCGTCCCAGCTACTAAAGATGCAGCTGCTACCGCCGTCGACACAAGCAAGAACGATGCCCCTGCCTCGAACCAAGCCGTGTCACCACCACCCGAGGAACAAAAGGAGATGGAAGTAAAGGAGCGTCGCACGCGGCCTCGCATTGACATGTCGGGCATGTCAATTTTTGAGAAGCTCGAATACGCCTATCCTTATGATGTTGCGACCAAGTTTCCAGCTTACATCTGGCAAACGTGGAAGCAAAGTCCTGATCAAGGTGATTTTCAGTTTAAAGACCACCATGCGTCTTGGAGAGAGGAGCACCCTGGTTTTGTACACGAAGTCATCACCGACGACGTTGCCGTTAACCTTATTCGCTTACTCTACGCCACTGTCCCCGAAGTCGTTGAGGCGTACCGAAGCCTCCCCATGCCTGTTCTGAAGGCCGACTTCTTCCGTTATCTGATTCTCTTCGCGCGAGGCGGCATCTACTCCGATATCGATACATATGCAATCCAAAGCTCGGTAAAATGGTTGCCTGAACAGCTCCCTCGCGATACTATTGGTCTCGTTATCGGCATTGAGGCGGACCCCGATCGCCCTGACTGGGCTCAGTGGTACAGTCGTCGTATCCAGTTCTGTCAGTGGACAATACAGGCCAAACCTGGCCACCCTGTTCTTCGCGATATTATCACACGCATTACCAAGAAGACACTAGAATTGAAGAATCAAGGCAAGCTGGAAAAGTTCATTGACAGAAACGTTGTTGAGTTCACTGGCCCTGCTGTATGGACAGATGCCATCATGGAGTACTTCAATGATCCAAGGTTCTTTGACATGTCACAAAGCAAGGGCACGATCGATTACAAGAACTTTACTGGTATGGAGACGAGTAAGCGAGTGGGGGATGTGGTTGTGTTGCCCATCACAAGCTTCTCACCTGGAGTGGGACAGATGGGCGCAAAGGAGCCTGACGACCCAATGGCTTTCGTCAAGCACGACTTCGAAGGTAAGGAATCATCTGCTCATGACAGACCAACATTTGCTAACCGTAGATAGGAACATGGAAACCCGAGAGCGAGCGCCACATGGGCGAACAGCCAGAGGGGCAGCCAGCGGCTCAGGCACCCCAAGCACCCCAAGCACCCTTGCAATAACGTTGTAATCCGAAGTAGAACCACAACCACAACCACGATACCTAATGTTTAGCAACGACTATGAAGATTTGCTTCTCGAACCCGTACATTTCAGCTGCTACTCTTTACTCTTTTCTAATGACACACTCGTGTCCATTTCTGGGCTGGATTCCGCATTAGCTGTTGTTCGAGCCAGGGGCCTGTCAAACCCTGGCAGTTTGCATTGCGATGGAAGAGATATAAAAAGTTTGAGGGGAACGGTACTAGACTCTATTTTGTGTATGAAAGATATCGCTAGGAAAGTCATTTGTTGCGCTTTGGGATAGATTTGTTTCTTGATCTTGTTTTTACCGCATCGTCGCCCACTTGTAGGCAACCACATGTCTCGTGGTCATTGAAGGAGAAAGGAGTTTCTCAGGATTGTCGATTGAAGGATGAAGCGAACAAGCATATACCACGAAATCTCACACAAGAGCCAGATTCATTCAAAACATTACATTTGTAGCTGTGGCATGTGACCGAAGGTGCTGGCTTTACAATTCACAGCGGGACTCGGACCGGGTATTTCAGTAGTACGCTACTGCTGCGAGCCAACAGGAAACCGCTTATAGCTACCAATTCGGAGTCAATTGGGTTCACGGCTCAAATATAGCCGTTGTTTCCGCGGTCTCGATGCTGAAATAAATGGGCTGCGACGTGAATAACCGCCCCCGCATTTCCCCAGGTTTTGGTGGAAAAGATGGCACATGATTGGTTTATTCCGCTGAGCAGCTGAGGGGTTCGGACTCCCACTCCCGCTGCCGTTGGCAGTCAGTGAATAGAACGCGGAGAACTGACGGAACTGGAAGGAGTAAGAACAGGAGAGGATCAAGGACGGTGGAAGTGGAAGTGGAAGGTAGGGAGGTCCTGGCGATGATAGCCGAGGATCATACGCCTCAAACGTATATGTGGGTAGGTAGTTTCCAAGACTGAAGCTTTCACAATAATTCAAGCTCAGAGCCGGTGTATGTGTGCATGTCCCTCGTCTCGCCTCGCAATTGCAATTGTACATTAAACCGAGAGCCCGCCTCTCCCTGTTTCACAAAGATCTTCTTCTAAACTTCACATCCACAGCGGGCGAGTTATCACAGCTTCCACGATGCAGACCATAATACGTCAGAGCTTAAAAAGAACATATCTATCCTCAAGAACAGTCCTCAGAACAGTCCTCAGAACATGCCAAGTGAGAACACTTACTACATCCAATCTAAGCATTCGATGGGGCCCCAAAGAGGTACGGCCTCACCAATACCCCGTGAACCTCGGAGAGCATTGCTAACATATCATAGCCTCCTCTTTATGATGGCACAATCCCAGAACATTTTGCCTCGGTTGTTTCAGCACATGGAGATCGCGAGGCTGTCATCGCTCGTTCTCCAGGCCCTAATTCCCATGAGTCGACACTAACATACTACGCCCTGGACTCGTTATCAAACAGCCTCGCACATTCTCTCTCCTCACTCGGCGTGCGAAAGGGAGACTGCGTGGCTGTATCTCTCGGTAATGGCCCTGAGTTCGCAGCTTTAACATACGCCTGCTTCAAACTTGGTGCTATTCTCGTGCCGCTGAACCCAGGCTTCAATGAGCAACAAGTAGCCGCAGCGCTGAAGCATCTATCCGTGGAAACGCTCATTATCGGTGCTGTGACAGATCTGGCTTACAAACCAGGGAGAGGCCGAAGTAACCAGCACTTGCTCCAGAGAATTGTGGGAGACGTATCCGCGTCCAAGATCCAGAGCGAGACGGTCCCCTCTTTGCGTAACGTTGTGGTGCTAGACAACCTGGCGAGCCATCCAGATATCAAATTCGACCTCAAATCATGCCGGGCCTTCACTCCCTACCAATCTCTAATCGACGGCTCAGTTCACACAGTAAAACCAGACTCTCCTCTGAAACCAAGCGATGTCATCAACATTCAATTCACGTCGGGCACAACCTCGCTCCCCAAAGCAGCCATGCTCTCACATCGCGCAATCCTCAACAACGGTGCTTTGATAGCGCATCGAATGGGTCTTCATGCCGATGACCGTATCGTGGTCCCTCCACCGTTGTTTCACTGCTTCGGCTGTGTGTTGGGATACATGGCTACGGCCACGACAGGCGCTGGTATTCTTTTCCCCAGCCCTGCGTTTGACCCTGAGGCTACTCTTCGCATGTGCGTCGACCATGAAGCAACGGGTCTTTATGGTGTGAACACCATGTTCGTTGCTGTTCTTGAGGCTCTGGATCGAGGCAATGTCGTCTCACAACCACCTCGTCACCTACGCAAGGGCATTGCTGCTGGCAGCAGCGTCCCTCCCTCTCTTATGAACACATTATATGAGCGTCTTGGTCTCCAGGATCTAGTTATCTGCTATGGCCAGACCGAGACAGCTCCCGTGAGCTGCATGACCAGCCCTTCGGATCCTTTCGAAAAACGAACCTCATCCATAGGCCGCGTCATGCCTCACACAGGCGTCAAGATTGTTGATCCCCTCGATCACAGCAAGATCCTCCCTATCGGAGAACGAGGCGAACTTGCTGCAGCAGGCTATCTCGTTATGGAGGGGTACCACGGGGATATGGCTCGAACAGCTGAGGTCCGTAAACCAGATCCAGAAGACGGAACAATATGGATGTATTCCGGTGACGAAGCTGAGATGGATGAACAAGGCTATGTGCAGATTACTGGCCGAATCAAGGACCTCATCATCCGTGGCGGAGAGAACATTCACCCGTTAGAAGTGGAAGACTGCCTTCTGGCGCATGAAGGTGTACGAGAAGCCAGTGTCGTGGGAGTCCCTGACGAGCGATATGGCGAGGCAGTCGCGGCATTCGTTATCCCTGCGCGAGGATGGACACCTCTAGATCATATGAAAGACACAGAGGAGGCGCCCATTGATAAAGCAATCGCTGAAGAGCCAGGGGCTTTGTCAAGAGACGGGTTAAGACAATGGGTTGCGACAAAGCTGTCCAAGCATCTCGTGCCCAAGTACGTATTCTGGATCGATGAGTATCCCAAGACACCAAGTGGAAAGGTGCAGAAGTACAAGTTAAAGGACTATGCGAAGGAAATACTGGGCGACGATGACAGCAAGGCGGCGCAGTGATGAGAGGTTCAATCAAAGTAATTCATTGCATTGACAGCGTTATAATCGAGGTATCATTCGCAAATGGGCTATCTTTCTTCTCTTGCAATGCCAAGCAGACAGATGATCAAGTGTTCCCATCCAAAGTCTTTAGAAATCGTCAAAACAAAAAAGCACTTTTTTTCGTCTTCATTGCAAAGAAGCAATCGTCGTCTCTAATGGCGGCCGTCTATTCTTCAGCGGAGCTCTCCAATGCAGTTCGTACGAGGTTCCTGGCCTCGGTTGTTTTTCGTTAGCTCCCATCTACCAGTCGTTGTGATCAAGACGGCGGGTGAGATATCTTCCTCCCATAAATGCAAGCCCAAACATAAAATAAAAGTAGAAAAAGAGTTTCAAAAATGCGAGCATCACTCGGATATGGAACGAGAAAAATGCCGTTAAACTAACTCCCAACACATAGCTTCGTCTAGTCGACCTGCTTCTCGCAGCCAATACGACCTAACAACTCCTTTCGATCACTGTGGCCAGGGAGACTGACTCCTGAGCTGCTGGCTTGTTTCTTAACACCTGATCGTCGCTCCCAGTTTCGGAGATCGAGCTCTTCGACGCCAACCTCCTCCTCCAGGGGCTGTGCCTCTTCGTACACAAACTCCTCTTCCTCCTCCTCTTCGCCACCCTCATCGTCACTTCGGACATCTTCAGCGTCGCCTCCCTTCAGGACTTTGATGATGACGCGAACGATCATGGTAAACCAGCCGATGGTGATGACTTGGAGGAAAAGGAGGGGAGCAAGGAAACTCCACTTGATGGTCTCATTATAACAAACAAGGCCTTCAGGGTTGATGAAAGGGTCGACCAGATATTTCCAGCCGGCTGGAGGGTCGATGGGACCAATCATGTTCTCGTTGTTCCCCTTGAAGCAACCAGTGGGCATGATTCGGGGAGTGTCTGAGTAGATGGACCAGCAGACCGCAATGTACAGGACATGGCGAGCAATGAACCACGAAACAACAAAGAGGCCAAACATGACATCGCAGACTTTCTTGAAGCCGCAATACTTGAGGCACTTGGCGAGCTGCACTGAGTTAGCAGGTATACTGACAAGTAATGTAAGGAAACTTACGGGGAGAAATAGATCAACAACGTCCATGATAACCAGGATGAAGTTACCGACACGGGTGTGGTGGTAAGTATAGCAGGCGAAGATGAGAGCGGTGGTGACAATGTGATGGGTAAACATCTGCCAATGGTCCTTACGGCGCTCCTCAATGTTAATAACAATCATCTGCTGCAGCCAGAAAGCCCACTGGCAGAGGAGATAGGCCTTCATCAGACCGTCGAGCTCACGGTTGGGCCAGTCGGTCCAGAGATTCTCCATGCTCATATAGTGAGGGGAAGTACAATAAATGTACTATCAGACGTCAGCACATCCTTCTCATGTCTTTGAGCACTATCAAACTTACCACGCCCCAGGGCCAGAAAACAGTATAGTACACCATGAGCCAAGCTTGCTCGCTGAATCGGGTCAGGTTTTTGCGGTTGCTGATGCCCTGGAGTCGACCAATGGGTGCAAGAACGTATTCCATGGTGGCGGCGCGAAGACCGGTGAAGAGAATAACACAGAAGGTGATGAAATAGGCATCATCGTAACCGATACGATACTGGCCGGATTGAGAGCTGTAGTAGCTGAGGTGGAAGAATTTGTGGGTATGTTCTCGAGCTTTGGGGATAAAAGTCTGGGCGAGGAAGATGAGCGCGAGGAGGTTGAAAGAGAGGCCTAAAATGGAAAGCAGCTGTCAGCTTGAGTTCGGCAGAACGAGATAAGATGACCAAATCAGTGCACACACACGGACACACACCAGCAGGCGATCAACCTGTCAAGTCATGGGAGTGAGGCGTTTAGGTAGCGTAGCGTAGCAGGAAAGGACCCTTAGAGGCCCAGGATGGTACTGTAGGGATGCCGTGCCACGCGGGGTGCTGCTGAGGTGCGACACCCTCCTATTCCCAAAGTGTCATTAACCAGGGACAGGTCTGGATTTTGACTTGACACCCTTGGCAGTTGACACCCCCACGACAACGACATGTAGGTCGCCCGTTCGCTCGCAATCCATGATCGGCGGCAAGAAAAAGAGGAGGCTGGAGAGGAACGTACCGATTTGGTTCTCGACAAACCAGCGCGAGAGATGCTTCCAGGTGCTCTCCTCCTTGCGCTTAAGTCGGCGGACAAGCACTGTCTTGTTCCCGGCAGTCTGCATGTAGAGTGGCCCGTTCATGTTGGGCGTGCTGTTGTCCTTCTTGAGCCGTGGTCGCGGGGCAGCAGTGGTTGGTGAAGTGGGATTCGTGGTGCTGCTCAAGGCTGAATTGGGGCCTGTAGCCTCGTCTGTCGTCGTAGTGACAGTCACGTCTTGTCTAATCACTGTCTCCTCTACAGCTGTCTCGTTGCTGGCGACAGAAGGTCCGGGGACGATCTTGTCCTCGACCTGCATGACTGGATGGTCGCTCATTGTTGAGCGCCCGCGGCACAAAAGATGTATTCTCGTGCAGTTTTCGCTTCGTCTCGTGTAAGAGGATGCTGTGTCCTTTGTCTTATCTTTAGACCAGGTCCGTGGTAGGGAGGCGTTGAGCTGTGGCTGGCTGCTCCTGCTGCTGTGGGTGGAAGGAGGGAGGGAGGGGTCCGCGGGTCGGAGTCGGAGGCCACAAAAAGATGGGAATTTGGGGGAGAGCAAGAGACTCTTCAATCAAGGAATTGAGTTGAGTCGATTTGCGTTGGGTTGGTAGAGATCAGATAATGCAATGTACCTGAGCTCTGAATTCTTTCTCGTAACGTGGAGAGGAAACTTTCGGTTGAACGATATAGCGATGCAAGGCCCAATCGAGATCCAAATCAAATCAGAGAAAAAAAAAGTTAAGCAAAGATTCCCCAGTCGCTTGTCGCTTTTCGAGGTTGCGCGCAGCTAATCAGATGTCGAGTAAAAGCCGTTGGAGTTTACCAAAGGTCTTCGTTCTCAACAAGCAAAACTGAAAGCAATGAACAGCGAATGCAAAGCAATGCAATACAATGCCTCAAGATAACGATTATGGAGGAGGAGAATGAGTAGGAGAGGGAGGAGAGGAGAAAGGGAGGAGGAAAAGAAAAGTTCCAGGATCGGGCAGCCAAAGGAACTTCAGAGAATGGGATCCCGATGAATTTTGAACCCCCGAGAATTAACTTGAGAACTGCCCGGGCTAAGAGGAGAGGAGAGGACCTGGAGAGGCTCGTAGGGGGGGCAGTCTAGGTAGCAGGTAGCGCACTGCACTACTATCCATGGTAGCGGGGGTATTACAGGGAGTAGGTACTAAGGCAGTGGAGGCCAGTTCCAGCTCCAGTGCCAGTGCCAGGGTGTCCACCTTCACTGTACAGAGTACGTACCTACCTACCTTTCTCTCCACCAGCTGCAGAGCTGTTGAGGGAGGAGGGAGGGAGAACCTCAGTGCCCCACCTCATGAAAGCGGTGAGCAAGAGATGCAGCTGGACTGCATTGGCACTGGATCTGATCTGAGATTGTTGTTTGATAGAGGAGGTACATGCATACTGATATTCAAAAACTATTTAAAAAAAAATTAAATATAGGTATAAACATAAAACATATTCTAGGGGAGCATAGGACTAAATAGAGTTTCAACTGCCTCAATTAGATAGACGAGAGTTCAGTATGTAGACTTATGAGAAGTGTTGTTTTATTACCTCGCAGCGACAAGAGAACAGATCCTCTGAACTGAATCGATCATCGTGGTTCTCCTTTTGATCAACAATATTTCAGCACATCATTCACTGCAGCCGGCGCTTGTTCCTCTTCTCATCCCTGCATCAGCCAGAGCACCCATATCCATTTAAGCAATTCCGTTCCGAATAAGAATAAGGTGGATGGATGTCACCCTCCACCAGCAGAAGCAAACAAATTGAATTAATTATATACCACGTAGGTATCCGTACCCAGGTTACCACTGTCTTTCCTGTCCAGGCCTCATTCCAAGGAAATTTCGAGATTCTAGATGGCCCCTAGCTCCAGGGGTCCAGCCAGCCACCGTTGCTCTCAAAGCTTTCCATTTCGTTGAGACGGGGAATAAACCAATGAGAAGATACCCATTCTCGCGTCCCCTTAGGTATAATTTATTCAGTCTCGCCCCTCTCTTGACTTATCTTGTTCGTCTTATTGACAGCCAAGGTTCCTTAAGCTTTTAGCTTGGCTAGTACATAGCTAGCACCCTACCTAATCTGAGGCGAGGACCGCAGACTGCACCGTAGATCTCTCTTGGTTCCATATCCGAGTTTACCCCTATTCCTTTGTGACATCCACATGGGGTGAGTGGCGGCTCGCTCCCGTAAAACCCTAGTTTTTCGCATTGGTTGAGTTTGGTGGGAAAGCGAAAAGTCAGACAATCAAACAGGCACGGCCACCCAAATTTCATGCGTTCAAGATGTCATTCTCGTGTGACTTTATAGAGAGATGTGCACTACCTATGTGCTATGTACGCTTCTGCAAGCCAAGCAAGCTGTTAACTTACTGGTAGGCTCCTTGGGAGGAATGGATGGAACCCAAAGGCCCTTGTCAGGTCGCTCATTGATTGACTTTTATCCCCCGCTATGGAGCCTGTTCTGCCGTTGGCTGCTTCAGAGCCCAGCATCTGGCTGATGATGATATCCGCTGAATCAATTGGTCAATTCAGTGGTGCACTTCATGCAACCTCGGTACGGAAGCACGGGCTGCGATTGAGGTGGATGATTTGACTCTTTAAACTCAGCCCTTGTCACTCACTTGAATTCAGAGATTGCCAGTTTGAGTCAGTAACTTGAAGCGAGCTGCATAATACATCACCCACTCACTAGTGACGAACAAGAGAGCTTCTTGGAACCTCGATGCAGCCATTCAACATAGGTTAGTACTGAATGCACATGCAGCCCACGCGCGTTACTTGGAGCATCGACATCTCGATCCACTGTCGAAGTCTCTCCTCCACCGTCTTTTTAACACGAGACGGATCAATGGACACTGTTTTCTCCTTAGGGGAGTCAAGAAAACTTAGATTTTATACCCTAAGCTGCAAGACTGAAACAGTTAATTTTAGTATAACTTGATAGGCACTTAAACTCGTTATTTTTTATACCTCATATACTGGTCGGAGGTTTTCTTGCTCCCTGAGGCACTATTATCGCAATCACCAAGATTCTTCCAGCCTTGTCTACCAGTGGAAGAGATAGCTGATATGCACCATATGTAGCCAATTCTCACAACCCAGTGATGGCGTCTAATAACTGCTCTATGACAGTAAAACCCCGTGATCTGATCTGTGTTTCATCTACCGACTACAGAACGACTCGGGCATAAAGCTGCACTCTTGCGGAGTAGTACTCCACACGCACATATCTAGCCTCCAAAATTAAGCTACAGATCGCTTGTTGGCCATGGCACGTTTCTACAAAGGTCGATATGAGATTCAGCATCGGGGTTGTTCACTCCGCAATCTATCCGCTGGCCACTGTTGAGTAGACTCGCAGTTGGTGTTAGCCAGTCATATACCATAGAAGACCTTGCTATAAGCAAGGGATCCCCGAGTTTTGGCTTGGTCTAACAGTTGGTCATGCAAAACTACACTGATGATTGCCAAGTGTTGAATTTACAGTTTTTAGCTTTGCATGCCATTGCAGTTATATCACAAAAATTCATCCCTTCAACTCAGGTGGTCTTTCTAAGAATGAGGTAGAAGCTTCCCTTGAGGCACTGAATAACCTAAACTTCTCCTAGTCGACGGCAGTCAAGCAGGCTTTTTCCAATTTCAGGGTCTTGGTTGGAGAGCCCGGATGTTCAATATCTCATTCTAGATTACGGAGTCATGAGCTGTCTATACTAACTTTGGGCAAGCAAGAGTTGAGCTGGCTCAGAGAATGAAGATACGCCATTTGCTGGTGATCTTAGCAAAGCCCCTTCTTCATCACCTTCATCTGCTGAGAGTTCGACTTCTGAAACTCAGTAGTGTGTGATGCTTGAGTCAGTATGACTCTATCATATTTTATACTCTGCAAGTGGCCAGCGTTTGTCACCGCAGCATGGGCATTCATCTTCTTTTCCTTCTCGTAGCTTTTGGAAGTCATGGAAAGAAACGGCCTTGCGTTAGCCTGCTTCTCTTAAGGAGATGATGTATAACATAATCACAAATATAAAGACCCTATTCCCTATTACACTGAAGGTAGCTTGGAAGCAAGCAAGCATATAAACTACAGAGCTGGCCTTTGTAATGCATTAATCGACTCGCGAACCCTTTTTCTCGCCATGGAAGCTGACTATTCTGTCGTTGTCATTGTGTGTTGGATTAGCCCGGCTGTTATAAGCGGTTTGTGGGTGTTGGTATATTAGGGTCCTCTGTATCCCAGTCATGGATTGCACTTGTCGTCCGGAAGCAACTAATTGCCAGTGCTGATTCACTAGATATGGACTTACAAGGCACGAGGGTGGTCTGAGTCTGAGAATACCACATAATCGAGGTCCGGTTCCTCATCCAACTAGAACTAGCACATCTCTGGCTGATCCTCGAGATGCTCAGATCATTGACGAACCTCAGGTCGACCAGATGACCAAGTGGCATATCCACTTTCACAAACAACAAATACACCAGTGGTCATTGCTGGTGATCTCGTAGGGGATCTAGCCGCCCCAGAGCAGTTGCAAAGGCTTTAATAACTTACCTACTGTCACACAAGCTTGAAAACTCGAAAACTTGATCTTTATCCACTGAAATCTCGGCAGCCTGCAAAAATCTCTTTTTGAATAAGATACATCGCTACCATATTCTAGTTCGCTTTCTGTTTCGTAGGTAATTCACCGACATTTTCTAATCAGCAAAGGTGAGTGAGGTTGGCTAGAGACCATCGTAGACATACCTCGAGAGTCAATGAACGGGGCATTCTAGTTGAAGAACCGCATGTATTGATCAGCCAGGTTATCGACGTTTTCTTGTAACTAGTGATTCTTGACATGGTCTGTACATCATCGGTGAATAGTTTCTGATACCATTAGACAATGAGGTTTTGTGTGCAGAGCTCGAGTTGCAGATGGGCGAGATCGAATCAAGAATAAGCGACAAGCTGTTTCGTGAACCCGTGTCTTGATAATTATATCGAGCTGTGCCTTGGTTTGTGAAGCCAAGTCTTCTCATCTTTGATCAAAGTCGAGCATCTATCAGACAGAGTATCACTCCACTGCATTTGCTATCGTATGTACTGAGGCATTGCTGTCTAATCAATACATAATTATATTATTTTGTCCTTTTAAAATCACTAATATTATACTAAATACAGACTGACTTTATAATTAAGGCTGGTTCAACTCGACAAGCTGTCATGTAGTTCTTTAAGGGCCGAGCCCAACCCCGACCTTCATGCTCCATGCGCAAGACAGAGACATCAACTTACATTCATCATCTCAGGGTTGATGGCCGAAGCAACGATTTCGATTCAAGGTAGTTGCATTTAGCTGAGGCCAAGAGTAGGTAGGTATGGCGTACACAAAAGCCATCATAAATTTTGTCATCGTACTCTATAATGGTAACATAAATAGATCTGTATCAGTAGATCCGATTCAGCAACTTCGATATTACTGTTTAAAAGTGTCAAGATCGGATGGAACGATACCAGTCACCTCTGCGACTACCCAATTCAAAGCTTCAATCACACCGTTTACATGGATATATTTACGGATACATGCTTTTCCAATTAAGTTCATTGGTCATATTAATAGCAACCTAACTACGGAGTAATGCCCCGCTAATCGCTATCCCGCCATTACATAGGTAGGTAGTACTTCCTCTGCCACCCTAGACCACCATCAATGATTCAACTTTGACTTGTTCATCAACCTTTCTGCACATTTATTAAGCAAACTTCTCAATGGATCCACCAGCTCTTAATTTCAGTCAGGCCTTGAGCTTGGTAACACTATTTCAAGACGAAAGAACCCGATGGGATGCAGTCACTTCACGCAATTCCAATGCGGATGGTTCCTTTGTCTATGCGGTTCGCACTACCAAGATATTCTGTCGACCAATCTGTAAAGCCCGTCTTCCCCGCCGAGCAAACGTTTCATTCTTCGCCAATGGCTACGATGCCCAGAAAGCTGGTTTCCGCCCTTGCAAACGCTGTAAGCCCGAAGTAGCAGGGTTTATGCCAGAGGAATTGGCCGTACGAAAGATCCGGGCGTTCGTGCAACAACAAATAGAGAAACAAGGCGATGTGGAAGTTAGACTCAGCCTCAGCCAGATGGCGAAGCAGACTGGGTTGTCCAAGTGGCACTTTCATCGAGTGTTTAAGAAATGTGTTGGTGTGACACCAGCAGAGTATCTGAGAAAACAAAGGCAAGGTCAAGGCGCCCAGAGCTTGCTGGAAAATGAAGAAACAAGTTGGATTGACAAACTGGACTTCGAAACCTTGGGCCAAGAAGACTTTGACTTTGCTTCTTGGGATGAATCTGTGGTTGGCTCAGGGTATGCAACTACAGAAACACCATCAACAACTCTAAGCGGCAGCGGCAGCGGCAGCGGCAGTCCATGGTCTATCGAGGAATTCTTGGTATGGCCAGAAGAGAATACATCGACACTTGAGTAACGATTTCATTTCCTGCTCGTCTTTCATCGTGGGCTCGTTGGGCTCGCGTTGCCAGTTCTCTATGATACATGGAGCAACCAAGCTTCAAAAGCAATGACCAAAGCCCATGATGAACACAAACACCGTCCCAGACTGGCGGCGCTTTGCACAGACATTTCTGGGGGTGTTGCACGTGTTGTTTCTGGTGACCAAAAGTGAGCGGCGTGGGTGGTTTCGGCATCGTTTCACATCTACAACACATTTGGCGGAACTATTTACAAGGATGCTCAAGCGAGCCTCAACCGAAACCCCAAAATCACGGCAACCATCTGTGCCGGTCGCAGTCTGTGCATGACGATGGTATCGACTAGGCAATTTCCAACCGGAGTTGTGTTGGATGACTGAAAAAATGTTAGCTTGACCAGACAACTGACTTGCGGTTTTCTCCAGTCCTTAGGCGGTACTTTTTGTGCGTTAAGAGTTTCTCAATACCAACACAATTCAACGGTTCTACCAATTACCTATAGATCACTCTTTGAGGCTCTATCTCAGTTTTGAAGCAATTTCGATGGAAGCTGGCCATTCAACTATTTACTATTTGAGATACTGGCTATCTGATGGGACAAAGGACTCGGGATTTCCGCATCCGAGACCTACGATGCCTCGGAATCGCGGAGGAGACTTTTCGCGACACATGCCTGTCACTTGGCCATGGCCAAGACACTTGGAAACTATAGGCTGTTCAGTTAAGAGCCTATAGTCTAGACTCTATTCTTCACCAGCAACATCAAACAGCGAGACGCCAACCCTGGGGAGAACCTCAAGATGGAAACGGCGCTTACTGATATGGTTTCGTCACACAATATCGTAGCAGGTCATGTATGATCGCCGTAACGAGGCTCAGGCTGGTTGCCAAGTTGCATTGATTCAAGCTTATTCAAATTTAACTACTCGATAATGTTGAGAGAAACATCTATATAAGTGAGACGATCTGTCATCCAGAGTTAGAGTTTCCCTTTGATCATCATCATCACTCACACAAGCCTCTTCTCCTTCCCTTCTCCTTTGCTTCTTTCTGCTGTTCTGTGAACGCATTCGCTTCGACCACTCCTTCAAGCTCAATACCTTCTTTTTGCACCGCTGGTTGGTTGCTTTGATACTCTTTGTAAACCTTCCAACTTGTCACTATCACTTAATTCATACAACGTTCGTCATGGCTTTCTCAAAGTCTATCATTCTTGCCGCCCTGCTGGCCTACGCCGAGGCCCGCTTCGGTCAAGAGCAGGAGCCTGTTGCTGCTGTCCAGGCACTTGGTGATGCTGGATTCGGTGACCCTGGTGTTGCGGCTACTATTGCTGGCAGCATCCCTGGCGCTTTGCTTGCAGCTGCTAGTCCTTGTGACAAGGTATGGTGTAATGAGACGTCTTGAAACCACATAAACTAACATCTTTCAGCTTACTATCGCCGATCAGATGATCACCGAGTTGGGAACTGACCAGCAAGTTCTCGATGCAGCCATTGGCCTTGTTGCAGCTGAGACCAACTTCAACCCTTCAGCTGTTGACAGACCTTTCGTCTGCGCTGACCCCAGCCTACCAGCCACAGCTGCCCTTCGCGGCATTGTCCCTCTCGTTGACCCTGCTGTTGACGGTGCAGCCACAGAGAATGCCAACTCGGCAACCTCGGTCACAACTCCTTTCGACGCTGCTGGCCTATCGCAGGCTGAGGTGATGATTGCTCAGGGTTTCAGTACTTTCACAGCCGTTGGTGCTAACGGCGACCAAGTCGAGCTTGATGGCCAAGACGGCGCTGCCGCTGGCGGTGCTGGTGCTGACACCGGCGCGGATGCTGGCGCTGGTAATGGAGGAGCTGCCAACAATGGCACTGCTCCCGCTGATGGTCAGCAGGGCAACAATGGCTCGGATAACGCCCAGGATGGAAACAATGCAAATGACGATGAGGATTGCGAAGAGGATGACAACAACAACAATAATGGAAACAACAACAACAACAATGGCAATGCCAACAACGGAAATGGAAACCAGGGCGGAAACAATGGCAACAACGGTAATGCTCAGGATGGTCAGGATGATGCTGCAGATGACAACAATGCTGGGAATGGTGCCGGTAACGGTGGAAACGCTGGAGGCAACGCTGGCGCTCTCGACTTCGGTGTCTGCCAGCCTACGATGGCTCGCGTTGGTGGCTTGAACGGTCGCCCAGCTGACGAGTTCACCTTCATTCCCCAGGATCCTCTCGTTGCTCAAGGCCAGCAGGAGGCTCTAAACCCCAACATCATTACCAACCGTATCTGTGACCAGCTCACCAACGTGTGTGATGCTAGTGCCGATGCTGTGGCTGCCTGTGAGGATGCTCAGGCTCAGATCGAGGCTCTGGGAACACGGGATCAAAGCACCGCTGACACATGGAACGCCCTACTTGGCTTCGACGGTGTTGATTCTACTCAGCAGCAGGTTTGAGAAGAGGCTGTGAGAGATGATCGATCGATGGGTGCATGCTGGTCATGGGGCGTGGAATAGGGGGGCTCGAGTTGAGCAAACATATACGAGTAGTAGTTCAGCGTTGGTTTAATACGAACTCGATTGCTAATAATCGTACTTTATCTGTTGTGTGTGCGTGATTTCGCTGTATAATTTTGTAGCGATGTTGTAACTGCTGCGAACCAGCAGTCATGCGACATCAGGCATAGTGGTAGCAAATATCATGCATACCTGCTATCATATGCACACTGTCCTATGCTGATATGTGCCAATTCCCTTCCTTTCGTTATTTTTTTACATCAAAGCTTTCAGTCGCGATGCAGAAACTCCCCGAACTACCCGAATGCAAAAGGATAAGACACCAACCCAAGGACACATTCACTATGGAGCCCAATCAGGAGGTGTTCAAATGCGGGATCGATGCTGCGCCTAAGGAATACAAAAGTCTATCCAGCTTCCGAGATAATCGAGTCTGTTGCCTTGGTGCTCCTGGCTCTTGTAGATGGCCTCAAACTCGTCAAAGCTTAGTTTACCCCACCCTCCTCTTTTGATTGCCTGGGCCTCAGCAAGACTTAGGCGTTTCCAGTGTCGCAACATGTCTGATGTTGGAGGGCTATCGATGTCATCCTCTTCTCTGGGCACGTCGTCCTCGGACGTGTCTGGTAAAGGCTGCGTAATGGGGTAGAATACGCAAGCCAGAGAGGTAGGGACATCTTCGAGTGTGTTGGGCCGGAATTGTGGAAGAGTGGGATCTTGTTCTTCGTCTTCGGCAACTGGCATGGTTGCCTCAGTTTCTGACCCTGAAATGGGCTCTGCCGTTCCATCCTCGTGGATGATTTCAACCGTAGTATTAATTTCGACGGCATTTCGTCCCTCTGGCAAAGCAATAGTATATCCAGTTTCGGACAAGAGTTCCTCAAGAGTCTTGTCAGTGGCGGATCTAACCTTGGAATCACCCCGACTCGTAGGCTTAGACTTATCATCATCGCCAAGCTCGATGGTGTCTAGTACGTCTTTGTATTTTGCCCGTTGTTCTTTGGTTTCAGCTGCTTGCACAGCAAGGTCCTCGGCTGGCTTGAAAATGGTATCAAGCAACTCATTAAATGCTTGCTGAGTGACCTGGTAAAGAATCTCCTTGCCAGCATCTCGCTCAGCGTGCGGTATTTTCCATCGTGGTACGTGCTCAGAAGCACTGCTAGGAGAAGTCGTTTTATCATGATCCTCGTCATCGGTGAGATTTCCGTTGGCGAACCTGACCTTTGCACTGGTCGGTGTCGTTGTCGAGTCGTTTTCTTCGTCGTCACTAGAGGCTTCATCCATTTGGCGAAGGTCCATCAGAATATCTTCACTGCCTGCCCAGTCATCAGGGGCAAGACCCCCTTCTTCCTCATCGAGGTAGAACTGCCGCCTCTTCCATCGCTCATGTAGTTGATGGCGTGCCATGTCTCTTTTGCGCTTGTCCAGTCTAGGAGCCCTGCTGCGATCCTTGGCAATGGTCTCGGCTCTGATCTCACTTTCTGTTCGTGACGGACCTCCTGTATCGTCTTCTTCGTGGGTTCCGTTCATGCCATCTGGATGTCTGTCGCCATCAGCTTCCTCATCCTCATCATCTGTAGGCTCCTCAATCTCAGGATTTAAAGTCTCCATTATGAGGCCTGGAAGCTCCTCCAAGGTGGATGCCGGTTCCAATAGCGTAACCCAATAAGTACGATCGGTCTCACTCCCACTCAAACGGCGAACAGTTCTCCAGTTGCTATCTGTGTCGTTTCTTGTTATGAACTGCCT
Source organism: Fusarium sacchari (assembly GCA_017165645.1). NCBI lineage: Eukaryota > Fungi > Ascomycota > Sordariomycetes > Hypocreales > Nectriaceae > Fusarium > Fusarium sacchari. The sequence goes on from JADANP010000002.1 coordinate 1,168,020, forward strand.
CCTGGACCGGAATCGATGGTCGGTTTCACAAGCAAACAGGTTCGTTAGAATATCGCCACGAGCTGCTGTGTCCCCACGATCTGGCGCAACAACGTGCTCGTGCCCATCGGAAATATCCACACTACCATCTCGTTGATATGTCTTGCCTTCGTGCCGAAATTGTCCTTCACCGGGAGGAACTCGACCCTCACGTCCAAATAGACTGCTCAGTGGTTGACGGCTGGTAACGAGCTGCTGAGCTTCGCTGCTGGCGAGTAGCTGATCCTGAAGGCCGTCCAAAATATCTTTGTGCATCTGCTTGTATAGAACATAATACGCACGGAACATGCGCAAAAAGTCTTTGCGATCAACATATCCATCGCCATCCAGATCGTAGCCGGAGAATATCTTTCTCAGTTTATCCTTTCGCTTTCTGTATGATAATCCATGGAGAAATTCTGTGAAGCCAATCAAGTCATCGTTGTTAGAGTCGTAAAACGAGAACATTCGATCGTGGATAAGATTTGGTGCTGCATGACGGGAGCCTCCTGTAGGAACAAGGCATCGCTCGAATGTCTTGCGATCCATTGCGACACACAGCTCATCGGGGTCATCTCTCCATTCCGAGTTGGCCATAAAAGTCCACTGTTCCCAGAACGCCTCTAACTCTGGGCGTTCGAATCCTGTATCTTGTGACAGCTTGGGTATCAAACTGCGGGGCAGAGTCCGTCTGCAAGTGTCTGGGTCACCGGTATACCAAACTTGCTGCATTTGTCGCGGGCCGAACGGCGGTGCTGGGATTCGAATTTTGTAAAAGATATGAGTCTTGATGTGAACTCCCTGGGCTTCGCAAGTTTCGCAAAGATCAAAGTCGGCACAGTTTGCGCAGCGATAGCGGACCCCGCGAATGGGAACCATGCCGCATGAATTACATTGGCAGCCTCTGTGAACGCATCCATTCCTGCGTGCATTGTCCTCTGAAACGCGAAAGAGAAGGGTGACGATGTTATGGCCTGTTCGTTGATTAGAAGGAAAACCGCTGGGGTCGTTCCACCACTCGTCCCCGCCATCAACTATGGTCTCTCCATCGCCGAGGGGTTGGACTGGATCAATATTGGCGTTTTCGTCACCCGGAGCCTCGGATGAGGAACTCGAGCCATCCTCATTTCTCCGATTGCGGCGTTGACGTCGTACTGCGTTGCTCCTGTGTAGGCCACCACCGGGCAGAGACTCGAAACTTTGCGACCGGACTTGATATGCATAGTATCCGGCCGAGAGCGCAGCCAAAGCAGAAACTACGGCCACAGCCAGTCGCGGCCGGGTAATGCTCTCGACGGAAGGCGTCGGCAACCACATCGTGGGCTATATCATGGATATTGCATGATGCTGAATCTAGGCGTGTCAGGGGAAGTTGAAGGTTGTATGTAGCTACAGTCGATCAACGGTAATCGTCAAGGGTTAGATCGGACCGGATTCGCGCCTGTCGTCGTTTCTCTTCGGCAGCGAGGTATAGTAGGTTTGCAAGGCAATGTCAGAATGAATAACAAAGTCTGTTCTCTGTTTTCGATGATGACAAAGCTACGGATACAATGCATCCCAATAAGCTCATTAATGCGATCAGAGCTGTGAAGTTTCAGTGGAGCAGCAGCTAAGCCGAACACGGATAGGCCGATCGATTGGATGGATGCTGCTTGCCCGGACTCGGCTTGGGCGTTGGACAAGGTACGTACCTGATTACTTGTGAAAAGTGATGATGCTTGTACCTCTAGTACCTACGGATCCATCCATGGATGCGAATGTAAATCCTCAGCCCACTTCCTCACGGATTCAACTTCACCTCCATTCTGCGCCAGCAATTGGGCTTTAAAAAAAACACAATGGCTGATGCACCCCCCTCCCTCCCGGGCCCTATGCCCTCGTCCTTTGACGGCGACCAGTATGCTTCAATTCCAGCTTGCTATACCGTGCACTCCCCGCTCATGCGATAGTCCAGGGAACTTCAGAATGAAAGACCAATGCAAAAGGTCCTCCGCAAGATTAAGGAGGAGCCATTGATTCCTCTCGGTACAGCAAACATCTCGGAACTATTTGCCGCACGGGACAGCTTCTAATAGCTATAGGAATGGGTCTGACCACTCTCGCCTTTATCAATGCCTACCGAGCCCTTCGTCGTGGCGATTCAAAACAGGCGAACCGCATGTTCCGAGCCCGAGTTGCAGCACAGGGCTTCACCGTATTCGCCATGCTTGCTGGCAGCATGTATTACCAGAAGGACCGAGAGAAGAGCAAGGAGCTCCGCCAGCTCCAGGAGCAGAAGGATGCTGAAGAGAAGCGACAAAAGTGGATTCGTGAGCTCGAGGCCCGAGACGAGGAGGAAAAGGCCATGCGTGCGAGACTAGAAAAGAAGAGACAACAGGTCCAGGCCCAGCGGGCTGGGGAGGCCAAGGTAACTCCAGAATCGCAACCCGAAGGCACCGAGGCTTCCAGTAATGGAGGTATCCTGAGCCGCATTGGCTTGTGGCCACAGGGCAGCAAGGAAGAGAAGAAGGATGATTACAAAGCCGCCGTGGAAGCTGTCGAGGACGAGGCCAGCGCAAAGAAGAAGAAGAATCCCAAGAGTTCTCTGGGTGATCTTGGCGAAATTATCTCAAAGAGGAAGGACTGAGAACAAAGAATGTACATTAGGAGCAATTGGTCATGATGGAGGTTTGTATAAAAGTTTCGCATGCTAATTTGTGGCAGAAAGGCACTGTGTACGATAGACAATGGGCGGTACCTTCGAGTACAGTATGGCTCTACTCCCAAGCTACCAAGGCAAATGTTAATGTTTGTTTATGTTTGTTGAGCCTGAAGATTGTGACTTTTCAAGGCCGGCAGTTGTTAAGCCGATGTACTACCCAGGCTTCAGGAACATGTATTGCCTGGTCATACTCAAATTCTTAGGGGTTTCTTCATGTCATAGATCCTCCACTTCGGTTTCCTCCAATTAACCCCGCCATCTCAAGCAACGCCCGGTCAGCCTCGATATCGCCATTTCCAAGATTGATCTTGCGGCGAGCTTCAGCCTCTCGCTCCTCCCAGGCCCATCTCTCGGCTTGGGCTTGTGCTTCTTTATCACCGCCACAGCCCCAAACTTCGAGACTCTCGATCTGGAATCGGTCCTGGAAATCATACTTTCTCACCACACTCGAGTGAAATGCACCTCCTCGAGATGTGAAATCGTGGTTGAAGACTGCAAACTCGAAGGAGTCGTCAAGCAATAATGATACAGGGCCCAGGCGTAACATGTCGGCCTTTCTGTGAGCTTGAGATGGGTGTGGATGAGGGCAACCGAAAGACATCATGGGATGGTGCGCTGGTGCTTTTGTGAAAGTGACATAGTCCTTGTTGATAGTTGATGCCGGGAAGACATCGTGAATTGGTTCAAGTTGAAATAGGGTTGTCTCTGAATCGCCGAAGCATTCCCGGTGGGTGTGTTTCCAGGGTTCACGAACGTAGACACCAAAAGTGAGTCGATCCGATTTGCTACCGTGAGGGAACCGCTTCGGGGGCAAGGAAGCCGCGAAACTGCTTTCCTGACCACCCTCCGGCTCATCCCCCAGCCGTGTTCCGCTCACCAAGAGCAGTGTTGGAGCTTGCCAGTTGAAAACCCTCGTCTGGAAACTTCCCATGGAGAAGCCGGCATCATTGCCTGAGTATAGGAGCCTAACTCGCCGAAAGAGATCTGTTCCAGGAAGGAAAAATGAGATCTGGGACAATGTGTTCTGGCTAAGTATCTCGCCCATGTCGGTCAATAGAGGCTGTGCTACTTTTTGAGACGAAGTAGTAGCGGGGGTATCATTTTGATGTTTCGAGAAATCTAGATTTTGCGAGAAAAGGAAGCGCTCAAAGAGACCATTAAATCCACGAAAAAGATGAGGGCAAATCACAGGTATGATGGTTCTGAAGTGGTTGTACTTAATGCCGGTTGAGGTTTCGGCATTAACGAAGGAGGCAAGAATGCTTTCAGCGGCGCCACGGAGGCCTTCGAGTTCTTGTCCAACAACACGGCTTGAATACATCGAGAGGCTTTCCTGAGGATCAAGCGGGGCGGCAAGGAGAAGCAGCATAATAAGTTTTCGGAAATTGTCAGTTGGGATCGTTGCGCCATGAAAGACTGGCGCATGGCCCTGGTCAACGGCATCCTTGATGTCAAGCAATTCAAAAGCTGTCAATACGAGGTCGTCGTCCTCACCGTCTTCATCTTCGTCGCCAGCTGCATCAACCGCAAAACCAGCCATACGGGACGTTGCCTTCTCTTTATCGTCTTTAGATTCGATGGGTGCGATATGTGACGTGTCTGAATGGGATCCTGCTTCTGACATTTTACGATCAAAGACAGCCAAGCTCTTGAACAGTAGTTTGGTCCTATCTGAGGAGCCCCGCGCCAATACGGTTCGGTAGCGCTCAGTCATGATGACGACCACCATAATCATCCGCTGAAACTCCAGGACTACAGGTGCATCTTGAAGAAATGGAAAAGCACCGATATAGGATACCATTTGGAAAATGACTGGAGAGGTGCCGAGAATGTCTGGTATTTCCAGGTACCGGGCGATAGTATCCTCTTTCAGGTATTTGACAGAGTCCTGCTGATCCGCAAGGCTCTTGAAAACATCTCTGAGTGAGTATAGTTCAAGAGAGGTGAAACATTTCTTCATAAACTTGTCCGTCTATGATCTCGTTAGCGGTATTTCAGAATTGGCTCTGGTAACGTATGATAGATGGACAGGAGGAGCTCACAAGTTGTTGGGTTAGCTCTTCATGCGACCGCCGCTGCGGATGCTCATCCGAAAGATTCTGGCCCATTTTGCAAAGGCCACTGCATTCGCATCACTCTGATACTAACAGCCGATGGTGATGATATGAAAATGTGAAGTTGAGAGTGTCTAAGCTAAGTTAAGGTAGACGACTTCATGACATTCCTGACACTGAGTGAGGTGAGGTGAAGTAAGGTGGGTGAATTGCTGACACGCAAGGTACGTACACGCACACTTAGGTAGGTCGGTCGGTACGTAATGATTCGCTCCTTCCCCTGTCCTGTAGGCTGTCGCTCATCCTCGCCCAATTAGATCCGATCTGATGTGCCAAGCATTTAGGTAATGACGGTGTCTTCCATGGAATAATCGACTTGATTGACACGTGAAATCAGCGGCATCGTTGCTCCTATCGCGGAATTTGAAGCTATTCCCGGAAACCAAGATGCCAGTGCAACTGAATCAGGTCTCGAAAACAGATATATTTATTAACTATACAAGGCAGGGGTGTCTAGATACTGACTTGGGTTTAGTAAGCAGACCCCGCGAACAAAACTAATCGAATCCCTTTGCTTCTCCGTATATCAATCTGAGCAAATCCAACTTGCGTACCCCTTCACACCGTTCTCACTTTCCGTCCTCCTTCTTCTCCTTCTTAGGGCCCCAAGCCTCCTCAAGCTCGCTCACGAACTCATCGCACCATCCGTTCGCTTTTGTCTTCTCAAGCTTGTCCTTCATTTTCTGCTCAGCCTCGGTGAGCTTCTTACCATCAGTGCCCTTACTCTGGAGATCATCACCTGGGTGGCCCGCCTTGTCCAGGGCCGACCCGAGAAGTTTTTTTATAACTTCAGCGTGCTTTATATCATCCTTTCCTTGCTCTGCGTTCTTTATCCTCTTGGTCCCCCAATACTTTGTGACCTTGTCCAAGAGTCTGCCTTTCAGCTCCTTGGCCTCCAAAAACTCATCCCTGGTGAATTCGTCGAACTCGAGGCTCTTGGCGATTTCCAGGCGCACTTCCTTCTTGATAGATTCTAGCTTCAGCTCTTCACTTTTTGGCTTGGGGGATTCCTTACCAACAAGCTTGAGAAGTTCTTGGTATTGAGGAGTACCGACACTCTTGGAGATAGCTTCGTTGAGTTTCTCGAGGAGATCAGTGTTCGGCTTAGATGCGTTGATGAACTCACGGGCGAGTGACTTCTCTAGCCCAAGCCTTCTTGCCAGTGCCTGGCGCTCATATTTGTCCAACTTAAGCACACGTTCCAGTTCCTTCTCGGTAAGCTGGTGTACAGATCGCTTCTGTATCTTGTCTTCCCTCGGTGCCTCCGCTATCGCCCTGCGTTTGTCTTTCTTTGCCTTCAAGTATTCCTTCTTGGCTTTGTACTTGACTTTCTCCACTATCTCAGTATCTCCCTCGAGTCCCAGAAGCATGATCGACCTGACAATATCGTCATACTTAGCATCTGTTTGAATTCGGATCCACTCCTCGTTCAGTCGCATCAGGTTTGGACCTTCATATTTCTTATTCTTGACGAACCATTTTGCCAAATCACTAGGCATTCCAAACTTCTTGGCTATCTGTCGGCGTTCCGCTTTATACAACCGCCCGAACACCGATAGCTGGCGTGCAGTGAGTGGTTGCGGCTCGGGATCCTCCTTCTTCTTCTCATCTTTTGTCAGGGGTTTGAGCTTGTCCTCGGTATTCTCGTCCTGGCCGTTAGATCGCTTGGACTTGATGTTGAACTGTTGAAGGAGATCCTTATATTTGGGATCTTTGTGGATACGGGCATACTCCCAGTTGAGTTTGTGAATCATTGCTTGGTCGAGCTTTCCACAATGTACAAACTCATTTGTGAGTTTTGCGGGAAGATTGAGTTTCTCTGCCACCAAGCGACGTAGGAATGGATCCATGGCTTCGATCCTCTTCAGTATCTCATTGGGGATCTTGGGCGGCGGTGGGTTCGGGGCTGCTCGCTTCCCATTAGATTTGAGCTTGTCAAGGATCTTCTTGTATTTAGGGTCCTTTGAAATACGTTCGTACTCCTTCTCAAGCTTCTTGATAAGGCTGGGAGTTAGCTTTTTGGTATTTACAAACTCTTTCTTAAGTTCCGGGCTGAAATCAAGTTGGTTTGCAGCTATGGTACGAACCAGGGGAGGCATAGCCTCGATCTTTGCGAGTATTTCTGGAGTGAGCCCAGAAGCTGAGGTTGATCGCTTCCCCTTAGACTTAAGTTCATCAAGGATATTCTTGTATTTAGGGTCCTTCGAAATACGTTCATACTCCTTCTCAAGCTTCTTGATAAGGCTGGGAGTTAGCTTTTTGGTATTTACAAACTCTTTCTTAAGTTCCGGGCTGAAATTAAGTTTCTTTGCAGCTATGGCACGAGCCAGAGGAGGCATAGCCTCGATCTTTGCGAGAATCTCTGGGGTGAGCACAGAATCAGATCTCTTTTCATTGCGAAACTTGCGCTCTGTGTTGAGGTACTTGATGAAAGGTGCGTATTTGGGGTCGTCGATGATGCGAGCATACATGACATTGAGTTTGGTAATCAGCTTGGGGGTGCATTCCTCGAACTCGCCGAACTCCTTTCTGGTCTCAGAATCTAGAGGCAGGCCCATTGCGATTCTCTTTCGGTCCTGTGGCGAAAGGGCTTCCAGGTTGAGGATTTGAGTGGTGTTGAGCTTGGGTACAAGGTTGTTCGATCTTTTGGTGTGAGGCTCGTTATCATCGTCGTGCTTGTACTTAGATTGCTCCTCAGATTGGTATTTTGATTTGTTGTCTGGGTAGTAGTCCTTTGGTTTCCTAGAGTCCCCGTGGCGCTCAGCCTCTTGATGTTTATGGTGAGGCTCGGGCCTCTTAGGATGCTCATTATCCTTGTCATGATGATGATACGGCCTCTTGGTTGGCTCAAGCTGCGAGAAGTGATCTATGAGCTTTTCGATAGGCTTCTTCTCTTCATCGTGTTTGTAGCCTGTTTTCTTCTCGTACTGAGAAATAGGCTTATTACCCTTCTTAGAGTCCTCATGGTTACCATGTTTCTTGTTATCACCATGCTTATACTGGTCGTTTTTGGATGGGTGAGTCTTGTTGGGTGGGTATGTAGCGGCTGCGTCCTCAAAAAAAGCGTCGGCGAGAGATTCGACGATTATTCGCAGTGTGTCATCAGTCTTCTTCTTCTTCTTCTTCTCCTCCTCAATTTCCTTATCCTCTGCTTGACCAGGTTTCTCGTAGCCATTCTTGGGCTTATCGTCATGGTGAGTGTTCTTGTTGTTAGGATAGCGATTGTCGTGAGGGCTAGGAAGGCCCTTGTCAGAGTAAGCGTGAGATGGATCAGATTTGTGCTGATGTGATGGCTTTTTGGAAGAGCCATGACTGCCATTTTCCTCTTTCAAGTGCGGACCGAGCAGCTCGAGAATCTGCTTGGTAACTTCTACAACAGGCGTGGGGTGGTGCCCTTGAGTCTGATTGTGACCTTTGCTAGACTTGGGATACTTCTTCTCACTTCCAAAGTGACCCTTGTCGTGACTATAATGGTTCTTGGACTCGACATGCTTATGGTGAGACTTGGGAAGGGAATGGTGCTCCTTGTCATCATGCTTATACTTGGGGTGCTTCGTTTCATGAGTCGACTCCTCCGAGCTCACATGAAAGATTTTGACAAGTTCTGCGTCGCCATGGTCATGCTTCTTGTCGGAATTGTGATAAATCTTGAAGGTCGGAGCATGAATATTGATGTCGATATCGCGCTTGACGTCCATTCCCTTTCGATGAATGAACTTGTACATTTTGCCATACTTCGAGTTGGTCTGTTCCTTATTGTCTCCCTTGGCCTGTTTCCCTTCATTCTTGTGCTGGTTGTAGCGCTTGGGGGGTTCCAACACAACTTTTTCGAAAGGGAATTTCTGCTTGGTTTCCTTTTCAATCTTTTCCACGGCATCCTCTAGCGATTTCGACTTGTCGGTGGACTTGGAAGTCTCTGACACATGATTCTTGAGCCGTGGGAATTCTTTCTCGTGCTTCTCCTTGGCCTCCTTGAACTCTTCTGTTTGGGAGGCGAGTTTGGGTTTCTTCTCTTTATCCTTTTTATCCTTCTTCTCATCCTCATCATCATCGTCATCGTCATCATCATCATCGGTGTCGTCGCCGTCATGCTTCTTCTCTTCATGATGATGCTTGTGATCTTTGACTCGAAAGTATCGATGTGAAGTGATCTTGGTGATTGTTTCGTAGCCGTGAAGCTTGTTCTCGCCTAGGTCGGCATCGCTGTGCTTATGTTGTGTCACCGCCTTCTTCGTATCATCATGAGGGAGGACCAAGGCCAGGCCCGTCGATGCCTGGAGGGCAACGAGGATGGTGTCGGCCAATCTCATGACTACCGACTCTTTGACAAATGGTATGTGGCCAAGGTAGACTAGAGAGGATACAGAGGGTCGCAACCGAACTTATGCTTCGAGCTTAGAAGAACGAACAAGTGGCATGGATAGGGAAATGAGCGCCCTACTTATACTTACAGAGGGACCTGATATTCCTCATGATCTACCTCGGACAAACTTCCTGTCCCCCTCCTCTGGATAGCATCATTGTCGTCATAGATAGCTACTAAGCATGACTGGGCGTAAATTGAGACTCGTCTGGAGACAAGCGAGAGACGCCTCCTGCCGCTCATACGAAAATGGCTGAGGACGCCTAAGCATAAGAACCGAGGGGGGGTTGACATCACGGTGTCTTCTCACTGTGGAAGTCCATCAAGCTACATCGATGACTTCTACTGTCACAGCTCTACGAACCATAGTCTGGCAAATAGTAAAGGGTACTGTCTGGTTGTTGAGTGTATGCCTGGTTTTGCTTGGCTAGAGAATCACGGCAGCAAATATCAGTTTTCTTTCTACCGAAAAAAACCCATGACTTTGGTGAGCTCCAGACTATCTATTTGATACACTTGACTGAGGCGACAGGTCAGAGGTATGCCTATGGATGCACCTTTTCGGTCTCGGAACTATCAAGCTTTGAATTCAGCATCATCCACAAGTCAATTGTGTGATTCTGATGTTGTATTTCAAGAGACGTGCTTGAATATCATTGTCATCGACATAATCAAAGGAGGAAACAAGGTTCAAGACAGGCAATGTACGCGCTTGGTAACCACAATTTCGAACTCGTGGCACTTACATTCACAACAATCGCATACCATAAATGATGATGCCGAAACCAAATTTCTCGTGATGGTGATGCCCCTCAGCAGGCTCGTGGGTTTTGTTACTACCTACCTTCCTAGGTACTAAGGTAGGCAGGGTGGGCTAGTAGCCCATTAACATTCAAGCTGGCGGTGAGAATGTTGTATTCCTCCATTCTCGAACCAATATGAATCGAACGACTCTCCAGAAAAGGCGCGACATATCCCCAACCAAATTGCCACATGTCACCACAAAAAAGCTACACTACAACTGTATTAACTTCAAGCCTGAAATCCTGTTCCCTCGTTCTATCTAGGTGAAAGAAAAGCTAGAATCTCAATTATGCTTCCGGTAGCAACATCAGCATCTCTATAGGGGAGCTCAAAGGGTCATCCAGACACACAAAAACACACACACATACCATGGATGATACGCAAAAACTTGGTAATTGCCCCAGAGAGATCATCAGGGGTACGGGATGGTGCTTGAATATCAGTGAGCAGGTACAAATCCCGATCATGACAATTCGCCGGACAGTCATAAGAGGTTTAGATTCCGTCGACAAATCTTTCTCTGCTTTGGGTCAAGATAATCTAGGTAACTTATATGCAAGTAGCGCCTATCCATCCCACGAGTAATGTTCCTGTCAACACTCCTAACTTCGCCATAACAAAATGCCAAACTCCATTGTAAGCGCACCAAATTTAGAAACAGTTTGTGAAACTCGTAGTGAAAGGGGTTTTGAGAACTCAATACATGCTTAGGCCTCGTTGTCCTTTGCAGAAACTTGACTGATCAAGCGCTGATACTTAGCTTCGGCCTCCTGCTCAGCATATCGAGCTGGCTTTGACAGCCGTCCTTCTACTGGTAGAGTTTCAGAATTGTCTTTGGACGTCCAAAGAACGCCAACCTTCGCGGCGGGCTTCGGCTCTATTACCGAGTCAGGTTTTGGTGTCGAGCCATTTGTCCTGGGTTCCTCCGAGGCCGTGCCGTCTTTCTCTCCGTCTGAGCCGGCTTTCGGGAGCCTCATTGCCAAGAGAACATATTCGGCGCGGGTCATATGATCCATGACATCGTCCATATAGCGCCTGACCTCGTCTTGGGGAGCGACCACTCGTGCAAGATTCTCCAGATGGCGTCCAGATGGCGTGAAGAGTCGTATTGTGACGGGTTGGTAGTAGTCTAGCTTTGGGTCGCCTCCATATTCAGATGTGCTTCCCTTGCGAACGATAAGAAATGAAGCCACAACTTGCTGGCCAGTCGCAGTAGGTAGAAATTCCAAGATACTGAATTTGGGGAAAAGATATCGGTCACCGCTTCCAAAATCAAAAACAACGGCAGTAATGTCTGGCTTGGGCACAGGCGGTGGCCCCTTTGATCTGAGAGCCTGTGAATTAGATGGGGGTCCATTATGGAGTGCCTTTTGTTGTCCATTCGGCATGCCGTTCGGGGTTTGCTGCCGGATCTGTACAGGAGCAGGGGAAGCTCTCGGAGCGGTTTTCATATCACGATGAAGCCGATCCAAGATTTCCTTGAGATCTGTAGCATCAGTAAAACCGGGTCGGTTTTCCGCAATTCTTCGAATCATATCCCGTGTCCTCTGGTCCTCTAGGGCAGTCTTGACTAATAGAACAACAAGCGGATCACTGCCTTGTGGTGGCCGCAGCTCGGACGATTTCTGGTTGGGGTTAGAGGCCAAGACAATATCAAGAATAGCCCTGACTTCCGTAGCAAAGTATTGCACTGTACGGCCATCGACAAGAAGGCGATCTGCCGATGGCCCTTGCTGCCCTCCTCTACTTCGATATTCAGCATTCAGTTGATCTATGATCTTTTGAAAGTGAGTTAATTCCCCCTCTTTTGCTTGCCCCACGGCCACTCTCTTCATGAGGTCCCGCAGCTCTGCATCTCCTGAAGCCTTCTGTGCTAATAAAGCAATCACAGGATCGTTGGCCGACGGTTTCGCAGCAGGGGCAGCACCTGGAGCAGGGACACCCGGAGCTGAGCCAGGAATTGGAGCTGGGGCAGGTTTGGCGAGGCCACTCGCAGGCGGATGAGAATTTGGAGGCGGTCGGGGTGCTGGAGACATTGAAGGGGCTGCTATCGGCCTAGTGGGTGCTGCTGGTGCCACGGTTGGCCCTGAAGCTGACATATGCGCCGCTGGTGCGGAAATATTGGGAGATGCTTGTGAGATTGATGGTGTTGGAGATGGTGCTACAGGCCCTCCAACTTGTGGTCTCGGCTGCAAGCTTGGACTCGGGGATGGTGTCGCAGTGTTCACCGGGACTGTCGTTGAAGTAGCAATCTGACCTTGAGAGGTCCTGGGAAGGGTTTGAGATGATTGATCTGGACTTTGAGCTGGGCCCTGTGATGGACTTTGTGATATAGATTTCGCTGGCACCGCCCTATTCTGTGTCGGGGTGCCAGCTGCCGCTCCTGGAGGAGCGAGTGGTGGAGGCATTGAACCATTTGGAGGACCATACTGAAGGATCGGACGGTGCTGTGGTTGCTGCTGTGGTACGGGCTGAGTTTTGGGTTTCGGGTCCTTCACCACGTACATCGTGGCTTCAATTATATGAGGCTCAATCGTAATCGTTACGGTGCCCACCTTTGACATGGTATCCTTGGGCGGGTTTTTAGGATCCTCGTTGAGAACACCTTTGCGCTTATGGGGTTTCGTCCAATACTTCGCAAATAAGCCTTCGCTGATCCATTTGTGACGAGATCGGAAGAGTGATTCGGCAAGTACACCACTTGAGGGACGCGTCAGTCAGTATCTCCATCTCGTGGGTCAGTTCAGCATGCCATACCTTTCACCAACCGACTGATACTCCTTTGACGACAGTTCTTCTGGCTGCGCGACTTCTACCGTTGGGAGAGGTTTACCAGCTTGAATCGATTTGGGCAACGGCGGCGGGGGAGGTTCTTCAGGTTCCGGAGCTGGCTCTGGAGCTGGAGCTGGCGGGGGAGCAGCAGGCGTCGCAGATCGCTCTCGAGGTGTAACATTGCGCTTTTTGGCAGCATTTTCGCCTCGAGCGGCAGCCCGCGCGGGCAGTTTGCGCTTTCGCTCCATGAGCTAGCTTGCACAGTAGGCAAACTACAGAGAGCGCAAAAGAATTACACTGCGAGACTGGAGCCAATCATTATATGAGGGCCATGCAAGGCGCGTCTTGCAGCAAAATGAACGTGTAAAGCTGAGTAATCGATCGTTTTCGCGAGCAATAAGAAGTCGAAGAAGCGAAGGTAAGGTTGGGTCACGAGGGAATGTTGAGAGAATATGGAGGTGGGAGATGGAAGATGGGAATGGAGGCTCCCATTGGAAAAAAGAAATGGAAGTGGTAGCAGCCCAGCATTCAGCAGCAACAGCCACCTACTAGGTAGTTACGGACAGCAATCCGAGGCTCAGTGGTGCAGGTCCAACACGGGCACCTTCATGATGGAGCATGGAGTGTAGATCCAGGGTTCTGATTGGCCAGGTTCAGTACTCCAGCGCCTAGGTTTAAAAAAGAAGCTGGGGCTCAGCAGGGACCTTACAGGCCCGGGCCTATTTGGAAGCGCCGTGAGAGTGTCGGGGTCCCGTCGTCTGTTAGGTAGTTAAGGTAGGTTTATTGATAAAAACCAGTCGGCTGGGCAAATTACTCCTATTGAACCTATTGGCCGATGATAGTGCACAAGCTTCCGTTCTTCATCCAGTTACATCTTCCTTGAGCAGTCCCAATTAGCCTCAACTGAGGTAAGGTGAGATGTAGTCATTTCGCGGCTCTTTCTTCCCAGCACATTAGGTGGGGCCACAGCCGCATCAGACGCGCCTCAGGAACATTGAATGCAGTGGAGGCATGCGTAGTCTTCCCCACGTGAGAAGTCCCGATGGTGATCACTGGTGTTTAGCGCGGGCAAAGCAACGTCCTGTCTGGTTCGACCTCAGGCCTCCATGGGTTCTGCCTTGTAACTAATTAGTCTAGCAGGTGAGCGTAGTATTCGCCTCGGCCAAGTCAGCGTTTCATTTTCAGAATCTCTCATAGATTTCTTTTACTCTGATTTGTTCTTTGATACACCAAAGGAAAATTATGTCTTATCTTCATCCCGCCGTCAAGGCTGTGGTTATAGCCGTCGCAGCGCCACTAGGCCTCTACTGCGTTTTCTTGGGACTGGGAATGACACCGTTCTTCCAGAGGCAGTATGTTTGCGTCGTGTATCGTTGTGAAGTTAATGGCTTTTGACTCTCTAATCAGGTTTCTATATGCGCACAAATTCAATACATTATTATGGAGTAATGTCAACCAACCAGAACGATGGGGTTTCGCTCGTATGCCTAAACTCTGAGATTTTATATTCATAAGACTCATATATTGCTCGTATAGGGAACCAAGTGACTCCGTTCTCACTGAAGACGCCTGACGGCGAATCAATTTACGCTTGGCATATCCTTCCACTCCCTCTATATCTACAGAATGAAGCCAAGATCGAATCCCAAGAGCCGGGTTTCTCGGCAGACTTCACCAAGACCGAGTCATTTCGTCTACTAAGGGAGGATCCAGAATCTCGCTTGGTATTATATTGTAAGTTGAATCTGTGGTTCTCATCCCATTGATGCTTACTCATATCTCAGTTCACGGCGTAAGTGGTGGCCGCCATGTTCTAACCGATGCAACTGACGTTATAGAACGCTGGTCACATCGCGCAAGCTATTCGACCTCTCAGTTATCATTCCCTAACTGATACTTCCTCTTATCATGTCATCGCCATCGACTACCGAGGATTTGGTCATTCTACGGGCACACCTTCAGAGACTGGCGTGATTCAAGATGCTGCAACACTCGTTGACTGGGCTACCAACGTGGCAGAAATTCCGCCAAGTCGCATCGTCCTGCTCGGGCAGAGCTTAGGTACTGCTGTAGTCAGTGCCGTTGCTGAAAGGTATGCCCTTCAGGGCGTCGAATTTGCAGGCATTACCATAGTCGCTGGCTTTAGCGATCTTGCAAATCTCCTGTTGGGTTATCGAATCGTGGGTATCTTCCCTGTACTTGCCCCCTTCCGCATGTGGCCTTCTCTTGTTCGCTTCATTCACCAATTCGTTGTCGACAAGTGGCATTCAGACAGACGGCTCGCCAACGTCGTCCGCCATACGAAGACGAGACTCAGGCTTAATTTGATTCATGCAAAGAATGATAAAGACATTCCTTGGACGGAAGATAATAAATTGTTCAGGGCTGCTGCCCAGGAGACTCTTGGGATTATGGATGACAAGGACTTCGAGGCTTGGAAAGAAGAGCGCACCATCCGCAAGGGCAAGGATGCATTTGTGACCACTTGGACTGCTGAACCCAACATGATTATCCGCCAAGAGCTTTTTCCATATGGTGGTAAGTGAATATTTGTTCAATACTGTCGAGATTGAAAGCTGATGAGTGACTCAGGCCACAACGATATCATGGGCTATGCGCCTGTCGCGCTGGCCATCATGAGGGCATTTGATCTTCATGGAACGACCTACAGTGATGAATAGAATATACTGGTTCGATACTTCCATCCGGATAGTTGTTCGGCATCTAATAAGTAGCATCTTCGTGTCTGGCCCATTGAGTTGCAATGCCAACTCAAAAATGATTTCTGAGTAATTACTCTGCATAGTTCGATAAGCGACGTGGGTTTACTTTGCAACTTTCTAGATCCTAACTTTGAGGTTTTCGTATGTCTAGGCATGTGTTCCTAGTATTATATACTACTCCTCTCGAACGTGGGAGAACTTAAAAGCGTCGCGTGTTCCTGTTGGCCCTAGAGTATAGATTTCCATGAAAGACATGTGAAACCGTAAGGTCATTAATAAATAGTCTTATAGGCGAGACTTTCCGTCACTGAATGCTCATACTTATTCAATATTATAAATGGCCATCGCAGAGCTCCTCGTCACTGACCTCCGCTTCCACTCGGCGGGCATATTTGCTTCGTGTAAAAGACAGGTTATTGCTGATTCAGACTTCCCCCATTCCCCATTACTTGAGGCAGCTCCCCGTCAGATACTGATCGAACTCGCTCCACTACTTATCAGACCTGCCGCCTTCGCTTCAGCTTCAACTATACCATGGTGGGTACTGGGTAGGGCTGATAGAGATAATCCCTTGCATGTATCGCAGGTATGTTCCCTAAAAAGCCCTGGCCCTGGGGGGCATGAAAACATCATACCTTGATAAAGGGTGTCAAAATAAACTTACTAAAGGGCACCCTACACTTATCCTAAGTTTATGCTAGGTTACCTAGGTCTTTTTGTCACTTGAGGTCAAGGTCCTGTGTTTCCTTTCCTTTCCTCTCCTGGCCTGCCATTTAACGTGCCTGCGTGAGTCGTATTGATCACAAAATCCTTGGATTACGAAACTTGAAAAGTGTCCGTCAGCCTGGCAGACTCACATCCGAGGGAGCAAAGACCATACTTTATTGCTGCAAGCGAGACACAAATCGAGGCATCTTGCATTACATCATTCAGTGAAGTAATCACACTGCAGTGAGTAATGGGATTGTGCTCATTATCGGGTAGTTGTTTGGCCATGTTATGAATTCTAAAGCGCATGCAGCATCGAGAATCTAGGTATCTGTATCCTTCTTTCCTCTCTTTCAAGTAAATGAAAGTCATTCAGCTCTTTAGTATTCTACACAGGTATAAACAATAGGACCCTTTTTGCCCTATAGCCAACCAACCAGCATAAGCATCCAGTATTAAGTTTACAACTCGGGGCACCTCTTATACCTATAACTAGGTACTAATATAACTTGTAGATATTGAAGCCGTTTAACCCCGCCTAGCGATAGCAGTGGAGGGCAGACACATGCTACCCCACCAAAGAGCTCCTTTCGATTAAACTCCCCACCCCACGTAACATTACCTACCTGTTAGCATCGACAACAGCTACATCAAAAGGTCTATCTCGAATCATGTCCGAGGAGTCCAAGCCAGTTGAGCCCGTCGTCGACGAGACGAACGCCGAGCTCAAAGGCAAGGCCATCGCTCACGCCGACGCCGACGCTGAAGCTGAAGCCGACGACAACGATGCCGCCGAATCTGGATCCGAGGAGGAGCATGAGGAGCAGCACGCTGCTGAAGGTTCCGGCGACAAGAAGAAGAAGAAGAAGAAGAAGAAGTCGAAGCGAGCGAAGGTCAAGGAGGCCCTGACGGGCTCAAAATCCGCGCCGACCGATTCCGATTTCCACAAGGCCCTCGATGGCCTCACTCCTCAGCAAATCAAGGAGTTCCTCGCCCTCAACCCAGCTCTCTCCCAAGAGGTGAATAAGGCCTCCAAGAGCGACGACCCTTCCGGCTCTCAGGCTGCCGACATGCTCAAGAAAATGTCACTACAAGATATCATGACTGGTCTTGCCGCCGGCGGAAAGAATGCCAAAGACATGGGATCGTATAAGTTCTGGCAGACGCAGCCTGTGCCCAAGTTTGGAGAGGATGCGACTTTGAAGGAGGGTCCCTTACGCATTCAGAAGGTCGAGGAGGTCGACAAGGAGCCCGCCCCTCTGATTCCCGGCTTTGAATGGGTTACGATGGATTTAACCAATGATGAGGAGATCAAGGAAGTTTACGAGTTGTTGAACAAGCACTACGTCGAGGACGATGAGGCTATGTTCCGCTTCAACTATTCACCCTCTATTCTTCGATGGTAAGTTGTCAGATTGCTAGGCTAATACACGAGCTAGCTTTTCCAAACCGATATCCGCTGACACGCGCAGGGCCATGATGCCTCCTGGCTGGAAGAAGGAATACCATGTTGGTGTCCGCGCAACCCAATCCCGTCTTCTTGTAGCTTTTATCTCGGCCATTCCCGTTCACCTCCGTGTCCGAGATAACGTTGTTACCTGCTCTGAGGTCAACTTCCTTGCTATCCACAAGAAGCTCCGAGGCAAACGCCTTACACCAGTACTGATTAAGGAGATCACCAGACGCAGCAACCTCAACGAGATCTGGCAAGGACTATACACTGCTGGTGTCGTCCTTCCCAAGCCCGTCAGCACATGCAGATACTTCCATCGCGCTATCAATTGGCAAAAGCTTTACGAGTGTGGCTTCAGTCCTCTCCCCGCAAACAGCAAGCCTCAGTATCAGGTTCGCAAGTATGCGCTACCAGACGATACTAGCACCAAGGGTCTGCGACCGCTGGAAGAGAGGGACCTTGATGCTGTTATGGATTTGTATAAGCGATACAATGCGCGCTTTGATATGACGCCAGAGTTCAGCCGCGAGGAAGCTCATCACTGGTTTGTCCCCAAGGTTGGACCCAATGACCAGCAGGTTGTGTGGACATACGTTGTCGAGGTAAGTCATCATGAAAACAAAGTTCATAGAACATGCACTAACAAGCTACAAAGGACGAAAACAAAAAGATCACTGACTTCTTCTCCTTCTTCTGCATCGAGTCGACTGCTATTGGAAACGCTAAGCACAACGTTATCAAGGTTGCCTACATGTTTTACTACGGTACAGAAGTCGCGCTGCAGGACAAGTTCGACAAAGCTGCTCTCAAGAAGCGCCTTAACGAGCTTGTTCACGATGCCCTTATTATCTCCAAGCGCCACAAGTTCGATGTGTTCAACGCATTGACGCTGATGGACAATGCGCTGTTCCTGGAGCAGCAGAAATTCGGAGCTGGTGATGGTCAACTTCATTATTACCTGTTCAACTATCGTGTCAACCCAATTGCTGGTGGTGTCGATCGCAAGAACCAGCTTGACGAGGAAAATCTGAGTGGCATCGGGCTTGTGATGCCTTGAGGTGGATGTAAAAGAGTTGTGGATTTACGGACGCATGTATAAGTGAACAATGAATGAATGAACGACCAAACACCAGAAAGGAGTTCAATCTGGAAAGGAACAAAACAAAAAACAATAAAAAGATATTAAGAAGTGGCTTAGAAAAAATACAAGTCTTGATTGGCATGTATTTCCTGAACTTCCTAGGTAGTTGTCCGAGTTTCGTTTCTGTTGGAGTTGTGCAGTCAATTGGCGATAGTTGAATGGCCTATGGGCAATTAGCTCTGCGACTATATAATTTGGAGGGTTTGCGACATCAGTCTCACTCCCATCGAGACTGGAATGCAACCACGTGGCGTGCCTAGGCCCATGGCGATCAAGCAGCAGCTGTAGGTACTAATGTAGGTAGCGCCGAGGCATGATGCAGCGATCCATGTCGCCTTTTCAATCGCTCGCTCACTCACTTGCTCTCTCTCACCCTGGCAAGTTGCAGGTTGAGTTGCGACAAGATATTCCGAATACTACCTACTTCTACCTCTCCACAATTCACAGCCTACCTTGGTCTCCTACAACAGGGACTACTCTTTGCTTTTTTTAATATTGGATGTCAATTACTCTTCATTCGCTCAAACCTGTGTATTTCTTCCGTGCTCACTACCTACATACACTCTCCTACTCGCGTAGTCCGTGAGTGACGTACGGGGTCTTTTTGACAACTGCAACTTGAGATACTACCTTACCTTACCTTACCTTACCTTACTTGCCTACACTTATAAAACAACAGCACGAGTCTTTCCCTTGAGACTCGGAAGGCGCACAAACCGTGTTTGTGCAAGAAGAACCCGTCCCGTGTTTATTATAAGAGCAAACAAACGCCAAATATCGATTATGGCGACTGACTTGTGAGTCCTCGACCAACAACACAAACCCATTCCATCATAGTCGTTCCAGTCTTTTTGTTCCCTATATTTTCCATTCTTTCTTTTCCGTCTGCTCCTTTCCATTCGCTCCTCATGTGTGGATTCAAGGCTCACTTACACGCGATACGTCCTCGCAGACAACGCACGTTTCCCTCTGCTGAGGAGACGCTCAAGCACCCAGCCTATCCAGGCACACTCTGGGCCCTAGAACCTCACTCCCACGGCAAGGTTTCTGTCGCTGAGGGTCGCGGTGGTCCAGTCGGCATTGCATGGGAGATTCATGGTCAGGGACCCGTCAAGCTTGTGGTACGTTTCTTCCGTTAAATTTCCCTTAATCTCTCCGTCCGCGTGTTACTCTTTCGTACTGTCTGTATCTTGTTTGCTTCAGATTTGGTCATATCCTGAGAGGGGAGGTTGACTGACTGTGTGTAGCTTATTATGGGATTGGCAGGAGTAAAGACATCATGGCAGCGTCAAACCAAGTATTTCGGCCATGACCGAGCCGACAAGTACTCGGTTCTCATTATCGATAATCGTGGAATGGGCGGCAGCGACAAGCCTGTGGGTGTCTATTCTACCAGTGGCATGGCACTCGATGCCATCGAGGTCATCGACCATGTTGGCTGGAAGGCTGAGCGGGATATCAACCTCGTTGGTATCTCCATGGGTGGTATGATTGCACAAGAAATCGCTATTCGTATTCCCAAGCGTCTGCAGTCGCTTTCCCTCATCTGCACATCAGGCAAAGTCCAGAACACAAAGGGGCTTTGGGAAACTGTCTCAGACACCATGAGTATGATCATCCCCAAGTCCATGGAGCGCAGTATTGTCGACACCGCTCTCCGGCTCTTCACACCCGAGTGGCTCGTCGCACCAGATGATGATATACTACCTGAGCCAGGCGTCACCGCACGATGCAGCCCACCACCGCCAGAGGGTGGTCCAACGTACGGCCTCTTTGAGACCAACTTTCAGCGTTTCCAGGCTCAGGAACTCACCAAGAAAACAAATCCCGAGCTGTACACCACCAAAATGCTCATGTGTCAACTTGCGGCGGCAGCTTTGCACAACAAGACGGATGACCAGCTACGGGAAATAGCAGACGGCGTCGGCTCTGAGCGCATCATGATTATGCATGGAAAGCGCGACAACATGATCAGTTTTCCAAATGGTGAACGGCTGATTAAAGTGTTGAAACCAGGCTCTGTACACATTGTGGACGATATGGGACACGCACCCATCATAGAGAAGACACAATGGTTCAACAGTGTCTTGGAGGAACAGCTGAGTATGTGGACCAAGCCGAAGGAGGAATAAGTGTTGGGACGTAATTGTTTTCGAGCATATGAGTAAGCGATGGATACTGAATATTGCGATAACAATGTAACATTGTAAGAGAACAAGCCGGACAAGCAGAGGACCAGTAAGCACTGGTCATTGACTGTTAGTTACACGGATGAAGCGTTCGAGGTGCATGTCTCAGTCCAGGAATCACAAAACCATGGCACGTATTCACTTATTGGGGCGTAGCAATTATTGAAAAGTCGCCAAATCCGACTCCATTTCCAGTGTCTATCATAATGTACATCCGTTTTGCATGCCTAGAATTTGGCATCATTTCAACTCTTGGGAAATGTTACCCGTCCTTGAACCTCTTGATTGATGGACTTTTGGTGTTACAGAAATTCCCATCACAGAACATCCATTGCAAGCATGTTGATACCCGCAATCAGGCAATAGCTGTTCTTTTAGTAAGAGATCTGTCTACCCCTGTCTTCTGCCAACACCGACTTGCGATGTATGGTTTCGAGCTTTAGCCCTTCTGTCATGCCAAGCAGTTACTTTCGAACATTGCAACCAGATTACCTCTCTCCAGCGAGACGTCGACTCTGCACCTCGCTCAGAGCCTTGGTTCCACTCAGAAGCGACACTACGCCAAGGGCAATGGCGATAGGCAAGGTCTTGAAGAGGTTCCATTGGGCGTAGTAGAGGAACAGAGTGCCCTCGATGCCGATAATGGAGCCAAAGAAAACGGCATGAGATATGGGTGCAGCTTTGAGGGCCTTGGGCAAATGGTTGACGTTGGCACCAAGGAAGAGCCACTACATGCTTGTTAGTCCGTGAATGTATGATGGCAGAATTCACACGTACCCCGAGGAAGAGAGCAGGAACGCTAGCCACAATAGCGAGCACAAAGACAAGAGTAACAACCACGGGAGGACTCGAGTCGCCGACCTTGAAGATGTGGTCGATCTCGGCTCGGGGACCATATCGAACAGGAGCCTCATACTGAGGTGAAGGAGCATTGGAGTCGAGTTGGACTTCGATATCGAAGACGGGGGAAATAAGGGGGTTGGAGGAGCCGAAGGATCCCAGGACAAGGTTGGCTTTAATGGGTTCGTCGGAGAGGAGCAGTTGAATAGGGAGATCCTTTTGTGACTGTGATTATTGTTAGTCGTGGAATTGACTCGAGTTTGATTGATTGCGTACAATCTCGGCTTCGCCCTTTCCAGAGGCCTTCATCTTGAGAGGAAACGGGGCTTCGAGGCCAGTCGACTCGGTAAGGATAAGGAAGGCTTGGTGAGGTCGCTTTGGCTCGCCAGCTTCGGTTGTGGTCAACGAGACCTTGATGGTATCTGCCTTGCCTAGGACAAGAGACTTCTTGGTAGGTTTCTGATCGCTAAATCTATATTGATCAGGCTAGTCAGTGGACGTTCTCTCGCAGTCAATCGCCCATGATAACATCATCATGGCATCTCAAGAGGGACAGCTAGCTT
This sequence comes from Fusarium sacchari, assembly GCA_017165645.1. Taxonomy (NCBI): domain Eukaryota; kingdom Fungi; phylum Ascomycota; class Sordariomycetes; order Hypocreales; family Nectriaceae; genus Fusarium; species Fusarium sacchari. The sequence continues at coordinate 1,190,409 of JADANP010000002.1, forward strand.
ACTTAGCAGTAACGCCCTGGGCTCTCTTGGAGCCGACAGTGACGGAGCCATCGGTGAAACTCCAAGACGAGGCAGCGCTAGCCACGCTCGTTAGGAAAAGTAGAGACGATGCGATTGAGAAGCGCATGATTTTGACGTTATCGCAGGTCGGTTCAATCGGTTCTGGAGTTGAGGCCAAGTGGATGAGACAGGACAGCTCGAGACAGATGGTGCATCGTAGCTTGCATTACGTGGTGGCAGTGGAGAGATTTGATTGGTTAAAGCTCTAACTTTGGTGGGGACTCAAATAGAGCTCCTGGCTTCAGGGTAGGTCAATGCGATATCTATCACAGGCTCGAAGGAATAAATGGTGATTGCAAATTAGTTGCGCCCCTTTGCTTTTATGGCTAATCCTAGTAGCTTACTCTCCCCAGGAGGCAATAAACCTCCGAAATTGAACCATTGTGTCAAAATCAACTGGTCTAAGGGCATACTGAGATACATTGAGTGTATGCACGTGTAGGTGTATTCACCATGCCGTAACCGAACGAAAGTAATTCGCCGTGATCTTTGCTAGACAATCTCGTATAATCTCTTTAAAGTTGAAAAATCATTTCTATCATAAGCATATAAATTAATGACTGCTGGTATATCATCCTCTACTCGTTCTTAATCTCAGTCTGGAAGCCCTTGATAGCCTCCCTCTCTTCCGTCGTCAAATCAATACCAAAATGCTCCTTCAACGCCTCCACTCTCTCATCCTCTGTCTTCAACTCTTTCAGGACCTTTGTCTTACCTCCAGGGTTCTCCTTAACCACATCATTGACCAGCATTCGTTTCCCGTAAATTTCTTCACCCGTTGGTGACGTTTTGCTCTCTCTTAGAAGGAACTTGACAATCAAGACCGTCGTTGTCTGGAAACTGCGTGGGCTTGTGCCCGTGTAGCAGTTGCTGATCTCGAAATCGGCTGGTAGCCATTCAACTGAGTGACTGAAAGCGTAGAAGCTGGTCCAAGGCTGGTCGGGGGAGTTGCGGCATTGGTAGATCCAGAGACGACGCCCGGATGTGAGCTCTGTTTGGCCTGGAATGAAGTCCTTGATAAGACGAGCATTTTGTGTCCCCATGTTAACCCACTCGGCGCCCTCGACCAAGGGCATGGGTTGTGTTGGGCCGTCGCCGCCAAACGAAGCATCCATAACCCAGCGAGAATTATCAGGTAGAGTTACAATGTTGACAATATGAACCCTGTGGGCAGTTAGTGAATGATACTGATGACAGAATTGCATTTTCATCTTGCCAGCCAACAAAATCACCGTGAGGAACACCGTCCTTTCGCAGACGAACTCGCACGCCTACGGGATATACTTGGAAACCAAGAGCTCTCAGCATGTAGCAGAAGAAGAGGTTGCTCTCCATGCAGTAACCCCCCCTTCCGCGCCCATCCCCCACGATCTTTTGGTAGAGAGCTTGAGGCTCGAGAGTGATATTGCGATGCGACGAGTAATGCAGCGTCAAATTATCATACGGGACTGTTGCGATCATGTGCTGATGCAACACTTTGAGAAAGGCATGATCCAGGATAGGCTCATTGCCCACGTAGAATTCTTGAGGGACTTGAAGGTGTTTGAGAAACCCAGCAACTTGAGCTTCAGAATAAATGGCTGACATGGTGAGGTGTAAGATGAGTGTGTTTACAACAACTACTGAAGAACAGCGGCTGTAGAAGAAGCAGGGAGAGCCACCACTTAAATACAAGATCTCCACTGCTAACAGACTTATAAATGAGTCAAGAGGGCGCCAGAAAAACCGACGTCAGCTTGAACTGCAAACATGATCGATACCCTGACCTTACCTTACTCGTATGTCGCGCAAAACCAAAAACAAAACTGCCAATAACCCGCTGGAAGTTGGCGGTAGCGTATCATCTCTCCAGACTCCATAAAAACTGTCCGGGGCTTAATTTTGGAGACGCCCTCCTTTCACAGGCGCCGTCAGGGTCCAAGATAGAGTCAGCCAATCAGGAAAATTTGGCGTCTACTTCGGGAGTTATTGCTAGTCTGATGTTGGTGCATGCAAATCCCTAATAAATGCCTCTCCTTCTCGGTCCGGCTTACACGGTATCCACGGGAACTATACGCGTTGACAGCCCCGGTTCCTTTGATACGGCAGAAAGGTCATGGAGACTCCGATGAACAAGAAGAGTAGTAGATTCAGATGTTTGCTAGTCAACTCAAGATTCCTTGTACTCCATGTTTGCAAAATAGAATGTTCATTACATGACTCTTTTCATGACATCGCGCCTACAACGCCAAGCCCAAAATAACCCACCGACATTTCTCTAAATGATGCAGATATGTACGTTGGTCTAAAGCTCCGTCCTCCGGCTCGACGTAGTTGTCGCAGCCGCACCATTCCTCTTCGCTTTAGTTCCCGCCAACTTAGGCATGAAGTCTTGGATACCCATCCAATCCACCACGAACGCAGTGGTGATCCTCGCCCAGTCACGCACGGTTGGAAGATCGAGGTGCTCACCGTCGTCTGTCATCTCGTGCCACACATCGGGGAATGGCGATGGAATGAGATGCAGAATGTCGACGCCGCGCTGCATGAAAGGTCGGTGATCATCGTCAATATAGCTGCGAGTGAATCGATTGGCTGTCTTGTTGCCATCTGGGAGGAAAGGAAACCTGGGCTTGGTCTCGAGGACATTGAGTTGTCGCATGCGCTTCTCAAGACCCGCCATGGCTCGATATGCCCAGTGGGTTGTAAGGAAGTAAGAAGGAATAGTAGGATCCGCAGATCCTAAAAGATCGAGAAGAACAAACAGACTGATAGAGTCCAGAGGAGTCCTGTAAGTTGCTGTAGATCCATGGAACTGATATTCCCATTCCTCAGCAAGTGATCTTGGCATCAAGTCAGTCAACCGTTTGGCTCGTAACTAACTCCATATTCAACATACCTGGCTCCATAAAGGGAGTCCTCTTCCGTCCAATGCTTGAATGCCTCTTCGCCATCTAAAAAGATAATCTGGATTCCCTGGGTGTCTTCAAGCCCATCATCCGCAGATCCATCCTTCTGCATCTTGGCCCATTTCGCAGTGAGCGCATCCTCAACGCTCCTCGCGACGTGCATCAACATGGCACATGGCGCCGCGCTGTCGATTGCGCCAATGAATCCTTTAGGCTCATATTTGCTATCGTAGTGCGCGACCAGCGTAAGTCGACTGACGTCTCCGTTCTGCGCCCAAGGGGGGTCTCGTCGAAAGATGAGGTTTGAGAATGGGATTTGCTTGTTTCCATGTACGGGTGTCTTTGAAGTGGAATTCTGTATTTCGAGTTTCCATTCGGGGAGATTTTCCTTGAAGAACTCGACAAAGTGTTTCTGAGCGCGCCGTTGACCCTCGGTGCCAGGCACACGAGGGATCAGGATAGGAGCAAGAAGCTTGCCATTCTTTATATCAAAGTCGTCGCCGGGCGAAGGAATGTTCTCGAGGGTTTCATCTGAAAGTGTCATGGACTCGGCGACCGTCGATAGAAGCAGGCAGACAAAGACGAGAAGCTTTGCAAGGAATGACAGTTGCGATGGCGGTCGAGGCATTGTCGAAGATTCAGCCATAGATGGGAAGACACCAATAAATACTACTCTAAACCAACAAGAAGCGGGTTTTGGTTCGGGTTATCGTGGGGCGCAAAACTAGCTCATTCCGTCTGGAGGATCAGAATAATCGTATGATAATGCGCAAAAGTTCAGCTGTGGCAGTGGACGTGGACGTGGACGTTGCGAACAAAGACAGAGCAGAATCAAGCAAACAAATGCTTCGTGTCAGGAGTTAAACCTAGGTCTCTCGCCAGCCCATCCATGCAAGGGAGGAGGATAAGGCCAGGTACGACAAGAAATGGATGGATGTGGGGAGTAAAATAGTAGTGGAGGTCCAGGTAGTATGTACTTCACCCAGGCCCAGAATCACAGGCGAATCTTTGTACTTGGACACAACACTCCGGCCACAATCCCATATGCGTGTGGCCACATGCAGAGGTCAAAGCTCACATTATTCTCCGGTAATTCTTTGATTTTTCTCTATAACAATACTAAGCCTCAACCCATTGTGTATTGTGTGTTTTATGAAATGGATCTGGACTTCATGTTGGCCCTTTAGCAGCTACCAGTATGAACGATATTGGTCTGAAGGCCCCTGTTAGCTCTCGGCGGAAGACGCTTTTCTGATGTGCACGACAGGCGCGGGGGAGGGCGGGAGAGGACTGGACCCTTTAAACTATGGTCGAACAGCCAGGGGGTAGGGGTATTATAATTGAAATGGACAAACCCCATTGGTTCACGGTTATAAAGGTCCTGAGGGTGCATTTGATATGGATAAATCCCACCGAACGCATTCATCAAGTTGGACACGTATTACTTTTACTGGCCTATACAGATATGGATAGTTATACTGTTGGCGTTATCTCGATTCTCTTCACTACCTATGCCAAGCTGCTATTGTCTAGGCTGCATGATATAACAAGATCTCGTTGACCATACCTACGCCTGGCGTGCAATTCAGTCATAGTAAAGGCTGGAACGCATTCCAGAGAGACTGAAATTCGACACAATGCCATTGATACTGAAACCACATTGAGGAAAAGCATGGAGTTGTGTTATCTGATCATTCATCTTGACCTAGGTAATTGGGGATTTTGCTTGGAAATTTCTCTCTTAAAAACTTCCCTTGACCCCTATTATAATACGTACGGGAAACTAACGAGCTGGCAAACAAGCAAGATTTCATCGCAACTCTTTATCAAAGGTTCCTGCAGACACCCATCTTCTGAAGCTAACGCAGGCTACGTCATCCCGTTAACCCCACGTTTCTATGTATGTAAAATGTTGTGAAGCCCCTCATAGGCAACAAAGATAAGACAACATCAAGGTATCATGAGATTGGTAAGGACGGCTGAAATATTAAAGCTTCTTATTGATTTGGCTTGCGCCTTATGCGTCAAAGCCGGGGCCTATTCAAAGGCAGTCTCTAACACCATCATCTACACATACTCCTCATTTATATCTATTACAATGAATATACCCCAATGGTTGTTGACGTGATACAAGACCCCTTAGTATCCAAGCGTCATGAAGAATGCGAGAAACCCGCAAGTAAACACCAAACGCCCTCGTCATGCTTTGATTCTTCGCCCTGTATTGCGACACCAGTATTTTTTGTACCATGATCTCTCTCCAAAATGCTGCGCCTCTCTGGGTGTATTTTTTCTATGGCATTTCGATCTATCAGGGCTTGACAGAACAAAATTGCTCGGCCAGAACGGCTAGTTCCGGCTTAGTGTAGCTTATTGGCAGCCTGTGCCGCCTTGTTGGCGATCTGTTTCTCCTTGGGGATGGTGAGGGCATTGATGCCGAGGTAGTTGCAAATGCTGGTAACAACGAGCCAGGCCCAGCGGAAATAGACAACCATGGAGAAGAGAAGATAGGCCCACAGGTAGAAAAGCTCGAATTGGGCGCTGACCTGAGGTAGTCCAAATCGAGGCAGGTTTCCGAGAAACGCACCACCAACAAGGGGGTATAGCATAACGGTCCACCATGGGAAAGGTTGGCGAGTCAAGTGGGCTAGAATAATCTTAGTGGTCAAGCGGCCAAATACGAATGACATGATGAAGCAGAAAAGCATGAGGTGGTTCTCCTTCATGATGGTACTGTAAGGAGAGAAAACCCAAGCGGCGATCGAAAAAGTGAAAACGGCCATAGGAATCCACTCAAGGAAGACGGGAAGAATGGGCTTTCCTCTAGACTTGCGAGCCTTGGCAACGTTGAGCACACAGAAGGGGATCTGTGTGAATACGAGGGAGCCAATGATCAGGCCAATCCAGATATCTCGGAAAGTGGTCTCGCCAAGGAGCTCAGCAAGCCCAGGTAGAGTATCCTTGAGGCCATTAGCCAAAGGAATGGTCCAGATGCCGGGTCCCCAAATGCCAGACATGATCATAATTGCACAGGCAATAAGGATGCCTTCTGTAGGACCGTTGATAACGCCTAGGTAGAGAGTATGCGTGTGGTATGTTTCCCAGGTCGAGAAGAACATGGGCAGGCATGGGCATAGAGCGGTGATGATTCCAGCTGGAGAGGTACCAAGACCCATAGCGGCAGTTTCGAGCAGACTGGCGAGTGTGCAGTTCAGGGAGTCGATACCGTGATCGAAGAGTTCGCCGAGGCCGCTTGAGGTTCCAGTTCGTCGAGCTTGCTTTCCATCGAGGTTATCCATCGTTTGGTACATGAATAGGCCAAATGCAAAGCTGAAGTAAAGCCATGAAGGAGCCTGCAATAACACTTGCGATTAGTACGTCACTCAGGAGACATGGAAGGTCTCCCACATACCGGTCCAACGAGATCAGGCATCCAAATTGCACAGAAAGCAACATTTATCAGGATGAAGCAGAAACCCAAAAGGGTCACCATGTTGGGAGCAATCCATAGCGGTAGGAGGTTGACAGAGGCATTCCACTACATGACGACAAAGACGCGTTAGCTACCACGACCTCCCTGAAAAGAAAAGAAAAAACTTGGCACGCGAGTGCTGTCGAGCTCGTCCAGATGGTAATTGCGGAGATAAAAAAGGAAAACAGAGTCGAAAACATGCGCAAAAGAGAGCTGGAGGTATAGGCAATACATACGAAAGGACCAAGAACATATTTCGAGACTGGCGACAGGTCGACGCTTGAGTACTTGTATGACTTGAAGTGCACCAGTGCGTCATCAGAGATGCACTCGGCAACATTCTTTTCTGCAGGGGCCCGACGTTAGTGGTCAACGGTCTATTTTGCAATATCTCATGGAACTCAAGCGTTCAAGGAGTTTCTTCTTCTCGGACTTACTCGTATTAGGAGCCATATTCGTGCCGTCCGGGTCGGTGGCCGTTGGGTTGTAAAGCGGAAGTGTCTCGCTTGCAGTCATGGTGGAAGAGAGGGGCCGGAGGAGGAGGGGCAAAAATGGGGGACTCTTCTTAAAAAAGGGAACGAAGTGGAAGCTGGAGGTAAAAAAAAAAAAATAAAGACGTCGGTAAAGACGCCTAAACAATCGGACCTGCAGCGACGGCGGGCACGCGCAATGGTGACTTGCAGAAGGACAGGGTAAGGTAGATCCGCCAAAAAAGGCCTGCAAATGGATGCTTGACCCTCGGCTCTCTCTACCAAGGCGGTATTATCCTAACAGAGACGGGCGGCGCGGCACGTGGGCGGGAAGAGAAAGATAATCCAAGAACAAGCGTGACAGGTTTTCTCTTATCGACAACGGTAGATGAACTGGATCTTAAGCCCAGGTTATATGTGGCGGACCTGATTTGCGAAGACGACCGGGAGGGCTGAGACAGAGTAAAACAGCCAAGAATAGCGGTGAAGAGTCCGATAAAGAATTAAATACGTTGATGTACAGTTACCGCCAAAGAGTGTTTTTTTTTGCAGTTGAAGAAAAGAAGGGATTGAAAAGGGTTAAAGGGGCAGGTTTTGACAGCTCAAGACTAGGACTCGAAATTGGAATTCGACCTCCAACTCGTACTGGTCTCGTCGTACGTCGAGCCCCTGGATCGTAAACCCCAAAGCCCCTGCTAACGCCAGCGATCCGATCCACTAGAGGTATCCGCTTACAGGGGAAACACGCATCTAAAATTGGGTAATTAGCGGCTCGTTCATTTGAAGGCTCCAATCATCAATTTGACAGCTAACGAAACAGGCCGACTTTGACGGCCCCTTTCTTGTGAGACTCGAGAACAATAGCAAGTTCCTTGAGCATCCCCACGTAGTGCTCTCAATTGCACAGTGACCCCAACATGCTCAGCCCTGCCAAAAAGGAGCGCCAGCCCTGTCTGCTCACGAGGAGGAGCCGCATAGACACCTCATCATGAGATTGTTTCGACGTTATTTGATCCGTCTTAGCCGTTGGTGCCGAGGCGAGGGATGAACTAACGCTATGGATCAATGGCGCATGAATAGAATGATTTTCACATGCCCTTCTGGGCTCGTGAGCGCGTGAGCACCAACAAAAAGAATACGAGCTCCTCATTCTACTGCAATTGGCTGGAACGGATGTTAGTTGGAGAACAAAACTTATATCACGGCAGTTTGGTTGATCCGATAGCCCGGTACACGTCTAAGGGTCTTGAAATGCGGAATGTAGAGTGAAGATCGACTGACGCTGACTGTGATGCCCTTCAACTCTTGGAATCCTTGAGCCGGTAACGGCATGTCTCGATAGGCCACTGCTTGTTTCATGCATCATGATATCACACTGGCTTCAAATCTGTCGTGAAAGGTTCCTGGTGGTTCGACTGCTTGATTGCAGTCAACGACATGTATTTCGTCCTGTTCTACCACCGATTCCCATCTCTTCATCCCTCCGACATTAACGATATTAATGATGTAAAAGGGCAACCCCTCAAGTTGAATCGTAAAAGAGAATATCCCACCATAAAAGACAACCAAACACCTAGACGTCCAAGGCTTCAAAGGAATGTGGAGCAATAAACACATGAGAACAAAAGCAATGCAGTAATCTCTCTGGCAGCAAACCGCCAAGCGCCATGAGAAATTCAGAGCATGGCGAACCCAGCGAAGATGGTGCTCAGGACAACAGTCAGGCCCCATGTGCGCCCAGCCTCAATGACGGCGGCGCCGTTGGTCTTTGTTGTTGTTGAGCTGTCTGAGTCGGAGTCATCACCATCGTCGCTGCCTGGAGTGCCAGTGTAGACAACATTGGGATCGTCAGTAGCGCTGGCTGTCGCTTTCACGGCAGCTGTGTCGGTAGCCGTGGAGGTGGTGTTGTACTTCTTGGGGTTGCTGGCACCGCATGGGTGGTTCTGGCGGCAGTCAGAAGCGCAAGAGGCACTACCCTTACAGTCCTCGACACATTGGTTACCCCATTCCTGGCAAACGTAGAATGGCAGGGTAAGGGAGTATTCAGACACGTTGGGTTGCTTGCCGTCGCCGCAGATGCAGCCATATGTAAGGGTTTTCTGGACAAAAGAAATTAACAATTGTCAACCAAGCCTAGAGATAACGAAACCTACAGGATCACAGTCGTTGACCTTGGTATCTCCTTTGCTAGTCTGACTGCAAATCATAGGGCAAGTTTCTATTTCGTTCTGGCACCAAACGCCTGGTTCTGTATTAGTCCCTCCACCCTAAAATACCCGGCGATAGAGCTTTACTCACGGCGTTGAGACAGGGGTACACTCTCGGGGTCAATAACATAGTCGGCGTTGACAACGGCAATGGCTGAGGCAGCAACGGCCAGAACGGTTGTTCGGAGAGAAGGCATTATTGAGTGACGTATTTGTGTCTTGTATGAGAACTGGTTGTGCTGGATACGATACGTATGCGAAGTTCAAAAAAGCTCGTAAACGGTGAAGATTGACGAAAGGTATGGATTTTCTTTGGCCGGGAGTCAGCGGTTTTATTCACTTGTATTCCATTGGAAGTCTCTCTCTTTCCCATAATGAGGAGATTGCTTGTGCTCTGCGGGAAGGAGAGGTATGGAGGATGCTATCACTAAGACAACCGGGGCAATACCCGTCGACTCGGACGATGTTTGACTTACAGATTAAGAACGAGGTATG